>CM059265.1:1200000-1885417 GCA_030347295.1 Setipinna tenuifilis
GCACAATATTTGGTCACAAACAGTCCCGGACTTTTTATTGGCCAGGTGCAAGAACCCCGATACCTGGTCATGGACCATCAGGACCAAATGACAGCATTGAGGTTGCTGAAGGAGGACACTGAGTGGGATGCTAAGGAGCCCTTCACTTTTATGTTTCAAAATAGAGTGGACCTAGAAACGTTTATGGTCATTTGCCGAGACACTCTGGACATGAGGGTACTTGCTGGATATGGGATGCACCCAGATGAAGTGTGTTTATAGTGTGTGTGTGTGTGTTTGTGTTTGTGGGGGGTGGCAGGGGTTAATAAAAATTATTCAAATACTGTTGTATGGTTGTTCACCAATATGTCTCATGTCACTTCTGTGCACGCCATCCATCCCTTCGTGGCGTCATCGCAACATTACATTACATTAGGCTACTGATTTATATCTTCATTCAAAAGTTAATAATACTCAACATTCAAAATAAATAAGGATTTCTGACTACAAATTGTATTACAATGGGCTATTTTGTCAGGACAATTAGGCAATTGAAGCTCTCACAAGCATAATATGCAGGCATGGAATATGTTCATAACTCTTTTAACGTCTTTTAGACGGACCACAGGTGGCCAAAGACTAAGGCTACAATTGTGCATGCACATAGCCTATAAATAAAATTCTCACCCAACCCACCCAACATATATAGCCTACAGCAGGGGTGCTCACACTTTTTCAGTGTGCGAGCTACTTTTAAAATGACCAAGTCACAAAGATCTACCGACCCATAAAAGCGTATGTTATTTTAAAATGTATTGAAACTTCCAAGCCAATATTGCAACAAAATAAGCTCTGAACATATTTTTGTAATTACCATATAATAATAATAATAATAATAATAATAATGGCCGGGTTTCCCAGTTAAGAATCTTCTTAAGGAGTTAAGAAGACTGTTAAGAAGAGGTCGGCTAAGACGAAACGTTAAGATAAGAATGTTTCCCAGATGCCTTCTTAACGCCCTTCTTAACGTGCGTCTTAAGATGCTTCTTAGCTGTCTTCTTAACTGGAGCACAATGAGCAATCGATCTCAGAGTGGCCGATTGGAGCGCACCGTCGGCATAGTAAAATGCTGCCAAACTGCTGCGCAGTTCTCTCGCCCCTCCATCTTCGTGCCCATCATCCTTCCTCATGGTTCGGGTAAGTGTTATATGCAGTAGGCCTACAGTATGTTTCTCTGCAATCTATATCATTCCAGGAGTAGTAACATAAATGCTATAGAACATGCCTCAAATAAATATTAAATATTTATTTAAAAAAATTATAGCAGACATATTACGGAGGGGACTGCGGTACAACATTTCAAACACATGATACCATATAGATGACACATTTCCCCACAAATATTTAACATTTCATTGGTAGAAGGGGTGCGCGAAATAGCCTACAGGAAAAAAGTGGGAAAACACAATTGGACTATCCGACACATTGCATGACTATCTCCTTGCTTAGTGTCATGTTGCATTATCGGCCTAAGGTGGCGTTGTTTCCACTGTTCTCTCGCTAAGAAGGGTGTAAGAAGGCTCCAGACTCTTCTTAGAGATCCTTCTTAACGGCAGGTCTTCTTAGGCTAAGAAGCAATTTGGGAAACGCGGTTGCTTCTTACGGGAGGGCCTAAGAAGGGTTTAAGAACGTTCTTAGCGCTAAGAACTTCTTAACTGCATCTGGGAAACCCGGCCATTAATAATAATACAGTGACAATGTATAATAATAATAGTATGAATAATTAGTTCAGAGTTTAATTTGATGGCTTGCACTTCATTGACTCAGCCAAGGATGCGCAGTCCGGACAGTAGCTGCTGACAGCCAGCCTCAGGCACATGTTCAAATGTTCATCAGTCATGGTGGAACGATATTGGGACTTGATGATCTTTATGTGGGAAAAGGCTGATTCGCAAAGATAAGTGGAGCCGAATAATGCAGTCAAGGAAGTAGCACATTTCCTCATGTTGGGGTACTTTTTCTCGGTGAGTAAGTTCCAGAACTGTCCATGAGCTCTGGCCTTCAGCTCAATGTCGGCTTGTAGAGTTAAAATCTCATCTTCCACTCCAGAAGAATTCAGGTGAAACAGTGTTGCGATTTTTGACGCAAGTAAATCAATGTCGGCATCTTCCTGAAACGGATAGCACATGAATGTAGCCACTGGCTCGAGTAACGGAAAAGTCTTGGAAACATTTGTCAAACTCTGACAGTTGTCAATCTGCTCCGTGTAGCGTGCGCTGCTTAGTTGCGCACAGGCCTTCCCTTGCGTCTCCAACTCTGACTGCAGGTTCGGGAAATTTACCAAGTCATGGCGCTGAAGCTTTGAGGACAGATGTTTCATTTTTCGTTTGAAGGCATTGACTGAGCTGATCATGTCAATCACCGTTTTGTCTTTTCCTTGCAGCTCTTGATTAAGGTCATTCAGCATGTTTGTCAGATCGGTTAAAAAAGCCAAATCCAGCAGCCACTGCTCGTCATTCAGCTGTTTGTATTCTGCATGTCCACTTTCACGGAAAAACTCCTTGATTTCTGGACAGAGCTCTCGGAATCGTTGCAAGAATTTCCCGCGACTAAGCCACCTCACGTCAGTGTGTAGCAACAACTCAGAGTGGTCGCTGTCAGCCTTCTCCAGATGTGCGCTGAATAGCCGTCTTTGCCGCTCTAATTGAGCAGGCGATCTTCGTTGCCACGTCCATGATCTCTTTCATCTTCGCGCATAATGCTTGTTGGTGGATAATGCAGTGGTAATTCACGAAGTCTGGAAAAGCATCGTCCTGTCTGCACCTGGCAATGAACCCATTCACGCGACCAACCATTGCGGGCGCTCCATCCGTGGTGATGGGCACTAACTTGTACAGTGGGAGCTGAGTTTTGTCGCTAAAGTTTTTAAACGACTGAAAAATGTCCTCTCCTCTCGCATGTTCTTTCAAGGGAATCACTGTCAATAGCTCCTTCTTTGCAGTCATATCACTGAACACCATACGAATGTAAATGCACACCTGTATGTCACTCACGTCCGTAGATTCGTCCAACTGCAGTGAGAAGCACTCGCAATCTCTGATGTCGTTCCACATCTGCTGGGTTACATGCTCAGCCATGGTTGTCACAACGACCTGGCCCATGAACTGGCTCCAGCGCAAAGGTTGATGGGTCCAAATCAGGGGCGAATCTAGACCATTTTTAGGGGTGCCAAGGCACCCCCGTAAAACTGCTCGGCACCCCCTGGCTCAGTGCAAAATGAATAATATATTATATATAATAATAGTGTTGTGTGATAAGCACTGGAGGCCGGGCACCCCTAAAGACCAGATGCTAAAATCGCCCCTGGTCCAAATGTTTGGAGATAGCCCGCTAATGGCTGGGTGATCGCTGTCTGACGGTGGATGCGTGATGGGCCATCAGCTAACTAGCATGTGCAGGACGAACAGGGAACTTTTTTTTTTTTTTTTCAAAGTTGTATGCGATCTACCACTATTGGCCTCGCGATCGACTGGTAGATCGCGATCGACGTATTGAGCACCCCTGGCCTACAGTAACCCTAACCTGGCTTAAAACGAAGCCTAAAATGTGCCACTTGTTACTTAAATAAATAAATAAAAAGTGCCGCACTTGTGACGGGCCAGGTTCGTCGTGCCAGTTTCGTGGCTATCAAATGTATAAATAGCGTCGTAGAAAGTACACATGACAAAGCCAGCACTATGGTCATCATCTTTCATTATTTCAGCAAATGTCTCCCACACTTTGCTCTTATTATTTGTGTATTTGGCAGATATAACAGCTGAGCACACTCATGGTATTCTTTCTGCAAGAGAAATCAAATATTCTTCAGAAAGTTCTTCCAAAGTTTGTTGCAGAAGTTCCCATAAATCTTCACTCTTCTGTCCAGTTCATCCCAAACCAGCGTGATGGGGTTTAGGTCTGAAGATTGCGCTGGCCAGTGGCGGAACAAGTCAGCGCCGGGCCGGGGGCGGGGCAAATGACCGGGCCCTTTATTAAAGCTTATCATAACATCATTTTAGGCTACAAAATTTCAACACTACCGGGTGCAACTATGTTATTTAGTATATATGGTGCTTTGTGAAGGTATGGGTGAAGTTTGCGATGCAGACAGAAAGTTTATTATTGGTTTTGATTTTACACGAGTTTCTGCAGACGGGAGATTAACGTGACTAGCGCAAAACTCCGTCAGCAAATTCATATTCATTCTGTGCATAGTTTAGCTTAAGGTACACGGAAGACACAACTTAGTTTAACATGCATGGAATGTAAAGTCAGTCTGACATGCCTCGTATGTGTGCATTTACTTTGTTTATTGATCTTTGTGTGCGATAAGATCGGAAATGTTCACGAATGTTATTAGCAGACACTCCACGCCTGTGAACATTCTATTCTGTCTAGCCTGCTACTGCTGTCAATGATATGCATGTATTTAGCCTGTGTAACGTGGTGCAGGGGCGTCGCTAGGTATGTAGAACATTCGGGGCTATAGCCCAGAAGAGTAATTATTTTGTGGGGTGTTTTTCCCACGAGAAAATTGGGCTGATAAACACGCAATTTTAACATAATTTAAGAATAAAAAGTAAAGGCCAACTCCATGACTCACGGGCCATGCACAAGTAGTTCGATGTTTGCATTAAAGATAGGATAGCCTGTGAACGTCTCTTCTGCCAAAGTGCACCACATACATCAGCAGCCAAAATGTGCACGGGTGCTGCAGGCTATGCTACTTTTGCTAGTTTTTCTATGAAGGGTCAATCTATATTTACAACACAACGATGAACTTGAAGATGAATAATATGAACATACGTGATACGTGAACTACACATGAACAATAAACACTAGTGAACAAATCTAGTGAACTTGAACAACACTGCCACACGCCCGCACACACGGGTAGACCACACTTAAAATGTCAGCTACACACATGGCGAACAACAAAGTAGCTACATTCATGGACGCCTACAGAATTAAGTTGTAAATTAACAGCAATCAAAAAGACTACAACCCCCTGCCATATTCAACAGATTATTACTAGCTTAATAGGTTTACGCGCGCTGTCAAAAGTTTGTGAAGGTGGTGCTAGCTGTCAGACAGTGACTAGCCTGTCATGCTATGAATTTGACGCTAGTACAAGTCACAATAAGTAGACGCTAAATCCTATGTCAAATGATTTCAGATTCAATGAAAATAATATTACTTGTGACTGTCTTGGTAACTAGTGCCACGGCAGGCATGTGATAAAGGAAACCACCTGTCCTACCTTAAGTTGGTGTAGCTATGATCCATTTGTGTTCTTGCTAACCCATCCTGACATCTTACTTAGTTTATTTTCACGATTGCAAGTGCACTTGTTTTTACATCCAACAGTTCTTTTATTGTAGGCCAAGCAACTTTTTATATTCTGTATGCGAGCAACCCTCACTGTTTGAGCAACCAGAACTCGGGATTCACCCTGTTGTGCATGTCTAGGAGTAAGTAGCTGACTGGAGGTAGCCTGCAATGTAATTCTTGACTGATGTATCATTTTTTCGTGAGAGTGGCGGGGGGGTAGCCAAGTGTTTGTATAAACTCTGTACATTAAATTGCGTTCAGTTCTCTTACACAGACGTCTCTGCCTCTCTCAAATTCAATTTAAATTAAAATGTGCTTTATTCGCATGCCATCATATGTTGCATTGCCAAAGCATCTATAGCGGTTACAATAATAATAATTAAAAACAAAAAACTCTCTCCTCAAGACGCCTTGTGCGTACAGCCGCCACTGATTCGGGGCTATTCCCAAAAAATCCGGGGCTATAGCCTTGAATGCCCAGGTCTAACAACGCCCCTGACGTGGTGCATTACTTTGATTATGTTTGCGCAGATGCTGCACGTTAAGTACACCGGAGCCTGACGGCTGGTTTTTGTTATATGTTTTCTAAAGAAAATAAAGGTTTGTGAACTGCAATTCCCGTGTGTTCCTCTGACTGCCTGACCACCGTTACACTAACAACCAGTTACCAACTCACACGAATGGTGTGACTGTTTGAAATGCTACCTGTCAATCTGGCTCCCTGCTAGCAGTATTGGTGGGCTTGAATTGCCGGCAACATTGTCGGGGTCATCTTCAGGAGGACGAACAAAATATGTGTCCAGTTTTTGTAATTTGGCTTTGCCCTGCTCCCTTTTTTCCCTTTCTTTGCGCTTTGTCGCCCCACTTTTATGTTTATATGAGCTGCCACTCATGTTAACTTCGTAGTAAAAATGCTTGCCAAGTGACGGATGACGTTACTGACAGTTGATGACGATTTTACCCAAAATACACCTAGAAACAGTATGCCATCCCGGGCCCCCCCAAGGCCCGGGCCGGGGGCGGGCCGCACCCCCAGCACCCCCCTAAGCTCCGCCCCTGGCGCTGGCCACTCCATGTTTTCAAGCTTACCATCTTGTTCTTTTTTCCTGAGGTAGTTTTGACTTAATTTGGACTAGTGTTTTGGGTCATTTTCTTGTTGTAGGATGAACCTCTGACCAACTAGGCACATACCAGAGGGTATTGCATGGCGCTGCAGAATGCTGTGGTAGCCATGTTGGTTCAGAATGCTGCTCACTCTGTACAAGTCACCAAGCCTGGATCCAGCAAAACAGCCCCAGACCATCACACTTCCTCTCCCATGTTTGAAAGTTGGTGTCATACATTGTGGAACCATCCTCTCGCCTACTCAATAGTGTACAGAGGTCCTGCATGATGAACCAAGGATTTTTCATGGCCCAAAAGAGCCTCTTTGCCTTATTCTCATGTCTTAACAATGGCTCTTGCTGCAACTTGTCCTGTCAAACCTGCAGCTTGAAGTCTTCTCTTCACAGTTGAAACTCAGACTTGCTTACTCACAAGTTGTTAACTCTTAGAGACGTGTTCTTTAATTCAGTTGTGGCTTTGGGTCTGCAAGACCACTTCCTGTCAGTTTCCCCCAGTTTTTGAGTGCCTTTTGATGGTAAAGAAAACTGTACTCACTGACACCTTGACTCTTTTGCAATTTTCCTGTAGGAAAGACTAACACTTGTAAGTGTTATGATGGTCCAGCTCTCCCAATGTTAATTACCTTTTTCTTGCCATTTTTGTAGCATTACACTTCTTTCTGCAGTACAATACTGTTTACCTGATGCTCCTGAGGGTCTGCTACCACAGTGTGTGTTTCAATACTGCTTTTATATCAACATTGGGTGTTGTAAAAAAATCAAGAAACGTTGCAACACCTGGTTACATGTCACTATTCAGACATGTCATTAGTCAGACATTATCGTCCAATTGTCGGAGTAGCGACATTATCATTTTTTTAAAAACATATCATTATTCCGACAATTTTTTTTTCCATTGTCGGAGTAGGGGCATGTTGCTATTTTTGAAACATTCCGCTTTTCCGACATGAATAGTTTTATTGTGACGCTGAAAACCAAGGCCTACCCTGGAGGCAAAACCGACTGTAGTCAAAGTCCCTGTTAACTAGTTTTTCGGATTTAAGTTAGGGAAAGGAAAACTGGTCCGTGTGACAGCAGGCAAGGGATTTTTTTCCTCTTTTCTTTTTTTTTTTAATATCAATACAACGTAAAGATAAGCAGCAGCGACAGACACGTACAGCAGCAGGAGTAAACGGGATAGGTGCGCTCAATTAACAAGGAGTTATGCACTGTACGCGCAATAAAACTCAAATTAAAGAATCGTTTCCCCTGGTATGGCCTATGTCTGTCACATCAGCATAGCGTTGTTGTCTGCAGTAGTCGTTTCATCCAGCTGTATGCTGAATGAATACTGACGCAGACATTTACACAACTGTTCCTCAGTATCCGATGCCATCTCGTTGATCCTCCGTGCCACATTGCTGAGTGGCATGGCCCTCAACACCGATGCTGGATCTTGCTCTGCAGCACTGGACCTCTTCATTGACAGGAAGAACAAGTCTTTCTCCAAAAAGTAACGGTGATCCCGATTTCGCAATTAAAAGAGAAATGCGTGATAACACCAACTCGCTCTGTGTTTGACTTCCCTTCCGACAAAACAAGGTAACAATGTTGCGCTTTGAATAGGCTAATGCTCCTTTAGGGCTTTGGGGGAAAAAACGTGGGCTATCCTCTGATGCCTTGCAGTGTGTATCTTGGTCAGGTGCTCGTTTCGTGTTTCATTGCCTCATTCGAAAACACGTTCACAAAGGCACATCGGGAGGTGACCATTAAATTGAGTTGATGCTCGTTATGTCGTAGGCCTTTTTTTTTCGCTGCCATGTTTAAAAATAATATATGCATAGGCTATATATTGATAAATAGTGTGCTTATTAAACAAAACTCAATGTAGGATTTAAGTAGGCCTACTTTCTAAATCAGCTGAACCCAATTAATCAACCAGCCCCGCTTCGTGAGAGCAGCTGTCAATCATTAACTGTGAAAAAAAAAACTGTCGGAATAGCGGTACTAAAAAGTGTCTGAATAGCGGGATGTCTGAGTAGTGGGATGTCTGAATAGGGGGATGTCTGAATAGTGGGATGTCTGACTAATGGGATGTCGGAATAGGGGGTGAATGCCGCAACACCTATAGGAACTAGACTGCATTCCCGCAGAAAATGCAAAAAGTGTGTTTGCATTTTAGCATAGTTAGCATTGCTAGCATTGTTAACATTACTGTTAACAATACTGTTAACAAACATTAGCTGAGTTAATAATAATAATAATAATAATAATAATAATAATAATAATAATAATATTTATTGTTTACAGTGCAGTATCACCATGTAGCATGGTCTCAAAACACTTTCAAACAAAAACAAACAAACAAACAAACAAACAAAATGAATGATGGGCAAATCAAATAAGGAAAAGTAAAGTGAACTCAGTAAGCAAATAAAATAGAATAAAATAACAGTAGATAATACAAAAAAAGAGGAAAAATCAAAATATTACAAAAAAAGAAAAAAAAAAGAAAATCATTAACAGTCAGACCACCATGAGCTAAGCTCGACCATAATAAGTTGAAAACAAAAATGTTTTTAGCCTAGATTTAAAAATACTGAGTGAGCCTGACTCCCTAACACTCAGGGGAAGATTATTCCACAGGGAGGGTGCGCGGAAGATGAATGCTCTGTGTCCAACGGTCTTCTTCCACACATCTGGGATGGACAAAAGGCCAGCATGCATGGACCGCAAAGGCCGAGCTGGCACATAAGGTGACAGAAGCTCAGTAAGATAAGTTGGCGCTAATCCATGAAGGGCTTTGTAGGCGAGCAACAAGATTTTAAAATCAGCTCTAGCTTGAACAGGCAACCAGTGGAGGGAGGCTAAGATGGGTGATATGTGCTCAAACTTCTTGGTCTTTGTCAGAACCCTTGCTGCAGCATTCTGCACTAATTGAAGTCTACTCAAACTGCTTGATGGAAGTCCTGAAAACAATGCATTGCAATAGTCCAGTCTAGATGTAACAAATGCATGTATTAATATTTCCGCATCATGTAGAGACAACATAGGTCTAATTTTTGCTATATTAGAAAGATGATAAAAGGCTGATTTTGTTACTGCCTTGATGTAGGGTTGAAAAGCTAAATTTGAGTCAAAGAGGACGCCAAGATTTTTAACAGTTTGGTTCTCAATGATGGTGCAATTATCAATGATGAGAGATGACGGCACAGGGAGACTGTTAGATTTTGGTGGTCTCACTATGAGGAGCTCTGTTTTGTCAGCATTAAGCATGAGGAAATTCAAACACATCCATTTCTTGATTTCTGACACACACGCTTGTAAGTTGAGGAGGTGAGAATCAGAATTTTGCAGAACAGGGACATATAATTGAGTGTCATCTGCATAGCAATGGAAACTGATGCCAAACTTGTTTCACCCAGGGGTAGCAAAGAGATGGAGAACAGCATAGGGCCCAGTACTGACACCTGGGGCACACCACACCTCACTGAATTTAACGCAGAACTGCTGTTGTTAATGACCACGCGCTGGGTTCTATTTGACAAATATGACTCAAACCAGGAAAGGGCTGCACCTTTGAGGCCAATGTGTTTCTCAAGGCGGCTAAGGAGTAAACTATGGTCAATGGTGTTGAAAGCTGCACTCAAATCAAGAAAGAGAAGGAGAGAGGCTTGGCCAGTGTCACTAGCAAGTAGTAGGTCATTTGTGACTCTGATCAGGGCAGTTTCTGTGGAATGTCCAGATCGGAAGCCAGACTGAAATTTATCAAATAGGTTATTTTGGGTTAGATGCGCAGTGAGCTGATCTGCAACTATCCGCTCAAGGACCTTGGACATAAAAGGGAGATTGGACACTGGTCTAAAATTTTGCAAGTTTTGTGGGTCCAAATGTGTTTTTTTAAGTAGTGGTTTAATAACTGCTGATTTGAAGGCTGATGGAACCATGCCTGTTGAGAGAGACATATTGATCATGGAGAGAAATGAGCTACATATGGTGGGGAACAATTCCTTTAACAGACTAGATGGTAAGGGATCAAGTTGACACGTAGGTTTTAAGGCACTGACAACTGCTTTAAGTGCATCTGCAGAGACGGGCATGAATTGGGCCAAGCAGAGCTGAAGGGGAAAGTTGGTGGATTCATATCCTCTAAATCATACAGTGGTCTGATGTTAGTGATCATATCTCTGATCTTGTCAATCTTTGATGTGAAAAAAAGCATAAAATCATCAGCAGAAAAAATGTTGAGGGGGGAAGGATTACATTGTGTGAGTCTACTAAAAGTACTACTAAAAAACTACTAAAAAACAGAACACGACGGTTATCCTTATTGGAATTAATCAAATCAGAGAAGTACGTTGATCTAGTTGTTAAAAGAACATTCTTATAGTCCTTGAAAGCAGTTAACCATATTGAATGATCAGTGTCTGACTTTGAGCGTCGCCACTTGCGCTCAAGCAGTCTGCAATTCCGTTTGAGCACACGAGTGTTGTCTGTGTACCATGGAGCTGATTTAGCGTGAGTGCGTTTCTGGGTTTTCAGAGGGGCGGCACAGTCAATCGCACTTTGTAGGACGTTGTTAGTCAAATTGTCCAGAAGTTCATTATTCGCACAGTATGACTCAAGCGCGGCAGGGAGGTATTCTCTGAGTGCCAACTTAACATTCTCATCAATATGACAGTACGTATAGAAGACAGGGCTAACACATTTCTTGCGGAGGTCGAGAGGGACACTGAAAAGGACACATGAGTGATCGGACACAGGTACAGTTTCAATTGACACAAGATCAATGTCGCCCCCCCCTTGAAAATATCAGATCGAGTGTACTTCCATGAACACGGGTAGAGTCATTAACATGTTGTTCAAAATCAAGAGAGCGCAGGAGGTCCAGGAACTCCATAGCTCTATGATCATTGTGGTTATTTACATGAAAATTAAAATCACCCAGTACAATTACTCTGCCATGCTTAAGAATGGCAAGCGACAGTAGCTCAGAGAATTCAAATATAAAATCTGGATTATATTTAGGGGGTCTGTATATAGATAAAACCAGAATGTGACCGCTCTCTCTGATAACAAAAGGCAAGTGTTCAAAAGTCTGAAAAACACCAAAATTACACTCTGTGCAGACGAAGTAGTTGGGGAATATCGTTGCAATCCCTCCTCCCCGTTTACCTTCTCTCGTGGTGAACAAAAAGTTGTGATCAGGGGGAGAGGCTTCCACTAGAATCGTTTCAGCTCCAGATGTACGGGAAAGCCATGTCTCCATCAGGACTAAAAAGTCAATGTTGTTACCGGATATTAGGTCAGTGATGTATACCGTTTTGTTGACGATAGACCTAATGTTTAGAAGTGCAAACTTGATGGACGTGCATGACTGTGACTCACACTTGAAAGTACTGTGTGAACCCGTGACACTGTCGGCTTGTGGATGAAAGGTTCTGCAGGGCACATTCTCTGTGCCACTGCCATCCAGATGCCAACCGACAAGAGCCGTGGGTGAAGAGCCGATCACAGGAGCAGGTGCAGCCACCGCACTGCTATCCAGATGTCAGTCGACAGAAGCCGTCGGAGACGAGTTGATCACATCGGGCACATTTTCTGCGCCGCCGCCATCCGGACGCTGGTCGGTTTGATCGCAATTGCAACCCCTCAGCCTCGCAGCCTTGACAGCCTTCGCAGCACTCGCAACAACATCCCCGACAGCGACTGAAGGTGGGGTGCATTTAGTTGTCGTGAAGGTGGAGCCGATGTTCGCCGCAGGTGCAGGGATGGAAACAGCTCCGGCGACGTTCACAGCCCCAGCAGCGCTCGCAGCAGCGCTCGCAGCAGTGGCAACCGCGACGGCATCCTCAAAAGTCACCGGCAGCTTTGGCGTTGCCCGGCTGAGGGACACAGCCTGGAGATGAGTCTCGATGAACCCCAGGAGGAGAAACATCCAGCTGCGACAATGGCTTGGCAAGCGGCAGGGGGCAGTTGCCCTTAGGAGAGCGTCTTCCACGATGAACATACCGCTTCCTCCTCAAAATGCCAACAGTCCAACAAAGTTCAAGCACATCTGCGGCTATAGGGACCCCAGTTGCAGCAAACCGCCGAAGCTGGTCACCCGAATATTTAAGTCCTCCCATAGGCCACAGTCCTTTAACAGTCCTTCAACTATGGACACGCAGGACCACGGTGCACCACAGAACGGATTTGCCAAAAAAAAATGTGAAAACACGGAAAAAACTAAAAAACAAAAATAGAAATAAATACCCTACAAATAAACACAAAATATGTACGGCATAGATTAAATATATACAAAGATTAAGATATAAAATTATTAAAAAACTCAAATAAAAACAAAGAGACGAAGCGGCGTCCAGCGCGCAGCGTCCTCGTCGCCTAGCAACATGAACTAAGTAACACTGTTAAAGGGTCACTTGGAAGTTTTTTTTTATGATGACATTTACATTTAGAATTGGTTATAAATAGATTTTAAAAGGTCTGTGAAAAAATGGCCACGATCCACCATCCCCATCATCAGAAAAATAGATTAAAAGGTACCGTTTTGTAATAAAATTGAACTATCTCTTTCCGACGGTTGTCAGGTTCTATGACGTAGGAAGAGGGAGTTCTCGAGTTTTTGAGTAGCGAGTTATTGATTGATTAGTATAGTTGTTGTGAGTATTTATCAGTGATGGTTAACTATTGTGTTTGTGGTGGGTGTACGAACACCTCTTAGTCTGGACTCAGTCTCAGTCCATCACTTTCCCAGCAGGAAGACCAAACGTTTTCGGGCTTGGATTTGTTTTGTCCAAGTGAAGAGAGCCGATTTTACAGCCTCGTCTGTTACGGCGAACTCAGTGATAGGTGGAGCTCATTACGACTGGGTGTTATGAGTCTGGGTAAATGACAGCTAATGCCACTATTGTATGAATTAAATTATTGATTTGTTTTTAGTGAATTACCTACATAGTATTCATTGTAGCACACTTGTTCACAATTGCTAATTAATTTATGGGCATTAGCTGTTGTTGGACCACCGGACTGAAAATGACTGAACCTACTCTGGTCTGCTGGCTTGAAGTGGACCATATTCCTGGCGAAATGCAAGGTAGGCAACTTGTAGCGAGAAGGGGTTCAAGCAACAAGCATCGAAGCCGGGGTGTTGTGTCAGGCAGTTTATGTTGCTGAACGGCACACTAGCTGCTGTACCAGAGATCAGTACGCCTCTAACTCCCTACAGCACATGCTCTCCTCCGCAGATGGCATAGCCTCGCGGTGTCCGCAAGAACACCTATAACGAAAAGTTTGACCAATGTACACTACCATTAGTAATTGATCGTGTATGAAAGATTATAACTGCCCACATTAAGCATGTTTTATAGATTAAACGTGATGAGATTTTGCCGTCGGGAAGCTTCCTTTCTGCATACCTCCCTGGCAGCATCATCAGCTAGGGCGTTAATTTAGCTAGGATGCTGCAATGACGACCGTCACAGAAATAAATTGTGCCTTTTGCATTTAGTGAGACAAAATGTTGAGCCTAAAAAGGTAACAGGTGCCTATTTACTCAATTAACACAGAACGTACAGACCAATAAAGTGTATTTATTTTATTCAAATGAAGACAAGTAGCCCAGAGGTAAACAAATAGCATTAGCGACAATGCTACTACTCACCAGCTATTTTGGCCAATTGGCCACGTATTATTTTTCCTAGCTCTAAAGCGACGCCACAGAGACACGGTTTAAAGACATGGTTTCATAATATGATTAAAAACTAATTCGTAAAATTATATCTGGCTATCTGTGGCGTCGCTTTACTAGGAAAAAAATACCGCTGACGGGACCACAGAGCGTTTTACCTATAAGCATAGACTGTATAACTTCCTCGGTCCTCCCTTTTCCTACGTCACACCAGACCACGCCCCGTTTTGGGCGTTGTCGTTGGTTGTTAACACTTTCAGTGAAAAAACTTTTTATCGTGATGCTGAATGTCTGTATAATTTTACGATTTTGATATTTCATCATTGATATTAACAATGGTCGATAGTAGGGCTTAACTTGCAAGTGACCCTTTAACCCAGTTAATTACTTTGCATTTTAGCCTAGTTAGCATTGCTAGCATTGTTAGCATAACGGCTAACAAACGTTTGCTAAGTTAGCAGAGTAGCACTGACTACATAGATAACTACTAGAGATATCTACTATTGGCTGCAATACACTCTGTCGGTACCACAAGGGTTAAGCCTACCAGATGGGTTAAGTTTTAGGAAGTAGAATTACGTCATGGGTCCTTCTTGAAACGCGGGAGTGTCGCGCTTAATGGAAAACCTGGCGATCGCTGTGGATTATTGAAAACCCAGCACCACGAACAAGAATAAATGTAAGTATCTGTCGTATTATTAAAGTTACAAATGTCTTTATTGGAATGCTATTGATCTATCTTTAATACACGTATTTCAGAATCGCTTGTTATTGTCGCGTAACGAAAGAAATTAGCGTAGTACTAGCTACCTAGCTGCTCAGAAAGCTATGTTCATTCAAAATAGACAGCATTTGCTGCGGTAACTTTAATTAATTCGCACTTTTTGCTATTTAACAACTTTATTAATAATCATGTCTTAATTGCGTGTTATGTAAGCACTCTTTTGCACGGGGCTATGTTTAGCTTATGCCCTTCTTTTTGTAAGTCGCTTTGGATCTAATTAGTTCTTTTAATAATCATACCATGGTTTATGACTACGCAAGCAATGCGTGGCACCAGCCACCATGGCCATTTAAAAAAAAACTACACATGAAAAAAAAATGGCAGTTGCTTTAGGCTTAATAACCTGCTCCTTTTACTAGTTTTCTAACTTCCCACATCACTGACGATGAGTGAAAAAGGCAATAGTGGTTCATTTTCTCCCACTAAGCAAACAAGGGGATGACCAAATAAAACTGATGACTAAGCAAACTGAGGTCACCAGCACTCTTTACCTGCAACTTCGGAGACAAACTTAACCTTTAAGTTGAAACTTGGGTTGTATGTGGTTCACGTGGTTCAAGATCATTTAACTAGTGCAACTTTGCTTCACGAAAAAGATGTTGTCAGAGATGGACACATTAAACACCTCAATGTGTCCATAAAAAACACATAAACCCATTAATGGCTGGTTTAAAACTGATTTTGTACCCCCCCTCCCCCCTTTCAACAGCACAACCAAACTACAAAAACAGATAAGTTGTGGTGTCATTCCATGGACACAACACCAAGTGAAGTGGAGGGGAGAGATGGACCACCTCTCTAACACACAGTATCTCACAAAAGTGAGTATACCCTTCACATTTCTCTTGGATATGTTTTTGAACAGTCAGGGTGAAGCTTGTGTAGCAGTATAGTTTTTCTGCGCTCTGAAAATAACTTGACACACAATCATTTTTATATACATAGCAGGCCACTAAAGTAAGTACACCCCACATTGAACATGTTCAAATTGTTAATATTTTGTGTGAGCACCACTGTTATGTAGTTAAAGCTCTTGAATAGTGCTATCATAATATAAATCTAACACATATTTACTAGATTTTAACCCATATAATGCTCTTTGTAACGGTTGCACAGGCATACTGTGCAATGTGTTCTTTGAGCAAAGCAGGATGTAGTACTGGTTGCACTAGTATACTAGTTGGTGATGCACCTACGTTGTACTCACCTTGTCACATCTGTATAACTTAAAAAAGGGAAAAAGCAGGAATTAATTGAACATATTTTCTTACCTAGTTACCTAGTTTAAGTTTAGCTTTTTTGTTATTTCCCATCACTCTCTTCCACTTGTTTTCTGTCTCTCTTCAGTATCTTACAATTACAAGGCAAAAAGCCAAAAATATACAGTTAAAAGAAGACGAAGTGAAGATGAAGTCAATCAATATTCTCTTTTAAAATCAATGTTGCAGATGCAATGGGTAATAGCAATTTCCCTTGGACCTTAAAGTTTGTATGTGTATCCTGCCTTTCCCTATGACCATATTGTAGTGTATGCCTATGACCATTACATCAGCCATTGCAAAGGCATGACATGGGTTAATTCGTAATTGATTCAAATGTAACACTTATATTATGATGATCATGTAGTCATGGTTATGATATGTATTTTACAATACGCATGTTGAAATTTCCTTTCTGGTTAGTTCAAAATGCATCCAGCATGCTTGTTTCATTGTCGATAACTTTCAGAAATTCTGTAACTTCATTGTACTGTATTTCTGTTCGTTGTAACTGAACTTTCCTTGTATTTACAGATATGGAAAATTGGCCTGCTTTGTGTGAGCAGTATCAACGACATCAAAACTCCACGCCATTAAGGTTGAGGGTCCTTGGCAAGTGGTGGGCGTAGATATTGGTGGGCTACTTCCATAGACTAGCAAGTGGCATAGTTATATTTTGATAATGGCTTGCTTGTTTTTGAAGTGGGTCGTGGCTAGGCCCATGAGAAGTGGGTTCAGAGGTGGCACTGAAGGTCACAGAGACTCTTGGCACAAGGAAACAAGAACATTGGACTGGTCCTTTCAAAGTCTAGCTGTTGTCAGCCAAATGACTACTGTGGTTGATAGTGGAGGCTACTTTAAATAAAGGGTTTTGCACATCTGCAAGCAAAATGCTGGTATGTAATGTATGGCAAACAACAACCAGGAAGCAGTTAGGTTCAGAGGACATCTATCTGTAGAGCACCAAAGAATGTTGTGGAAGATACAGGTAGGCTGTACTAGGCCAGCGACGTGTGGTGGTCCTAAGCCTGAGTAGAGGGGCAGGATGCTCAGGCCTTTGCATATTGTGAATACAGGCACAGCTCAGCTTGTTTGAGAACTTGGGACATACACAACTGTGTTTTCCTGCAAGTTGTAGACCAGCCCAAAGATAAAGTTCACGTACAGACTATTGTGCCATCTGCTGACAAGGTCATTTGTTTTTACTTAACATAGATTTCACATAGCTGGTAATTCGTGTTGTCCTGTTTTCTATTTTTTTCTTGTATTTCTCAGGGTGATGCAGCATACCACACTCTTACTACACACACACACACACACACAGTCGTATCATGGCTCAAAAGCATAGCGATGTTAGGGGATAAGGAGTTAGGCAGCTATATCAGGTACATTAAGTTAGATGATGTGGTGCTTCGGAAACACAGTGTTGGCCAGGGCACTCCTGAACATGGCAACTGTTTCATTTTGTGTCCACTTCAACGCACCCATAAGAAAATACAGATTTATGATTCATTAGGAATCTAGATTCTTTTATCTTGTCCAACGCATTTAGAGGTGCGTTTATTGATCTTGCACTTAAGGACACAAAATTTTCAAGTCAGTGGCAGCAGACAGACTCCAGTAACTGTGGTGTTTTGTCTCTACAGCTGCATAGGCCATATTAAGAGTTGTAAGATTAGATGTGTTAGATAGTATCATGCAGTAAAAAATGTGTACGTATACCAAAAACCAACGTAATGTACAGTGACACAGTGTGCTATAGTGCATGAACAGAACTTTGTCTGGTGTGGAAATGGTGCGCACAGTGCCTGTTTTGGTGCATCTTGCTGCTCTGGTCAGTTCTTTACCTTGTGTGTTGTTTTTACAGGGTTGAAGACGCAGGCTCGATTGTATGTGATTATTTTTTTGTGTGTTTATTTATTTATTTATGTGAACTCATCCCCCACCTCCCCTCCACTCTCTTGCATTGGATGCATACAGCTAGATAAGCAACAGAGCCTCTGGGTTTTCATGAAGTGATATTTTTTTTATGTCACCATGTCATTGCTATCACCACATCATATTGTCACTTAATATCTGGGATTCACTACTTTGTTTGTGTTATCTGTGCATCACAATACTTAAAAAAAAGAAAAAAGGTTAGTGTTTATGTAGACTGGGGATTGAAGATTCAGGATTACAGTATAGTTCCAGACTGTCAAGCAAATTTATGAATTAATATGAATTGATTTGTATGTGATTACTATGTCATTGCTATCAGCACATATTAATGTCACACAGCTTCTGGAATCTAAGAAAGTAAACACATGCTTTGTTAGTTATTTTGTAACTGTTATTTGCATGGCCATAAGTAAAAAATAATAATAAAAAACTATTTTAAACTTCTGATTCAGTTGTCTGCTTCTTGTAGCTCATAACTCCTGCATGGACTATTCATTCGAAAGCACCATTTTTAAATTATTATTACAAGGTTCAATACGTAATGCCTCGTCTCAACTGAGCTTTTAAATGCAGTGGGCTATTTATAGTGTCCTAGCGCGTATCATATCTGCATGGTGTACCATTCAATGTAGCACGTAGCCTATATTAATTATATTTGTATGGTGTACTATGCAATGTACGTCCGGCTACATGACAAGACGCACTGGGAGCGAAGGTAAGTCATATCCGGTGGAAAAACAAACCCCACGCATCTTGAAATCGTGAAAAAAAAGCATAGCAGAGGGAGTAGTAATGGATAATATTTCGCTGCTAGTCATAGTTAGCTAACTTTACATTAGCAGCTAAGGGGGTTTAACCTGAAGCCTGTAGCACAACATTTTTAATATCTTTCGATTAATAAGTCCGATATTATTTAAGTTGTTATTTTGCTATAATTCATATGGTGTGGTTTTAAATTTGAACCGACGCTGTATTACTAAGAAAAAAAACACGACCGTTTAATGAACAGGGATTTACATGGCCATCGTAATCGTAAACTTAAGGACCTTTGCTGGACATGTGACGTATTTCAACCAATCGCGTTTCAAGATTTTACTTCCTGATGACGTACTTCCTAAAACTTAACCCATCTGGTAGGGCTTAACCTTTCTGGTACCGACACACTCCCATGGCAGAACATTATGCAGGCCATGGCATGGGGATTATGACATCACTTTAGACTTCTATTCCTGAACATTCCACATTTAAAAAATGGCAGTTGGTCCACAGTATTGTCACTGCCACAGTATTGTCTGCCTCTCTTTCACCATTTTTAAACTGTCCTGTTTCAAACAGTTTAAGTAGTTGCTGCATGAAATTTTCACAGGTCACAGACAGATCCCAGACCTCTCTTACAAAGGTTAAATCAAGTTTATAGGTTAAACGATTGAGTTTTGATCATTTACAACTTCAGACATGCACCCTGACCTGTTTACAGTAAGATGACGAAATGTATGGCAAAATCCCATAGACTGTCTGACACCATTTTTAAACTGTCCTGTCTCAAGTAGTTGCCGCATGAAAATTACACAGGTCACAGTCAGATCCCAGACCTCTCTTACAAACTTTAAATCAAGTTTATAGGTTAAGCAGTTAAGTTTTAATCATTAAAAAACCGAGTGGAGGTTAGAGTGAGGGCAGAGCTCACTCTAGCTGCTAGAGTGGAGCAGTGTACTGTGACATCATCAGCCTGAACATTCCGCCATTCATTTTCAATGGCGACAAAAGTTGCAGAAAAACGACAATAGCGGACGAATGACAAGAGGTACGGTATACCGAAAGGTAGGCGGTCATGTCCAAACCGGGCCGGTCGTTTTAGAGTTGGAACGGTGTCTCTATCTCGAAAGCCTGAGGAGTAGTAACGTCTGAAAAATCTGGGTGAAAAATTTTGTGTTGAAAAATCGCGGTGAATAAATGGTGGGATAACAATAAGTGTGCTCTGCAAGCACACTTAATAAACGGTGGGATAACAATAAGTGTGCTCTGCAAGCACACTTAATTAGTAGCACTACCTGTCAAGGCTGATTTAACCTTCATTGCTGCTGATCAGGTGACCCACTTTGTGTTCCCTGAAAAAGGCCTTTTTGTATAATTCTGAAATGTACACTATTTTTCGGTTTTAGGTAACCTTTTTTTTTAACCTCTCGCTGTTCAGTACTTACCTTTGTACCATTTCAGAGTATTCATTTAACTTTCACTACTGGAATTGCAACAAATAACTGCAAAAATTAGGGTGTTCTAAAACTTTTGACCGGTAGTGTATATTAAGAACATCTTGTTAGTTTTTGTCACTGATTGGGTTGAATAACAGCACTTTGCAGTCTTCTTGGTTCTAGAAAATTAAGTAACTGAGTACATGTAACATTTCAGATAATGTACTTAAAAGCTGCAGACAACAACCGGTCCAGCACGAACCTTGCTTTCTTCAGCCAAACTGTATAAGAATTTGGCTATCCACTCAAGTAAGTTTTTAACGTGATGTCAATAATAATTTTACAATAGCTATAATTATTAGGGAAATATTTTTTTAGTGTTTGTTTTAGTACAGCAATTTGTTACTACTTGTCAATATATTCACATCAGAGTGCAAGTAGATCAAGGAGGGAAAATGTTGTGTGGTACCTGGCACACAGGATGCCGTTTTTTTGTGACTACGCCACTCCTTTTACATGGGCAGGAGAGACCCTTCTTGGTGTACTGTAGTGTGGCTAAGACCTTCCCGCAAAGGAACACTTCACTAGAGGCAGGTGTATAACTGTAACTTTAATATAACAAATGATAAAGTAACAACCCAAAAAAACACAACAGTAGAAGGAACCAACTGACTAATAAGGTCGGCTCGGCACCGCACCCACAGCTCTCCTAGGAGGCCCTGGTGAGAGAAAGACAACACACAGTACCAGGCAAGCATGCAACCTGGTAAAAAATATGCAACCGCTGTTAGTGCCACTACAAAAACACCTCACCGTGTTAATTATTCTCGCACACCACCAGAAAGTGTCCCCTCGACGTGGACCCCAACCGAAGAGAGTGGTATTCAGGTGCCGACCCGGCCTTGTACATAGTAAAACCTATAAAGACAAACACAGTCAGTTCCCCGTACTAAATGACCCAGAGAGGGCCACACTAGATCAACAAAATCAAAAGAAAACAAGGAAAACAAAAAACAAAAACTAAACAAAAACGGAAAGACAGTGGCTGGCCTGGTCCCTTAAAAAAAAGAAAGAATGCACATTACTTCCCATATTTGAATCTAAAATCTCAAACATCGTATAAGAGATATTGGCCTACTTTGCAGGAGTGGTTAGTATTTCTGGCAGCACAGTAGCCCAAAGGAAGTTGTCAGCATCCCCATACTACAAATATAAAACATTTAATAAGATAAAATACCAATATAAAAGATACAGGATACAAGATACAAGATACAAAAAAACACTAAGAACCACAATAAAATAGAAATAAATTACCAAATATCTGCCTGTGGTCCAGCATACAAAATACAAGATACTAAAAACACTAAGAACCACACTAAAATAAACATAGATTACCAAAGTATCTGTCCGTGGTTCAGCAACCCAACTGAAGCTTGCCAAAGCATGTGGTCAATCTGTGTCCTCCATGAAGAGTGGCACGGATTGCTAGAATCACCCTAGTAAAAACAGAGTATTGAAATTCAGTCCCCATTGACAATAATATGTGTTAAAAACAGTAGACTCTAGTGATGGCACCTATGAGTCTCTGCTTCGGCGCTTGTGTCGGGTAATTGAACAAGCCAAAGGCAACGCAGTGTATTGGCGCTTGCTTCGCTGACTGGTGATCACGTGATCAGTGACGTCCGATGCTTCAATCAAGCACACAAGTCACGTGGTGATTTGGCACATGAATTAAATGCTTGCAACAAGGTGAGTGCGCTTGTGGGTTTGTAGTGAAGGCGTGCATTTGTGAGGCGTGTGGCGAATTGTAAAGTGTATTGTGTGGTTAAAACGGTTGATTCTTGTGAAAAATTGAATGTGGTGCTAAGCGTGGACGCTCTGAAATGTGGGAACATTTCACATTAATTTCCACCAAAAAGGTGTGAAGGCCTATGATTACATTTTATTAATTTCTTTACAATTATAAGGGAATGCCTGGAAATTCTGGCTCCTTTAAAGCTGGCCACTGTGGAGCTGTCGTCTGAAAAAGTCGTGTCTGGATCAAAAATCATACCACTTGTGAAAATGCTGCGCCACACAATCACCAACAAACAACATGCGTCCACAACGGATATGTCAAAGACCCTCGCCATACACCTCATCAACCAAATGTCGGAAAGATTATTAAGCTGCAGGACAACACGCAGTAGCAACATTACTTGACCCACGTTTCAAAACCATGGGATTTGTCAGTACCACACATCAACAAAATGCAATAAAGAAACTAACCACCGAATGCGCCCATGTAATCCGACAACAAACACCACCAGAGAGATGCACACACCCACAGCCATCCACTTCTGATGCCTCAACCAGCTCATCAGGTAAGCCTACATATTTTGATGCATAGTGCCCATTATGGCTGCATATTTTCTTACGCATATCCATACCTGTACCATTCCAGGTCTGGGATCTCCTCGATAACGAGGTTGCTGATAAACGCAACTCGCGGAGTGTCTCCGCAGGAGCAACAGTCGAGGTCAACAGATACTTAAGCGAACCAAGCAGCCCTCGCTCTGAAGATCCCCTACTGTACTGGACCCAGAACAAAACAAGATACCCACACCTGTACCTCTTGGCAAAAAATCTACTCTGCATCCCAGCCTCCTCAGTGCCGTGCGAGAGGGTGTTTTCCAAGGCTGGCGATGTTGTCACCAAAAAAAGGAATAGATTAAATCCAAATGCCGTGGAACAAATAATATTTCTAAATAAAAATGTCTAATTCATACCCGACGGAGTCTCTATTTTTTCTCTCTCTCTTTTTTTAAGACCCCTTATATTGTTTTTAAAACTGTCATGGTGTTATGCTTGTTTAATAGACCTATCTAAACTCACTGAAATTTGGTAAAATAGATGTGGAGTCTATTTCCCTGCGTCTATATTTTATTCGCACACGCACTGTCCCCCTCTCCACCAAGCGCACGCGAATCCTTCGATGTAAAACAGCCCCGAAGACAACGTACTATGCTATGCAGAAGCTCTTTGTAATTCTATTTGAACGAAAAACAACAAAGAGAAACAGATGTTTCGTTCATTGTAATCACGCTCCTTCTAAAACAGCCGTGGCAGAATTTTGGACATGACTGGTTGTCAGTGTGAAGCACAGAAAACGCACTTGTAGCATATTGGGTGCTTGTACCTTTAAACCTGACATGCCAATCAGTTCACAATTAGTGCGTGTGTATAAAACACATTACACCGGCTGTACGAGCGTGCGGTCGCTTTGATGTTCGTAGCCATCTCACCAAGGCTACTTGGTTTAGGGTCTGTGTCTGTAGTGCATCCTGAACGGCTCTAATGTTTGGTGTCGCACCGTGGCGTTTATGGACGGACAATTTCAGTAGAAGTCTTAATCACCCAATAATAATGTAGCCAATGTGTATCTCACCGGCTGTCATCTCTCCAGGTACCGGGCTGTTTGCATGCCCCCTCCCCTCATCTCTGCTTGAGATTGTGGTGCCTCGCTGCCCGTGGTAGGTCGCTACACTCTTCCTTGATGATGACTGATGCAGCGTTGGTCTTCTAATGAATGTCTCTGTCTCTTGTGTGTGCAGGTAGCCTGGCGTTCCAAAGCCACTGTCTTAGGAGGACAGGTTGCCGTTTTGTGTGGGCAAATGTTAGTGATTGTGAGTGGTGTGCCTGTGAGAGTGAGCGCGCTTTTATATTTAGGACCGCAACAGCGAGGGTTCGCTGTTTGTTTGTTTATTTGTTGCATATGTTTTATGTTTTGTTTGAGTACATCCGTACTGGTATGAGCCAGTCCAGTGCCCATCACCTAGGCCACTAGCTTACCTTTAATTCAGGGCGCCAAGAAGCGCCGGTGTTTATTGTGTGCCGTGTTCTTCCTGCATGCTTTCCAACTAAGTGCTGTGTGTGTTTAACTTTACGGTTACTGATTTGTATAAGTTATGTGAACCGGGGGAATAGGCCATTTTGGTGCAGTATCAGTGAGTGTACTTGTATATTAAATTGTGTGGTGTTTTAAAAGATGCAACTTGTACTCCAACCCATCGTGTTTCAGTATTAAAAGAGAAACCATTAATGATTAATCCTTAACCCTGTCTCTGTCACTTCCTTAACAAACCTGTGTTGCCACATATAGGGCTTATTCTCTCTTACGGGCTGACCCCCCGTATGGCTTAGTCTGCATTTTAAAACTTTTCATGGTAATAAATGTCCACTCTGCTACACACACTAACGTACTGTGTAGCCACCATCACCTGAGATTTGATACCCTCAAATCCCCCCTAGCCTATGTTCTTCCTCTCATACAGTAGCGCCTCTTTCTCCATTGTCTCACATGCTACTATTTGAGTGGACTTCAACGCTAAGCTCCACCAAAAACATGGAGACCGGTACGGGACGGCCACATTTGCACTAGAGGTGCCATTTAAACCAGGTACTGGAAATGACACAACCCCACTTCATTAATTCATTACTATTGGAAAATGGGTTGAGAAAATACAGAACAGGTCTATGCGGGTTTGTAAAGTGTGAGCGTAGGCCTATTAATAAATAAATCACAATCTGTGGCACAGGATGATTGCGCAAGAAAAAAATATAACACCACTGCAATTTATAAATAAGGAATAAAAAAAAAACCCAATATGCTTAGGCCTCATTCATCGTTATGTCATCATTGTGCAAAAAGTGTAATCAATGCTATAAAAAAGCTATAGAATCCGAAATGTGGAAAGAATGCTTTTAAAGCATCTGTCTGTAACTGTGTCTTTGCGCGCATTGCACACACATGTGCGCGCACGCAAAACGCTACCTATCCAGGAGACCTTCCATTCTTTTGCAAAAGGCTACATATCCTCCAGACCTGGCACATGACATAAATAAAATGCAACGGGCACATTTCAACAACTACTGTAATGTTCATTGATGCTGTAGGAAACATGCACCAACGTGTGGTCGGACAAATGGGTCTCTTTTTTGTAAGAACTATACTATAACTATACTATAACTGTCGGACCAATGGGATGTCGGACCAATGGGCTGTCGGACCAATGGCATGGAACCGCTGGAGGAGGAGGGCCTCGTTGATTTAAGCAACAGAACTCGCTTCTTCTGCCTGCACCATGTTTTCCTACCACGTCTGCAAGCAAGCTTGGATTTCTTTCGTGAGGGATGGGACAACCACCCTCTAAGGACAGAGCAGAACCTCACTCCAAACCAACTGTGGGAGATTGGCCAGATACAACATTTCATTGCCAATCCAGAGGTATCTTTCAAACATTGACAACATTTATTTGGGGAGGGGGCAATGTTGGCCTGGTTGACATACTGATCTTTGAGCGTGATTCACCAACGCGTTTCATTTCAGTATGGCCACTAAGCCTATTTTGTTTGTCCAAGCTAGGGATTCCTGAAAAACAAATGTCATTATAGATATTTCTTTCCTTTTAACACATGAAAGGATGAACTTTCCTGAAATAGACTGGCAGGAGAGTGGGGAGGTCCCAGAACTACACCTTGAAGGAGTAAATGTTCCACATTACAAGAGCCCTCTCACTCCTGAACAACTGGAAACACTGAAGAGCCTCATTGACCCGATGCAGCCATCAGAGTCCCATGGAGCTGACATTTATCTGAGAACTGTACAGTATGTTGAAAATGAGTGCGTTTACATGCACAAGTCGAAACCACTTGGAACTGGTCTGGGATCGTACCGGCTTCATGTGAACGGAGATTGGTTTGGTTTGGAATTGGTTTTCGTAAACCAATTACGACGCCAGGCCTGGGCCGTTCCAAACCACTTAGAATGCCATGTGAACAGGGATCGGATTGGTTTCGGGTATTGCGCATGTATCAACGAAATAAAAAACGCAGTTTGTTCCTTCATACGGACTTTCTAACACAGCAGAATGCACAACACGTACGCAAATGCGTCAAACTCCTGGAACACCATGTTTGTATGCCGCCAGAAAGTTTGTTTATTGTCTTTATTTAGTAGGAACAGTACAGAGCCCATAGAAGATGTGTCAGAGTATTACGTTTTTGTTTAGACCACCTTATTGTTTAAGTGGGTAATAATATCAGGTGAAAGGAGGAGGCTATGTAAATACATTTGCACTGACTGACTTGTAAGATTTTCTTTATAACCGGAATGAGAGGTGAAAAGTTCAGTCTCCTCTACGTGTCGTCTGTATGCACTGTAGGCATATGTGTGCAGTGCTGTAGTCTGCTGTTGCGTATACGATAAGATGCATCTTACCTTCGTAGCAGCTTTGTTGTGGGCAAATGTTTACTCGTGTTATGTCCATTATTTTAGTTATGTGTCGTTAGTCGCGTTATGTCCAACACTGTAGCAGCTAGCATTGTAAATCTTATCAGCCTGGGTCGTCATGGCTGGGTCGGCATGGTTTGACCGATATCTTTGGCATTTTTTGCCCAAACAACACGCTGCGCTGCACACACTGGTAACATTATAATGACGCCGTCCAAATTTGAGATCAAGCGGATGAGTGGTTCAAGAGTTATGCGTGGAAGAGACGTTCCTTGCATTAAAAGATAATAGAAAGATAGAAGTTGACTACAGCGCCCCCACCTAGCGTAGCGGAAAGGGCCGGGTCTCTGGCCGAATCCGCTTAGACGAACTGCATGTGAACAGGGACTTGGGGACAGACCACCCGTTGGGAAGCAACACCCAAACCAATCCCAAACCAAACCAATCCCACCATGTGAACGCAGTCAATGTGTTGGAGCAGCATTAAAATGTCACATGAAAATCACAAGTTAATAACTTCATGACACATTTTGGTTTGAATTTCATTTCTTTGTTTTTTTTCCCCCAGTATGATGGACACAAAAACATTACGCATGTCATCTTTGCACCTTTGAAGACAATAAACAATTCCTAAAACTCTACAACTGTCACGGGCACGGATACAGGAACCAGAAAAACCAGACAAAACAGGAGTGGACCCAATTGCGTTAACGTAGCCCCAGAGGCCATTTATTAACAAACACACAGACAGGGTAACAAGGACAGGGACTGGAGGCACAGGGCTGGGCACGCAGGAACACAGACAGGGTAACAGGAGACAGAGCTGGGGACAGGAACACAGTCAGGGTGCAGGGCAGACAGGACTGGAACAGAAGCGGCCGCCGTCGGCCGCCGGGTCAGGAACAGAAGCGGCCGCCGTCGGCCGCCGGGTCAGGAACAGAAGTGGCCGCCGTCGGCCGCCGGGTCAGGAACAGATGCGGCCGCCGGGTCAGGAACAGATGCGGCCACAGGGTCAGGAAGAGATGCGGCCACAGGGTCAGGGAACAGACAGGGGCACGGAACAGAGACAGGGGCCAGGCAGGCAGGACTCGTGTCGCTGGGCTGAGCGGGGGGATTGAACCCGCAACTCCAGGGGTGGTAGACTGTAGCTCTACCACCTGAGCCGCTGGCAGACGAATCGTCGCCGGTGAGCCGGATCGGTAGCCGAGGGCTGGAGATTGCAGCGTAGTCCGGGACGAGGTCCACGTTGAAGCCGGGAGCCAGTCCAAACAGACACAGAGCACACAGGAGGCAGGACAGACAAAAACAGGACGAGAGACGAGGCACAGGCAGGACAAAAACCAGAGTACAAAAACACGACACTGGCAAACACAGAGACAAGACTTGAAAACTCAAAACTGACAGGAGAACAGGAAACATGACTGACAGGACAAGACAGAGTCAGGAGACAGAATGCCGTGAAACATACCGTGAGTGGCAAACGAACCGACAAGGAGTGACTGAAAAACCAGGGTTTAAATAGTGCAGAAACTAAGGAGCTAAACGAGCGTGAACAAGGAAACACAGGTGAAACCGATCAACAAGGTAACAAGGAGACAAGGCTGGAAGCTGGGACAGATTAACAAGTGACAAGGAAACAAGGCAGGTGGGTGGGGCAAATCAAGACAAAACAAGGAGACAGGATTCACAGGTGAAGGAGATTATTGTGGCAGTGCAGGGTGTAGGGAGAATAATTTAAACTAATAATGTGATCAAGGGAAAACAAAGGAAAAACACAGCACTGCCAGAAAACCCCAATGGAACACCGTGACAACAACATTAACATTATGTATTAAACACTTAAAACAACAGTACTTGACAAAAGTGCTGACTTACAACTACAACTACAGTGTAACAAGTACTGAATAATTCTGATTAGAACTAGACTAGAACAAATGTATATAAAGTTTCCAAGAATTAAATCAATTCAAAGCCACTGATACAAGACAAACCATTAGGTCAGAGTGTACGGACACATAACTTTTGTAATGTAACTTTTTTTCATAACATGTGCTTGCTGTAGGCAGGTGGTGACACCCACCTGACTGTACCACCTCTAGACTAAGGCTTTTAGCAGGCACTTCCCAACCAGTCCAGAATTTCAGCAGCTGCCACAGAAGATCGGGGATGCTAAATCAGTGAAATAAATAAATTAATTAACAATGTATGTATATAACAGGTGGATGATTTGTTACTGCAGGGAAAATAAGTAATAGCTAGAGAAACATACATTTACAAATAATTTAAAGGTGTTTTGCCTCCTATTTGTGCTTATTCAGATCTGGCAAATTGGTATATTTTGGTACGTTAAACGCTTCCTGTAGCAATGTGTCACACAAGAAATGATGGGTTTAGGCAAAGTAATCTCCCTAAACTTTTGTTTGTCTTGTTTTTGTTATATACACATATCAATGTAACTGTTTACAGACATGTTCCAGAACTGGGGTGCGTTTCCCAAAACCGTCGTTGCTAACTTCCTTAGCAACTTCGTAGGTTTGAACGATGGACTAACGACACTGCTGTTTCCCAACAGCATCGTTCGAACGACACAACTAAAGGATGTTTACAACAACATTAGTCCGATGGATCGTTCGACGACGCCAGGTGTTTCCCAACAGCAAAGTCTGGACAATCCATCGGAAGTTCCATCGTTGAACTGTGTCGTTCGAACGATTAGCGTGGACCTGTCGTTAGACCATTGTTTATGTCGGTTTCTGTACACGTGACGTCTTGCTCGTCACCTTTGGCCTTCTTGGGTCGGATTAGGCACCATTCAATGCTTTACCGCCACCCACTGCATGAATGATTTTACTTTAATTCACGTCATTTTCGTCCTAGCACTTGACAGGTCATGCAAACAGAATATAGAACATTCGCCCCACAACACACCAAAAGTTGTTGCAAAATGTTGTTGGATTATTAAACTTAATTTTACAGATCGTTTTTAATACTGTGATGTAGAGTATGACCACGGTGCACGGATCCACAATCAAGGCCATTCCACGTGTTTCAAATTGATTACCGCTTAGCAGGATTCGAACCCGTATCTCTCCGAAAAAGGGAGAAGGTCTGCATATAATAGTGGGCTGACGAGCTAACCACTCAACCGTTGCACCACACGAGCTGTCAGTCATATTTACAAGTAGATGTATGTAGGGTAGTATAAATGAAACACACGATTATATCATTACAATCTTAGTCAGTCGCTGCTTTTTAATGAGTAAGGGACATGATTGTGTTGGGGAACATTTCCCTAAGTTGCTGAAGCATACCGGCTTAACTGAAATAAGGCTACGTTTTTGCTGCTTACTGTCGTGGTGTCGTTTTTGTCGTTTATCCGCAATGAATGCATCCGAATACTCTCCGAGCACTTCCAACACATCTGGATACTTTGCAGTTTCAACGACGGAAGTCTAAACTAACATAGTTCAGACTTACGTTGTACGTAGGTAGTTGGAGAGTTTCGGGAAACAGTCGGAATCGGACTGTTGTGTCGTTTGAACCTACTACGGACAACGCTGGTTAAATGCTAACAGCACCAGTGGACCATAATCTCCAAGTGAAAGGAATAATACTTCTTTATGAGTCTGACTTTCTCAGGTATTCCTTGAAGGTTTTGGTCGCTCAGTAATTAATGGCCAGATGCCTGTCTCCTTTAACCCCTTCCTCAGTTGTTTGATTTGTGCATCTAAAAGTGGGTTGCCTAGTAACGGGGACGCTGGCGAGTCTAACGCCGCTCCGTCTGGCTTGTTTTTGTTCGGTATTTTTGATGTTTTTGGCGAATACACTGAATATTTTGTTGGGTTTTCATTTGTAATAGTTTAACTAAGTTTGGCGGTTGTATATTCAGTTTTTCTTTTTTGATGGTGTGCCAGTTTTTCTTTTTTGCGTGTTTTGCCTTACGACTGGTGTGCTTTTGAAGTTGGTGGACGCCAGAGAGGTTTGGCTGTTTGACGTTGGTGTAGCTCGTTGGGACCTGACAACTTTGAGTCTTCGGATCACTCTGGTTTTTAAGCAGAACTGGTAGACGGCCCGTGCCAAGCAGACCGCCCGTAACTCTACTGGAGGAAAAGCGCCAAGGAAGCAGCTAGCCACCAAGATAGACACACCTGTGGAGTGGTGAGGACGCTGGCGCTGGCTGTTCGCCGCTTCTCCTATCTCTGAACTAAACGGCTTCATGCGCCTATAGTTTTAACAGAACATTCTAACGTCGAGTCTGTTAAATTACATTTTTTACTGTTCGTGTTACTGACCTGTCGGGCGTTTACGTCGAGTTACCTGCTGCTGCCTGCACAACATCGTGAAGGGACTCCTGCGATCTGCGTTGCCTGCCACGCCGCCGTTGACACTATGCTGAGTTACTCCTTTGAGCAGCTGGTGAATCTCAGAAGTTTTTCTCCTCCACCATGTTTATCTGTGATTAAAGAACTTGGTCTTCTCCGCCGCCGGCGTTATATCCACAGAAGTTCCCGTAGAAAGTTCCTCTACTCACAGACAAACTCTGCTGTCCCGGCTCTCTGGTCAGCCACGCGAACTGTCACTCCTCAGACACGTAATCAGAGCGCTCTCTCCTACTGGACAAGTAGCGTAGGCGTCGCCATGGCAACACCTCTCCGGGTCACAGATCAAAAACGTGGAGTGGACTTCAGTCTACTACGGCCACTGCAAAGACTTGCTGTCACTTCCAGCATAAAAATTGAACTTTTAAATGCTCAATCACTAACTAACAAGTCTTGCCTCATTCACGACCACATACTGGAAAATTATCTTGATTTGATGTGCATTACTGAGACCTGGCACCAACCCGACAATTTTTTCACTTTAAATGAGAGCTGTCCTCTGGGATATAGCTACCTCCAGAAAGCCTGTAGCTCAGGTCGCGGTGGTGGCCTGTCAGTCTTCCATCGCAGTGATCTGGAGTTATCCCCAAAACCACTACCTGCTCTTACCTCATTTGAATGCCTTGCTTTTAAATGTAAGCCCCCTTCCCATGTGCTGTTCCTCCTTGTCTACAGACCGCCCAAACCTAACCCCTCCTTCATCCCCGAGATGTCAAATCTCCTCACTACTTTCTGCACCTCCGCTGCTGATGTTGTCATCCTTGGTGACATGAACTTTCATGTTGACACTCCCTCCTGTCGTTTTGCTGCTGAATTTCTGCAACTACTGGACTGCTTCAACCTAAAGCAACTCATTGATGTCCCCACGCACAGCAGGGGGCACACTTTGGACCTGGTCATCACAAACTCTGCCCCTCTCAACAACCTGCAGGTGTATGACCTAGGCATTTCTGACCACAAAGTGGTTTTATTGGATTTACAGTCCTCATATGGCCTTTCAAATCCCAAACGAAATATCCGCTTCAGAAACCTCAAAAACATTAATCACGAACACTTGGCAGCAGACTTTCAGCACCTCTCCTCACATTTCTCATCCGCTGACGAAGCAGTTGACTATTACAACAGCCACCTGAGCAACCTGCTGGACCAGCATGCCCCTGTCAAAACCAGAATGGTCACCTTTTCATGCTCAGCTCCTTGGTTTTCGGACGAGCTTCGGAAAATGAAGGCAGCTGGGCGCGTCCTTGAGTGTCGCTGCAAGACCTCAGGCCTCACTGTACACAAGCTGGAATACCGGAAGCACAAACAGCAATATTCAACTTCTCTCAAAGAGGCAAGGTCACTTTTCTACTCTGATATCATCAGAAATAGCCCTGGAAACTCAAAACAGCTTTTCTCCACTGTTAACCACCTTCTCAAGCCTAAATCTCCACCATCTACTGGCACAACAGAACAGTGCAATCTCCTCATGGACTTTTTCACCTCCAAAATTGCACGCATCCGTTCTTCCCTTCCTGGTCTCCCTACAGATACTACACCTCAAATATGTGCCATCACCAAACCCCTCCATTGCTTTCCCCTTGTTACCTCTGAAGAAATGCAGCACATCATCATGAAGATGAAACCCTCCACCTGTGCTCTGGACCCTCTCCCATCCTCCCTGGTTAAATCCCATTTCACTGCCCTCAAGCCACTGATTACTTCTGTTATCAACCACTCCCTCCAAGCTGGTGTCGTCCCCTCTGTTCTAAAAAGAGCCATTATCAAACCACTCCTCAAAAAGCCTACCCTTGACCCAGAGGTCCTTTTAAATTATAGGCCAATTTCCAATCTCCCCTTCATCTCTAAAGTGCTTGAGAAAGTAGTGGCCTCCTATCTTCAAAACCATCTAAAACTCAACAACCTCTACGAAAAATTCCAATCCGGTTTCCGCTCCGCCCACAGCACAGAAACTGCCCTTGTAAGAGTCACAAATGATCTCCTGATGTCATCCGACGCTGGTTCCCCATCTCTCCTCGTCCTCCTGGACCTATCCGCCGCATTTGACACAGTTGATCACAACACCCTACTAAACAGACTCAACCTCACCATCGGAATCTCTGGCACTGTGCTCAGTTGGTTTCAGTCATACCTCACCAACCGGACAGAGTACATCTCCATGGGCCACGCCACCTCAAACCCTCCCACAGTCACCTGTGGTGTTCCCCAAGGGTCAGTCCTGGGCCCTATCCTCTTCATCCTTTACCTCACTCCACTTGGTCAGGTCATCAGTCGTCATGGTTTTTCATTCCACTGCTACGCCGATGACACACAGCTTTATGTCAATGTCAAACATGCAACACCACCCTCCTCATCTCAACCAGCCCCGTCCCAGCTTACCATCTGTCTGGAGGAGATTAAGGCATGGATGGGGCAAAATTTCATCCAACTCAACAGCGCCAAAACGGAAGCCATCCTGGTTGGCACTCCTCACCAGATTAAATCATCACCTGTACTCAGCATTGACTTTTTTGGCTCCAACATTCCCCTCTCATCTGTAGTCACCAACCTTGGTGTGAAAATGGACCCTCAACTTACCTTTGAATCCCACATAAACCACCTCTGCAAGACCTCCTTCTACCACCTCAGAAATATCTCCAAACTCCGCCCCATTCTCTCCCTCCCAGATGCCGAAAAGCTAGTCCATGCCTTCATCTCCTCCAGACTGGACTACTGCAATGCACTTCTCATCGGGATCCCTAGCAAGAGCCTGCAGAGGCTGCAATACATCCAAAACTCTGCAGCTAGGATCCTGATGAGAGTGCGCAAACATGAGCACATCACCCCTATCCTCCACTCACTCCACTGGCTTCCTGTCTCTGCCCGCATCCAATACAAGGTTTCCCTCCTCACACACCAATGCATCCATGGACATGCCCCCCCCCCCCCACCTCAAAGGAACTTCTGCTCCCACAAAGCACATCATGCTCCCTCCGCTCCACTCACTCAAACTATCTCCAGATCCCCAGAACCAGGCTGAGGACTATGGGAGACAGGGCCTTCTGCACTGCTGCACCTAGGCTGTGGAATGCCCTCCCTGACTCCCTGAGGGCACCACAGTCCACTGACTGTAATTGTAATTGTCTCTCTTTTTAGTAGTTTCTCTTTTTTTACTCTTTTTAGACTTCTTTTAATAATACATTAATTGTTTGTTTGTTTGTTTTTTTAGTCTCCTTTTAATCCTGTAGCCCTTTGAGATCTTTGGATGTAAAGGGCAATATAAATAAAATGCATTATTATTATTTGTTCTCCCAAGTACCTGTTACATAACAGTTGTTGAATTTAAGTTTATATTTAAGACATTATAAAACAACAACTAGAAGCCTTGTCTCAAATACAGGTGTTTTTCTGTGTCCTGGTTTACCAGGCTATATATGCTCAGTTCTAAAACAAAATCCTTAAATAAATACAAATAGAAATATACATAGAGAATGAGAGAGCAGCTGTTGAAACAGCAGGTTTGTTTGGGTCCTTTGTTACCACTTCAGACAAAGGTTGGTTACCGGAAAGAGTCCTCTTCACTCCAGTTATCTTTCAGAACATGACCATTAGTACAAGTCAGTACACAAACCAGTTCTGATTATCAATTCTCAACTGGTCTATGCCATTTTTAACCCCATAGTGTTGGTTGGAGCGATGATTGAAGTGCAGCCATTCGAATCACAACGAAACACCAGAAATCATTGCTTAAAAAAAAACTCCGTTTTATACAATAAAATCACATTTATACCTTAAAATCATACACAAAAACAGAAAAACATTTGAATTGACTTTATTGAGCTAGCTACTTGATAATCCTTGGTATCTCTGCTACGTCATCCTCCAAATATCTTCTATATGGTCTGTTTCGCTATGTTAGCTCTAATGAGCTGGTTGTTCAGCTTCTTCCAGCTGACTGGGTGGTATCGCGTTGCACTTCTGTTTTTGTGTATGATTTTAAGGTACATAAAGATAATGCAATTGAGCACACATACTATATCCACAAGTTTCCACCGCCCCATGATGCTTTGCGCGAATTGTGGGATCAACATCCGGTTGCTACGAGACGCTCCAGCTGTTTATGCTGTTTATTAATTCATTACGATGTGGGAGCATAACCTAAACGAGCTGAAAAACGGCAGTATAAGTGTACCTTTGCCCTCCACAGTGACCGAGTGGGAAGATGATGTTAAAAAATGGCCTAGAATAACATACAGCTCTATTTTTTCGTACTTTATTGAGTCTGTGTCGTGCGATGGTAAGGCAATGATGAACCTGAAAAGCTCTGAAGCCTACCAGTATTTACATAGCGAGAAGGTCGGTCGAGTGTGGCTATAAGAGGTCACAGAAGACCTGGTCTATTTAAAAGCTGACGTAGAGCCAAGTCAAAGTCTTCACAGGATGCATCATAAAACATGGGTATTGACAACTAAGGCAGGAGTAATTCAGACAGCAGGCTGTTCGTGTATAGCAGGGCCAGGACGCTCCTGTAGTCATGCAGCAGCCATACTGTGGAAGGTCAGTAATAGTAGTAATAGTGCTAGGTTATGTTCAGACGTGATGGTTTTTTATAACAGAAAACACCTGCCCCGGGTGGTTTTCGAAGAGAGAAAAAAAGCCTTCCAAAAAAGCACGGGGGCGGTGCCTAGCAGCAGCCCCATCAGCTGATAGACCGTAAACGCTAATGGTTAGCCTAGCTTGTGGTGTGAGCGGATGAAAACAACTGAAATTAATACATACAGTTGTGTCCCAAAAGTGCCCCAAACGATCTCCAAACGGTCTCCTTGTGGTAGACGTTGTGGTATAACTTATTTGCCATGTCATATAGCTCTGTGTGCTCACTTATGAGTACCGCCAGTTGTTCGGTTGGAATTTTGTTTGACTTGAGAGACTTTGTTTTCGCTGCCATGTTTCTTCTTTGAAACTACAGACTTTCAGTCGCTCATTGGTCAGCTGTCAAAAAAGCACCTGACGTAGGGTGTTTTTTTCGGGGCGAGTTCAAATTTCTCAACTTGAAAACCACCCAGGGTGGGTGGAAAAAAGCACCAGCGGCGACGTTTTAAAAACCACCCACGATGTTTTTTTTAAAAAAACACCCTGTACCATAGGAAAATAAGGTACACCATCCACCGACGTCTGTAAAAAAACCATCACGTCTGAACGTAGCCGGCAAGTTTATTTATATAGCGCATTACATACTCAAAGGCAGTTCAATGTGCTGTAGGCCTACAGAAAGAAAAGAAAAGTAAGTAAAGTAGGAAAGCGTAGTAAAATGAATAAAGGCATAACATGATGAAAAAGCTTCTGCTAAATGTATAAATGTAAATGTAAAGTCTAGCATGTAATAAGAATTGTAAAAAAAAAAAAAATCCTTTTTGTAGGTTGAGAATGCAGTCAGGCAAGGTGTGACAGGGACAGCTTGTACTGATGTGCAAAGGACATGGAATAGTGGTGCAAAGAAGAATGTGGGTCTGTTAAAGGCCAGGGACATTAATTTCAGGCGCCACAGAGCCCAGGACACGTATCCTCGGACCTCAGGGCAAGATCAGGACAATTCCAGACCCCCTCCACAAATGTTCAGAAACCATGAGGATTTCAAAAGACACATAGACTCCTCATTAATGGCCCCACTGTATCACCTTCAAACAAACGGTCTTATCCAGCTTGCTTATAGAGCAGACATAGAGAACAGCATAGGGCCAAGCCAAGATTCTGAATCAGCGAAACACACTGATCATAGTCCACGTCTGACATGTCGGAAGTGTTTAGCATTTTACCAGTCGTACATCGCCTTGTCCCCCAGTCAAATGTCTGCATTGGAAATAGAAACAAAGACCCAGAGTAGCTCACAGGTGTGGCATGATGCAAGGAGACTGCGTGTGACTGCAAGCAAAGCTAAACGTGTGCCCAAACGACACACTACTGATCCCCAAAAATTCCTTAATGAGCACCTGTACCCCACTTTCACCGGAAACGCAGCTACACAATATGGCTCTGAAAATGAGGGTCGGGTCATCACACTCCTTAAGAACAGAGGGCAGACGGTAGACAACAGAGGCCTTGTAGTTCATCCGTCGCACCCCTGGTTGGCTGCCAGTCCAGACGGGATCCTTGATGGGACAGTGCTCCTTGAAATCAAGTGCCCTTTCAAGAGTCAGATGTCTCTGGAAGAATTTCTCTCCCGCCCAAATGGTGACATCAAAAGGTTGGATAATGGACAGTATCTCATCTGTCCAAATGGGAGAGCTGGATACTACCTCCAGGTAAGCAGGGTTGTTTTCAAGGGAAATAAATACCAGCTGTAATACAGTATTACAACAGAAAAACAATGATATGTGAACTAATACACTTGATAATTTTTACTTTTATTTTAGACACAAGTGGCTATGATGTGCCTTGGTCTTCGGAGCTGCAGACTGGTTGTCTGGACACCAAAGGAGCATTTAGAATTGGACATTCCATTTGATAAAGACTACACTGACAAACAAGTTAAGCAGCTACAGAAATTCTATTTTCTACATATGCTTCCCAGGCTGGCGGATGATTTTGGAGGAAAGAAACTACATCTTTGCCCCAAGTACCTTGAACTGTTTTGTAATTAACTCTCTCTGTAATGCAAACATAATTTTAAAACAATGATTCACATGATTTTTAGTAAATACAAAAAATGATTTACATTATTTACAAAGACTACACTGACAAACAAGTTGAGCAGCTAGGGAAATTCTGTTTTCTATATTTTTGTAATGTTTTGTAATTAACCCTCAATCTGTAATGTAAGCATAACAAAACAATGATTCACCTGAATTGTTAGTTAATACAAAAATTTATTTACATTTTTTACAAGCATTTTCATTTCATTTTATATACAAGATATGGTGTAAGGATATGCAAGACATTACTTGCTGGAGATAAGCTCTCCTCGCAGATTTATGAGAGCTGCACAAATCTTTAGTATTTTATCGATTTTAGGAACTAGGCTTATTGGCACAGTTTGTGACAGGATCTTGTACACTTTGAGACGCCTTATTGCCCGTTCCACGTGAATGCGTACATTCGCTATCCGTCTCATCTGAGTCACTTGCTCATTAGTCAGCTGGCAATGTTTGCGTGTGAACGCAGGTATGACTAGCCTTACCCCCCTCTCCTCAACAAGATCTCTAATAGTGAATCCACGGTCCCCCATCACCACATTACCAGGACGTAAACAATCAAGAAACCCTGAGTTCTGTGTAATGAACCTGTCACTACACTTCCCACCAAAAGCCTCTGAAATAAACATCACCATCCCTGATGGAGCAATGGCAACAAGATACTTAACAGTGTTACTTGCATAGTAATGGCTGTAAGACTCTGAGCGTGAGTCTAAGTTTTTGGCTTTTTGTAGAACACTCTCTGAGCAGTCAATAATGCATGTTAAATCTGAAAAATGTTGCAGAAAAACCTCTGGCATAGTTGCTTTTATTGTGTCACGTGGCAGCCATGGAATAAGGTCCTGGGTGTGCTCAGCCAGGACATCTATCCAGTGTGTAATTATTTTACTGACCTTACTGGCTGATATTTTAAAGCGCCTTGCTAAATCGGCTCCAGGAAAGTTCTGTCTGAGCTTCATGAGTGTCAACAAAACTTGATCTTGAACTGGCATTGTTGATGAACTGGGCACAAAACCTTGTAGACATGAGACAAGAGTGTTGAACACTTGTAGAGAGATCCCTGTGTACAGAAGACAGTCTTCATCCCTTTTCAGTGTAACCTCTGCAATGGACCGCGAGATCTCAGGGGCAGGTGTGATGGTCGTGTCATATATGATGGATCCTTTACAGTAGGTATGGTCCTCCACAGCTGGATCTATCCACTGTGTTTGTGCGTCCTTGAAGGTTTGAGGCTGCTCAAGCACCATTTCAACTTGGTCTGCAAGTAACAAGAGAATGAAATTCCATGGTATTACTAGTGCATGAAACTACACACATCAGACTACAGTAAAAAGTTATCTGTATGATACAAGACAGATGGATTGTTTGCTTAGAGCGAGGCTGAAGCAGTTAATTGGCTGCACCCGAGTTAACCACCACACGTCGTAGGCCCATCATTATTTTGAAACGTTAGTTAGCCCATGCCATTTAGCATTCTCAAGCTCTTTACACGAACGTTAAGTATAATTTAAGACATTTTTAAAGCTAGGAAATCAAGGAGGCCTTCAATGCTGAGTATCCATTGTATAATAGCGTAGATTATACTATTACATTAAAAAACCGTGTGTAAATATAAAATTTAGCCGCATAGCCTACCTGTTGTTATTACTTGACAGTCAACCCTCTCAATTCTTCGGCGTTTCTTCTCAGGTAGCCTTTCGTATCCCAGATAAAGCGTGGGGTAAGGGTTGTCTTTGGTTGGCGCTTTATCCACAAAATGAAAGGAACAAACATAACACCATTTGGGGGGATGTTTTAAGTTCAGGTTTTTCAGCCAATTTCTTTTAGCCTCGTCGTCGTCATTCGGCAGTCGATGTAAGCTGTACCATTTCGGGCACGAACACTGTGCTTTTGTTTGCGGCCTATGGTCAAAACATTCGGATTTTAGCCAATTGTTTAATTTCGTCCGGTTGTATGTACATCCCCGAACAGCACATGTGGTTCCTGAACTTTTGAGAGCCATGGCAGCGAAAACCTCTCACTATCCTGCTCCTAGCACAACACACCGGAGCTCATTTGAACACACGGAAGAAGCACCGGTAATGTAGCTCACCGGAAGTTTGGCCCACAATCGTTTCCCCAGTAACCACCTCAGGAAACTTGTGGATACTGTTAAGTTTTAAACTCCACCATTATATTATATTAATATATAAATTAAATGCTAAGCATGAGTCAATGACTTGACTAAAGGAAAAGTATATGTTTTCATTTTAAAGTGTAAGTGTAAGTCTTATAAGTATAAATGTACTTAGTCTTAGACTTTGTTTAGAAGTTTCAGTATAAGCCAAGTTTACTATACTATTCTATAAGTATATAAAATATAGTTTATAAAAGTCAACTTCAAGAATACTTCCTCAGTTTTAGTATAAAATAAATATACTTATAGTAAACTTTAATAAACTTATTTTTGCTACGGGTGGTCTTTGTTTTTGTTTGTATGTTTGAAAGTATATCAAACCTGTTTTCAACATTAGCCTATGTCTTTTGATTTTGTAAATGCATCAAACTCTGTACTCTGTACACACTGAGTAAACTTTAAGAGTACTTTAAGGAGTATATTTCAAGTATATAAATAGTAAGCTACAAGTATAGCAAGCTAATAGTAAGCTAAAGTATAACAACAAGCAAACCAGTAAAACAACCATAGTTTATAAAAGTATACTACTTTTTGCTAAGGGTAGACAGCAGAGGCTCTTGCTGAACCTTAGTTATGCCCGTTTACGGTCAACTCGAGGCCTAACCAATTATAACCGTCTAACCATGAATGAATGTTGTTTCAATGCTTTGGCCATCAACATAAAAAACCCCGCCAGGTTTCAGTAGTGAACAGTGATTCAACATCTGTTTTGCATTAATTCTGGGATTCAGATAATAAATCAATATCTATTCAATGGCGGCTTGCTAATTAGGCCTACTTACAGCTTTACGGTAGCCTACGTAGCCTACATATCGGCAAAGTCCTCCTGTAAAAACAAATCCTATATTTTTACAATGTGAAGAAATAGCTGTTAAGGTTGCATTTACAATGATTTTACAATGACTAGTAGTAGTTTTGATTTCCCGTTTATTGTCTGGAAATAGAAACAAAACAGAAATCGTACGTTTGTTTCATTCACGTTTTGTAAAAAAAAAAAAACAACAAAAAAAAAAAATCTGGATTCTATCCAGGGCTGTTGCTAGCCATTTGGGTGCCCTAAGCACAAAATGCTTTGTGGTGCCCCATCACACCATCCCACCTCGCCCAGAATGAACAATTATTTAGAATGTATCAATGTGATTCACTTTATTTCCGAAACAAATACACCAAACATTAAATAAAAAAAAAAATACACTATTTAAAATGGTTAATAAATAAATACCACAACCATTATTAAACAAATATTTGTGCAATGACTGCAGACGGCTCTACATTCAGAATTAAAAGACAAAATATATAGGAATTCTACTGAAATACAGTTTTAAACTTAGTACAAAAAACTGCATATATAAATTAGGTTTATGTAGGCCTACGTGTAAATCACTGGTACATTTCAAAATTCACTCTAATTTACATTTATAGGTTTCATATGGGAGAACAAAAACATTGTGTACAGAGTTTGAAATAAATACGAAGAGGGAAAATCTACGTAACAGTAAGATTGTTTCACCAGCAGATGTTGCCTGCAAACCGACGAGAACTATGTACTTGTGACTGAGGGCAACCGCAGCATAGCTAGCTAGCAACCTAAGGAAGAAAGTGCTAGTCTTATCCGAACGTTAACTGAAAACAGTCGAGTGACCATGATGAATTGCTTTCAAATATTTATATCCACAACCTAAACTAGCTAGCCAGCATCAATCATTTACAACTTTAATTATTTGCAACACTTGTTAACACAGTCTGAACATTGCTAGTAGCCTGGGAGCTAACGTCACAAAGTTTGTTGACGGTAAGGAGCAAGGGCTACAAAATGAACTTTTTATTATTATGATTTATTTATTTAAAACACTGCCTTATCTGCAAGCGTGAGCTTCATCTCGCTTTCTATTCTTTTTTCCGCTCCCGACTTTAGATATCTTTTCAAGGCCCTGTCCAAACATTTGTCTGCCAAACTTAAGACTGAGCAATAATCGACCAGACCACTGAAAGGTGGGGGAGGGGGGCACCAGGAGGTGAATGGAGAAGGAGATTTACTTTTTTCTGCAGCAAATTGACCTATGTTGCTTTTGTATTGCTTAAAAATATTAACATGCTTTGCACATTTTAAAAATATCCTTACTACCACGTACCTAGCCTATTGTGATGATTTTTTCACGAGCCAATTTTTTTGGTGGTGCCCCCACAAGCACTCGGTGCCCTACGCACTCTGCGTTATGTGCGTGTGCGGAGCTACGGCACTGATTCTATCGGTCGTACGGGTAGGTTTTGGCGCCATACTGAATGATAGCCTCGCGCTGCAACAGTTGCATTCTGGCAGGGTCTCCCAAAACCTATGAAAACGCCTCAGACCTTAAAACTATCTGTGAAAGGTATTGTTTTACATTCTTATTTTCCCCTTTCGCCGTAAGGCATCATCGATTGAGTATTTTAATCCAATGTTGATATATAAGGAACAGGAATAGCCAATTATTAGACAGTTGTGTTGAGAAAAGTGACCTACACTTTATAAATTACTTTAAAGGCTCGTGCAACTTACATTCGCTGGAATTGCTTGTAACTAGCTTGAGAAATACGGTTGTAATGCGATGTGCCAAAATAATTACTTGATGGTTTCTTTAGACTTTTAATATGCTATTTATGTTAATACCAGCACCGTCGCGAACCGTTTCAACACCCTATAATGTCCCCAAGAAATTACTGGGCATTTGTCTTTTTGTCATCAGTGGTTGTATTTTAGTGTCCTTGTTCAGTTACCGTGTCGATAACCACTATGGTTAGGTTTAAATAGTCTAACTTCAATCCGAAAACGTTAAAAATAAAGGTATGTAACGACATCAACTAGTAGGCTATCCATAGAATTCACAACTATATTTTTGTGACACTACGTTAATACATGTGTTACCACCCTGTCCGGCCAAAAATACTGACGTCTCTCCGATGTTAATATCGCTAGGTTAGTATTTGGTGACATTGCCTGCATGAGATGCCGAATTGTATGGTACTTTGTTAAAATACTTGTAAATGTTAGGAAGAGGGCAGCGTTCCTAGTATGGGAAAGTATGGAATTTGATTTAAATAATTCCCAGTTGTAAGGGGGGATAACACGTCTGCGTTGTGTTATGTTGATGACCCAAACAGCCAGGTAGGTGCACTGCAATTATATTTGATGTATAAAACGCACGAGAACGACTGAGTCGGCCAGCTTGCTAACAGCACAGCATCCACAATACTCTTTCATATGGCCAAAAAAGATATACATATGTTTAAAAGGAAAAAATGAAAATGACCCACCTGTATAAAACACGAGAACGAGTAAGTCCTCCAGCTTGCTAGCACGGCGTCAACAATACTAGCACCCCTATACATGAGACATAACATGAATCATACACATTTAAAAGTCAGTCAACAAAAGTCACCCAAGAATAATGCGCATAGATTGATTGCAAATAAAATCTGAGAAAATAATGGATAACGTATATTAACATAAATAATTGTTTTGGAGCTAAAACAAATCAAACCCACCTCTTTCATCTGGAAACAAACAGGAGGGGGAGGGGGGGGTGGGGGGGCAGATCGACAAGGGTGGGGAACTAGAGGAAGACCTACTAGGACCCCCACTATCAGTTTGTTAAGATAAACTGTACAGTATAGATAGATAGATTGGCTTCCAAAAATCATGTGCAGTTATACTCAATGAGGAGAGTGATTACTATAGTCTCGTGCACAGGTCTGGAAAAGCATGGAAAAAAGAAATTAGGATATGGAGAAATATGTCTTTCCAGACTTTTGGCGCTACATTGTTGTTAAAATGTAGCCTAAAATTCTGATAAAATTATTGAAGCAGCGAAATAATAATAATACGTTAACTAGCCTACTATATGTTGTGTACAAAAACGAGAATTTACATGCGCCTACGTAGCAGAATTGAAGTTATGCAGACTAGACTACATTTAAACAGCAACTTGCAAACATAGACTTTTGGTAGTAAGCCTACTTGCACTGTAAACCCGGATAAGTCAATACAACTCAAAACTTTTGATGTAACTGATTACGTCAATAGTTTTGAGTACATTAACTATATATTTTAATTAAAGTTAATTTAAAAGTTTAAGTACATGCATTTTGTACTTAAACTTTTAAATTAACTTTAATTAAAATATATAGTTAATGTACTCAAAACTATTGACGTAATCAGTTACATCAAAAGTTTTGAGTTGTATTGACAATCCGGGTTTACAGTGTGGCTGTGGTTCTCATACCTAGCTAGGCTTTCACTTCAGACTTATTCCAGTTGTAATATTGCTAAGAAGCGGGGGGCGCAAAATGACAACAAAACAATTTCATGTCATAAAATGTAGCTATAATGTTGCAATGTCTCTGCACAAATGAATCTATCATCACACTTTAGTAAGCCATGGCATTTTAGGAGAATTCCAGTTGGGTATCAGAAAATACCACTGAAACTGATCTAAGCAATATTCAGCGATCTTAGACTAAACTCTGATAACAAGGTGTCCATTCTTATCTTGCTGGGTCTCTGTGCAGAATTTGATACAATTGATCATGACATCTCAATTAGTCATCTTGAAAAGCTCATTGGTTTCTCTGATTGTGTGCTAAACTGAATCAGGGCCTGAATTTGGGTGCAGGACTGCAGGTATTCTGCATTTTTTAAAAATTCCTACATCTTTAACCATTCCCGCACACATTTACTGCACTGCCTGACAACATCAGTCTAATAATAGATCAGTGTGAATGCAGGACTATTAACCGGACCACCTTCCAATCTCTACTTTACTTGAATTGAGACACCTCTTTCTCCTTACTTAGCAAAAAAAACAGATAGACAGATGCAGGCACAATGTGCATGGTCTCCCTCTCTCTGTTTATAGTTAGGACTTTCGCTAGTAAGGCCAACCTTAGAAATATTTTTGTTTGTTGTAACATCAGAATCAGAAAAAATGGGTTGGTAGATCGGTACATATATATATTTCAAAGTCTGGCTCTTGCACAAGCCCGAAGGGATAGGGATCAATAGGGGAATTCATGAGGATTCCCGATGGATCTGTTAATGTCAATCTCGAGTTTGGGCTGGTTTGATGGGTTATTTTGAAACTTATCGATTACTCATCTAATATTCTTCTTGCACTGTAAACCCGGATAAGTTAATACAACTCAAAACTTTTGATGTAACTGATTACGTCAATAGTTTTGAGTACATTAACTAAATATTTTAATTAATTTAATTTAAAAGTTTAAGTACACAAACTTTGTACTTAAACTTTTAAAATAACTTTAATTAAAATATATAGTTAATGTACTCAAAACTATTGACGTAATCAGTTACATCAAAAGTTCTGAGTTGTATTGACAATCCGGGTTTACAGTGTGTGTTTCTGCTCCATTCAACTATGCATTCACCCCCCCCCCCCCCCCCATATTGCAGTAGATTAAATGGGTTCCGTAGAATCATCGTTAGCAATATTGTAACGACCAGTAGCCTTCTTTTACTACAGGGTCGGCCAGCCTACTAAACTAGCTTGGTATGTGCCACCTTGTGTTGGCATTTGTTGCCTCATGCATTTGCAAAACTCTGACCTAAGAAAACAGCAATGGCTGCCTTTTAATACTGAAAAACTGACAATGAAATTAAGATCATTTACTGCAAGAAAATGCACCTTGTTTAGTTCAATAAAGATTTTGACTTATGTTTATTAATTTCATAGAAAACATAATGAAACTAGAAAAGCACTCAGAGAGCGCAGACCTCCGCCTTATTGTCATTCTCACCTTAAGACATTAAAAGACATTAATCATGTTAAAACATTTTATTACTGGTGTAATAGTTAACTAGTGGGTTTGTTCACTCATGCTCACACGAACTTGGTTGGCTCTTTATCGTCGCTGTCGGGCGGAAACCTCGTATCTCCATTTCTGAGATTTTTTGTATAGTTACAGAAATCGATGCTATTGGTCAGTCTCCAGGTGGGTGTATGTTTTTGGAAACAGTGAACCAATAGAAAGTGTTAAAAACCGCTTGGGTCTTAATCTGGTATCTCAATAATCTGGTTATTACATTGTAAAGATTATTTATTTAATTAAAAACTATTTTAATCTCTGTTGGGTTAACCCCCTCCCCTATTTTTACTTCTCTTGTTAAAGTGCCAAGTATTGAGCCAGTCAGGCTAGGTATTACTTTCAGAAGTACTTGCACTGAGTTAAATGTTGCGACAGCATTTGGATGCCGGTGTTTATTGCTTTAGTTATAATTATTATTAAAATTAAAACGTGTTTTGAACTTAGTGGACCTGTGGGGTAGACTACACAGCTGATTTAATGTTAGTTTAACCATGAGATCGAGGTAAATCATAGGTGGAGAGGAGTGAGTAGCCTACACGGGTAAGTTTACTTACAGGTTTTAACAATACTACTTTTTGAGTTAATGGGAGCTTATCAATCAGGTTAGATACGCTGTAGTTGCTGTATAAGTGTTTATTTACTTTCAATATAGTGAGGGGATGTTACAAGACTCTGGTTACGCTGCGCGAAGCGCTAGTCAATGCTGCTCAAACCTTCTATGTCGCATTTTACTGCTAAATCTGCTGGTCAGAAATCTCGTAAGTCCATTCAACTGCGGGTTCAGGGAAATTGTCACTAAATAGCATAACACATGATTACATGGTCATATTTTTAGTCGTTGTGCCAATATAAGGTTTTTGGTGTGTCCCTGAAAAGTAGCCGTTTTGGACATACGAGGTTTCCGCCCGACAGCGACGTTATCTAATTTCCACTGCCAACATGAACTACTGGGCTGCTCACCACTACCGCTCTAACTCTCCTCTGTCTTTCACTGAACCCTCTAACCAAAAACTCAACAACTCCTTAACCCGCAACAGGAGCCTCATTTCCATACCAACCTATATTCCCTCCTGTCAAAATAAAAGTCTCTGTAGATTCCATGCTACACTGGTAACTTCACTGAATAAAAAAATCCTGGATCCAGATGGGTATCCAGATCGCCACCAAAATCAAATCAGTTCTAAGTTAGGCCACTTCTGACCTATCCTGAAAATTTCATCAAAATCCATCCATAACTTTTCGAGTTATGCTGTTCACAAACAAACAGACAAACCAACGCCGGCGAAAACATAACCTCCTTGGCGGAGGTAATGAATCCACATCTGCACTAGGCCTTTAATTCCATGAGCATCTTGTATAGAAACAAACTTAGAACACAACTTTCTTTCACGTTAGGATCACGAGGAGTTTAAAGTGACATTCACCTAATTACACTTAAAAACATCAAATACAACGTAATTGCACTACTGGAGCACACTTGTTTATTTTCAATGATGTCCTAAATAACAATTTATTCTAAATGTCTATTTGTCTTTGTAAAGTGTGAATTTTCTTTCTGCTGTCCTTTCATTTACAATGCTCATGTTCCTGAAAAGTCCTATGTTTTTAGATAAAATTAAGCTATCTAACAACCTGTTAAAATGCACCTGAATGCAGAAAATCACTTCTAATTTATTACAACAGCACTATGCAACTTTTTTGAGTTCATTAATCATCTTCATCATTATCATCGTTAAGAACCACTGAATTAACCTATTAATTTGATTAAAAAATGATCGACACATTTTTTCCTGAATCAATGCCTTGTTTCAGAGGTTCTCAACCTTTTGCAAGCTGCCCCTCCAAAGTTGGTTCAATGCAGTTGAGGCCCCTCCAACTCCCGGTGCAACCCCCGAAACTGTGCCACTTTGCATAGATAGATGTCAGTGGTTCTCAACCAGGTAGATAAATAGATATATAGACTATAGATAGATAGATAGATAGCCCTAGGGTAGGCATTTGTTATAATGCCCACATTATTATATATAAACTAATTTAGTAAAGCGATTAAAATATTTAATCACAATTAATCGCATGAACGTCCTAGTTAACTCATGATTAATCGCATTTTAGTTGCATATTTTTGTCACATGAAAAACCATTGTAATTCTCTTAACAGCGCAAAAAGTGAGTAGGCTTGCTTTGTAATTATTATTAATGCAAAGCATCCATATATTCCATATTAGAACAACAACAAAACAGGACATATTACTCTTAATTGTTTTTTAGTTTTTTTTCCCCCTTTTCACTACTTAAGTAACCCTGCCACTGTTATCTGCAACAAAAAAGATACATACAGATTTTAAAAAATATAGGCATAAAAAAAAGAAATTAAGTGCAGAATGTCCCTGAGAGACGTAGTGCAGTCCAATAACTGTGTTCAACTAGTAGTGCAGTCCATTAACTGTGTCCAACTGCAGCCGTTTTAAACTTAACCCAACCTCTTGAACATGAACATACACATAACACAAGTCAACCTAAAGGCCTACTTTTAGAGGAGATGAGAGGAGAGGAGAGAAGAAGAGAAGAGAAGAGAGGAGATGAGAGGAGAGTGGATGTGAGGAGAGGGGACGTGAGGAGAGGAGAGAAGAGTAGAGGTAAGGAAGGAGGAGGGAGAAGAGGAGTAGAGGAGATGAGAGGAGAGAGATGGAGAGGAGAGCAGAGGAGAGAAGAGGAGAGGAGATGAGAGAAGTGTGGATGTGAGGAGAGGTGATGAGTGAGCGGAGAGGAGGAGAGGAGAGGAGAAAAGAGGAGAGGAGAGTAGAGGAAAGAAAGGAGAAGAGGAGGAGAGGAGAGCAGGAGAGAGATGGAGAGGAGAGCAGAGGGGAGGGGTGGAGAGGAGAGGAGAGGAGCTTGCTTGCTTGTTGCAGACTCAAACTGAAACTTCCCTGCTTAATGTACAACTCTTCCTCATCCTCTTGATCACCCAATCCCCACCCTTGAAGCACACAAATTAAGTGCAGAGTGTCCCTGAGAGACGTAGTGCAGTCCAATAACTGTGTTCAACTAGTAGTGCAGTCCATTAACTGTGTCCAACTGCAACATGAACATGAACATAATGTAACTGCTAACACAAGTCAACCTAAAGGCCTACTTTTTGTCTTTGAGCCAGTTACTCAAACAGACAAGCCTATTGACATTTTCAGGCAACAGGGAAGCTCGTTTTTTCTGAACGACATGCCCAGACAGTGAAAACAACCGTTCACATGGTACTGATGTGAAGTATTTGCGTGCAAGAGAGGCCATCTCACTGTGTGACGCTTTATGTGTGGACCACCATTCCTGTGGAGAGTCCTCAATGCCAATCATAGGTTCTGCCTTGTAGCGCTCAATGCACTGATCCACGGTGTCCTCCTCTTCATCTGAGGAAGAGTCTTGTGCAAACATGAGAGCTGGCTTCTTCTTCTCTGGCTCAGGCATGCTTTGGTCATCCAGTGCTGCTGGTCTCTCTGTCTCCTGCTGCCGGAGTAAGTCACGGATGAAATCCCACACTACAACCCGGTCAGGTCTGCTCAGACACTTGAGGTCCTTAAACCTTGAAATGAAATGATATAAAATATCAATTTTATTGCCATGCAAACAAAGGCACTAGTACAACAAAACATTGACCTAATCTATTCCAAAGAAATGGATATTAAACCAACCCACAAAACAAAGTTGTGCTTAAGACAAACAAAATACTGAGTAGATGTAGAATGAATGTAGAATGAATATCTTACCTTGGGTCGAGTGCTGTAGCAACCCTGAGCCATGCGATGTTCAACTTGTCTTTGCGACCTTCCATATCCGCTGAAAAGGTTTGCTTGAACTTGATCAAGTACGCTGGGTCGTCCTCAGTGATTTCCATTACTCGGGACAGGTGGCATAATGCTGGCATCACCACAGAGCAAGAAACAAACTTCTCTCCTCCCAGAAGATCTGTCACATATCTGCAACAATATACAGTACAGATGCTAAGCTCTTAAAAGTCATTCATATAACTCTGTCACACATAAGAATACCTGATAGATAACCTACAGTTACAGTGATGGGAGGGGATATGAGGGATCACGTGCGCACTCACACACACACACACACACACACACACACACACACACACACACACACACACACACACACTTTACAGTAGGCCTACTGTGTGGGACAAACACACACACCATAGAAGGGAGTGGTGATAACGACAGACAGACATTAGGGCCTGTGTTTACATCTACATCCCATCTACAACATGCCATAAGATGGTATTCTACGTTGGGTGACACAGATCTACATCGTTAAAGAACCAGATATAGTACTGCACAACATAATTACCTGCAATGTTCCAACACGGCTTCGAGCTTCTTTGTTTTCTCTAGCTCCGTTGCTGTTGGCATGGCGACTTTGGTTGAGTGTAGGGCCAGTGCAGCTCTCAGAGGTTCAACATTCCGGTTGACACGCTTTATCATTTCAAGGGTACTATTCCATCTATCTACTATTAATCTTGCATTAAAAAAATTCTCGGCATTAACTATGAGCTCGCGTTAACGCGAAAATAATGCGCTATTTTGACAGCACTAATATAAACATTAACTTGAAGCATAGCGCCACCTAGTGATATGGGTAAATGCAAAAATTGGGTTTTTATATTGCCAATATTTTGGATCGAGAAGGTGGGAACTGCACAAAATATGCCATGCACAATCAGCACAAAGACCTCTAAAAGCAGAGCACATACCATCAAATGTGGCCCATAATTGTACAAAATGTCATTTTGCCTATTATCTAGAGAACGGTATGGTTTACAATCAATTTTTTTTGTCATGAAATCTATTGACCCTCACGCATTGAAAACACTGGTCGACACCCACTTCCAACAAAAATAATTTCTGTGAAATTTTAACATCGTGAAAGCGAAACTAAAACCAAACAAACTCTTCATAGGTTGTTCATGTGAATCTCACCAAATTTGGCACGTCATCTACAGACAATGGTGACAAAAAGTTATTAGAGGATTTATCTTGAGATAAACCGTTTAACATGTCAATGAATATTCAAAACATAGCTTAAAATTCTCCAAAAGTCCATATCTTGGCTTGTAATTGCTCAGACGTGGTGAAAGTGGACATACCAACTCTAAACAGCTTTCATTTCATGTGCACCAAATTTTGTGACATTTTGTCAAAGGGGGCAATATTTCTTGTCGAAGCTAAGTGTCCAAAAACAGTTTTTGTTAAATAACTCAACAATTTGGCCAAGACAACAATTTTGTGTTAGTATGTCAGGGTTACACAGACATATTGACCCAGCTCATAAACCATCACTTGAAGCATAGCCCCACCTAGCGATTGGGGTAAATGCAAAAATTGGGGTTTTGTATTGCTGACATCTTGGACCGAGAAGGTGGAAACTGCACAAAATATGCCATGCACGATCAGCACAAAGCCCTCTAAAAGCACAGGACATGCCATAAAATTTGGCCCATAGGTGGCGCTGTAATTGTACAAAATGTCATTTTGCCTATTATCTAGAGAACGGTAAGGTTTACAAGCAGTTCTTTTTTGTCGTGAAATCTATTGACCCTCCCGCATTGACAACACTGGTTAATGGCCACTTCCAATGAAAATAATTTCCGGGAAATTTTAAAATTGCGAAAGTGAAAGTAAATGAACTCGTCATAGGCCGTTCATGTGAATCTCACCAAATTTGGTACATGTCATCTACAGACAATGCTGACAAAAAGTTATCAAAGGATTTATCTTGAGATGGACTGTTTCAAAGTTACATGTCAATCAAAATTCAAAACATAGCTTACAATTCTTCAAAAGTCCATATCTCGGCTTCTAATTGCTCATATTTGGTCAAAGTTGACAACAGCTTTCTTTTCATGTGCACCAAATTTCGTCACAGGGTGCAATGTTTCCCGTCAAAGCTAGGTGTACAAAAACAGTTTTTGTTAAATAACTCATCAAAAAATTTGCCCAAGACAATGATTTTGTTAGTATGTAGTATTAATGGGGTTTTTTAACCCCTAACAGACGTTACTGCCTGAGGGAGAAGGAGAAAGCCCCTGGAGAATGTTTTAAACAGGAAAGCAAGGCAAGTCTCGGCTGCCGCTTAAAAAAAAAAACATGAACATAATACTCTCAATACATATAATATAATAATTTTATGTATTTCACAAATCTATTTTGGAGATATATTTAGTATATTCGATATATCGCACAGCCCTACCTTGCTGTTCAGGTTTTAAAACCTTAAAAACCTACTGCCTACGGACTAATGGGCACCTAACACGCATAGACACATGAACATACATGCATAGACACAAAGACACACACTAACGGTCAAAAGTTTTAGAACACCACACTTTTTCCATTTTTTACTGAAAATCATTCAGTTTATTGTGTCATTGCAGTCTAAAAATGAAAGCACAGAGCAAATATGCAATTTAGGTTGACAAAAAATCATCAATTTATAGATATAACAGCTGAGCATACTCTTGGCATTCTTTCTACAAGAGAAATCAAATATTCTTCAGAAAGTTCCTCCTAAGTCTGCTGCAGAAGTTCCCATAAATGTGTGGCACTATTATGTTTTGGGGATGTTTTGCTGGATCCAGGGTCGGTGACTTGGCAATCCAGCAAAACATCCCCAGACCATCACACTTCCTCCTCCATGTTTGACATTTGATTTTATACACTGTGGAACCATCCTCTTGCCTACTTGACGGCATACAGAGGTCCTGCGTGATGAACCAAGAATTTGACATTTTTTCATTCATCAGTTCAGATTCATCAGTTCATACCTTCTTCCAGGCTTCAGTAGTCCAATGGCTGTGTCCATGGCGCAGGAGAGCCTCTTTGCCTTATTCTGATGTCTCAGTGGCTTTCTTGCTGCAAATCGTCCTGTCAAACCTGCAGCTCTAAGTCTTCTCTTCACAGTTGAAACTGAAACTCGCTTACTACGACCTGAAACTTGCTTACTACGACCATTATTAAGCTGTGCTTGAAGTTGTTGTTGAGCTGCCTATCACACAAGCTGTTAACTCTTAGAAACACGTTCTCTGAGTAAGTTGTGACTGGGGGTCTGCCAGACCACTTCCTGACAGAGTTTCCCCCAGTTTCTGAGTGATATTTGATGGTGAAGCAAGCTGTACTCACTGACACCTTGACTTTATCTGGTACCACAGTGTGTGTTTCAACACTGCTTTTATACCAACATTGGGTGTTGTAAGTAATCAAGACAAGTTGGAACACCTATAGGAATTAGTAGCACTAGCTGTCAAGGCTGATTTAACCTTCATTGCTGCTGATCAGGTGACCGACTTCGTGTACCCTGAAAAAGGTCTTTTTGTATAATTCTAAAATGTACACTATTTTTCGGTTTTGGGTAACCAAATCTTTTTTTTAAACTCTGGCTGTTCAGTACTTACCTTTGTACTATTTCAAGGTATTCATTGAACTTTCACTACTTGAATTGTAATAAATAACTGGAAAAATTAGGGTGTTCTAAAACTTTTGACCGGTAGTGTACATGCAATTAAGTTAGTAAGAATTTTGGTAACACTTTATTTTAGTATTACACCTATTAGCACTAATACATACAATGTTAATGCCTTTATAAGTGACTTGTAAGGCATGTACTACGCAAAATCAAACATTTGTTAGGCATGTATTCGCAAATGTCTTGTTCATGCACAATTAGGGATTTATTACCAATATAATCTTAGTAAGGACCTAGTAGGCAAAGATTTCTATTTATTAGTAGGTAGTAAGTGCCAGAATACAATGGGTATAAGCTCCCAGTGCACTGTGTGAACACACCCTGAACAGTGTGAAAACAGATGTAGAATAAGTGACAGACAAGAAAAATGACAGGCCAACCTCATCGCTCTGAGTCACTCGCTAGGCGCTGTGACGAAGAACTCCTAACAACTAGAAGATAGGCTCCCTATTCTGAAGTGGACACTTGTTCAATGAGAGGAAACACTGGAATATCAGTATTGCCTAGGTATTGTTTACTTATTGGTTGGGAATTGGTTCCCTATTCTAAAGTCAGCCATTGCCCAGCCTCTGCTAAGAATAGCGCCATCATGAAAGCAGTTTATGGAGACTGCAATTTCTGTCAATATACTGTTATGCTCATGGTTCAATGAGAGGAAGCACTGAGATACCAGTAATACCTAGGTATTATTTACTTATTAGTTGGGTATTTGTTCTCTGTTCTAAAGTCAGGCATTGCTCAGCCTTTGCAAAGAATGGCACTATGAAAGCAGTTCATGGTGACTGCAATTTCTGTCCATATACATTTATGCTCAATATAATACACACCAGCAAGAGCTCAAAACCATGGTTCAAGACCAACAGTATCCCGCAGAGGAATTGTGGAACGTAGTAGCTGACTATTAACTCGAAAACATGGTCCCTATTCTAAAGTGAAACACACCAGACCATCTGATATTACGTGACAAAAGCAGTTGTAACTGACAGCAATCCAAAACCAATGCAGACATTCAGTCACGGTAAACCCTGAAATAAATCCATAGTGCATTAATTATACCCGAAATAATGGTCCCTGTTCTAAAGTGGACATTGGGAGTCTGTTGACAATGAGAAACAGATGAGAGGTGACAGCAAGAAGAATATTTATTAAGAAAATACAGAAAAATAAAATGATAATTAAAACAAACAGAAAAAACACAACACAAAGATTTTAACACATAGGGACTGAGGGAAAAAGACAGAGGGGTACGAGAGAGAGAGAACAAGAGGGGTAGAGACTTGACATTTGAAAACTAACATTTTAAACAATAACATTTTAACTATAACTCCCCCCCAACCAGGAGTTGTGCAAATTCCCCAATCCTCATTTTAACTATCCCCTTTGAAAAACTTCCCATTTAAAATAAAAGTGATGAAATATGGTAAAAAAAATAAAACACTGTAAAATGTTAATGTCTGTAACATTTTAAAACCTTTAACATTTGAACTATCCCCTAACTACCCCCACCCCAACACCCACCCACGCACCCCACCAGGCATTGTGCAAATTCGGTCACAATTACGTGCTGTGTGTGTGAGCATAATTGCCTACATAACTACAGACTGTCATGGCAGGCCCCTGTTTGTGTCGCCCCATGTACACACACACACACACCAAAACACACGCGCGCACACACACACACACTTTCCCGGACTGGACTGCTGTTGTTATTCCTTGTGTTATGGAGTTTAGTACTTAACGTGCACAGGCAACAAAAGGCCCCTGGCCTTCAGATCATCAATTTTTGCTTTAATCTCTGGGGTGACCGAATTTGCACAACGCCTGGCAAACCCTAGCAAGGTTTCAGTTTTTGAGTCATAAATGAGAGACCCGTAGACGCGTGGATCTGCTGCATGGAGCTCAGCAATTGGGGCCGTGGCCACAAGGGTCCCCCTGTCCACCTTCCGTTTGTTGAAGGCCGCCGTCATTGTACGCACCTTTCGTTCATCGTGCTGCCCATTCACAAATGGTCCTTTTTTCACAAATACTTAGCAACACCATCACCTTTGGCTATGGTTTGAAGCTGACAAAAACTGCCTTTCACCACATTACTGACTTGGCTCAAAAAAAGAGAGCACATTTGTCCAGCCCTAGCTGATCTGCCCTGTCTCCCTATAATGTTTAGAATTGACTAAAAGCCCCTCTGGGTAATTTTTCCAAGATCAGAGACAATAACATTGCTATTGTTTTCTCATCATGGATATCATACACAGTGGCGGTTCTATAGTGTTTTACGCCCCGGGCGAGACCACCTCTCAGCACCCTTTTTTTCCCCCAAGCGCTCGTGGCACCCCCCACGAAATGGCGCCCCGGATGGCTGCCCTGTTCACCCGTGCCTAAAACCGCTACTGATCATACGAACGTTTTATTTGACATAAAGGGAATGCAACCATGAAAAATTCCTTCCAAATTAGCATCCCATTAGTTTTTGCATCCCATTAGTTTTGTAAAGCTGACAGTAAGTAATGGTAAAAAAAGACGGATTATGTCATCCTTTCTGCACTTTTCCTATCAGTTTTCAGAACTTATAATATCGGCAAACATTACACCATACACAGCACTATATCAGCCCAACATGCTTACTAGGCTTTGGGGAAATAAAATCTTTCAATTTAGTTTGTTCGATTTACCTATTGAGAAGAAAGCAGGCAACGTCGCCGTCTCGTTGGAAATTTCTTTCCTTCATTAACTTTGGGAAAATACGATCCAATGTTCACTCATGTTCTGGAATGTTGCCAGCTTCATTCTCTGTCTTTCATTCTTTTCCGTTTTCTTGGCGATAGACCCTGCTCATCATATATTTGATAATATGAAATGCCGACTGTGATCTCCCTGTGAGTTTGTGCCTAGCTTACGCTTGTGCGCTGCCAGTGAACGTAAAAACGGAGAAGGCGAAGCTATCTTTACTTAGCCTAATTGTCCTCTGCCAGGGCCTGTATTTTCAAGATGTGGACTCAACATGGCGATGTGCTTTGGAGTATCCAATACAATGTATATATAAATGGCAAATACAAAGCCCATCAAAAGACTGCAATTGTTTTGATGTAGGTATTTACTAATTAATGAGATAGTACTTGTAAATGAAAAAAAAAAACTTAATGAACAACTTGAAAAATTACACAGAGGGGCTTTAAAGTCCTGCTCTGTACATACAAAGTACCTAGCTACATCACCAATGCTGTAATAAATGATAGACCATCAAGATCGCTGCATACTTCAGCTGCTGGACTATTAGAGGCTTCCAGAAACAGTCAAAAGAAGATCGGTGGTGCAGCATTTGCCAACTAGGCTATGCCCCAAGACTATGGAATACACTGCCTATAAACATCAGCCAGGCCAGCTAACTAGACATCTTCAAAAGCTTAAAACCTGCGTTCTTATTCAAGCGCTTAAATAAGATGAGACTAACTATTCAAATGTGACTTTTTACCTGCCCTGTTTTGACCCCTACAGAGTACTTATTCTTACCACGACAGTTTTTACTTTTTGTACTTTTTTATTGCTCCTTGTTTTTACTTTTCTTATGTTGTGTAAAGTGCTTTGAACTAGGCCTATAGATCTTGTATGATCTGCCATAACTTCACATTAAGATGATATGTGTGATACAGTACTGTAATTTAAATAAATGGGTACCTATTTGTACAGTGAAGTCGCAAAAGTCTAATAAAGTGATACATGGAATTTTTAAATGGAAAATTGAACCTTGTAAATGGCAAATGATAGCCTACATTTCAGGTTATTTATACCACAATGTATACCATATTCTATTTGTAAAAGTGTGACGTTATTGCGGGGGGTGTGTGAATGATACTAGGGGTCGGACACAGTGACAATTGCTCTTTTATTAAATAATCACTATAATAGCCTACGAGAAGTATTTCTTATATGGTACGAACTACTAGCAATATGAAAAAAAATTAGCCTGTAGTTCAGTGGCAGAAGGTAGAAACGGTTTAATTAGACCCAGCCTACATTGCAGGTGAATTATACCACAAATTATCCCACAAGAACCCATTTGTAAGAGTTTGAAGTTGTTGTTGTGAGAGGTGCATGTGAGGGGATAGAGACATTGTTGTTCTCAAAAAGTAGTGGTTTGCTTGTCCACATGACAACGCAAAGGCAGCATTCTCATTTTTTCCCACTCTTGAACCCGTTCTCAAAAAACATCATTTCAGTGCACAAACAACATTGGTGTCATGTGGATGAAAGACCGAAAGAATAACATACTTTACCGTTTCATTGCTGGGTGGACAGGCACTCAGTTCCATTCAGGAATGTGTGAAAAACGGTAAGAAACGTGTGTGCTGATGGAAGCCACACACGTCTTGGTTCACAACTGCATGCAAAGCAAAATGGGAAAAACATGTTGCCATTAATTTAAGGGAATATACCACCCCCAGATGAAATTGAGTCTCTCTCTGCAGTTGCTTTAGTTGGACAAGGGAGCAGAAGTGTTTTCTAGCAGACCCAGCTAGCACTGACCTTAACTTATCTTAGCATAGTTGCTGTAATCTAGTGTTGCCAACTAGCAAATTGTAGCAAAAGTGAATCAATTTACTCATTGTTTTTGTAATTACTTCTCGTGACCTGTGCATTCAGATTGGGTACAAATGACAATGCAACGAAGGGGTTGACCAAGGGGCATTTAGATAGGGGACTATATTCCGCGGAAGCACAGATGAAGCACAAGCAAAGTACAGCTGAAAGGCGCAAAGACATCACACAGCACCAGGAAAACCCCATCCCCCGATTTCCGTCAACACAGAAGCGTGGAGTTGTTACTGGTAGGCAGTGAGGTAGGCAGTGAGACTGTTACAGTGTTTAGAAGTTTTTGTGGGGTGTCTTTGTGCCTTTCAGACTCAATTTCACCAGGGGGTGGTGTATTCCTTTAACTTTTTACCAGGTTAGGCCAGGGGTTCCCAACCTTTTCCACATCAGGGCCCACTTGGAAATCTCAAATGTTCATGGCCCACCTCTGACTCAATAAACAACACAGAGGCAGGCCTCTAGATTCTGGAGTAAAAGTTGTGATATGCTTTGCATTGTGTTTGGAGTTCCAGGAGCAGCAGTAGTCAAAAAGACACCTGACTAAGGGCTCAGATCAATAATGGCAGATTTATTGCAGATGGAAAATAAAGCACTTTAGAGGAAGTGAAATGCAAATGCACATAAACTACAACTTAACACTACAGGTGCTGGTCATATAATGTCATATAATATCATGAAAAAGTTAATTTATATCAGTAATTCCATTCAAAACGTGAGACTTGTATATTATATTCATTCATTACACACAGAGTCATATATCTCAAATGTTTATTACTGTAAATTTGATGATTATAACTGACAACTAATGAAAATCCCAAATTCAGTATCTCAGAAAATTAAAATATTACATAAGACAGATAGCAAAAAGATTTCTAGAAATGTTGGCCAACTGAAAAGTACGAACATGAGCATGAGCATGTACGGCACTTACAACTTAGTTCGGGCTCCTTTTGCCTGAATTACTGCAGCAATGCGGCGTGGCATGGAGTTGATGAGTCTTTAGCACTGCTCAGGTGTTATGACAGCCCAGGCGTGGCATGGAGTTGATCACTATTTAGCACTGCTCAGGTGTTATGACAGTCTTTTTTTGAAAAGTGCGCTCAAACTCCAAAAAGTTTTTTTATATCAACGTCTTCGGGTGCGGGCAACTAGGAAATAGTACATTTGTGGATAGGAAGCCGCACTCTCGGTTGTAGTTCTTGTTCTTGTTTTACACTGAGGAAGGCCGCTGGGCCGAAACGTCTGTTCATGCTAACCCATTAAAACAAGAACAAGAACTACAACCGAGAGTGCGGCTTCCTATCCACAGGTGTTATGACAGCCCAGGTTGCTCTGATAGTAGCCTTCAGCTCTTTTGCATTGTTGGGTTTGGTGTATCGCATCTTCCTCTTCACAATACCCCATAGATTTTCTATGGGGTTAAAGTCAGGCGAGTTTGCTGGCCAATTAAGAACAGGGATACCATGGTCCTTAAACCAGGTACTGGTAGCTTTGGCACTTTGTCATGCCAAGTCCTGTTGGAAAATGAAATCTGCACCTCCATGAAGTTGGTTAGCAGCAAGAAGGATGAAGTGTTCTAAAACTTCCTGTTAGACGGCTGCGTTGACCTTGGACTTAAGAAAACACATTGGATCAACACCAGCAGATGACATGGCATCCCAAACCCTCACTGGCTGTGAAAACTTTACACTCAACCTTAAGCAGCGTGGATTCGGTGCATCTCCTCTCTTCCTCCAGACTCTGGGACCTTGATTTCCAAAGTACATGCAAAATTCACTTTCATCAGAGAACATAACTTTGGACCACTCAGCACCAGTCCAGATCTTTTTATCGTTAGCCCAGGTAAGACGCTTCTGATGCTGTCTCTTGTTCAAAAGTGGCTTGACACAAGGAATGCAACAGCTGAAAGCCATGTCTTGCATACTTCTTTGCGTGGTGGTTCTTGAAGCACTGACTCCAGCTGCAGTCCACTCTTTGTGAATCCCGCCCACATTTTTAAATGGGTTTTGTTTCACCATCCTTTCCAGGGTGCGGTTATCCCTATTGCTTGTACACTTTTTCCCGTTTCACTCAGCAGCAGTCCAGTCCTTTTTGTCTTTAGCCCAGGCGAGATGCTTTTGACACTGTCTCTCATTCAAGAGTGACTTGTAGGCCTGGGCACGGTAACCACATAAGGCCACACCGCGGTCATGTGACCTATACAATTTTGGCATGTCAGAAGACCTGAACAGTAGAACCTCATTTGTAATTCTACAAATTCCGTGGATGAGCGAGCTGCAGGTAGTCAGTGTTCTCTTCAATGACACATGGCGGATAAGATTGTCATCTTGGAAGGCTAAATTTCCCTTCCAAGATGCTGGTAAAGAATGCTGGGGCCCTTAATTTGCTGGATATTCACTTTTTGTTTTGTTATCCCCTTCTCAACTTTGTGGGGAAGAAATGAACCCCTTTTGCCTTTTTACTTATCTTTAGTAATGTGGTGGGTTGGGAAAACTAGTTAAATGATTAGATTATGAAGGCAGAATTAATTGGTAGTATTTTTTGAATGGCCATGGTGCATGCTCATAAACCATGATGTTAGTGGAAAGAGAACCAAATGAGCTTCAGTTCGCATGGTTTAAAATGGTGGTAGTCTCTCAGATTCAGGTGATTATATCATTATTTTAAAAGTTTTTTTTGCTCATTTTGTACAAGACCAACCTTGGGCGATGCTAACTGAAAAAGTATAGTGTTTTTAACTTTAAAATGTCAAACTTTAAAATTCATGAACTTAATCAGAGATTAACACTTACCTTTCACCCATTACATCACATTGAAAGATCTGGGGTGGCTTCCTGGTAGGCGGCTTGACTTATGATTGTCCATGTAACTGCCTATTCAAAAACCAATGTCACACTGCGGGATTCATGTTCCAGTCACACTGCATGACTGACATTTTGCATATTCTTGTTTGAATATAAACAAAAAAATGCAGTTTACATCCAAAAAAGTTATTTACCCTACTAGCATGTGTTGTTTTAGTGGGAAGATGCAAATACATAATTTCACATTATTAAACAAGAAATCATCCGTCATGTCATCCATCCAAATGTTAAAGTTGTTAAAATTGCCAGTATCTTGGGTGAAGAAAGTCATTATTGCATGAAATTCGCAGTGTATGATCACTACTCCAACCTCTGTAAGCACATTATGTTTCTTAAAATATGTTCCAAAGAGGGCACTAGGCTATAATTTAAAAAAAAATCAATATAGCTAAATGTCACAGCACACTGCAGCATATCATGTACAACCATGCAGTGCATCTAGTTTCTAGAATATTTTATTCCCAACATTCTGGGTAAGTTGAGCTTTTTCAGTGATGAAAATTCAGAACACAGAAAAGTACCACATAGGGGTACCATGTGTGTAGTATTGTGTATTGTTTGAAAGGACACAATAATGTATGGTATCGTTATACTTCCAACTAATGCTTTTTGTTTTTTTTCCCACAAATTAAAGGCATGCACTGTTTATAAGATCAGAATGCTTCGTTCAGTGACAGAAATACGTATCCTTTGACAAGACTTTGAAGTCAAAAAAGCTGCATCACTTTTTTATTGTGACTTGTGTGTATTATGTGTGTGTATATATATATGTAAATATGTGATTTATTTAATAAAAAATAACAGTGTAAACCAATTTAAATAAACCTAAAATGCCTTAATTACCTAAACATAGCTGCAGTGTTCAGATGTATTTTCAACCAGTTCCCCTATTTCAATTATGTACAGTCAAAAGCCTTAGATGATGTAAGACCCATTTACTTTTTTTAAATTTTAAATTAGATACTCCTTTTAAATTAGTTGACCTAACATTTTTTTGTTTTGTTTGTCTTTTTTTCAGATTTTATATACCAACAAAAATTTTGTTGCCTCTGCCCCCACGGGTTCAGGAAAAACTGTGCTTTTTGAGTTGGCCATCATCCGATTACTCATGGAATCTACTGAACCTTGGCAGAATGTGAAAGTGGTATACAGTGAGTATCTGTAGTCCTCCGAACTTTCATGAACCATGCTTTAACGATTCATCTGTGCAGATGTGTAAGGTGGGCCAAAAGTACAGGGTACATTTTAAATGCTTATATCTTTAAAGTTTTAGTTTTGGGAAAACGCAGGATAGTTGTGCACCTAGAAAGAGTACCTTTGGGAGAAGAGATTTAGGCCCTCCTGACTACAAATCTTGTTCTAGCATAGAATGTGTTGGGAGCAGTGCTTGAAGTGGGAAAAAAAGAAGTGCAGGAACCCTGATTTTCTGACAACCATCCCGGTAATTAACACAGGCCAAAGTTTAAAACAAGTTATTTTTTTAAATTGGAAACTTAAACGCTTTTATATTCACACATTTAGCAAACATGCTCTTAAGGACAATGCTCTACTCTTTTGATTTTGTGCTACAGTACTTGTTTGAACAGATGTGTTGAATGAACTTTTAGTGTGTGGACAGCTGGAGTAAGAACCACAACCATATTGTCAGGTTGTTTAAGTTTTTTGCCCCAACCTCAAAAGAGCTTTGGTCACGCAAAGACTCAGTGTTTCCCCGTTTTTCTTTTTTTATTGAATGTGATGAAGGGGTTGATTAGAGCTTGGTTAAGGTAATAACCTTAAGAACTAGAAAAAAAAACATTATGTCCTTGTAAGTTTTAAAGACTACAAACAAGTCATCACAGCATTACTTAGTTTACTTAGCATTGCTTATTACTAAGTTTAAAAAATTAAAAACTGATTAATTAGTGCACATATTGCACTAAAAGAAAAACAAAATGTTTAACACCTTTAAGTTTACTAATCACAGACATAAACACCTTCATGTTTAACTAAGTTCAATATCACATAGTATGTAATGCAAATTTTAATTTTACCATTTAGTAATGCAATAACCAGTAACTGTATGTAATACAGAGAATCTCACTGATTTAAAAAGCATACCTGCTGGGTGCTTGAGACTGAGAGAAAATTAGATGTTATGTGTGTGCACATCTGTGGGTGTGGGTGTTTAAAATATTATATATGAGAGAGAGAGAGAGAGTATGTGTGTGTATCTTTGTTGTGTTGCTTTGTCCCTGCCAGATGGAGTGATTAGACAGTCCCTCCATTCGGTAGACAATTTCACCCCTTGCTCTTTCACACATGCAGTTGATGACACTTTACCACCATAATCGCCATACACCAAACTACACTGACCGTTAATACGTACCATAATAATACCATACATACCATAATAATAATAATATCAATACCACAATGCATCGGGGTCTGCCTTTATCAGACCACTTTATTCATGTCATAGTTTGGATTGTCTGGCTAGAAGTCATGAGTCAAACAACATTGGATAACTTGCAAAGCCTGCTCAAACTCTTAATAACAACACAGAACTATGCATAATCATAATCGTACCGCCAGCCAACGACATCTGACAAGTGTTTCGTGCTTTATACGTAATCACAGATGTGATGGCAAGTCTATATTTTGAAAGGGTAGTATGGCTAACGTTAACAAATTCGCTAAAAACAACGATTGCAATTAGTGCAATTAGCAACTTAAATAACGTTAGCCATAAACCTTCAAAGAATATAGACTTGCCATCATATCTATGATTGATCGGCGAGGTGTAAAGGACGAAACACTGTTCCAGCATGTTGGCTGGTACCTTAGATAAGATAAGATAAGATAAAACTTTATTGTCTGTTACACGTGAAACAGAAAATTGTCTTTTGGTGTGGCTCCAGTGATTCTCACAGACATAAGACAAAACAAGACAAAACAAGACATGACAGGACAAGACAATACATGAATGTTGGTAGCTGGGTAGCTGGGTAGTTGGTATTGTTCATCTGCTGTTGAGTAGGGCTATAGCTGAAGGGATGAAGGATTTTTTATATCTGTTTTTGTGCGCTAGGGGTACTTTGTAACGCCGACCTGATGGAAGTAGTTGGAAGGAGTGGTGTAGGGGGTGAGAAGGGTCCTCAGTGATCATGTTGGCTTTCCTGATCATTGCACTGTTGTACAGTTCAGATAGGGAAGGTTGAGGGGAGCCAGTAATTTTGATTGCCCGATTTACTACTCTTGTGAGTTTGTTCTTCTGTCTAATGCCAATTTCCATTGAGTTTGAGTTTCCTGAGTAGGTGGAGGCGTTGTTGTGCTTTTTAAAAAATTGTGTCCACGTGTTGTGAGAAAGACAGGGAGGTGTCGATTTCTGTACCCAGGTACCTGAAGACTTCTACTTGTTCCACTATCTGTCCTTGCATGGTAAGTGGCTGGAACAGAGGTGTTGTTTTGTCTCTGCCCCCACAGCACAATTCCGTTGTCTTTGACACATTCAGCTCCAGAGACAGTTCTACAAATGTTTGGCTAAGGTTATTTACGACCTCTTGGTAGCAAGTTGGGGCATCTTGGTCAGACATATGTGCCACTATACAATGTCATCAGCATACTTAAAAAGTGCCATACCTTCCTTGTGAAACATGATATTATTTGTGTACACTGAGAAGAGGATTGGGGATAAAACGCAACCTTGGGGCAGTCCAGTGTTCAATGTGATTTTTGAAGATTGTACTCCACCTGTTGTGGTCTGTCCAGCAGAAAACTCTTAATCCACTGGGTGAATGTTGGGTGGATCTGAAGATTACAGAGCTGCTGGAGGAGTGTGTCTCTGTGCACGGTGTTGAATGCAGAGGAAAAGTCCATGAACAAGGTCCTGGTGTGTGGGTGTCCTGAGTCCAGGTTTCTAGCCACTGTGTCCAGTAGTGAAAGACTCGCATCCTCCACTCCACGGCGTTCCCTGTAGGCGAACTGGTGTGGGTCCAGCTGGTCTGACACCATGCCAGATAGAAGGTGGCACACCACTCTCTCCATACATTTGCAGAGCACAGATGTTAGTGCCACTGGCCTGTAGTCCTTGAGCTCCTTCGCCGATGACTTTTTGGGGATGGGAATGATGGTGGATTCTCTCCATTGGTCAGGGGCGCAGCCAGAGTCCAAGAGATGCTGAAAAAGCCTAGCGAGTACACCGCTTAGCTGGATGGAGCATTCTTTCAGCACTCTCCCCCTGAGCCTGTCAGGGCCAGAAGCTTAAAGGGTTGACTCTGCGCAGTATGGAGGTGACTAGGTGTTCGTTAATGTTAAGAGGTTGGAGGTCAGAGTTGTGGGTTGGGGGTTCCCAGGTGACAGATGTGCTACCCCCATTGAAGCGTGCGAAAAAGATGTTTAATTGCTCAGCAAGAGTTGGATCGGAGCATATAGTCCCTGTCGGCTTGGGTGCTCTTCCCATGATGGTGTTCAAACCTTGCCATGCCTCCCTTGCATTTCCAGATATGAACTTTTGCTCCACCTTGTTCTTGAACTTGATCTTAGCTACCTTGGCTTTCCCCCTAAACTCTTTTTGCAGCTCCCTCACCCTGGCCATATCTCCCTCCAGAAAGGCTTTTTTCTTCTGGACCAGACAGATCTTCATGTCCTTGGTGACCCAGATTGTGATGTATAATAGTTTAAAATCCTTTATTGAGAGTTCGACGAGCAGCAGGTTTTGCAAACTAGTAGCCCATAGAGCAGTGCAGACTGGAATGAGCACGCACGCCCTCAGTAAAATAACTCAGAAGTGGTAGCTAGGCAACAGATTTGTTGCCAAAGGTGGAATTTATTTCACTTCTCTGATTGGTGCGCTCATGTGAATGACAGGCAACCCAGACAATGGAATATTCTATCGAATGAGCACTGCGTCCAGTTCTTATATACAGTGTATGGTCCAGTCGCTATAAGGGCAGGAATGCATATGATGAAAATACAGAAGTGCCGGAACTGCGTTCCGGTGCGTTCCGGCCCACTTCAAGCACTGGTTGGGAGAACACTTAGCACTTTAGATTTTCTTAGGGCCCGAGCACCAGAGGTGCAAAGCCCTATTGCTTTTTGAAATTAAGGTCCGAGCATGAGGTGTGAAACCGTATTACTATTTGAAATTATTAGGGCCCAAACACCAAAGGTGCAGGCTGTGGCCTGGACCAGAGGCCTAAAGCCCTGTTGTTTTTAGGGCCCAAGTACCGGAGGTGCAGGCTGTGGCCTCCACAGGAAGTACAAAGCTCTAATGAAGCTGCAAAACACAAAAACAAATGAAAAAACAACAAATTACAGTTTGTCACAAAAGTGAGTACACCCCTAACATTTTTGTAATTTTTTAAATTATATCTTTCCATGGGAGAAGTCTAAAGATATACTACTTTTCTACAACGTCAAGTAGGCAGTGTACAGCTTATATAACAGTGCAAATTTGCTGTTCCCTCAAAATAACTCAACACACTACCATTAATGTCTAAACCACTGGCAACAAAAGTGAGTACACCCCTAAGTGAAAATGTCCAAATTGTGCCCAAAGTGTCAATATTTTGTGTGGCCACCATTATTTTCCAGCACTGCCTTAACTCTCTTGGGCATGGAGTTCACTAGAGCGTCACAAGTTGTCATTGGAATCCTCTTCCACTCTTACATGATGACATCACGGAGCTGACCTTGAGCTTGAGACCTTGAGCTCCTCCACCTTCCATTTGAGGGTGCCCCACACAGGGCCTGAATTTGGGTGCGCGATTGCGGGAATTGCGCATATTTTATTCTAATCCCGCTCCTTCAGTGATCATAGAGATTCGCGCACGTCTGTGTGTGTGTGTGTGTGTGTTTTTTTTTTTTTTAAAAAGCCTTTTTTTTCATCTATGCACATCAACCTGGAACACACATCTCCATTACACTTTAGATCTATCTATCTATCTATCTATCTATCTATCTATCATCTATCTATCTATCTATCTACGTTTACCGAGTCACCCGAGCTTCCCTGTTTCCTTTGGCAGCCGATAGCCTAGGCCCGTTCCGCCCTGTGGATGGAGCCACTATACGTTGCAATGCAATGAAGAGGAATGGGGAGACAGATTGTAACGTCAAAATAACGAATCAGAGTGAAATCGTTACGGTATTTTCGCTGTTGGTTATTGTTGAGCCCCCTCTCCTTCCGTACAGTAAACAAAACAGCGCATAGACATAACATAGTTTTAAACCACAACACACGCGCGCACACACACACACACACACTCGTGTGCACACCTCAACTCCCCCTCTCAGACAGTCGAAGTAGCCTAAATAAAACTTCTTTCATTCTTCATAATCATTCTGAAAACTATGCTATGATGAAGCGCTGGTTAAAGCGTGCAACAGTTCCAGAAGTTTCACCTTCGAAAGGAAAGAAAACGATGGAATCTGATCCGACAAGCAGCACTGCCAGCAGTAGTGTGAGTGATGATGCAGTTAACAGTTCTGAGGAGACGGCTAGCGTGCAGGAGAAGCGCAGGGATAAATTTCAGCCAGGCTGGCTCAGAATTCATCCCTGGCTTGAATTCAATGACAATGAAATGAGCTGCTCACTCTGCAATGCCCATGGCAGCATGTTTCGGAGCAAATGTTTTTGGCTTATAGTATATGATTAAAACTAATTTAATACATTTACGGTGTGCTAAAATCTCTGTAGTGGTTTAGTACCCTGAATTTGAAACTGAACAATACATTCTATCTTTGACAGCTGGTGGTAATACAACTTGTGTTTTTCTGCACTTTGTATGACAATACTGGCCCTATGGGCCTATTTAGAGACATCAAATAAGATTATTAAAATATGACGATTTAAGACGATTAAGAAACGTTCCCCAAAAACGACAATCCCCCCCAAACTGTTTAAATCCCCCCATTTGAGTCATTTAGGGGGGGAATTCCCCCCCATTTTGAAAAACGAAATTCAGGCCCTGCCCACAGATGCTGAATTGCGTTCAGGTCTGGGGACATGCTAGGCCAGTCCATCACCTTGACCCTCACCCAAGGCGTGGTCATCTTGGAGGTGTGCTTGGGGTCGTTACCATGTTGAAATACCGCCCTGCGGCCCAGTTTCAAAGGGGGGGGGGGCATCATGCTCTGCTTCAGTATGTCACAGTACATATTGCCATTCATGGTTCCCTTAATGAAGTGTAGGTCTCCAGTGCCGGCAGCACTCATACAGCCTCAAATCATGACACTTGGTCCACCATGCTTGACTGTTAGCAGGACACAGTTGTCTTTGTAATCTTCACCTGGTTGCCGACACACACACCTGACACCATCTGAACAAAATAAGTTTATTTTGGTCTCATCAGACCACAGGACATGGTTCCAGTAATCCATGCCCTTAGTCTGCTTGTCTTCAGCAAACTGTTTGTGGGCTGTCTTGTGCATCATCTTCAGAAGAGGCTTCCTTCTGGAACAACAGCCATGCAGACCAGTTTGATGTAGTGTGCAGTGTATGGTCTGCGCACTAACAGGCAGTCCCCCTACCCCTTCAACCTCTGCAGCAATGCTGACAGCACTCCTACGCTTATTTTGAAAACACGGTGTGAGGATGCGAGCAGTCTCCCCCGTGTGGGGGGGTTGGAGGTGGAAAAAAGGCAGAAGGTAGTCAGGAATTCTCAAAAAGATATTTGCAAGTTAATTTTCCAATACTGCAACAATCCAAAATGTCACAGTGCCAGCAATAATGGCGGGACAAAAATTCAACAACCAAAAATTCAACAAAAATAGCAAACGAAATAGTTATAGAAAATGTCCATTCCAAAATGCCGAAAATAATGCTAACAAAAAAATGCAGACTCTTAGCTCCAGTATGACAAAGTCCAACAAACGAAATTAGCATCAGCGATCAAGAAATTGGAACTTACATTTCAACACCAACAGCAGTTTCTGGTCCTTCCCCCTCTCTGCCTACACTCCAAATGACGGCAGTTTAAATAGGGGTTTGCACCCATTCGAAATTGGACCAATTACCAACCTGTTGACCTCCCATTGGTTCTCAACCCAACCACCAATCACTTTTCCCAAATAATATTTACAAACAATAAAATTGGCCAAAACAACATAATAATTACACAGATATTACACCCTCCACCAATGACGTCATTATAAAGCAAACCAAAATTCCCAAATAAACATACAAATGCTGAAAATAACAAACCAACGAAATAGTATGGATGACGTGTTTGATTGACAGATGGCTTTGTGAAAAGGTTTGCTCCCCCAGCGGAAGCGCTTTCGCTGGGAGAGAATGTACTGTAGGGTTGTACTTGTACTGAAGATGGAGGGGAAACTATGGAGTGTTTGTGCAATGGAACATGGCTAGTGGGATCCTCACTAGATGCTTACGATGTTAGAAAGTGGCATTTTAGCGGCAAATGTTGTGATGAGTGAGATGCAATGTCTCGCATAAAAAAAACCCTCGTGGTCAATGGCGCCACCCGCGGTCGCCAAACACTGATTAAACTTCCCCCAACAAAGTTGTTAAATATTCCCCAACCAAACCCGACACACAACTCAAGTCCATTTCACAGTTCAGTTGTCCATATTACGTGTGTGTGTGTGTATGTATACGAGTGTGTGTATGAATGACTGCGAGTGTTTGTCTGTGCGCGCGAAGGGGGAGAGAATTCACCTCCTCACACACGGCCTCTGGATATGATGCTGAGCACATGCACTCAACTTCTTTGGTCGACCATGGCGAGTAGAGCCTGTCCTCTTGAAGCACTGTATGGTCTTGGCCACTGTGCTGCAGCTCAGTTTCAGGGTGTTGGCAATCTTCTTATAACCTATGCCATCTTCATGTAAAGCAACAATTTTCTTTTTTAAATCATCAGAGAGTTCTTTTCCATGAGGTGCCACTCTGGAGCTAGCTAACCCCACCAGTATGAGATGGTGTGAGAGTGATAACACCAAATCTACCCATTTACACCTGATACCTTGTAACACTAATGAATCACATGATACCAGCGAGGAAAAATGGCTAATTGGGCACAATTTGGACATTTTCACTTAGGGGTGTACTTACTTTTGTTGACAGTGGTTTAGACATTAATGGTTGTGTGTTGAGTTATTTTGAGGGAACAGCAAATTTGCACTGTTATATAAGCTGTACACTCCCTACTTTATGTTGTTGCAAAATGTTATATCTTCAAACTTCTCACATGGAAAGATATAATAAAAAAAACACAAAAATGTGAGGGGTGTACTCACTTTTGTGACATACTGTAAGTCACAACTACAATAAAAAAATAACAACAAATTACAGAACACAATGGCAAATTAACACACAAAAACACAAATGCAAAAATATAAACCACAAAGGCAAATCATTAAAAAAATCAATGGTTAACCCGAAACACAACAACATTAAAGGGGTCCTTCCGTCAAAAACCACTTTTAGTAGCTCTATTTACAATGTGGTGGGTCACAACAAGCAGTATATGCACGCAGCATTCCAAGACGTGAAATTCGACCCTCATGGTTTTACTGGTCATTGAAGGGTCGAGCTAACCAAAACAAGCAGATCAGAGCATGCTAAACCTATCTACATCACTAGGTTGTAAGCCCCGCCCAGAGCCATGTATGGCAAGCCCACATCCCAAAGGATTGGTGGACAGAAGCTAGGTGAGCAAAAGACAGCGAATTTGCCCAATCAGAAGTGCCTTATTGATACGTCATGTATATTCACGAGGCACACCGGAAAAGCCAGTCGTTCAACCACTAGACCTGTTATAGCTTACAGAAAACAGTGTCAAACAAGAGATCTAGGACATAATTTTTCACAGAAATGACGCACAATGCATTCAACCATAGTGGCGACACAGAAATATGAATAAAAATAACGATGGAAGTTCCCCTTTAAGTCAAACACAACGACAAATCAGAAACCCAACAACATTAAATGAAACACAACACAGTGAGTATTATTGTTGCGTGTCAGAATTGCTGTTTTGTTTTTTTATTTGTCATTGTGTTTTATGATTTGCCTTTGTGGTTAACCTCTTAATACACACCGTCCCATATACGGTACGGAAGTGGGGGTGGGGGGTGGTACACATTCTTCTGTTATTCTAAGGTAGATGGCCCTTGGGCATACTTCAGGCAACTCTAGGAATGAGCCAAGGATAGTTAATTTAAAAACTCTTTATTGGATATGGGGCATAGTAAAAAACGCCAACCAGTTTCAACCACACCGGGTCTTCTTCAGGGCGTGACAAGAATGACTTCAACTTAGTGACCTATTTATCAGTTCACATGGTCACGTGATTATTCCAATGTAAACACATAAGACATTTAAAAAATAGTCGTAATAGGAAACAGTCAACATCTGTGCTGTGCAGTCACATTCACATTTCTGAGGTGGGAAACTAGTTGACATAAGCTTAAGAGAACACAGGTATAAGGGCACTAAGATGTATTGCTAGTTCCTAAGTCCATTGGATGTATTAAACACCATCAAAAGAATATTGCAGAAGAATATTACAAAAGAATATTACAAAAAAGGTCTAAAATCAATCTCCTCATTAAGGCCTGGATATTTCAGTGCATCTAGAGTGTGTATCCAAAAAGTCTCCCTTTTTAGCAGTCTATTTAGTCTGTTGCCCCCTGTAGGTGGCAATTGGATATGTTCCAATACCTCAACTTTTAATAGACTCGCATCTTTGTTATGGGCACTCTGAAAATGTCGTGCCATGGGGTAGTCATCATTGCTAGTTCTTATCGCGTATTTATGTTCAGCTACCCTCTCTTTTAAGCGTCTTTTAGTACGACCTACATAAAAACAGTTACATGGACATGTAAGCCGGTATACAACATATGTTGTGTTGCAATTCACAAAATGTCTGTTTCTGTATTTTTGTTTGGTTTTAAAATCAATAAACTCTTTATGTTGTATAATGTTCGCGCAGTGGTTACAAGATGATTGCAAGCACTTGAACGTGCCCACGGGTTTCTTTAACCAAAGGTCGTGTTTCCGAGCGGGGAGATAGCTCCATGTGAGTTTATCCCGTAAGGTGGGGGCGCGTCTGTAACACAAAAAATCGGCATATTCTTAAAAGTGTCCTTTAGGGCGGGATCACTTCTTAATATGTCCCAGTTTGACTTTATAATTTGTCTAATTTGTTTGGCTTGGGAGCTGTATTTTGAAACAAGGAGGGCCGGAGGAGATGTTGACGACTGGTGGATGCTGCCCTGGCCCATTTATGACATCTTTTTATAACATCTATCTTTAAAGCGTTTGGACATAGATTCAGACTGCTGTTTAAAGTCCACCTCTTGATCGCATATTCTTCTCAGCCTCTGAAATTGCCCAAATGGGATGTTGTCTTTAAGATGATGGGGGTGATATGACTGCCACCATATACTTGTGCCCATGTTAAAGGCTATTTTAGGTATTAAGTAGATTCGTCTAAGTAACTTGTGTACAAAATCCTATTTTTATTATTTCTTTCAAGAGAGAAGTGTTACCGTTTTAATCCTTTAGCTAATTAACAAGCTATAGTGAAGTAGCAAACATGCTACTTAATTCATTTCTCTGACTGAAATGAGTGGACACAGACCGGACACAGACCGTCAGGTGCATGTTATGGAATGTATCTTACATTCCGATATTTCCATTCACAGTGCTGCCATCAAAACATTGCATTTTACCCAAATTACCCAATTTAGCACTATCTTAAGGCATAACATTAAAACAAACAGATAATTTTAATACTATTTAGATCAACAAAAGGTTTGTAAACATTACTATGCAATAAATTGGCATTTGTATCAGCGAAATATGAGCTAAATCATCTAAATTGCTTTTGTTTACTGATTGAAACAGTTGCTAAATGAAGAAAAGTGTTGTTTTAAATCAACGGTATTACCAGTGCCGTAGCTCCGCACATGCATATAACGCACAGTGCGTAGGGCACCAAGTGCTTGTGGGGGCACCACCAAAAAATTTGGCTCGTGAAAAAATCATCACAATAGTGCTAGTAAGGATATTTTAAAAATGTGCAAAGCATGTTAATATTTTTAAGCAATACAAAAGCAACATAGGTCAATTTGCTCCAGAAAAAGGTAAATCTCCTTCTCCATTCTCCTCCTGGTGCCCCCCTCCCCCACCTTTCAGTGGTCTGGTCGATTATTGCTCAGTCTTAGTTTAAGTTTGGCAGACAAATGTTTGGACATGGCCTTGAAAAGACATCTAAAGTCGGGAGCGGAAAAAAGAATAGAAAGCGAGATGAAGCTCACGCTTGCAGATAAGACAGTGTTTTAAATAAATAAATCATAATAATATAAAAAGTTCATTTTGTAGCCCTTGCTCCTTACTGTCAACAAACTTTGTAACGTTAGCTCCCAGGCTACTAGCAATGTTCAGACTGTGTTAACAAGTGTTGCAAATGATTAAAGTTGTAAATGATTGATGCTGGCTAGCTAGTTTAGGTTGTGGATATAAATATGGATATTTGAAAGCAATTCATCATGGTCACTCGACTGTTTTCAGTTAACGTTCGGATAAGACTAGCACTTCCTTCCTTAGGTTGCTAGCTAGCTATGCTGCGGTTGCCCTCAGTCACAAGTACATAGTTCTCGTCGGTTTGCAGGTTCATAGGCCAAGGGCAACATCTGCTGGTGAAACTAATATGAAAAGAAACAATCTTACTGTTACGTAGATTTTCCCTCTTCGTATTTATTTCAAACTCTGTGCACAATGTTTTTGTTCTCCCATATGAAACCTTTATAAATGTAAAATAGAGTGAATTTTGAAATGTACATGTGATTTACACGTAGGCCTACATAAACCTAATTTATATATGCAGTTTTTTGTACTAAGTTTAAAACTGTATTTCAGTAGAATTCCTATATATTTTGTCTTTTAATTCTAAATGTAGAGCCGTCTGCAGTCATTGCACAAATCTTTGTTTAATAATGGTGGTGGTATTTATTTATTAACCATTTTAAATAATGTATTATTTTAACTTTAATGTTTGGTGTATTTGTTTCGGAAATAAAGTGAATCACATTGATAAATTCTAAATTATTGTTCATTCTGGGCGAGGTGGGATGGTGTGATGGGGCTCCACAAAGCATTTGTGCTTAGGGCACCCAAATGGCTAGCAACGGCCCTGGGTATTACTAACTTCCACCTGAAAAGTTGGAAAAGGTAAACATTTGTTTGTTTCAGTTCATTTGACAAGGAGTCATTTAAATGTTATACCAGCCAAATACGAGACATACAGAGAATGTATAATTAAGTTAGCTTGAGTAAAAGCAATTGTTTTGTTTGGATTTATTTTATGTGGGCAAAGGGGATTGGTTGGTTAAACCATGACTTTAGTAAAAACAACTCTGGCGCCTCACTAATAATGTTTTTTCTTGTTTATTTGAAAATTAGGCGAACAAATATGTTGCCTTGTTCTATACGGCCTGACGATGTAATTCTTTAAGCTACATAGCATGCCTCAGTTCTCCTCAGCTTGACTTATTAAAAAGTAAAAATTATTTTTTTTGTCTGATTTATTTTCAGTGGCACCCATTAAAGCCCTTTGTAATCAGCAATATGACAACTGGAAGCGAAAGTTTGGATGTTTAGGACTGAACTGCAAGGAGTTAACTGGAGACACAGAATTAGATGACATCTTCGAGATTCAGAATTCACATCTAATCTTGACAACACCGGTATGTATAAAAATCTAATCACTGATCTATTAGGTGCAAATTACTATAGCTTGTCTCCTAAGGAGAAATGCGGTGTAACCTCTTTGTATGTTAAAAAATGATAATGATTTGCTATGTTTGCTGAGGTGCTCTATATAGGAACTATGCTAGCCTGTTGCATTCCGAACTTTATAGAGGTAGCTTGAAGACATTGCTATTTGTAAACCCTTAAAAAAGCTCAAAGTAACTCCACACTTCATTGGTAGTATAACAAGGGTCCAGACATTCATAACAAGGTATGACAACTTTGTTAGTGTACAGATTGTTTATTAAAAACATTGTTTATACAGGCTGTCCCTTCCAGTAGTTTTCAAAGCTGTAACTGGTATAACTAAGGCCTACAGGTTCATTGGCGAACACAGCATAACAGGAGCTGTTCAGACATGTCGTACCTGAATTGTTCACTGTAGTTGTAGTGACGGTCTCCAGAATACTGCAGAGATGGCAGAACACGGAGAGTATTACGTAGTATTTGAGGAAGAGGAAGGGCAATTTCTATTTAATGGATGTCCAAACTTGAGCTCGAACCAGAATATATCCCCATCCAAATCTCTCTCCTTTAGTGCGTGGATGGGCATCTTAACATTGATATGCAACACAACCTGCAAAGTATACTTGTGATGCAGGGGTAGCATGTGAAACCTTTCAGGATTTTATCTTTTCATTTTCTTGTCCCAGTTAGAAAAGGCAGACACATGAGCCATTTTGCTGCCTCTTCTCGTCATGTCTTCAAAGCCGTATGAAGAGAAATCTTAGCAGTAGATGCAGGTCACGCACATAGGTTGTGCAGTACGTGAGACTCGGCACATTCCTGAGAAAAAAGATTCCACTCCCTTGTAGACAATGACCAGATATTGTCACCAGCAGATGAAATTCATGCAGTTGCACGGAATTATTTTGTACTGTCTCTCCTCCTATTCTGCCCATCAAAGTAGTAGGGACTTACTTTGAACATGGTGGGTACAGCAATGTACTACCTGTAAAAACAGTCTTTTAATAAACAATCTGTACACTTACAAAGTTGTCACTAATGTCTTGTTTTAAATGTCAGGGCCCTTGATATACCACCAAAGAAGTTAAGAGCTTTTTTTTAATGGTTAAAAATATCAACGCTATCTTCATGCCCCAATCACTAGCATGGTGAGCCTTTTCAATAAAAAAGCTGGCTATTCAGATATGCATAGACGTGTCCTAAATAAATGCTAAAAAATCCAATTTAAAGTAAAAATGGAAGCAAACAAAATTCTTTCAGGAAAAAAAGCAAGGGATCTGGCAGTATGTTGAATTTCAATTAAACTTGCAACGCCACAGTAGCCACTAAAGGTAGCAGCAAGCAGCAACTGTAAACCAGAAGCGGTACACAGGCTACAGTTGTTGACCACATTATCCCCTTTTCCATTTACAAGATAATTTACTTTTAAATACATGTGCATCACAGTCATGGAGCTAGACTCTTTTAGTTCATAAAAAAAGCTAATAGTAAAAATCCATGGCAAAAAATCCTACTCGAACTTTATGGTGAGACATTTGATGCAGAACTAGCTTCTTCAGGATGTAATAACATTTTGGTTCGCGAGTGGTGGCACGGTCGGACTACACCAATAGGGTAGCTGCTTTTTGTCAACAGAACGGCAAGATGGCTGCCCCCAGGGTTTATTTCAGCAGTACTGATTATGAGAAACATACATTACAAAGTCCTCAAAAAATGAATTTATCGAAATATAAACAGTGTTATATGCACATTACTTCTACGAAGCACGAGAAGATGCAAGATTTCACCATGACATGAATACTTACATAAAAGGCTACAACGGTGACTCAGGTTGAAGGGTGAGTGTCGGGATGTGGCTGAGAACTACAGACATTTTCTGAAGTTTGAAAATGTTCCCAAAGACGGCGCCTTTCATCCCACATGCTACAGTAGGCTTATCAACAAAAAACACCATTGCAAAAGTGTGGCACGTGAGGGAGAGAAAGGAAAAGATCTAGGCCTATCCTGAGCTCTGGTCCCGTCCTTCCTGCCCTATGTATAATAAAGATGAAAACAGCAATTAATCACCAAAGCAGGCAAACGCCAAAGGGACCTTCTGTCAAAGGCGGAAACATTAACAGCAGGTAAATAAAAATAAAAAATGCATCCCATCTCCACACACACAGTTGTAAAATGACTGAGGTTCAATTATGTGTGAGAGATATGTCAACAAAATCATTGAGTTATGCCTTTGTTTCTTCAAGGCCAGAAAACTGCTGAGCTGAAGGAAAACCACTGCATTCTTATGCATATCAAAGACAAAGACTGTGGCTTGGAGGTGCAGTGCCACAAGGGCTGTTAGAGAGACTACACCAGCTTTTTGAGTGTGCCTGCCAGACCAGAAAAAAGAACAGTAAGTTATTTATTATATTGCATTTTCAGAAGGCTATTAACCACGTTACATAAGTAAACATCCAATATATGTTCTTTCTGTTGCATGTGAACACAATCACAACACTTATTTATTTACTTCTGATGCATGTGTGTTTTTTTTAGAAATGAGACAATGTTTGATGTCAGCTACAAGATATTCTGTGAAACGATCCTCCACATAAGACTGTTTGTCAACCAAAAGTTGCTGAGAATGGGCCAACTGAGGAAGACCTTGATTGAGCTGGTGAAAACAGGTAAGTTTTTATTATTTGTCATGTGCAAGGTCAGCTTTACATGAAAGGGATGTGACAGGCCTGTTTGGAGAAACTGTTTTCAAGTCTTGCAATCCGTTTGGGTATGTACCTGTTGACAAAGAGAAGATCAACTAATGTGTAGTGTGGTTCGTGATGATGTGTGCCTGTCTTTGGCATCTTTGTGCTGTATGGCAGATAGGCTCCAGCCTGTAATGTCTTGTACCACCTCCACAACAGTAATGCAGCCCACCTCAATGCTTTTAATAGTACTCCTGTGACTCTTAACTGTCGCTTTTTTATTGTGTTGTAGGCAGGGGTGGTTTAGTGAATGGTACTACTGGGCTCAGGGCCAGGGGGGCAAAGGTCACAAGGGGCCAGGCCAAATTGCCCCTTCTCCAAGGGTCCTCATGTACCAGGTAGCAGTCTACATATAGTAGGTAAAATCCCTTTAAAAGGGCACTAGGGTCCACGTCACAGCCCCCTCTTGGACAAACGGACATGGTTGTCTCAGGCAGCATCTTGCCTGACCAATCAGTGAACAGTTTCTTTCTTGAGCCGTAGACTCTGCTGTTTATAACAATAATATCTGCCTTTAGCCAATCGCTAACGTCTACCCTTAGCAAAAAGTAGTATACTTAAAGTTTATTTTATGAAGTATACTTCAATATAAGTGTAAGTATAGAAAGTATACAACAGACCATGTACTTTTAGTGTACTAGAAAGTATACTAATTTAATACTTTTTATATTAAATTGGAACACTTTAAGTTTATAAAAGTATTCTTTAAGTATATTTTAAAGTTAATTTTAAGTTTACAAAAGTACACTTTAAAATATACAAGATGTACACTCATCTATATACTATCAATATACTTGGTATATCCCTCTAGTATACTTAAAGTATACCACAAGTACACTTATTTATATACTGCCATTGTACTAGTTATGTACTTCAAGTTCCTATTTTTAGTTTATTATAAAGTAAATGAAGAGATTCCAATTTCTCATCGTGATCACACAGCACACCACAGCACACACAACGGAATTCAGCCTCTGCTTTTAACCCATCACCCATGTGACCATGCTCAGGGTACATCAGTCACAGGGGAGGATGGAGGAGAGAGCTGGTCATTCACTCCCTCCACCCACCTGTTGGTGTCGGGAATTGAACCTGTGACCTTTTGGTTGCAAGTCCAGCTCCTTAGCCGCTAGCTGTTCAGCTTCTTCCAGCTGACTGGGTGGTATCGCGTTGCACTTCTGTTTTTGTGTATGATTTTAAGGTATATAAAGATAATGCAATTGAGGACACATACTATATACTGTTAAGTTTTAATTATATTATATTAATATATAAATTAAATGCTAAGCACGAGTCAATGACTTGATTAAAGGAAAAGTATATGTTTTCATTTTAAAGTATAAGTGTAAGTATAAATGTACTTAGTCTTAGACTTTGTTTAGAAGTTTCAGTATAAGCCAAGTATACTTTACTATACTATTCTATAAGTATATAAAATATAGTTTATAAAAGTCAACTTAAAGTATACTCAGTTTTAGTATAAAATAATTATACTTATAGTAAACTTCAATAAAGTTCTTTTTGCTAAGGGTAGTCATGATATATGCAGTTAGCTTGGCTATAAGACTGCCTATGCACTACAATTCAAAAGTAGCTCACAAAGTCAACGTCATCGCTGATGAACACTTCCTCTGTTCACTGAGACAACCATGTCAATGAAACCATAGCCAGACCCTCTGTATGAAATGAAGTGTACTACGAGGGGCTGATTTATTAGGCTAGTTTCATGTCCCCAAGCGCAAGATCACTCAGCTGGTTGTTGTGGAGACTCTGTCGACAGATAAACTAATGGTACCTCATCCATTGTTGAATTCTTGTATGTTGCGTTACAAATGCAGACCTCACAGCAGTCGGCAAAAACCTTGTACACAGAACATGGAGATCAGTGTGATTTTGTGACTGTAATGCAGGGTGTACAGTCTGTTTATGCTGTTGAAGACCTACAATGTGCTCATAAGCACAAGGGCGTTCTTACTTGCACAACATGCTGTACAGAAGCATAAAACTGTAATTATTAACACCATAAAACAGATGTGGCAGTGATCAATGTAAGTCTACATATAGATTTACCATGCAGCTTATATTTTTTTTACAGGAACTGATAACAGGACACATAACTGAAATTACCAAGGTGTCATCAGGTCTCCGAAGCAGCCTTGATTGGGAGTGATACATTCTCTGGATGTGACTCCACAAGTGTATTTTATAGCAAAGGCAAAAGAATGGCATTCTTTGTAGCATCTGAGAAAGACGAAAACATTAAGGCTTTTAAAAATTTGGGTAGTAACTTTAACTTGGACCACTTAACATTTGTACTACTTTACCGATATATATATGCCACCAGAATGATCAGCCAGCTGCTAAAAAATGCAAATGAGGCTGCATACAACTTTATGTACACTGCCATCAGCACTGTGAAAGGCCAAACGACCAGGCTGCAATCATAAGGTCATGTCATCAACCACACCACCTGCTGGATACAGAAGGACAAAGAACAGAAACTTATAAGTTACCTGGATGACGAAAAATCCGGCCTCTAACAGTGTTTTACATGTGATACACTGCAGTTGCAAGGAGTGAACTTGTGAGACAGACAGATGTTCCTCTGTCTCTGCAGGACTGTGTTGCACTGACTTATGTAGATGTTTCAGTTGTGCAAATACAAAGGAAATGGAGGAGAAGGAAGATGACATCTGTCCTGACACTAGGACTAGAAGACACTAGTCAGGACTAGAAGTGTTAGCATGTCATGTGAGATATAAACTAGGACGAATTGCATCATAGTAACTTTTACATTAATTGCCTTATGCTGTTTTGTACTGTTTTATATTGCAACATTTTTAATAAAGAATGTTTTTGTGGTTCACCAGTGTTGTACTTAAATCACTGGACTGACACACAGATACATGGGCATACACACATACACACACGCTCGCTCTGGCCACTCTGTAAATAACTGATTGAGTAGGTAGGTATTGTCTTAATACTCTGAGGTTTTATTTTTTGTTCGGTATATATAATTGTATAATTTTTTTGCAGATTGTGCAACAGTTTTGAATAAATAGTTGTTGTTCAATTTAATTGTACACGTTTATAAGTTCAAATTTAAATTCAGGTATGCCTTCCTGTTGCAGTTTTTTTTTTACTTTTGTTTTTTGAGAAGAAAAGGTCAGCACTTTTTTAGGGAGTTTAGATTCTGAACATCCAGTAACAGAGCATTTCCAGATAGCTAAACAAGGTGACTGTCAATTGTAGCTAACAAGCACAGTAGTTGCCCATTTGGATGATAACATCTTGTCTGATGTTACTGACATCATCGACCAACCTATGATGGCAACATTTCTGGCTGGCCAGCATAGTCGTCCAGTTAGCTAGCCTACATCTATCAGTAGCCTTGCACAGAATTGCTTCATAACTGTAAAATACATTATTTGTCAGGTGTACGTGGGTTAATTCCTATGGCTTTGTTGTCTTCATGGTAGTTAAATGTTGTAGTAGCTAGCTTCCCAGTAAAACAATGTCCAGTTCAACTTGAAATATCTTTGTGAAAGTTTACTGGCAATTTAAACACCTATGTGTATTCACATGTTTGGCCAATTACAGTTATTACAAGCTGATGTTAACAAATTTATATTAATTATGTGTTGTATTTTCTGGAACAATAATGCAATTTTGTAATGTGAACCTTGCGCTCTGAATGCTCTGCATGTTTGTTTTTGGTAACTAAAGTGTTATTGTCAAATTCATTTAATGGTATAAAAATATGGAACCCTGACTGTCCTGCTATGACATCATTCACCCGGGTGTGGAATAACTTTTAAGTTATATGGTCTATGGACCAATATAACTTTTAAGTTATATTGGTCTATACCAATTAAAATTGGTAAGCCTGCATATGGGAAAGCATCAACTGTGTAATAACCCTGGTAACCTTTACTCTATGGTCAAATCCTGCTAAACAGTACTTTGTACCTAACTACAGTGGGTCAAACCATTACAACAACAGACATTCAAGGTCATATCCAATCTGATGCTTCAATCGGCTAGGAGGGGCAGTTTTGGACATGGTGGGGAAAAATAAGAATGATGATTTAAGTAATATGTTTGATCAAATAAGGATCTGTTTCGGAACCAGCTGGCTTTGGATTTCCAACTTGTATGTTGTTGCTAGGTGAAAGTGATCATAATTAATTGGTTCATCTGTAACTTGTTAATGTGTCTAATGACTAACTTGCTCCCCTCAAGGAAAAATGGGACAGCATGACGAGGAAGTGGAAGGATAGCTGCCTTTTACACTTGATACAGCTCTTTCTTATCGATGAGGTATGAGGTCCCTTTCTTACTGTTCACATTTTATTATGACTGCCACTAGTATTAGTGTAATGCGGTTAAATAGGTTTTGTCAAGTCAAGTCAAGTTTATTTGTTTAGCGCATTTTATACACAAAGGCAGTTCAATGTGCTTAACAAAAATAAAAGCAAAGGACAATATAAAAGCAAAAAAGATAAAAGATAAAATATGTTTAGAATATGTGTAAGATAAGTAAAAGACATAGAGTAAGGCAGAAAGCAATAGGTAAACATAAAAGATAAAACAGGTAAAATAATACATTAATTAAAGGTGAATCACTAGGAAAAAGCATCTGAGAACAGTTTGGTCTTAAGTCTAGATTTGAAACTTGATGTATTCTGGAAGCTGGTTCCAAAGCTGAACTGCATAGCAGCTGAAAGCTTATCAATTTTGCCTTTTAAAAAAATATGCAAAGTCCTTGCATTTATTAACTGAGAGAAACTCAGGAGGCAATTGTGATGATGGGTTTGTTAACATCTCAACAGTAGAAAATAGCACACAGGCATTGTTGACATTGCTGTTTATGATGTTAGAGAAGAAAGACTGTCTTGCTTTATAAATTTCCGAGTTGTATTTACGGAACATCTCTTTATGGATTTGATAGTGGATCTGAAGATTAGATTTATGCCATTTTCTTTCGGTCTTTCTACACTCTCTCTTTAGCAGTTTAACCATTGGATTCAGTTTCCAGGGGTTTTTTGCTTGTTAGTGACTCTTTTGAGTTTTAAAAGAGCAATACTATCGATAATATGTGTCATTTTTGAAGTAAAATCTGTCATTAATTCATCTGCACAGTCTGATGGTTGACTTAGGGGCTGTGGGAGTGGCTGCTCAAAAAAAAGACATGTCATTGTTTATGACTCTCCTTCTTGCAGTCATAGACTGGTTCTGAATGTGAGGGGACATAGAAACATCAAAAAAAAAACACAGAAATGATCAGATAAGGCCACGTCTATAACAGTTGTAGAGACATTAAGACTTTTGTGATGACAAGGTCAAGGGTATGGCCATGAGGACAAGCAACAGGGAACGTGGAGCAAGCACTTATTAGTAGGATATTTCTGCTTAAGGATATTTCTGCTTAATACTCTATTTCACCTTTCTCTGTGTGCTACACCTAGCACGAGTTTTTTCTGCAACCAAAACAACTGAGGTGCAAACTTTCTGCACGCCCCCAACACATCGAAACCGGCTTCCTTTTGTTAACGACGAGCATCAGGAAGAATAAATAGACAGCGCAAACTCCACTTCATTAGGACAAGCAACAGGGAACGTGGAGCAAGCACTTATTAGTAGGATATTTCTGCTTAAGGATATTTCTGCTTAATACTCTATTTCACCTTTCTCTGTGTGCTACACCTAGCACGAGTTTTTTCTGCAACCAAAACAACTGAGGTGCGAACTTTCTGCACGCCCCCAACACATCGAAACCGGCTTCCTTTTGTTAACGACGAGCATCAGGAAGAATAAATAGACAGCGCAAACTCCACTTCATTAGGACAAGCAACAGGGAACGTGGAGCAAGCACTTATTAGTAGGATATTTCTGCTTAAGGATATTTCTGCTTAATACTCTATTTCACCTTTCTCTGTGTGCTACACCTAGCACGAGTTTTTTCTGCAACCAAAACAACTGAGGTGCGAACTTTCTGCACGCCCCCAACACATCGAAACCGGCTTCCTTTTGTTAACGACGAGCATCAGGAAGAATAAATAGACAGCGCAAACTCCACTTCATTAGGACAAACAACAGGGAACGTGGAGCAAGCACTTATTAGTAGGATATTTCTGCTTAAGGATATTTCTGCTTAATACTCTATTTCACCTTTCTCTGTGTGCTACACCTAGCACGAGTTTTTTCTGCAACCAAAACAACTGAGGTGCGAACTTTCTGCACGCCCCCAACACATCGAAACCGGCTTCCTTTTGTTAGCGACGAGCAGGGCGCTCTCATCAATTAGCACAGTTACCTATATTAATAAGCCACCTGCGCTGAAGCGTCAGCGTAAGCGTCAGCCCTCGTGTGCAGTCCTCCTCGTGTGAAGACCTACTCGGATAAAGACAAGCGAGTCTACCTGTGCGAGTCCACCGAGCAAGGCCACAGACAAGGCTAAACCATCCCCATCTGACCTACTCCCATATCATGTGCCTCCAGAAGATCCCCGTAGTTTCAGTTGCTCGCAGACCCTTCCACCGCAACCGCCGCACCCGAAACCTGCTGAACCTCCGGCCACTGGAGCAACATAGACCCACCAATGCCTTCAGCGTTGGTCTGTGGAACTGCCAGTCCGCAGTCAACAAAGCAGACTTTATCCCCACCTATGCCAACAGTCTATCCCTGGACCTGCTGGCCCTCACCGAAACCTGGATTAAGCCTGAAAACACAGCCACTCAGGCAGCCCTTTCCGCTGCACATTCATTCTCTCACACCCCTCGCCTCTCTAAGAGAGGAGGAGGAACTGGGTTCTGGTTAACAACACATGGAATTATGCCCCTCTGCTCCTCACCAGTAACCACGATTCATTTGAATATCATGCAATCAAGGTAACAACTCCAATCACATGCTCAGTCATTGTCATCTACCGTCCACCAGGACCTCTGGGTGACTTTATCAATGAACTTGACACTCTACTGTCCTCCATCCCGGAACTTGACTGCCCGCTGCTGGTTCTTGGTGACTTCAACATCCACCTAGACAAAGCATGCGCCACAGACTTCTTATCACTCGTCAACTCGTTTGACATGCAACTGGTCCACACCCCCCCAACTCACAAAAGCGGCAAACAACTAGATCTCATCCTAACAAAAAACTGCAAACCTGATAACGTGATGGTCACTCCTCTACATACATCAGACCACTTTTTCATCCACCTCATGGTGTCCCTACCAGAACTACCTCCTACCCCTCCACCCATGGTTACCTTCCGTCGCAATCTCCGCAACTTGTCTCCCACTCACTTTTCCTCAATCGTCGCTTCTGCCCTTCCCCCTCCCGGAAGTTTCTCTCCACTAGATGTCGATGCTGCTACTGAATCTCTCAGCTCCACACTAGCCTCCTGTTTAGATACTTTGTGTCCTCTCTCCACCAAACCCGCACGCTCCACCCAGCCCCGCCCATGGCTAACTGATGTCATCCGCTCATCACGCGCTGCACTCAGAGCTGCAGAATGCAAATGGCACAAATCCAACAACCCCGCTGACCTTGAGACCTTCCAATCGCTCCTAGCGTCTTTCTCCACCTCGGTCACGACAGCAAAAAAGGACTATTATAATAACAAAATTAGCAGCATCACTGACTCACGCAAACTCTTCTCCACCTTCAAGTCACTACTCAACCCTCCCCCACCCCCACCGGCCACCAACCTCACTGCTGACAGCTTCGCCTCCTTCTTCACAGACAAGGTTAAGGCTATCAGCAAACAATTCTGTGACCCCCCCACTCACAACCCATTACCCCCACAGGACAACAGCGCGATACTCTCCTCATTCTTCCCTCTCTCAGAAGATGAGGTATCTAAACTTATTACGAACAATCGCCCCACTACATGCCCGCTGGACCCAGTCCCCTCTAAACTGCTGCAAGCTATTGCCCCCACGGTAGTCCCACCGATCACATCGGTGATCAATACCTCATTATCCTCCGGCGTATTTCCTGCTGCCTTCAAACAGGCCAGAGTTACGCCACTGCTGAAGAAGTCCACGCTCAACCCTGCCCAGGTCGAAAATTACCGACCGGTCTCACTGCTTCCCTTCCTCTCAAAAACCATTGAGAGGGCGGTAGCTAAACAACTCACTAGCTTCCTCACCCATAACCACCTACTCGACCCAAAACAATCTGGCTTCAGGAGCGGTCACTCCACTGAGACAGCTCTATTATCTGTCACGGAAGCCCTCAAAACAGCCAGATCACGCGGTCAGTCATCAGTGCTTATCCTCCTGGACCTATCGGCTGCCTTTGATACAGTTAATCACGACATTCTGCTATCCACACTCGCCAGCATGGGCATTACAGGCACTGCCCTCTCCTGGCTCAAATCTTACCTCACTGGGCGCTCCTTTAATGTGGCCTGGCAAGGACGCCTGTCATCGACTCACACCCTCTCCACAGGGGGACCCCTGTCATCGACTCACACCCTCTCCAAAGGGGTTCCCCAGGGGTCAGTTCTGGGCCCCCTTTTGTTTGCTATCTACACCACCTCGCTGTCTCATGTTATCCGCTCACATGGCTTCTCTTACCACTGCTATGCCGACGACACACAGCTGTACCTGTCGTTCCAACCAGACGACACCACGGTCTCCACACGCATCTCCGCCTGTCTCTCTGACCTATCCTCCTGGATGAGAGATCATCATCTCCAGCTTAATCTGTCTAAAACCGAACTCCTGGTCATCCCTGCCCATGAGTCAATCTGCCATGACATCACCTTGAATATTGGCAATGTCACTGTTGCCCCGAAGAACGTGGCTAGGAACCTAGGTCTCATATTACACGACCGTCTATCTGTCTCCGATGACATTTCTTCCGTAGCGAGATCATGTCGCTATGCATTATACAATATTAGAAAAATCAGACCATACCTGACCCAATATGCTGCTCAATTGCTAATACAGGCGTCAATCACCTCGCGGCTCGATTACTGTAACTCTCTCCTAGTCGGTCTGCCTGCCTGTGCGATCAAACCATTGCAAATGGTCCAGAACGCGGCAGGGCGACTGGTCTTCAACCAACCCAAAAGGACACATGTTACCCCACTCTTCAGAGATCTTCACTGGCTGCCAGTAGCAGAGACCGCGAAAAATGTCGGACATGTCGGACAGTCCGCCATGAAATTTGCATTGTCCGCCTTAGGTCACTGTTGTGGCGGACATGTATAGGCCTACAAGTCAATTTGGGAAGCGAGGCGAAATTTGCCATTGATTTCTATGGAGGCAGGCAAACACATGCGCGAAGGCGAGTGAAGCGAAGCGAGGTTCTAGGGGCGAATTTCGCCTGTGTGTGAGAGTGCCGCGTCCAATGAGATCATGGACAAAATCATCATCATCAAAATGTAAAGATTCCAAACGATTCGATACGCCGCTGTGACCTAGCTGTCAGAATGGAACACTCGCTCAAATCGCCCCTACGAGTGTCAACTACGAGTTATCAGTTGAGGGGAAAAAAACGCATATTGACACCCTGTTGGAACTGTAGGTGAACTCCGGTGAGTTTGCTAAGCTAACTAAGCCAGCTAAGTATCCGGCATACAAATGTACACTCTACCCTCACACACACGTTCCCTGACCTCTCTCACAAGACACCTGTAACCATTTCTCTCTGCCCAACATTCTTCCTCTCTGAGAAAGTTGCTTGTTGTTAAAATTAGCGGCTAGCTAGCTAGTGGCTAGCGATAGCTCACTCTGCCTTGTCCTTTCTATAAATAAATTCCTCTCATTCTGGCGACGTTGAGCAAACAAAATACCTGCCATAATTGTGTAACTGACAAAGGAGTGGAAGTTAAGACAGCAAAGAGGTTGTCCTAAAGTTAGGACCGTTTATTTAAGATTTTTCAAAGTTAGGATGCTTCTGTAATACACTTTTCTTAACTTGAGATAGGATGCGCAAACCAAGTTAGGATACGCTGTTCTGTAATACGCTTTTCCTAAATACCATCCTAAAGTGCCGTTGCTACGGTAACTAGACAGATAGGATAAAATTCTCAAGTTAGGAAGTTTCTGTAATATGCCCCAGGCAGATGCGGCCAACATCCTTCACTTCAATCCCAACCCATCGATTGACCGGTGGATGGTAAGAATTTATTACTCTTTGACTAGTTAACCCTTAACGTACTGAATTTCCTAAAGGCCTTATCTTCTCACATTGCAGAGAATTATTTTAAGACAACTGCTAATTGGATGTTTACTTTTATGAATGGTGTTATAAAATGCTGGCTTAGAGGGGTACAAAAGACCACGACTAAATCATGATGGTGTTGACTCTTTACTTCACTCTCAGGGAATACCACTGAGGCTGGGGTTACAAAAAGTAAGACTGGGTGGTATTGTTACATATAAGCACATTTTAACACAATACAAGGACATTAGTATAATGCATGGCCTATTTTATGAGCCATGTCCATGTTCTCTAAAATTGAGTCACAATTATTTGTAATTTGTATGAACCCTGTAATAAAATACTAGAACTTCTACAGTATATTAAGGCTTCCAGCTAGTAGTCTGTGCATTTACTTGCTCATATTGAAAGACATAAAACACACACTTTGACTTGCCGCGTTTCGCTGTTCATCCGCCGTTGGGTGTCTGACATAGGATCAAAATGTCTGACATAGGACCATTTTATGTCAGACATTTTGTCTGACATAGCCAAAAGTTTTTCGCGGTCTCTGCAGTAGCTGCCAGAATTAAACACAAGGCTTTGACACTAGCCTACAAAGTAATTTCAGGTTCCGCCCCCGCCTACCTCAATGTCTTATTACAAGCTCACGTCCCGTCCAGGGCGCTGCGCTCCGCTCACACGAATCGTCTATCGGTACCCTTGCTTCTCACAAAGAGAGGTCACTCTAAACTCTTCTCCGTGGTTGTCCCCAAATGGTGGAATGACCTACCAGTTGCGACAAGAACAGCAACATCCCTCCCTATCTTTAAAAAGCTTGTAAAAACCCTTCTCTTCCGAGATTGCTTCCCTTCCTAACAAAACTAATATAACTAACAAACACTAATCTAAACTCTCTCTCTCTCTCTCTCTATCCCTATTCAGAAGTACATATGTCTGTTGTGTCTCTACTCTGTGTCCTCCTCTACTGCTTATGTCCTCCTTGTTGTAAGTCGCTTCGGATAAAAGCGTCTGCCAGATGCAATGTAATGTAATGTAATGAGAGTGTATTGGCCCCTGTACATGCTGTGTTAGGTTGAATGTATCAATCAGTGTGAGTAATTCATTGGCAGAGGTGTTTTCTACATTATCTAGATGCAAGTTAAAATCCCCTGATATAATAAGACTGTCAAATTCCAAACAAATGTTCGATAACAGTTCTGCAAACTCCTCCAGAAAAAGTGTGGCTGAGAGTCTTGGTGGTCTGTAAATAGTCAGTAGTAACATACTAGGAGAGCAGTTAATGAGTGCACTTATGTACTCAAAGGATGTAAAGTTGCCAAATGTCTGTTTGCACTGAAAAGATGCTTCGAATATTCCTCCTCCCTGTCTATTAGCTCTTATGACACTCATGAAATCAAAATTTGGGGGAGCCGATTCGGTAAGGCTAGTAAAGCTGTTTGCTTGTTCCAGCCAGGTTTCAGTAAGAAGTAAATTAAAATCAAGTTTGTGTGTGCAAATAAAATCATTAATTAAAAATGACTTGTTAGAAAGTGATCTGATATTCAGAAGTGCTAGTTTTACAGTGAGCTTAGGGGTCATATCCACGGATGCGTTCTGAGGTTGTTTTGGAACAGGCAGGATATTAGACTGGTTTACCCCATTCACAGGATGCACACAAATTCTTTGTAAGCACAGGAATAGAGAATGGCCTTGCTATCCTGGGTCCCAGCTTGTTTTCAGAACTACCCTTAATGCAGGGACCCACAGCATCTCAGACAGTACACTCATCAAGGTCATCCCTACTGCCACTGTTAGTGCACTGAAGCTGTCCACATTCCAAGCCGTTAGTTTGATCAGGGTATCTTTCTGCTGGAAGAGGGGGTGATGGTGCCCTGCGCTTTTTGGGTGCTGTAATGTATGGGTATGCAGTTGATGGTTGTGGGCTCATGAAGGGCTGTCCATAGGGGTTTTCTGCTTGTTTTGAGTGTCTCAGGCTGGAAAAACTCAGCCTAGCTATTGGCAGCAGTTTCTGGATACTTGCAGGGAACTGCAGGCGAGGTGGTGATGGGGATGGTATAAAATCAGGAGTCAAAGGTTTTTAGGGCTCAGCACCAAAGGTGTAGACTGTGAACGGCGAAGCCCTATTGCTTTTCAAAAGATTATTCTTTCTTCTTCTGCCAAACTCAGTTTTTTTAGACACTTTCTGTCAGGATTCTGTGTTTCTGTGTCCTGTGTTTCTGTGTTTTTGCTTTGTTTTGCATGTAGCCCCCTGCTGGGGTGCGTTTCCCAAACAACGACGGATGTTAGCATTAAACCACCGTTGTCCGATGTAGGTTCAAATGACACAACAGCCCAATTCCGACTGTTTCCCAAAAATCTCCAACCACCTACACACAACGGAAGTCGGAACTATGTTAGTTTGGAATTCTGTCGTTGAAACTGCAAAGTATCCAGATGTTTCGGAAGCGTTGGGAGAGTATTCGGACGCATTCGTTGCAGATAAACGACAGAAATGACACCACGACAGTAAGCAACAAAAACGTAGCCTTATTTCAGTTAAGACGGTATGTATGACAGCTTCAGCAACTTAGGGAAATGTTCCCCATGTCCCTTACTCATTAAAAAGCAGTGACTGAATTAGTTTGTAATAATATGATTGTGTGTTTAATTTATACATAGATCTACATGTAAATATAACTAACGCCAGTGAAAGCTTATGTGGTGCAATGGTTGAGTGGTTAGCTGATCAGCCCACTGTGCAGACCTTCTCACTTTTTTGGAGAGATACGGGTTCGAATCCTGCTAAACGTAAGCAATTTGAAACATGTGAAATGACCTGTGGGATGATGGAATGGCCTTGATTGTGGATCCGTGATCCATGATCGTACTCTACATCACAGTATTAAAAACGATCTGTAAGACGATCTGTAACAACATTTTGCAACAACTTTTGGTGTGTTGTCGGGTGAATTTTCTATCTTCTTTTTACATCATCTGGCAAGTGCCAGGATGAAAATGAAGTGAATTAAAGTAAAATCATTCATGCATTGGGTGGCGGTAAAGCATTGAATGCCCAAGAAGGTCAGAGGTGACGAGCAAGACGTCACGTGTACAGAAACCGACATAAACAATGGTCTAACGACAGGTCCAAGCTAATCGTTTGAATGACACAACTTAACAATGGAATTTCTGATGGATCTTTCAAACTTTGCTGTTGGGAAACACCTGCGTTGTCGAACGATCCATCGGACTAACGTTGTTGTAAACATTGTTAGTTGCGTAGTATGAACGATGCTGTTGGGAAACAGCAGTGTCGTTAGTCCATTGTTCAAAGTTGTTAAGGAAGTTGGCAACGACGGTTTTGGGAAACGAACCCCTGGTCTTGTGTTAATGTTTTCGTTTATACCATGTGCTTGTGTTTTTTTACTTTGTTTACATGTAGTCCTCCTGCTGGTCATGTGTGTGTATTTCGGTCCATGCCATGTGCTAATAGGTGCATTCGACTTGATGAAAACGTGTGCAGCCGTTTGCAGTCAGTGATGCACTGTGGGATGAAAATGTTGCATGATGGTTAGAAATTGTGTCAGCCTTGCCCGAAAGGTGTGATGATGTCACCGTGCGACCATGTCATATGACCTAAAAACTTGCGGGAGTAAGACGCACACGTCTTTGGTGACGCAACTTTGCCCTTGTTAGTTTAAATTCACTGACATCTGTCCACGTGGGTTGTCCGGCGGTCATCTTATATGTACGGTATTTAAATCCAATTTGAAGACATATCTTTTCTCTCTATTTTTAGCTGGTTCTGGGTGATAGTAATTTTTGTTGTACCACAGATGACTCTGAAGGCTCAGTCAGCACGGTTGGAGAATCAGGAACAAGGTTTTATTTTATATTGATGCATCAATGGAGAGACACACATTTCAAGGTATAGAGCCGTATTCAGCCGTATCTCTAAATTATCAGAGGTGTACAAAGAGTAAATACCAGGTCAACAGGGGGTGTAACCCCTTAGACCCACCCTAAATTAATATGCATTAGACAACCCTATGTGGCAAAGGCTCTTTGGTTACAATTTGGCGGCAGTGAGGGGTTCCTTCCAGGTGTGAAGCATGGATACGACAGGTCTTGAGACGGGCAAATGAATGGGACAAACAATCAAGCTCACAATACACTGCTAACACCTCACCTCTTAGGTGTCTTACAAAGCTCTGATTTGGATAGTAAGAGTTACAAGAATAGAAAATAACTTAGGAATATAAAATAATAATAAAGAAATGTGTCATTAAAATGTAACATTAAAATGTTATGTACAACGTCCTTATTATTATTCAGATTCCTTCATGGGCTTTTTATCTGATGCCATCAAGTCCACCCATTTATTTATGTATTTATTTATTTGTTATTTTAATTTTTATTTCATTGCCTTGTGTCAGTATTATATCTATATATAGTTTTGCTGTCTTATTTGTTATCCTCTTGTTGTGAAGCATGTTGGGGCATCTCTGTTGTTTTGTTTAAATGTATATAAAAAAGACTCAACATTTGTTGTGTCAGTGCACCCCCCTTGTCCACCACACACAACACATGACCTCTCTGGTATCTACTACGAAGATCGGGTAGGTGCAAGCTCAGTCAGGTCAGTAGCGGTTTTAGGCATTGGCGAACAGGCCGAACAGACCGGGGCGCCATTTCGTGGGGGGCGCCACGAGCGCTTGGGGAAAAAAAATAACATAAAATAAAAAGCTCTGTGTGTCATATCGCTGCAATGGGCACACTGGCGCCCCCTAAGTGAACTGCAGGCGCCCTTGCTAGCTGAAATGGTGCTGGTGGTGGTGGGGGTCTCGCCTGGGGCGTAAAACACTATAGAACCGCCACTGAGTGAGGTTGAGATTTGTGTTCGACTTTACTGCTGCATTTTAATGCCCACCCATGCTGTAGAGGTTTGTCTTGAGAACATGATGAAATGCTAAGGCTTACGCTGACGAACTGTCTGCCTCTGTAGTAGCTGTTTCACTTGCAATGTCCATGTAGCTTTTATTAGTAGTTTAGTAGTTTTATTTCTCGGTTTTACTGTTACATACACATGAACTGACTAATAACCATAAATTAACTACTAATGAAATAAAATTAGTTCCTAATGTCCAGACAGTAAGCCAACAATCCAGGCAGCCAGGTAAGAAAACCGTTTGCTTCCACGGCTGATCCTGCTCTGAGTGCAAGCGCTAGAATGTTCCTGCAGTAGCCACCAGTAGGCTCCGCTCTTGTAGTACACTATTTTAATCAATACATCATAGATGACATAAGCATATGAATTATAATTTTTAACTTTCTCACATAATATTCAATATTTTTCTATATGAAATTATGAATCCAAATTAAATTATTTATCTTTTTAACATAAATTCTTGTTCACATTAATATAAAATCTACTTTGGCCTCTACACATGATGTGACGAGCAGTTCTCGTTGATGTGTGTAGACAAATGCAGACACATGGGTTTGTAACTTGAATGCGGCGTTTGTTTTTTGTTCTGTGTTCCCGTTCTCTTTTCTTGGCCCCACCCGTGTAATTGAGTCTTGTTTTCTTATCGTGTTCACCTGTCTGGTCATTATTGAATCTTATTTCACTGTTGTGTTCATCTGCTCCTTGTTTCATGCCTGTTTTTCTGCTCCTCTTTATCTGTTTGTTTCGTCTCCTCTCTGGTCTTGTCTCATCTTTCCTGCCTGGTCTCGGTGCGTGATCTTTGCTTGTTCTCCCCTGCCAAAGTGGTATGTTTGCTTTGTTTTTTTTGGATTTTATCTTTTTGAAGTTTTCGTGTTTTTCTCTTTCTTCTGTTGGACTTTGTGCTTTTTTTGTCTTTTATTTCTAAGAACTTCATTAAAGACAAAAAAATCTGAAGTGTGCCTGCATTTGGGCTCTCCATTCCTGCCAACCCTAATATTTCCCATGCATAAAAACCCATTAAAAAATGAACTTTCATATATACATTGCATTAGCCCACCCAACAAGAAGTGAGGCAATTGGGGTTATATGTGTTTGGACCAAGGGGGCAGGAATAGATGTGGAAGTTGAATCCTCATGGGCGAAAGGGCCCACCCGGAAAGGGCCCAGTAGCCTTTAGCATTCCAAAGACTTCCATTAATTTTAGCGTCACTTTGACATGAAATAACTTCATATAGGAGGCACGCCACGCCTTGATGTTGGTATTGTTGGACACCAGAGAACCCACAGCAAAACACATTTGCCTCGATCGGAAATCTGTTATGTCATTGTATTATAAGAAACGTTTATCTAAAATTGTGCTAAAATGTCATCACACATCATGCGACGGCCGGTAAGTTTCTGTTGCACAGGAGAACATTTAGCGTACTGTTTGAATAACAAGCCATACACACAATCATGCTCATTTACTTTTCTGTTCATGTCAAGGACACATTTTCAGCTGTATTTCCAGCAAAACTAGATGTACCGCATAGCGGTACATGGTATGACCGCCGCAGTGTATTGAAGTGTGGGAACCGTAGGTGTGGTGAGTTTGTGGTAGGTCAGTGTTGTGAGGTGAGAGTTTGTGTGGAAATGATTGGCTGGAAGTGGGCATGGATGTGGGTTTTGAATGAAATGAATGAAGCGCATTGTCTAAAGTCTGTCGTGCAAGTTGCTTTGGGGGCGTTCACGACACAATTTGGTATTTTCACGGCAGAAAAAGCGAACATTGCACCAGGCGCATCGTTCAAAAGGGTTGGGTTAAGTTACTTCATTAGTCATGGGTGTGTTTTGGGCGTAACATACAATTAACCAATGAGAATTTATACTCTCATTCCCTTTAAGAGCCAGCTGGCGCATTGTCCATAGCCTGTTGCTATTACGATGGCGGATTTACCCGGACGGGAGGAGCTTTTCGGTGGAGGAGACCGATCTGCTCGTGCGTGAAGTAAAAGCGTGTGAGTAGTTAATATTCGGGGATGGAAAGAATCCCCCCAAACCTCCGCGGGTCATAGAAGTATGGGAGGAAATATCTTCAATAATTGTGTCCTCCTTTGGCAAGAAGAGAACTTTCAAACAGTGCCCAAAGCGGTACAACGTTAGAAGACGTGCAACAAAAGCTTTAAACTCAAAGAAAACATCAAAAATAAAAGGTGGAGGTCCATCAAACCATTAGTCCACTAGTTTTCTTTTTGATGATTAGTCCATTTCATTTCTTACAACTTGCCACGCTGTTTATTAAATAAACTGCAGAACATTGCAATCGCTGTTTATTTAAAACGACAAAAGAAACTGCAGAACATTGCTATAAACTGCAAAACATTGCTATCCTCTTATTATTTGTGCCTGTTTGCTTACTAAAACATAAAAATTCATGGCTGTACAGGCTATACATGTTGCAACTTTTCTGCCAGTTCAGCTCGACTCTCTGGTGCAGCAGCAGGTACATCGGGGTTCAACACGTTGTGCGCCGAAAGCGGTCCAACAACGTTAGAAGACGGGAAACAAAAGCCTTAAACTCAAAGGAAACATCAAAAATAAACGGAAGGTATAGGTCCATCAAACCATTAGTCCACTAGTTTTCTTTGTGATGATTTGTCCATATTATTTCTTACAACTTGCCACACTGTTTATTTAAAACGACAAAAGAAATCGTAAATAAACTGCAGAACATTGCAATCGTTGTTTATTTAAAACGACAAAAGAAATTGTAAATAAACTGCAGAACATTGATATAAACTGCACAACATTGCTATATTCTCATTATTTGTGCCTGTTTGCTTACTAAAACATAAAAATACATGTTGCAACTTTTCTGCCAGTTCAGCTTGCCTCTCTGGCGCAGCAGCAGGTACATCGGGGTTCAAAGCATTGTGCGCCTCTAAAATAGCTTTTCAACAATGCGCCAGTGACGAAAAAGGACCTTGTTATTAATCAAAAGCGCAAATGGTTTATGCGTCCTCATAATAGCATCTGGTGCGTTTTGCGCCAGACCACACCTCTTCTTTTCGCTGACCCGCCCGTCACGGGGCAGTGTCATCTGCTATCTAGACAACATGATTTTTTGCCTGAAAAAATGAACGTTGCGCTGGCACAGAATAGCAATGACAGCATGCGCATGTCGCGAATACACAATGCGCCGCGGCAAAATAGCGCCCTCTGTGTGTTTGTGTACATTTTGTGTAGTTCCCACGTTCTTGGTCCAAGATATTGGCAATGCAAAATCCCAATTTTGCATTTAACTATATCACTAGGTGGCGCTATGCTTCAAGTGAGTGTTTATGGGATGGGTCGATGCGCCTCTTTAACACTGGCATACTAGCACAAAATCATTGTCTTGTGCAAAATTTTTGATAAGTTATTTAACAAAAACTGTTTTTGTACACCTAGCTTTGACGGAAAACATTGCACCCTGTGACGAAATGTCACAAAATTTGGTGCACATGAAAATGAAAAGCTGTTCAGAGTTGTCATGTAAAATTTGACCAAATGTTAGCAATTAGGAGCTGAGATATGGACTTTTGAAGAATTTTAAGCTATGTTTGAAATATTCATTGACATGTAACTTGGTAATGGTTAATCTCAAAATAAATCCTTTGATAACTTTTTGTCACCATTGTCTGTAGATGACATATACCAAATTTGGTGAGATTCACATGAACGGCCTATGACGAGTTCGTTTAGTTTCGCTTTCGTGATGATAAAATTTCACGGAAATTATTTTCGTTAGAAGTGGGCATCAACCAGTGTTTTCAATGCGTGAGGGTCAATAGATGTAATGACAAAAAAATTGGTTGTAAACCTTACTGTTCTGTAGATAATAGGCAAAATTACATTTTGTATAATTACAGCGCCCCCTATGGGCCAAATTGTATGGCATGTGCTATGCTTTTAGAGGTCTTCGTACTGATCGTGCATGACATATTTTGTGCAGTTCCCACCTTCTCGGTCCAAGATATTGGCAATATAAAATCCCATTTTTTGCATTTACCCATATCACACCGACATATCACAAACATTTCATGTTGTTCGGTGAAACATTCATTGAGTTATTCAGCAAAAACTTTTCGGCGTCTCTATCTCTTTGATGGACACTGGCACAGCGCGGGGGGGGGCAACTTTCTACTGGCAATCGTTGACAGAAAATCGGTGAAAAAAAAAGGAAAAAAAGTCTCGGCAACACTATAATGACCGCTTCATAAGCGGCGGCCATAATAAGCACCAGAATTGGTATTTGTTTGTAAGAGGAATTGTAATCTTTGTGGATTTTACTGTTCGATGCAAACGAAGCCCAAAAAACATGGCTAAGCTAAGCTACACACTACAGGTCAGTATGGATGTGCTAACTTGTTAGAGCCCTTGACATGGTAACTTGCAAGACTACATGGAACGAAAGTTAGTAGAATACCCAAGTACAGTATTAGCCTTCCACTCCAGTAAATGTGATTGCAACCATAATGGTAGAAAAACACTCATTGCGAAAATGATCGTATGCTGTCTGATTTGTGTTTGAGCATCTACTCGTCAATTTATCATATTTGGGTTCGTTGGCCGACGTCACTCGACGTCAGCAGGAGTTTGCGCAGTAGATGGAAGTGGACACGTAACCAAGCGAAATTTTTAAAAATTGACTTCAACCGGTCCCATTGAAAACAACGCTATCCCTCAGTCCATTTCTTATACCGTCTATGGTTTGGACACATGATAAATTTAAACAAACTCCACATAGTGCATTCATGTGAATTTTGCCAAATTTAGTATATGTTATCTGCAGACAAAATTAAAGCAAAGTTTAAAATCGTTTGACAGTCCATATCTTGGCTTTTAATTGCCCACATTTGGTCAAACTTCACATGCAAACTGTACACAGCATTTTTCGAATGTGCACCAAGTTCAAACAACAAATTCAAATGTACACCAACAACTTCAACATTTTGTCACAGGGGGCGCTAGAAGTCTGAAAGCAGTTTTCACTAAGTAACTCACCAAATATTTTGCCCAAGATAAAGATTTTTTTTAGTATGTCAGTGTTGCAGAGGCACTTAATGGAATGGGTAAATGTATAAATTGGAATTATGAATTACCTATACCTTGAATTTAGAAGGTGGGAACTCCACAAAATATGTCATGCACCATCTCTGAAAATCAAGTACCATGACATTTTTGCCTGGTAAACCAGCCCCTGTTTGGCTGTGATGTATTGAGAAACGTTTTTCTCCCTGAAGGTGTGGCTGAAATTGACAAAGATTGAAGATCTGTCTTTACCCAAACATAACGTTATGAAGCTTTCTGGAAACTAACGGACTAACTGCTAACGCTCACGAACACTCGCTCTGTGTGCTGATTTGCCTAGGAGGGATTCTACCTACAACCAGCCCATTTTAATGAAACCAGTCTGGCCCTCTCTACAAAATGAAGTGAAGTACAAGGGGCTGGTTTACCTTTTCTTATTATTGGTGGCCAAGCAGAGAAGCTGCTTGAACCCATTGTTTTTGTACGTTTTCTTATTATTAAGTGTGCTAGCAAAAGAACACTTACTGTTCTTCTTAAAGGGTATTTATTATTATAGCAAGTTGACATCGAATAGGCATTAATTTATTACCTGAATCAATGGTCGATATGTAAGTGTCAATACAAAACAGATGTTAAATCACTGTTGCCATATCAATGAAATTTGATGTTTTTTATGTGGATGGGCAAAACATTGGAACAACATTAATCCATAGTTACTTTATGATTGTTTAAGCCTCAATATTTGGTTGACTTGGCGATGGTCCTTGATATATGGACTCAGCACCCTTCTCTTACCATGCAAAATCATTAACTTCTAACTCTCTTGTGTCACCACTGGCCAAAAGTGATCTCATTAATGCTTTGACATATTGTAACCGAACTAACTTTGTCTGTCCATTATCGCGTCTGATTTGCAGTGTTGTATGCATTTAATTTTTTTTTACAATGGAGTCAAGACCCTGTTCTGACCATGCAAAGCCATTTACTTTAATTCTGTAGCGTCACCACTGGTCAAAAGTCATATTTACCTCTGCCAAGGAGGTTATGTTTTCAGCGGCGTTGGTTTGTCCATCCGTCCGTCCATCCGTTTGTTATTCGCATGACTCAAAAAGTTATGGACGGAACGGATAGGTCAGAAGTGGGCTAACTTAGAACTGAATTGTTTTTGGTGGTGATCCGGATAACCATCTGGATCCACAAATTTTTTAAAGGTTTCTTCACCATTGTGAGATAAGGGCAATTTGGACATTTTTGCTTAAAACTCCACATATAATGCTCACAATGTTCAGTAAAAAAATACAGTATAAGACCATTTCTTTCTAACTCTCTAGTGCCACTGGTCAAAGGTCATCTAATAATAATAATAATAACAATAATAATAATTTATATTATTATTATAATTATAATTATAATACTATGTAGCACAATTCATGCAAGATGTAGCTCAAAGTGCTTCCACAGTTTGGCAGGAAAAAAAAACACAAGGCAGCATTTGTTGCGGCTTGATAGTGCCGAGAAAGTTCATTCAGGCACTGGTGACAGTTTCTGCTTGTGTCCATAGGGGCAACAGTGGTGAGGAAAAATTCCCTGATTTGCATGTGGATTATATAAGTAAAGGAAGAAACCTCAGGCAGAACCGCGGGAGCCCATAGGGGAGCCCATCTGCCAGGGCTGTGATCGACTGGAAGGTCCGTGAACAGAACAGTTGTTGAACAACTGTAGTTGGGTTGTCTATTGGGTGGAGCAGTGTATGTAACTACTGTCAGACTGGTCCTGGAGTGGAGCAGTTAATGTGACTGTTGTAAGTGTTTCGTAGGGCCATTAGATAAAGGCAAGGTTAAATAGGTAGGTCAGCTGCTGCTTGAAGCCGTCAATGGACTTGGCTTCTCTAATGCATTGTGGTAGGGAATTCCATCTCCTTGGGGCATAGTACGAGAAGGCTGCTTCCCCGATCCTTTTGGGTGGAGCTTCTGGGACCCTCAGGAGGCCAGCGTCGGCAGATCTGAGGAGTTGTAATCCCTTCTTCTAGTTTTTGTTAGCAACCTTGCAGCCGAGTTTTGAATAAGCTGTAGTTTCTCCATTGACTTTTTTGGGAGGCCTGCAAATAAGGCATTACAGTAATCTAATCTACTTGAAATAAACACGTGAACCAGTTTTTCGGCATCCTGCTGGGTTACGAAGGGGCGAACTTTTGCAATATTTCTAAGATGGAAATAGGCGTTTTTTTGTTTTTTTTTTCTGACATGCTGGTTTAGCTTTCCCAGGTTAAAGTAGAGAGCCTCTCGTTTGTCTTTGGGGCCAAGAAGTACTGTATTTTCCGCACTATAAGGCACACCTAAAAGCTTTCAATTTTCTCAAAAGCCGACAGTGCGCCTTATAATCCGGTGCGCCTTATATATGGATCAATACTGAGCCGCAACAGGTAAAGACCCCAAAATGGGTCCTTTGAAGAGACACGCAGAGTTTAAACTCAAGGCTATCAGTCACGCAGTAGAACATGGGAACATAGCAGCAGCAAGAGAATTCAACATTAACGAATCAATGTGCGGAAGTGGAGGAAGCAACAAGATGAACTGCGCCAAGTAAAGAAGACTAAACAGAGTTTCCGAGGGAACAAAGCGAGATGGCTACAGTTAAAGGACAAACTTGAACAGTGGGTTACTATATTGTGATTGCACTAACATTGGATTTACCGTAAGGTATCACACTGTTTCTTTTACGTGTTTACTGAATCGAGGAAAAGTTCCCCTCCACTACGTGATAAAAACGTTGCACTTCCTGTTATACCATGCTGTTGTTAAAAGATAAACTGTCGCGAAATATTAAGTCACTGACATTACCTTGGGAAAAATAATAAAACAGAAGTAAACAGAGCGCCTTGTATATGAAAAAAGTTTTAAAAAAGGCCATTTATTGAAGGTGCGCCTTATAGTGCGGTGCGCTTTATAGTGTGGAAAATTAGGTCTTTTTTAATGGGTTTCAAAAAAGGGTTTAACAGAAAAAGCACTTCAGGTTCAAAAAGGCAAACTAAGGATTCTTCTTTTTAACGGTCAACTTAAACAATGTCTCTGAATGTAACAAAAAAGTCTTCCAAAGATAGAGTCTCTTTCTCAGTGAGCAAACAATTTTCCCCAATGTTCATAGCCCAGCAAGTTCTCCACACGCTCAAAATACATGCAAGCGGAATGTGCTGCTTTCTCTCCGCTTGCTCCGCTTTGAGTGGGCGTGTACCAATTGTCTCTGCGTTGCATCTGCTGCTGCTCCTTAAAAGCATGCACATCCGTGTAAGGACCCTTTCTCTCTATTACTTATACTGCTCGGCTCCACTGTAGTTGTTAGAGTGAGAGCTGTAGAGAAAAAACACCTAGCATGCAGTCATGTGACGTTTCTTGCAGTTGTGGGAGAAACAAAAACAGTCTGATCAACATTGCGTGTGCTGGTGGAAGTTTTATGTATGAGTAAAAGTACGAGGATTGCAAGACACATTGCAAGTCTAGTTAAGTGTGCTTGCAAAAAGCACACTCATTGTTATCCCACCGTTTATTATTAAGTGTGCTTGCAAAAAGCACACTTATTGTTATCTCCCCGTTTATTATTAAGTGTGCTTGCAGAGCACACTTATTGTTATCTCCCCGTTTATTATTATTCTCCTAGACCAGATCTTGAAGACGCTACTAGTCCTCAGGCTTTGGAGATAGAGACACCGTTCCAACTCTAAAACGACCGGCCCGGTTTAGACATGACCGCCTACATTTCGGTATACCGTACCTATTGTCGTTTGTCCGTTATTGTCGTTTTTCTGCAACTTTTTGGCCCATTGAAAATGAATGGCGAAATGTTGGCACGCATATTTGCAAGCACACTTTTTGCATTTTCTGCGGGAATGCAGTCTAGTTAAGTGTGCTTGCAGAGCACACTTATTGTTATCTCCCTGTTTATTATTATTCTCCTAGACCAGATCTTGAAGACGCTACTAGTCCTTAGGCTTTCGAGATAGAGACACCGTTCCAACTCTTAAACGACCGGCCCGGTTTGGACATGACCGCCTACATTTCGGTATACCGTACCTCTTGTCGTTCGTCCGTTATTGTCGTTTTTCTGCAACTTTTTGGCCCATTGAAAATGAATGGCGGAATGTTGGCACGCATATTTGCAAGCACACTTTTTGCATTTTCTGCTTGAATGCAGTCTAGTTAAGTGTGCTTGCAAAAAGCACACTTATTGTTATCTCCCCGTTTATTAAGTGTGCTTGCAAAAAGCACACTTATTGTTATCTCCCCGTTTATTATTAAGTGTGCTTGCAAAAACCACACTTATTGTTATCTCCCCGTTTATTAAGTGTGCTTGCAGAGCACACTTATTGTTATCTCCCCGTTTATTAAGTGTGCTTGCAAAAAGCACACTTATTGTTATCTCCCCGTTTATTATTAAGTGTGCTTGCAAAAAGCACACTTATTGTTATCTCCCCGTTTATTATTATTAAGTGTGCTTGCAAAAAGCACACTTATTGTTATCTCCCCGTTTATTATTATTAAGTGTGCTTGCAAAAAGCACACTTATTGTTATCTCCCCGTTTATTAAGTGTGCTTGCAGAGCACACTTATTGTTATCTCCCCGTTTATTAAGTGTGCTTGCAGAGCACACTTATTGTTATCTCCCCGTTTATTATTCTTCTTCTCCTGAACCAGATCTTGAAGACGCTACTAGTCCTCAGGCTTTGGAGATAGAGACACCGTTCCAACTCTAAAACGACCGGCCCGGTTTGGACATGACCGCCTACATTTCGGTATACCGTACCTCTTGTCGTTCGTCCGTTATTGTCGTTTTTCTGCAACTTCTTGGCCCATTGAAAATGAATGGCAGAATGTTGGCACGCATATTTGCAAGCACACTTTTTGCATTTTCTGCGGGAATGCAGTCTAGTTATTCTTCTTCTCCTGAACCAGATCTTGAAGACGCTACTAGTCCTCAGGCTTTGGAGATAGAGACACCGTTCCAACTCTAAAACGACCGGCCCGGTTTGGACATGACCGCCTACATTTCGGTATACCGTACCTCTTGTCGTTCGTCCGTTATTGTCGTTTTTCTGCAACTTCTTGGCCCATTGAAAATGAATGGCAGAATGTTGGCACGCATATTTGCAAGCACACTTTTTGCATTTTCTGCGGGAATGCAGTCTAGTTCTTCTACTTATTCTCCTGAACCAGATCTTGAAGACGTTACTAGTCCTCAGGCTTTCGAGATAGAGACACCGTTCCAACTCTAAAACAACCGGCCCGGTTTGGACCAGACCGCCCACATTTCTGTATACCGTACCTCTTGTCGTTCGTCCGTTATTGTCGTTTTTCTGCAACTTTTCCGCCATTGAAAATGAAAGGCGGAATGTTCAGGCTGATGATGTCACAGTACACTGCTCTACTCTAGCAGCTACAGTGAGCTCTGCCCTCACTCTAACCTCCACTTCGTTTTTTAATGATTAAAACTTAACCACTTAACCTATAAACTCGATTTAAAGTTTGTAAGAGAGGTCTGGGATCTGACTGTGACCTGTGTAAAATTCATGTGGCAACTACTTAAACTGTTTGAGGCAGGACAGTTTAAAAATGGTGTCAGACAGTCTATGGGATTTTGCCATACATTTCATCATCTTACTGTAAACAGGTCAGGGTGCATGTCTGAAGTTTTAAATGATCAAAACTCAACCGTTTAACCTATAAACTTGATTTAAACTTTGTAAGAGAGGTCTGGAATCTGACTGTGAGCTGTGAAATTTTGATGTGGCAACTACTTAAACTGTTTGAAACAGGACAGTTTAAAAATGGTGAAAGAGAGGCAGACAATACTGTGGCAGTTGCACCTGGACCAACTGCCATTTTTTAAATGTGGAATGTTCAGGAATAGAACTCTCGTGATGTCATAATACCCATGCCATGGCCTGCATAATGTTCTGCCATGGGAGTGTATTGCAGCCTATAGTGCCAATTGGTAATTGGTGCCATTTATTAAGTGTGCTTGCAGAGCACACTTATTGTTATCTCCCCGTTTATTAAGTGTGCTTGCAGAGCACACTTATTGTTATCTCCCCGTTTATTATTCTTCTTCTCCTGAACCAGATCTTGAAGACGTTACTAGTCCTCAGGCTTTTGAGATAGAGACACCGTTCCAACTCTAAAACAACCGGCTCGGTTTGGACATGACCGCCTACATTTCGGTATACCGTACCTCTTGTCGTTCGTCCGTTATTGTTGTTTTTCTGCAACTTTTTGGCCCATTGAAAATGAATGGCGGAATGTTGGCACACATATTTGCAAGCACACTTTTTGCATTTTCTGCGGGAATGCAGTCTAGTTATTATTATTCTCCTAGACCAGATCTTGAAGACGCTACTAGTCCTCAGGCTTTGGAGATAGAGACACCGTTCCAACTCTAAAACGACCGGCCCGGTTTGGACATGACTGCCTACATTTCGGTATACCGTACCTTTTGTCGTTCGTCCGTTATTGTCGTTTTTCTGCAACTTTTTGGCCCATTGAAAATGAATGGCGGAATGTTGGCACGCATATTTGCAAGTACACTTTTTGCATTTTCTGCGGGAATGCAGTCTAGTTAAGTGTGCTTGCAGAGCACACTTATTGTTATCTCCCCGTTTATTAAGTGTGCTTGCAGAGCACACTTATTGTTATCTCCCCGTTTATTAAGTGTGCTTGCAGAGCACACTTATTGTTATCTCCCCGTTTATTATTCTTCTTCTCCTGAACCAGATCTTGAAGACGTTACTAGTCCTCAGGCTTTTGAGATAGAGACACCGTTCCAACTCTAAAACGACCGGCCCGGTTTGGACATGACCGCCTACATTTCGGTATACCGTACCTCTTGTCGTTCGTCCGTTATTGTCGTTTTTCTGCAACTTTTTGGCCCATTGAAAATGAATGGCGGAATGTTGGCACACATATTTGCAAGCACACTTTTTGCATTTTCTGCGGGAATGCAGTCTAGTTATTCTTCTTCTCCTGAACCAGATCTTGAAGACGCTACTAGTCCTCAGGCTTTGGAGATAGAGACACCGTTCCAACTCTAAAACGACCGGCCCGGTTTGGACATGACCGCCTACATTTCGGTATACCGTACCTCTTGTCGTTTGTCCGTTATTGTCGTTTTTCTGCAACTTCTTGGCCCATTGAAAATGAATGGCGGAATGTTGGCACGCATATTTGCAAGCACACTTTTTGCATTTTCTGCGGGAATGCAGTCTAGTTAAGTGTGCTTGCAGAGCACACTTATTGTTATCTCCCCGTTTATTATTCTTCTTCTCCTGAACCAGATCTTGAAGACGTTACTAGTCCTCAGGCTTTTGAGATAGAGACACCGTTCCAACTCTAAAACGACCGGCCCGGTTTGGACATGACCGCCTACATTTCGGTATACCGTACCTCTTGTCGTTCGTCCGTTATTGTCGTTTTTCTGCAACTTTTTGGCCCATTGAAAATGAATGGCGGAATGTTGGCACACATATTTGCAAGCACACTTTTTGCATTTACTGCGGGAATGCAGTCTAGTTATTCTTCTTCTCCTGAACCAGATCTTGAAGACGCTACTAGTCCTCAGGCTTTGGAGATAGAGACACCGTTCCAACTCTAAAACGACCGGCCCGGTTTGGACATGACCGCCTACATTTCGGTATACCGTACCTCTTGTCGTTCGTCCGTTATTGTCGTTTTTCTGCAACTTCTTGGCCCATTGAAAATGAATGGCGGAATGTTGGCACGCATATTTGCAAGCACACTTTTTGCATTTTCTGCGGGAATGCAGTCTAGTTAAGTGTGCTTGCAGAGCACACTTATTGTTATCTCCCCGTTTATTATTCTTCTTCTCCTGAACCAGATCTTGAAGACGTTACTAGTCCTCAGGCTTTTGAGATAGAGACACCGTTCCAACTCTAAAACGACCGGCCCGGTTTGGACATGACCGCCTACATTTCGGTATACCGTACCTCTTGTCGTTCGTCCGTTATTGTCGTTTTTCTGCAACTTTTTGGCCCATTGAAAATGAATGGCGGAATGTTGGCACACATATTTGCAAGCACACTTTTTGCATTTTCTGCGGGAATGCAGTCTAGTTATTATTATTCTCCTAGACCAGATCTTGAAGACGCTACTAGTCCTCAGGCTTTGGAGATAGAGACACCGTTCCAACTCTAAAACGTCAGGCCCGGTTTGGACATGACTGCCTACATTTCGGTATACCGTACCTCTTGTCGTTCGTCCGTTATTGACGTTTTTCTGCAACTTTTTGGCCCATTGAAAATGAATGGCGGAATGTTGGCACGCATATTTGCAAGCACACTTTTTGCATTTTCTGCGGGAATGCAGTCTAGTTAAGTGTGCTTGCAAAAAGCACACTTATTGTTATCTCCCCGTTTATTATTCTCCTAGACCAGATCTTGAAGACGTTACTAGTCCTCAGGCTTTCGAGATAGAGACACTGTTCCAACTCTAAAACGACCGGCCCGGTTTGGACAAGACCGCCTACAATTCTGTATACCGTACCTCTTGTCGTTCGTCCGTTATTGTCGTTTTTCTGCAACTTTTCCGCCATTGAAAATGAATGGCGGAATGTTCAGGCTGATGATGTCACAGTACACTGCTCTACTCTAGCAGCTAGAGTGAGGTCTGCCCTCACTCTAACCTCCACTTCGTTTTTTAATGATTAAAACTCAACCACTTAACCTATAAACTTGATTTAAAGTTTGTAAGAGAGGTCTGGGATCTGACTGTGACCTGTGTAAAATTCATGTGGCAACTACTTAAACTGTTCGAGACAGGACAGTTTAAAAATGGTGTCAGACAGTCTATGGGATTTTGCCATACATTTCATCATCTTACTGTAAACAGGTCAGGGTGCATGTCTGAAGTTTCAAATGATCAAAACTTAACCGTTTAACCTATAAACTTGATTTAAACTTTGTAAGAGAGGTCTGGGATCTGACTGTGAGCTGTGAAATTTTGATGTGGCAACTACTTAAACTTTTTGAAACAGGACAGTTTAAAAATGGTGAAAGAGAGGCAGACAATACTGTGGCAGTTGCACCTGGACCAACTGCCATTTTTTAAATGTGGAATGTTCAGGAATAGAACTCTAAAGTGATGTCATAATCCCCATGCCATGGCCTGCATAATGTTCTGCCATGGGAGTGTATTGCAGCCTATAGCAGTTATCTCTAGTAGTTATCTATGTAGTCAGTGCTGCTCTGTTAACCTAGCAAACGTTTGTTAGCCGTTATGTTAACAATGCTAGCTATGCTAACTATGCTAAAATGCAAAATAATTAACTGGGTTAAAAGTGTTACTCGGTTGACTCAGCTTGTACTTGTTAGCAGTTATGCTAATAATGGTAACAATGCTAATTATGCTAACTATGCTAAAATGTGAAGTAAGTAACTGTGATAACATTGTTGTGTAGCTATATTAGCTGAGGCTATTTAGCCATTATGTTAACAATGCTAACTATGCTAAAATGCAAAGTAATTAACTGGGTTAACAGTGTTACTTGGTTAACTCAGCTAGTGTCCGTTAACAGTTGTGCTAATAACGTTAATTATGCTAACAATGTTAATTATGCTAACTATGCTAAAATGTGAAGTAATTAACTGTGCTTACAGTGTTGTGTAGCTATATTAGTTGAAGCTATTTAGCAATTATGCTAACATTACTGGCAATGCTAACTTTGTTAAAATGCAAGCACACTTTTTGCATTTTCTGCGGGAATGCAGTCTAGTTATTATTAAGTGTGCTTGCAAAAAGCACACTTATTGTTATCTCCCCGTTTATTATTATTATTATTATTAAGTGTGCTTGCAAAAAGCACACTTATTGTTATCTCCCCGTTTATTCTTCTTCTTCTTCTTCTCCTGAACTGAATCTTTCAGACGTTACTACTCCTCAGGCTTTCGAGATAGAGACACCGTTCCAACTCTAAAACGACCGGCCCGGTTTGGACCAGACCGCCCACAATTCTGTATACCGTACCTCTTGTCGTTCGTCCGTTATTGTCGTTTTTCTGCAACTTTTCCGCCATTGAAAATGAATGGCAGAATGTTCAGGCTGATGATGTCACAGTACACTGCTCTACTCTAGCAGCTACAGTGAGCTCTGCCCTCACTCTAACCTCCACTTCGTTTTTTAATGATTAAAACTTAACCACTTAACCTATAAACTGTTTGAAACAGGACAGTTTAAAAATGGTGAAAGAGAGGCAGACAATACTGTGGCAGTTGCACCTGGACCAACTGCCATTTTTTAAATGTGGAATGTTCAGGAATAGAACTCTCGAGTGAGGTCATAATCCCCATGCCATGGCCTGCATACTGTTCTGCCATGGGAGTGTATTGCAGCCTATAGTAGTTATCTCTAGTAGTTATCTGTGTAGTCAGTGCTACTCTGCTAACTTACCAACGTTTGTTAGCTGTTATGCTAAAAAATGGTAGCAATGCTAACTATGCTAAAATGCAAAATAATTAACTGGGTTAAAAGTGTCACTTGGTTGACTCAGCTTGTACTTGTTACGATGCTAATTATGTTAACTATGCTAAAATGTGAAGTAATTAACTGTGCTAACAGTGTTGTGTAGCTATATTAGCTGTAGCTATTTACCCGTTATGCTAACAATGCTAGCAATGCTAACTATGCTAAAATGCTAAGTAGTTAACTGAGTTAACAGTGTTACTTAGTTAACTCAGCTAGTATTTGTTACCAGTTATGCTAACAATGCTAATTATGCTAACTATGTTAAAAATGTGAAGTAATTAAATGTGCTTACAGTGTTGTGTAGCTATATTAGCTGAATCTATTTAGGAGTTATGCTAACATTGCTAGTTATGCTAACTATGCTAAAATGCAAGCACACTTTTTGCATTTTCTGCGGGAATGCAGTCTAGTTATTAATTATTATTATTAATAATAATAATAATAATAAGAGCTATTTGTATTCGATAGGTAACAGTACTTATTCGAGCCGGAGTATACTCTGAGTTACAGTGGCTGTGATAGCCACAGCACAGTGGGCAAGAGAAGCAGCAGAAGAGCAGATAAATATGGCTCACAAAATGCACAATGGCTTACTAGGGCAATGTGGTAAGACAGAATACAAAGCTAATACTAAATCCTAGAACACCTGGAATACACACAGTAATACAAAAAAATCAGTGAGCAGGTCATAATAAACTCACTGACCTAGGGTGCAAAAAGAGGTATCATTTGGTCAAGTAAAGCACAAAATCAGAATTAAGGTACCGCAGGATAGAGAGAACCTGACAGTGACAAATACCAAAAACACCATAGCATTGACAGCTTAAAGGACATCATACAGTTCAGCACCTTAGAAAGGAGTACAGTGCACCCAAGATAGAAGGTTGGTGTCAGTGGTATCGGTGTACACACACAGCAAACCCCAAAAGAGTATAAAGAGTATAAAACACAACAAACCAGAAACAGCAAAAACAAACACACAAAATAGAATCATAACACTAATGTTCCATAGCCTGACCAGGGTGAGTGAAAATTGTTACCATACCAGTGGTCTGACTCTTCAGTAGCCCGGAGAAAGGAGGGAAAATAAAGGGAGAGAGGGATGTCCAACCAACCCCTAATATTACCATCACCTGACATAATCCTTGATGATTATTATAGAGTTGTGCTGCTGAAATAAGTATACATACTATTGAAGAAAATGGGTAAAAACAGTAGGACTCAATCATTTACTCACTCAGTTTTTTGTGTTTAGAGCCTACATTCGTCATATTTCATGAACATTATGAAAAAAAAATGTTTTGGAACATTGTGCCCTGAATGATTGAGGCAATGCAATCATTTACATTTAACAATGTATACTGGAGTCCAGGGTCACCAACACCAACTACCTATATATGCTACTATATGCGATTTTTCTAATCCAAGATACTAATATTTGGAGTGTGTCTCATATTAATGGCACACCCTGTGTGTGTGTTTGTGTGATTGTGTGTGTTTGTGTGTGTGTGTGTGTGTGTGTGTGTGTGTGTGTGTGATGCTTTGAATTGCAGGTACATGTGATAAAAGACACTCAGCGTGGAGCCACATTAGAGGCAGTCATCAGCAGAATGAAAGCCATGAACACTTGTGTATTTGATGATCAAAGCCAAAGCATGAGTACAAGATTTGTGGCTGTTTCTGCAACCATTCCAAATATTTCAGATGTAAGCCATTTTTTCATGCAGATTTCATTAATGGGTTGTTTCACAACCAAGTTAAGCATATGTTTGTGTGTGTGCTTCAAAAACATGCAGAGATGCATGCATGGGGAAACAGAAATGGTGCTGAAACCTGTGCAATTAAAACAGGTGTAATCATCTTATTTTATTATGACCACTGCTAGCAAAGTTAGCATTAGCTACATTTTTTCACACCCTTTGGAAGCATGCCAAGTACCAAGAAATTACATGCATAAGACAGTGGTGTTGCAAGATCACATTTTGGCTGTTATCTATAGAATGCTATGGCATAAAACAAAAAATATTTTTCCTTATATTCAGTGGAACCTCTTGCATGAAAAATACCTCTCCATGCCCACTTCCAATGATTAAAATCAAATTGAAGGGAGAAAAACAGCACAAACCTGCTTGATAGGCGAAGTATCGACATAGAATGCCACATAGATGGGGACTCAAGGTACATGGCTTGGACTCGAGTCAGACTTGAGTCACAATTTTAATCACTTGCAACTCGACTTGGACTTGAAGAGAGAGAGAGAGAGAGAGCATGATTTGCACTACTTGTTTTTTTGTATACAGTTCATTACAATATTTAACTTTTTGGTCTGGTCGCCGTTCAATCATTTGGCCAGTTTCAAAACTAGTGGGAAAAGGGGCTCGTTAGAGGTGTATTCTGATAACAGTGTCACTGCAATTTCCTGCATTGACCAGTCATAGGGTGGCACTCAAGAAATTGTCAGTGTTATTTAAATACATATCCAGTTGTTGTTAAGGGGCCTCCTTTTAGCTGGGGGCCCTAGGCAATTGCCTAGTTTACCTACCCTGTTGCGACAGGCCTGCGTATAAAAATACATATTTATTTCAACCAGCATTTTAAAAAATATAAGAACAACACTACAACACAGCGCTGCAATTCGCAGTCACACACTGGTTGTCACACACAGTGCAGGAGCTGCTGTAACACTCAGCAAAGTCTGTAGTTCCTAGAAGCTCCCTCAGTTCAACTTCTACATCCAGCAGCGTTCGAGGCACACCTGTAGTTTTTGCCCACACAACAAACAGAAAAAAAAACACCAGTACCAGCACCAGTACCAGCACCAGTACCAAACTACAAATGAAAAAATAAATCAAAAGTCACAATGGCAAATCAAAAAACACAAATGCAAAAATATAAAGCACAGAGGGAAATCATAAAACACAATGTCAAGGCCTAGGGAAAACCTTGGCAATAAGGAGGACGTAGACGTGCGCACAATAAAAAATATTTATTTTAACGACAAACAGAATAACAGAAAACTAGACTAGACAAAACTAGTTTGCGGGAATCAATCAGCAGTCAGTGGTGTAGTGTAAACGGGTGTTGAATGTTGGAGATGGTGTGAGTGCATGTTGGATGTTACAAACAATATTAGAAAACAAAAGAAGAAAGAGCAGCGCCTAGATGTTGCGATGCCAAGCCAAAAGTGAGCGAGAGAGAGGGCCGAGAGAGACTGGTGACGTCAGCGGGGTGCTTCTTATAGGGAGGCAACACTGCGCGCCGGTGCTGCCAATTAGATGATCAACACGCCCACAACTGCAAACCTGTAGCAGAAACTAACAGTTAAGGGCCGTCACACACAACGACAAATAAAAAAACACAATGGCAAATCAGAAATTACAACAGCAAATCCAAAACACAACGCAACATTAAGTGAAACACAATGGCAAAACCAAAACACAACAACATTAGTACAATAGAATGTCTTTATTGTCATTGTCACAAGTGCAACGAAATTGAAAAGGAAAACACAAGTACATTATTACGGAAAGGGTAGGTCTCTTCTCAGAAGGAGAAGTCGTCTCTGATTGGACAGAAGCTCCACTTGTCCAGACTACACTCATTTATGTGAATGGTGTTATTTTGCTCTCTCAGATGGATACAATGAATGAAACTTGGTGTTTATTTATGTTGATGGCCAAAGCATTGGAACATCAATTTCTAGTTACTTTTTAAAATATTGCCTTATCCTTGATATTTGGTTGACTGGACGATGTTGCTAATGTTCAAAAGTCATGACCTTTGCTTTGAGTAACGGATGGACCTGATTGGTATCATGCCAACCACTGTAACTGTCTTCAGTTACAACTATAGGATTTACAATACCCATTTACAATTTCCATTATGCCAATTTAAACAAAAATTTTACAATGCCATCAAACTTTGTTCTGTGAATTATGATATCAGCCATTTCACTTTTATAATACACTTAAAAGTTGTGTAAGCCTATACACAAGAAACCTCAGAAATCTGTAGGACCGGTTTTGAGATATTCCATTTGATCTTTAAAAATCCTGTACATTTGCATTATGTCCTTGTTTGGAATTCGATAATATCAAATTTGACAATTTTAATTACCAAAAGTCTACCTTGGAAGTACATATATGACCAGGAATGAATGATATTTCATGAATAAGTCAAATCTGTCTAACAGTTTTCGAGGTAAAAAACAGTTGTTGTGTAAACAATTGTTTAAAGAATGAAAACATTTGCAAATTAGTTGTGAATTGCCACAAGGTGGCGCCTCAGCGCAGTATATTGGGAATGTAACACCATTCACATAAATGAATGTAGTCTAGACAGATGGAGCTTCTGTCCATTCAGAGATGATTTCTCCTTTTGAGAATAGACATACCCTTGTCGTAATAGCTAGTTAATGCAGTTGTATTTCACTTAATGTTGTTGTGTTACAGATTTGCCATTGTGTTTCCCTTAATCTTGTTGTGTGTCAGATTTGCTGTTGTGTTTTTTATTTCTTATTGTGTTTTATGATTTGCATTTGTGGTTTATATATTTGCATTAGTGTTTTTTTATTTGCCATTGTGATATTTGATTTGTTATGTTTTTTTATTTATAGTTGTGACTTGATTTGTTGTGTTTTTTTGTTTTTGTATTTTGCACTTCAGGGCCACCATTCCACATTAGTAGTTTTGTAAAAAACTAAAATAAACTGAAACACTAAGTCTACTGTGGCAGACGGTGCAGTTGCCGTGTAACAAGGGTTCTGGAACTCAGGTTGTAAAACTGCATTCGATCTAGGAAGGGCACTCACCATTAAACTGGGAACAGACGTATCTAGCTCCCAGTCCTGTTGAAGGAGACCTATGTGTAGAGCTTGGGATAGATGAAAACCCAGAAACAATGTGCATGCATCTGATGTTGGGAACACTTGTTGGTTCTCCACAAAGCTCAGCCAGCTGGTCAGAGGTCAGCAGTCTGCACTGTGAATTAGTAGACGAATCTCCAGGTGCAAGCAAGCCAGGAACAAAAGTCGCCTTCCATGAACTCAGCAGCACAGTTAAACAGGCAGTCACTGCAAACACAGCCTTAGAGGGGCAAACTTATGAAAGTCCAAGTGGGAGGAGACCAGCAGCCACAGAGTGAGATCCGAACCAAGAGCACCTATGATCAGCCAATTAGCTCTGATCAGCTGTGCCGTGAAAGCAGGTGGAGGAAAAGGGTTTTGCCCAACAAGTGCATCAAACAACATCTCATTACTAAAAACAAACACCTGTTACCTGTTAGGAGGTGGAGTTCTGCGTCCTACCTGGAAATTGCAGTTCATAACCAAACAACTTAGTAGGCACAACAAAACAAACTTTACCAAAAAAGCACACACATGCAAGAATGAACTCCATTTGCACTAGTCTCCCTCTGACATCCGCTTTGTCCATTAGGCCCTGTACACACATAGCAGGGTATAAAAAAAACAAATACTTTAACTCCTCCATTTTTCTCTGTACACACGTACCGGGATAAATATACTGTCTTTTGCTGTGTAGAACCATGCCAGTCAATCAGAAGCCTGAAAAGAAACGGGCAAAAAAAAAACAAATTCCATAACTCTCAATATGTATCCCACTATACACTTTTAAAAAGTTAAACATCAAAACAAATCTGTACTATTAACTTAAATAATCACTAACCTATTGTAAATGTGGAGTTATTAAATATGGTAGATGGGCAGGCTATAACTAATTGTAAATATTCAGCAATGAGTTGCAGTGAATGATAAATAGACTGACTTAGGATACGATGACTCTTACTGTAGGGTATGGTTTGACCCTACCTTGTGAATACCATATTAGTTTGCCATGACAACATCTTTGCTTAATTATTGTACCCTTGCTGTTATGATGACATAGACAGGTGATTTTTGACAACTAAAAGCAGCTGTCCTTGTGGTCGGCAGCTTGTTTACTTTCTTAAGCACTGCTAAGTGTGAACTTTAACCATATGCATGAAGTGGTTTGGTCTACCTCTCCAAGAGCCAGCTAACTTTTTGAGTGACCTTGTTTGGTTAATAAGTGCATTTCCACCTAAAATATGATCGTCAGATTACTTCATATCGAGTGGACACAGCAGGTAGGCGATTTCTTTTTTAAGCATATTTTTTAGATAGGACAGTGAAGGTGATGACAGGAAGTAAGTAGGCGAGAGAGATGGGGAAGGGTTGGGAAATGACCGCAGGCCAGAGTCGAACCTGGGTCCCCATGGCCAAATGCCCATTTATGGTCAGGTGCTCTAACCACTGCACCCCCCAGCTGGCCTAGTTGATAGCGGCTATAGCAAATCAATGATCAACGTGCCAGTTGCTAGGCTAGGTATATTCTTCCTGGCTATTCTCTATTTGTGTGTAACTACAAGTTCAACCACAATTTTGCTGTGGGATTTTGTGATGGCACTTCTTGTGGATATAGTAAGTAAAATTGATGTATAAAACACATTTATATACAGTTTAGACTGCCCAAAGTGCTGTACAAAATGCAATAAACAGACACAAATTACCACATATTGAGCTGAGATACAGACAAAAAATAAACAGTTGTAGATTTTTAAAATAATAAAAACAACAGTAATGATAATAATAATAAAATAAATAAATAGTAATAATAACAAAAACAAAAACTAATAAAAGTAAGTTTAGAGCACATTTAAACAGCTTGCACTGATGAAAGTGTTGAACATAGTGTTCTATTTACATCAAATTTACCACCATCTACCATGAACCATGTTCTGTATCCTTTAAGAATACATGATTTTTGTGTGATTGTGAAACTGCTGTTCTAGTGCCATGTTACATCATTGTATGCAATGCTTTATTTTACAGATAGCATGTTGGTTATCTGACAGTGAGGGGCCTGCAACATGTCTAAAAATGGATGAGAGCCACAGGCCAGTTCAACTTAGAAAAGTGGTCTTGGGGTTTCCATGCTTCAATCAACAAACTGAGTTCAAGTTTGATATTTCTCTGAACTACAAAATGGCCAACATTATTCAGACCTATTCAGACCAGAAGCCATCACTTGTGGTGAGTTTTTTCTTCTTAGGCTTACCCAAAAAGTTGTACTGTTAAGTATGTAAAGTATGTACTGTAACTAGCAAGTAAAATGAAAATTAAGGTGAAAGAACTTGACAAAGGACATTTATGTGTCATCTGAACACTATGATGACAAAAAGTCACCATAGTAAATTTATCTTGAGATGAACTGTTTCAAAGTTACATGTCATTTAAAATTGCAGAAAGTAGTTAGAAATGATTTGCCAGTCCATATCTTGGCTTGCGGCAGTCATATGCTATGCGGTGCTCATACACTCTGCGGTACACTTCATTTCTCTTACTCTAGTTCACTTCATTGTCATCCTGGCAATGCAAGATCATGTAAAAAGGTAGAAAATACACCCCACAACACACAAAAGCAAAATCTTGTTAGATCATTAAAGTCATTTTTTTGTCAGTGAGTTTTAATACTGTGATGTATAATCACGAATCCACGATCAAGGTTATTAAGTGTGCTTGCAGAGCACACTTATTGTTATCTCCCCGTTTATTATTATTCTCCGGATTCTTCAACACAAAATTTTTCACCCAGATCTTTCAGACGTTACTACTCCTCAGGCTTTCGAGATAGAGACACCGTTCCAACTCTAAAGCGACCGGCCAAGAGCTCTCGGCAATTCATTTTCTAACCCCACTTTGCTTAGCGACATCTAGCGGTTTCTATTCAAACTGCAGTCATGGCCAATTAACCGGATATTCGCCGGACAGGATTTTTGAAATCCAGATTAAGTAAAGTCTGGCTAAAGATCTGACTGTGACCTGTGAAATTTTGATGCGGCAACTACTTAAACTGTTTGAAACAGGACAGTTTAAAAATGGTGAAAGAGAGGCAGACAATACTGTGGCAGTTGCACCTGGACCAACTGCCATTTTTTAAATGTGGAATGTTCAGGAATAGAACTCTCGTGATGTCATAATCCCCATGCCATGGCCTGCATAATGTTCTGCCATGGGAGTGTATTGCAGTCTATAGTAGTTATCTCTAGTAGTTATTTATGTAGTCAGTGCTTGCAGAGCACACTTATTGTTCTCTCCCCGTTCATTATTATTCACCCTGATTTTTCAACACACAATTTTTCACCCAGATCTTGAAGACATTACTAGTCCTCAAGCTTTCGAGATAGAGACACCGTTACAACTCTAAAACGACCGGCTCGGTTTGGACATGACCGCCTACCTTTCGCTATACCGTTCTTCTCGACGTTCGTCCGTTATTGTCGTTTTTCTGCAACTTTTGGCCCATTGAAAATGAATGGCGGAATGTTCAGGCTGATGATGTCACAGTACACTGCTCTACTCTAGCAGCTAGAGTGAGCTCTGCCCTCACTCTAACGTCCACTTGGTTTTTTAATGATTAAAACGTAACTGTTTAACCTATAAACTTCATTTAAACTTTGTAAGAGAGGTCAGGGATCTGACTGTGACCTGTGTAAATTTCATGTGGCAACTACTTAAACTGTTTGAGGCAGGACAGTTTAAAAATGGTATCAGACAGTCTATGGGATTTTGCCATACATTTCATCATCTTACTGTAAACAGGTCAGGGTGCATGTGTGAAGTTTTAGATGATCAAAACTCAACCGTTTAACCTATAAACTTGATTTAAACTTTGTAAGAGAGGTCTGGGATCTGACTGTGACCTGTGAAATTTTGATGCGGCAACTGTTTGAGGCAGGACAGTTTAAAAATGGTGAAAGAGAGGCAGACAATACTGTGGCAGTTGCACCTGGACCAACTGCCATTTTTTAAATTTGTAATGTTCAGGAATAGAACTCTCGAGTGATGTCATAATCCCCATGCCATGTCCTGCATAATGTTCTGCCATGGCAGTGTATTGCAGCCTATAGTGCCAATTAGTAAAAACTTTAAAGGGGAACTTCCATCGTTATTTTTATTCATATTTCTGTGTCGCCACTATAGTTGAATGCATTATGCGTCATTTCTGTGAAAAATTATGTCCCAGATCTCTTGTTTGACGCTGTTTTCTGTAAGCTATAACAGGTCTAGTGGTTGAACGACTGGCTTTTTCAGTGTGCCTCGTGAATATCCATGACGTGTCAATAAGGCACTTCTGATTGGGCAAATTCGCTGTCTTTTGCTCACCTAGCTTCTGTCCACCAATCCTTTGGGATGTGGGCTTGCCATACATGGCTCTGGGCGGGGCTTACGACCTAGTGACGTAGATAGGTTTAGCATGCTCTGATCCGCTCGTTTTGGTTAGCTCGACCCTTCAATGACCAGTAAAACCTTGAGGGTCGAATTTCACGTCTTGGAATGCTGCATGCATATATTGCTTGTTGTGACCCACCACATTGTCAATAGAGCTACTAAAAGTGGTTTTTGATGGAAGATCCCCTTTAAATAATTGGCACGCATATTTGCAAGCACACTTTTTGCATTTTCTGCGGCAATGCAGTCTAGTTCAATTATGCAATTCAATAGGAGCAGGATTTGAACTCTCACCGAAAAAGAGAGTAGATAGCCTTTGCAGGCTGACGACCTAACCACACACCCATTGTGCCATGCCTAGGTGTGGAGGCATTAGTGATATTAACAGCTGTAGTGTAGTATGAATAAAACACAGTCACACAAACTGACATTCAGTCATTGTTTTAAATGAGTAAGGGACATGTGTTGAAGGTTTCCCTAGGTTGCTTAAAGCAACCCTATGTAGGATTTGCTCACGGAGTCCCCGTACAGTCGAGAAACCGTATTGTCTGTAGCCCCATTGACTTGGCTACCAGCGGCTAACTGCTAAATCAAACTTTTACTGAAGCCGGTTGGTAGCATTGCGAAAACGTCCTTTCCTCCAATAAATGCTTAAAGGGCTGCCCGTTGCTCTATTTTTAGGGTGAACTTCCCTTTGAATTCTTCCAAAACAGCAGCTACAGCTGCATTGAAATCTTGCCGTTGACCGACGTTTGTCATGTTGACAGTGACTCAGGGAGATTTCCGGTCGCTAAACTACCGCATCATTGCCTTTTTGCAATGCTAGATTTCCATTGGTCCCCATTTCTGTGCAAAGGTAGAAATGGTGTAGACAGGCTTGGCCAGACTTACTTGGACGTGAAATGCAAATGCAGCATCACAGGATGTATGGGCACGCCCAGGCTACTGCTGCACTGTGACTGAGTGAGAAAGTGCGCGTGCATGTGTGAGAAAGGAAGGCAGAGAATATTATCACCAAATACTTTGCTCCAGTGTTTGTCTCACTATGTTTATAGTAAGACATGTAAAGAAAAGCCCTTTTCACTGAATTAAGTTGAAAACATGTAAAAAGGAAAACAGATTTCAGTGCACAAAGTCAGAGAGAGAGAGAGAGAAAAAAAAAATTTTGAATTTGAATTTTACTCTTAAGTGCTATCATAATACCCCTGCCATCGCCTGTACAACCTGCCATGGGAGTGTATTGCAGCCCATAGAACAATTTGGTAAAAAGTTTTGAAATTTGGCATATTGATTCATGACAGTCCCATGGTTCTGTAATGTCAGTACTTAAACCTCTCTAGCTCCACAAACTGGTCAAACTTAAATGTGCATTTATGCATATAAGTTTTGAACTGTACACCCATTGTTCAAAAACTTGGCCTATGTTCCGATCACAAGGGTCCCTACATTTTTTTCTGCTTCTTATTCACTGTAAAGTCCACTTCAAAGCGTCATTGCGTTGTTGTGGCTAATGCTGTTTTGTTTGTAACCTTGCCAAACTGTGAAGCACTTTGAGCTGCATCTTGTATGTATGAACTGTGCTATACAAGTAAAGGTTATTATTATTATTATTATTATTCAAAGTGAACTGACGGTCAATTGGAATGAATCCTTGGGTAACGCAAAGTTAGCTAATTAGCAAACTTTGCTTAGTGCTTATTAGCTTACTGTGCAAATGTTTGGCAACAGTTATTCTACCAATGCTAATTAGCAAATATGCTTACTTGCTAACAGTGCTACTCTGCTAACTTGGCTATGGTTAGACTACACTACATGCAGAGCAATGCAAATTCAAACAGAAATAGGTCAACAATATTACTTGAAAGACCCTCTCTGCCATGATCAGCCCCTATATTACAAACCCCTAAAATTGTCTGTCAGCTTGGTTAAGCCTAAAGAATGTAAACAACCATTTCCATACACAGACAATACTTTCTTGAACATCAATTTACTTACTTGTAACGGTACAACAATAGCCAGCTGGTTCATAACGTTACGTTAAGCCTTTTGGGATGTCTACGTTAAGCCTTTTGGGATGTCCCCTATAGGTTCATGTTTACCACACGTTATGTCTATGTTCACCTCACGATTTGCCTATTGTGTTTATTGTGTTGTATATTATATGTATACTACTAATGTTTATGTGGTGTATATGGAGAGCTAACATCTAATGGTGTGAAATAAATACCGGAGGCTTATAAATAAGTGTGAAAAGCGTGTGCTCCTTAAGAAGTAGTTTTACATATGTGCAGGGTTAAATGCTAGCAAAGGTAAATTCATTGTACATGGGAAATCTAGTCAATTTTTTTCTGATGTTGACACACTTAATAGGATCTATACCTAAAATCGGAATCTTCACATATATATTTTAGTTTTGCTCTACAAGAAAGGGGGTTCAACAGTCAGCAGAGGTACTTGCCAAGGATGCCAGATTCATTATGAGCATTGATCATAAAGAAAGGTCAGCCATTTGCTCATATTAATAATACAATTACATTGTTATCTCTTCTTTCTATTTTATTAATTTCTTTTTAAAACATCAAATTTACAAACTTTTAGGCTGATGAAATATGCAGATTCTCTGATGGACTCAAAACTAAGAGGTTAGTATTGTGAACTTACAGTTGAAAAGCTTTTTTTTTTAATGGCATAACACTGAATTTTCTGGAAGGCTTGACATACATTCTGTATTTGGTCATACTGTTCACTGTTAAAAAAACAGTCAACAATATGAATAAAAATAACCACTGAACATGGGGAAATAAATGGTTCATCTACAACTAGTGATTTCATATGATTTCAGTGGGTTGTGTGAAATCTATGGTTTGCTGTCTGATTGTACATTATTAAAATACCGTGTCAAGCCATAATCAAACATGTATATTCTGTCTTTTCTAGATTTAGTTATGCATGGTGTTGCATATCATCATGCAGGCATTGATGGATCTGACAGAAAAGTCATTGAAGATGCTTTTACAAAGGGAGATTTACCTGTACTCTGTGAGTTTTAAAGACTATTATGTTTAATGTTTCTAAAGCATGACACAAACACCATTCCCAGGCTTGCATTAGGTTTCTCAAAACTAGGTCAGTTTTTGTTAAGTTAATGAAATATCTGTCAAAGTTCTTACCACTGTCACACCAGCCGCCGCACATTTCTTCGGTTTCCAACACGTACGATATACAGCTTCCATAGCTTGACATTATACAATGTAAACAAAAAAATTAGACTTATCAAACTTATATAATCATTACCAATACACAAATAATGTAAACTTATACACAAAAAATGTCTACTGGACTGGTCTTAAGATTCCATTTCAACTGTAAAAGTCCTATACATTTAACGGAGTAACGGGGACGCTGGCGAGTTTAACGCCGCTCCGTCTGGCTTGTTTTTGTTCGGTATTTTTGATGTTTTTGGTGAATACACTGAATACACTGGCGGTTGTATATAGTCAGTTTTTCTTTTTTGATGGTGTGCCAGTTTTTCTTTTTTGCGTGTTTTACCTTACGACTGGTGTGCTTTTGAAGTTGGTGGACGCCAGAGAGGTTTGGCTGTTCGATGTTGGTGTAGCTCGTTGGGACCTGACAACTTTGAGTCTTCGGATCACTCTGGTTTTTAAGCTGAACTGGGAGATGGCCCGTGCCAAGCAGACCGCCCGTAAGTCTACTGGAGGAAAAGCGCCAAGGAAGCAGCTAGCTACCAAGGCAGCTAGGAAGAGCGCGCCTTCCACTGGTGGAGTCAAGAAACCCCATCGCTACAGGCCCGGTACCGTAACTCTGACAGAAATTCGACGCTACCAGAAGTCCACTGAGCTGCTGATCCGCAAGCTGCCCTTCCAGCGCCTGGTGCGTGAGATTGCTCAGGACTCAAGACCGATCTGCGTTTCCAGAGCGCTGCCATTGGCGCCCTTCAGGAGGCTAGTAAGGCATACCTGGTGGGTCTGTTCGAGGACACCAACCTGTGTGCCATCCACGCCAAGAGGGTCACAATCATGCCCAAGGATTTATTCAGATGGCTCGCAGGATAAGGGGCGAGAGGACCTAAACCCGCCAGCCAGCCTCTGGGCCCTCTACGGAGGATGCTGCATATTTATCATATTTTACACGATTGTGGACATTTTTATTTCTTGTACCTATTTTCTCTTCCTTCCTTCCTATGTTTAATTGTATTTTATTTTAAAATTTGTGTAAAGCACATTGAACTGCATTTATGTATGAAATGCGCTACACAAATAAATGACTTGACTTGACTTGACTATACATTTGAAAAGCATGACACAAACACTATTCCAAGGCTTTGAAGTTTCATTACGTTTTTCAAAGCAAGGTCAGTTTTTGTTAAGTTCTCACTGCTGTCACGCCAGCCAGCATAATTTTTTTCAGTTACCACCACCAACGGCTCACATAGGTCTACACTGTACAATGTAAACAAAAAAACTTGCTATCTTATCCAACTTTGTTCGGGGACTTATTACAGCAACCAATACACAAAAATTTTGTAAAACTAAACACAAAAAATTCCTGAAATCTACTTAACACTTTATGAGGGAGGAAAAGTAAAATATTGTACATGTATAAAGAATACATAAAGAAAAATTTGCACGGGCCCATCTAATGCAGACATGGCTTGTGAATGGCCAGGAGGTCACACCCAGGCGCTGAAAATTACAGCTTCGACTGAAACAAAGGCATCAGAATGTGAATTGGCGCAGCATTGCTGTACAAAAGTCAAATATTAAAGCTATTAACATTGCAATCGTTTAGTATCATTTCCTCATTGTTACATGAAGTCAAATAAGAATTCATGTAGTAAACATAAGCCATGCAACACAGAATGTTGGTGGTGGTAAATGTGTTATTATAATTATTCTACAATATGGAATTTCATATTTGGAGTAATAACCTACAGGTGAAAATCTCAGTATATAGCACGTTTTCACTGTTTAAACAATGATTAAGATTTGCAATTATTTTTAATGTGCACTAATAGATCGGAATTCAAAAAGCTGGTATAATAAAAAAGATTTACTTTCTGTGTACAGGGTTTACAAGATAACAGTAGTCATTACTAGCCTCATTTATATTCAGGAATGGATCACTAATAGAATAGTAATAGTAACAATAATAGAATGAAAACAGTAATTGTATCAACTTTAAGAGGAGGAAGATTTACAGCCATTACAGATCAGGGGGGGGGGGGTGGTGGAAGAGGTGGAAGATTTCAAGTACTTGGGAGGGGTGACATCAGACTAGACTGAAAATCCAATAATGAGGTGGTATACAAGAAGGGGATGAGAAGACTATATTTCCTAAGAAAACTGAGATCCTTCAACGTGTGCACCAAAATCCTAAAAAAGGTTCAGCAGAGGATGTACTTTCTACGTCAACTGAGTAAGCACGGCCTACCACAAAATCTCTTAGTCATGTTCTACACAGCAACAGTTGAATCCATTCTCTGCACATCCATCACTGTCTGGTTTGGGGCAGCAACAAAAAAGGACAGATGCAGACTACAGCGTACAGTCAGGTCAGCAGAAAAGATCATTGGTGCCCCCCTTCCCTCCTTACAGGACCTGTACTCTGGCAGGACCAGGAAAAGGGCAGAGAACATTATCAAAGACCCCACACACTCTGCACATGCATGATTCAACCTCCTCCCCTCTGGCAAGCGTTCCAGAACCCTATATACCAGAACAACAAGACATAAAAACAGCTTTTTCCCTTCTGCCATCATTAACAATGGATAAGTCCCGACCATCATAATGTTTTGCATCAGGCATCTTTTGCTCCCTTTTGCATTATTTTTTCATCACATCACTCTTTCTTCTTCTTTTAAATTCATTTTTATCATATATACTATATATATATATATATATATATTTTTGAAATCAATTTTGTTATATTTTTGCACTTACTATTTTTGTAGTTTTTGCACTTTTTCAAAAGAGAGACACTGCGGACTGAAGTCAAATTCCTAGTATGTGCAAGCATACTTGGCCAATAAATCTGATTCTGATTCTGATTCTGAAAATGTTGCACTATTTTCTTTATGTACATACAAACATCTGTGTTTCTAATGTGTAACATATTGAGATATTTCACCTAGTCAAAACATCAAACTCCATATTGTAATATAATTGTAATAAATCATTTGCCACCACCCACATTCAATGTTGCGTGTCATGTTACGACATGAATTTTTCATTGTGTAACAATGAAACAATATTATACAATTTCAGTGTGAAAGCCTTTAGTATTTCACTTTTGTACAACAATGTAGCTTCAATTTTACGTTCATATCTTATCTTCTTATTGTAGCATACTGCCTGCCTTTTAATAGAACAGTTCCCTTTGTTCCCCTGTCTTCTTTCTTGCTGTCTATGTCTATGTGTACAGTGTGTGTATGTGTGTGTGTGTGTGTGTGTATGTGTGTGCGTGTGTGCCTATGCGCACAAGTTGTTTTCCCTCTCTATCTTGTGTCTTCTACAATCTGTCATTACGTCAATCAGTTTGTGCTGGGTTTTGATTGGGGGGAGGTGTCAGGGCGGTAATAATAAGGAATTAGATAGGATAGTAATTGATTAAAGGGTGTGGTTTTTGATAGAGGTTCTAACATGTTTGTAAAGTTTAATCAGAGCTGAGGAGAAAAAATGGGAGTAAGTTTATTGTAAATAGTGCAATGATTTTAATGAGTGGGCCAGGGTTTGTTTATTTACTTATTCTTTTTTTTAGCCATAGTGATTTGTTGTTTTGAGTAGTGGGACACTTCCTACTGCCCTTTTGTAGCCTGTACATTTATAGGCAATAAAATCCGAGATTAAGAAATATCTATCGCTTCCTCCATCTCCATTCGTCAAAGTAGCTACAGTTGATGCTACAGTATGTTTTGGCAGCCTGTAAGAAAATACAATGCAAAGATTATTTGCAGCGCTCGTGCGGTATCGTCAAGCTTCCTCTGTGCCCTGAGTACTAGCATTCTATAGTGAAGCTCGAAATGCAACAGGCTAGCACAGGTTTGCTCCTCAGCAAGCATACCACCTTATGTTGTAACATACCCAATTTCATTTTACACCAGAGTATTGCTTTAAAGTGCCAATGTGAAAGTCTCTCAGAGCACTACAGGTTGCCAGTCATGCTATCTTTTTCTTCTTTGGCACAGAAACAATTATGGAAAATTTAAAACAAGAGGGAAATAGGGGAGAGGGAAAGGTTAAATATGTTTGAAAACACACCTGCCAGTTGTGCTGCATGTTTTAAGTCTGGGCCAGCTGCTTCCCATGTACTGACAGTGAGACAAAAGAACTAGGCTTACTTTTTTATTGTTATTTTTTTATTGTTTATTTATTTATTTATTTTATTTGTTTTTAAAGAACATACAGGGTATAAAACAACGGGAGCAAGCAATACAAGTGAGAGGTGTGATGGCACCACACACGTGCTGTCTCTCTTCCTACCCAAACCGAACAAACTGCAAAACTGTATTCCGTATTAAACTAATTAAAAGGCTACTACTAATTAAAAGACCACTACAACATTCCACAACTTAACAAGGTGCTCCAGCACACAGTTTAGTGAACATTACCTGTATGTAGTAGCCACATAGCAAAACTTCGAGACATTAGAAATAACTTTAGCAAAACCATACTTGATTACACATTTGCAACACTCATCAAAACACTGGTAGCTGAAAACAGCCAGAGTTTAATACTATTTGTCACCAAGTACTCCAAATCTCCATCGTCTTGATCCAATCTTGAATGTGTACGTCGTGAATGGATATTTGTAGCGGAGCCTGTCTAACAACTCTCTGTTAGTAGTGTATGGGCATAGGTCGATTCTGTCGAGGAGGTAAAGGCCATAGGGAGTAGAAGGTAAAGGCTCGCTGGTTTCCCTTCATACCATGCAACCAATTTGATTGGTTGATCACTCACTTTTTACCATTACTTAGTGATAGGGATGCCATTTCAGGCTGTGTGCCACTTGGATATAACAGGAGTGTAATACCGTGTTTCACCACATAGCGTAATGGGCTACATCAGGGAGTGGGGAGGCTCCATTTCGCTCGTAGCAAAATACTGAGTGCGAAAAAAGACAGGTGACTTAAGCACAGTAGAAGGAGCAAAACCGGTAAGTTAATAGGCCAAATGTTTCAATTAAAATGCCTTCCCTTTGCCTCCGGGAGAAAATGTCATTGGTTTCCTTGAGTTTTCACATGACTGTATTGTACATATTTAGGCAGTACTTTTTTCAAGGAGACCTGGGTAAAGTCTCCAAGACTTTCTCCATCATACTGATGGACTTGTGCAGCTTTTTTATAAACTGCTGTTACCATGATAGCTGTAAATTCCCTTAGCAGTCAGAATGGTCTACACATCAGCATATTCCACATCAGGTGAGCAAAATGTTTTAGTGTGTAAACACTTCCCAAGCTACACCTAATTTTACACTTAATTTTATTTAATAACGCTAATAAGTGAATACAACAGCAAGAAATATTTTTTAGATTATCCGTTTAGTTTTAATAAGTTAAAGTCACCAATCTCTCGTTGGTGGCCATTTTTTTCTCTTTAGAACCTGCTCTGTATAGGCACGTCTGCAAAAACATCTCTGAGATGTTGATCGCAGGCATTTCAATAGAATATATCCAGGTAATGTCAGCTTGCGTAGCATTTGGCCAAGCTGAAGTAGCTTGTTGTTGGAGTAACGTTCTTCCAATGAGAAGTTGGTTTAGACTGACACAATCGTCATATTAGTTCTGTTTCTAATTGGATTGTCGTCCAAAAATTCGTTATCAACAAAGTAGAGACAAAGCCAAGCCGAGTAGTGGTAAATGACAAAACCTCCGAGGTTTATTGTGACGGATCCGGGAGCTTAATACAGCGTGCACCTAAGGCTGTGACCATACAAACTCAAAGATCTGGGGCACACCGCCCTCCTTATATACAGGTGTGATGCCTTTGTTTAGTGTGGCGGGAGATTCTGGAGATCTGGTTGGGGGTGGGGATACACGTTGCAATGGAAGCACGTCCCAACATCCATGCATCTTTGATTTTTCTACTACAGGATCATATGGAATTACTATATTAAACAAACACCTCTAGCCTAATTAAGCAGTGCAGTCCCAATGCAATACCAGATGTGCCGAATTTAAAGAAAAAAAAGCCCGCCTCTAATACAAGTCTGCCCAAAATAAAGCCTGGGCTTACTGTAGCCTAAGTAAATAAAGGCCCTGTCAATATTTAAGAAATTACAAAAGTCAAAGTCAAAGTCAACTTTATTGTACGAGTCATATAAGGAAATTGAAATTTCGTTTCTCTTTATCCCATGCAAAGACATAGACATATAGACATAGACATAGACAAGTAAGAGTAATAATAATAATAAGTGATGTAGTTATAAATAACAATTGAAAAGGTAAGGGTAAGAGTAATAAGGGGATGGGGATCTGGGGATAAATAATAATTTAAACAGTAGCAGTAAGAGAAGTAATAATTGGTGGGGTGATAAATAATAGTTAAAACATTTAGATTGAGGGATTAACATATAGCACTGAAACCTTTATATTCATAAATTATCTAAATTAAAGGACAATTTGACAGAAATTGACTGGTAGCCAAGGGTGGAGGGTCACTTTGTTTGTGTGTGTGTGTGTCTGTCTGTGAGTTGTAGTGTGGTGTGTGTGTGTGTGTGTGCTGGGGGGATTGGGGGGGGGGGGGTGGTTGGTGGAGGGGGTGGCATTGGGTTGGCTGAAGGGGAGAAAAAAAAACTATTCATTTAGCTGTGATGGGAGAGAGGGGAGGGAGTTCAGCATCCTGACAGCCTGGTGTATAAAGCTGTTGGTGAGTCTGGTGGTTCTGGACCGTAGGCTCTTGTACCTTTTCCAGAGGGCAGCAGGCTGAACAGGTTGTGCACTGGATGTGTTTCATCTCTCACTATCGTGACAGCCTTGCGGGTGAGGCGGGTGGTGTAAATGTCTTGCAGGGTAGGGAGGGGAGCATTGATGATCCTCCCCGCTGCATTCACTATACGCTGCAGTGCCTTCCTGTTGTAGTCAGTGCAGCTCCCACCCCATACAGGGATACAGCTAGTGAGGATACTCTCGATGGTCCCTCTGTAGAACGTAGTGAGGATGGGTGATGGGGCACTGGCGTGTCTCAATTTTCGCAGGAAGTAGAGATGCTGCTGTGCTTTCTTCGCTAGTGATGTGGTGTTGGTGGTCCAGGAGAGGTCCTCGCTGATGTGCACTCCGAGGAACTTTGTGCTGCACACTCTCTACAGCAGCGCCATCGATGGTCAGTGGCTGGTGTTGGCTGTGGCCTCTCTGGAAGTTGACAATGATTTCCTTCATCTTGCTAACGTTCAGCTGGAGGTTGTTGTTTCTGCACCACTTGGCCAGAAGGTCCACCTCAGATCTGCAGTCTGTCTCGTCGCCGTTGGTGATGAGACCCACTAGAGTGATGTCATCTGCAAACTTCACCAGGTGGTTGGTGCTGTAGGTAGCTTGACAATCATGTGTCAGCAGGGTGAAGAGCAGAGGGCTGAGAACACAGCCTTGTGGAGCTCCTGTGCTCAGTGTGATGGTACACGAGGTGTTATTGCCGACACGTACTGCTTGTGGTCTCTTGCTGAGGAAGTCCAGCAGCCAGTTGCAGAGGGAGGTGCTGAGTCCCAGATTGCCCAGTTTGCTGATGAGTTGTTGCGGTATTATGGTATTGAATGCTGAACTGAAGTCTATGAACAGCATTCTCATGTATGAGTCTTTTTTCTCTAAGTGGGTGAGGGCTGGATGGAGGGCAGAGCAGATTGCATCATCTGTGGATCGTTTGGCTCGGTATGCGAACTGGAAGGGGTCCAGGGTGGGTGGGAGGGTGGATTTCATGTGTGTCATGACCAGTCGTTCAAAGCACTTCATGATGATGGGGGTCAGTGCTACAGGGCGGTAGTCGTTGAAGCAGGATGGTGATGACTTCTTTGGCACGGGTATGATGGTGGCAGTTTTGAAGCAGCATGGGACGATGGCTTGTGCTAGTGAGGTGTTAAAGATGTCAGTGAAGATGTGCTTTAGTTCCTCAGCGCAGTCCTTTAGCACTCTCCCAGGGATGTTGTGTCTGGGCCGGTTGCTTTCCATGGATTGATGTTGGTGAGTGCTCTCTTCACACTATCAATAGGCAGGCACAGGGGGAGGGGGTGTTTTTTTCTGTGGGTCAGTGTTGTTTTGTTCCTCAAAACGTGCGAAAAAGCTGCAGGTCATTTAGCAGAGGCATGTTGTTATTGCTGCTTCGTGGCGCTGGCTTGTAGTCAGTGATGGCTTGGATTCCCTTCCATAGGCTCCGGGCATCCTTGCTATCTCTGAAGTGGGAGGTTATTTTCAGTGTGTAGTCTCTTTTTGCACTCCTGATGCCACGTGACAGGTTGGCTCTCGCTGTTTTCAGGCCCTCTTCATCCCCAGCTCTGAAGGCTTCGTTCCTAGTCCTCAGCAGCCTGTGGACATCTCCTGTCAGCCATGGCTTCTGGTTGGCCCGAGTTATGATGGTCTTTTTGTGCATGACATCATCAATGCACTTTGTGATGTAGGAGGTCACGGTGTCTGTGTACTCCTCAATGTCAGTTTGATTGTTGTACGTGGCTGCTTGTCTGAAAATGTCCCAATCGGTCTTTTCAAAGCAGTGCTAAAGAGCAGCTTGAGCACTGTCTGGCCATACTCTCACTTCCTTTGGAACCGGTTTGGCGAGTTTTGCCTTTGTTTTGTATGCAGGCAGTAGCAGGACAGTGTCATGGTCAGATAGTCCGATTTGGGGGAGGCATATTGCTCTGTAGGCTTCCTTGTGTGGGGTGTATACCATGTCCAGTGTGTTTTTTCCCCTTGTTGAAAAATGGACATGCTGGTGATATTTTGGGAGGACAGTTTTTAGATCAGCGTGGTTGAAATCGCCGGCGAGAATGATGAAACCATCTGGGTGCACTGTCTGTTGTTCACTGACTGCATGGTAGAGTTCATTTAGAGCTGCATTCCTCTCGTTTTTCTTGTTGGTTGGTGGTAAACGGCGACGAGAAGAATCACGTTGAACTCCCTCGGCAAGTAGTACGGATGGCACTTAACAATCATGAATTCAGCCAGCTGTGAACAGTATCTGTGAACGACCATAGCGTCTCTGCACCAATCGTCTTGAATGTAAACACACACTCCACCCCCACGCGTTTTACCTCCTTCCGGGAGAGTTCTGTCTGCTCGGTAGCACGTCAGCTACTCCAGTTGAATGGCTGAGTCAGGGATGTCATCGTTTAGCCACGATTCCGTGAAGATGTGCACACAACAGTTGTTTACACTTCAGTTAGCTGATCTAAGTAGCCGGATGTGGTCCATCTTATTGTCGAGTGATCTGACGTTTGCTAGCAAAATTGATGGTATGGCCGGTCGGGTAGGGTTAATTGCTAACCTGTTGCGGACACCTCCACGTTTCCCCCGCTTCCTGGTTCTCCAGCCCCTTGGTAGATGCCTCTTCCCTGGGGTGGGCGTGCTGGGCGAGTGCGCAGGACAGCGCAGTATTCGCATCTCACATAGCAACTTTGTTCCAATGTTCAAAACTTGGCAAAACTTGCTGTTTCGAATTTGTAATAATTCCTGTCGGCTGTACTTTTGTTCCGACACATATTGACGAGAAAGACATTCCGAAAAACACATTATAACAAAAAACAAAAACAAATACAAACAAATAAACACGGGAGAGAGTGGCCGCTGCGTCTTCACGCGCTACCATGGCAACCCATACAGTATGTTAAAAAAAAGAAAACACCGGTCTTTTTAATGAAAATTACGCTTTGCAACCACCTGAGTTCTGAGCCTGGTGTGGCCGATGATTGAGCCTTTCAGTTTCACAAATTCTTTGCATTTGTAATTCATATGTGTGCATTTGCCAGGAACACTGTGTAAGTAGTTGGACAATGGCGTGTTAAGGGTTGCAGAAAGCATATGCTCAGGCCTATCTGTTTTTTTTCCTGTGATTATTACTATTAGCTAATGGAAAATCATCATGTCCATGTCTAATAACACATCTTACAGTTACTACAAGCACTTTAGCAATGGGGATGAACCTTCCTGCTCATCTTGTGGTGATCAAATCCACGGCACACTATGTACAAGGTTCATGTGAGGACTACAGTGAGGCAGATATTCTTCAAATGATTGGTCGAGCAGGCAGGCCACAGGTATGAGAAAACATCTCCCCCCTATAAACATCTTGGCACAAACTTTAGAACTTTATTACTGGAATTATGTGGTTTATTGACTTGATATGTAATATCTGCATAACGTCAACAAGAAGGTAACTATGCTGTTCTCCCCTAGTTTGATACATCTGCAACTGCAGTAATTATGACAAAATTACAAACAAAAGACAAATACATCAAGTTTTTAAGTGGAACAGAGACCATTGAGAGCAGGTATGTTTGATGTAGCACCTAAGCATGTCATTTTTAACACTACTTATACATAAAGTATACTGTAATGTATATTTATTCAATCCACACAGTTTGCATTTAAACTTGCTGGAACATCTGAATGCTGAGATTGTTCTTCACACAATCTCTAATGTAAACATGGCACTGGACTGGATCCGCTCCACATTCCTCTATATCCGTGTTATGAAAAATCCTACACATTATGGTAATCACATTCCCTGCAGTTTAAAGTTGTTTATCAAACTGGTAGGTTGCTGGTATACTCCATGTATTTTAATCGTTTCAGGATTTCCTTCTGAGCTCAGTAAACCGGGTATTGAGGCCAAATTGCAAGGTAAGTGCTACTTTCTCTCTCCAACTAAACTATCACTTTATCAGTTTGTTTTTGCGAGTGTATAAAAACCTGCCTACTGATATCCAGTATCAAATATAGGTACAAGTTTGTTTTAGACTGACTGGTTAATCAGACTATCCACACCCTTGTCTAAATTGATTTCAATTAACAAAATTAATTCCTGGTATACTGACTTGCTGGGTAAAGTATAGCCCATGAGAAATACACTATGCAAAGTATGCTAAAACATCTGTTTACGGTTGTGCCAGGTTGCCCAAAGCATCATTAGATCAGTAGATATATCAGTGAGTTATCAGTAGTGGTATACCCTTTTGTAAGATGAATTTTGTAATGCAAGGATGTTAGACTAAATGTTAGTTTAGTCTAAGTGTTTAGTTGTGTTAGGTAGCCCCTTTTTTCGTTTTGTTTTTGTTTCCTTTCTTTATAAGCGACTGCCTGCATTTGCTTTAGAGTTTGTGTTCATAGCTGTCAGTGAGATGGGGGAAAATCCTTGCGGTACATTTGCAGAACTAGAGGGAAGAAGGTTTCACAAGCCATTTTCATATGACCTCCGGATACCTACCGTGCAAATTTCTCACAAAAATGTTAACACTCAAGTTTGCATAGTTTAACTCATTTAGGTGTTCCATACAATGGCAAAATGATTCAGATAGGAACAAATGAGTAGGTTTTCAATCTGTCATTTGTCAAATAAAGAAAAATAGGCTATAGGGCAGCATAGTCCCATGAGAAATCGAATCATGTGCAAACAAGCTGATTTGAACAGACAATTTAAGCTAACTAGGCTACATTCCTAGGCCTACAACAAGGAACATTCGGAATTCATTTTCTGAACAAGTTTCAGGGAAAATAAATTACACCTGTTCCATAGGTGCCTGTCCCACTACCAACTAGAGTCGAACACAGTCATTATAATGAATAAAAGCCAGCTCCAACTGCTCAAGTGAAACTGTATTTACAGCATTTCGCACAGACTCTCATTTTGAAGTATTATATCAATGTTATTTAGTAGGGAAAACCAGGACCAGCTTTCTGTTAATAATTATATTATCTTGTGTCATCATGCATATGTAATACAAATAAAATGAAAAACAATGAAAACCTGGATGTTTCACATCATCACTTTATAAAAAACAGACAGGACATGAAAACAGGATGTGTTCTGGAAATAAAGTTGTTTGGTCACCTTAGTAGTGCTACCAGTAGTAGACTGGACACATTTTTGACACGAGCATCCTATAAGCACCTTTTCGTAAAAGTTGGGAACCTGTTTACTTAACATGACTAAGGTGTGCTGAAATCAACTAGCCCAGTTCCCAAGCTGATTTTTTGAGTTTTTGACTATCTAATTTGCTAATTTGACTATCTAATTAGTTTGAGATAGGACAGTTTAAAAATGGTGTCAGACAGTCTATGGGATTTTGCCATACATTTCACCATCTTACTGTAAACAGGTCAGGGTGCATGTCTGAAGTTTTAAATGATCAAAACTCAACCATTTAACCTATAAACTTGATTTAAACTTTGTAAGAGAGGTCTGGGATCTGACTGTGACCTGTGAAAGTTTGATGCAGCAACTACTTAAACTGTTTGAAACAGGACAGTTTAAAAATGGTGAAAGAGAGGCAGACAATAGACCTTTCCGAACTGTCAATCAAACGTAAAAGGGCAGCCAATCAGATTGCAGCAGTTGTGGAAGCCCACATGGTGAATTCCTTGTCCCACAAACAAACCAGGTTTCCATAGCGCCAACAGCTGATTAACGTAGCAGAAGGTAACAGTAGCAGCTAGATTGTAAATTAAACAAACGTGAAAATGGTGTTGCGATGTGCTTGGGGGACATGTCGGGCGAATGAGCGGTATCCTGAAAGGCTTCAGGGAAGTCGCTTTATTTTATTTCCCAAACCTAAAACTAATTACGAAAAGTGTTTAAGATGGATTAAGTGTTGCGGAAGGCCACACTCACAGCTCAACGTCAACAACATCAACAAGCACAAGGTCGTTTGTTCAAAGATAAGGAAATTGAAGACATCTATTTATTTTAATTAAGAACTGTGTAGAATGCTAGCTTACAACCGGGAATAGTTTCAGATGTTGTTAGCGCTGTTTTCTGTGCTATGCTAGTAAGGCTACATTGTACTCAGTGTCATGAGACTTAATGAGTCCGACTACGTGGGAGCAATGCCCATTCAACCTGCAGCACACGAAACAAAAATGCTACAGCAGACTATTCATATTTTGAGTGTATGTATTCAGTTATTGTATTTACTAGGCCTACTCACCCTACTTTACATGAGCAAGTTGACGCCACTATTTTGTCCTGTAGTTCTAGGCTTAATATTATAAACAGACAATGAGGTTTTTCTGTCTTTCTCATCGATCTCCAAAATAAAGCCTCGACAATTACATCCCCATTGTGTAACTTTGTAATTTTTATGTTGTGAATGTACCCCTGTGTGTAGAAGTTTAGTCCTCTCTGACTAGCCCGTTTAGATATTGGTCGTGGTAGCGAGGCCACATAAATTGAATCTGGTATTAATGACAAGCTACCTTCACCTGCCATTTGTCTGCCTGCGTTTTGTGGGACAGTCAGCTGTGGTTGTGGGACATAGTTACGGTCGCTACGGAGGGGGCGGGACTAGCGGTTCCACTGGAAAGGTCTATACTGTGGCAGTGGCACCTGGACCAACTGCCATTTTTTAAATGTGGAATGTTCAGGAATAGAACTCTCAAGTGATGTCATAATCCCCATGCCATGGCCTGAATAATGTTCTGCCATGACAGTGTATTACAGCCTATAGTGCCAATTGGTAAAAACTTTAAATAATTGGCACGCAAATTTGCAAGCACACTTTTTGCTTTTTTTCTGCGGGAATGCAGTCTAGCTTGCTACTGTGATAGACAGACCATGCATGCTCTCTCTCTCTTTCCTCCTTACTAACTCTTATCTCATGCACCATACTGAGATACCTGGTGAAAAGGAATGCTAACGATAGCCTAGAAGAACTAGTCTATTGTTCCAAAGTAAGTTAATAATGTGCCCTTCCCCCGACCAGACCAGAATCTTCATAATCAAACTTTGGGATATGTTGGTGTTATAGAGACAGTCCATACACATTCACTTGTAGCACAGCAACACCTAGTGAAATAGGCAATTGCAAAAATTGGGGTTTTTAATTGCCAGTATCTTGGACTGAGAAGGCGGTAATTGTACAAAATATGTCATACATGATCAGCACATAACCTCTAGAAGCACAGTAACATTTGGCCTATACCGGGGCACTGTCATTCTACAAAATGATATTTTGCCTATTATCTGGAGAATGCTACAGTTTAAAACCAATTTTTTTGTCTTGAAGTCCATTATACTTAGCCTGGCTATCGTGACCTTTCAATGCTCTGTGAGCATTGGTCTGGCCACACTGTGTTGTAAACCCATTTCTCAGAGGGCGGGCTTAACCCGCCTCTTTCAAATGCCTGTTTGCTAATGGACGAAGCTTCAACAAATCACACCCCTCTGTCCTCTGACGTATGCAAAATGACCACAACAACAGGGTTGCAGCTCTTGTGCCAGTTGAGCTCATCTCTCTGCCGCAGCAGCAGGTGCATTTGGGTTCAAAGCATTGTGCGCCCCTAAAATAGCTTTTCAGCAGTGCGCAACTGACTACAGACCAGGTTTTTGTTGGTCATCGGCAAATTTGTTTTTTGCGTCCTTATAATAGCATCTGCCGTGCTTTGCACCAGACAACACCTTTTCTTTTCGCTGACACACCCGTGAGGGAGCAGTGTCATCTGCTGTCTAGACAACGTGTTTTTTGCCTGAAAAAATGAACGATGCACTACCACAGAATAGTAATGAGAGCATGCGCATGTCACGAATGCACAGTGTGCTGCGGCATGATAGGGCCCATAATGTCATACAAGGCCAAAAAGAGTGGTGGTCTGGAGACAGGTGGGGAGAAAGAAGTGCACAGGGTTACCACGCCAAACATTGTCAAATATCTAAATGGTAAAAAGAAACACACTAAGCCCCACTACAAACCACAAAGCATACAAAAGAATGTGCTTAATGATTACAATTCCCCTCGTGCAGTGCAGAGATGACCAAACACCATCCCAACACCAGCACACAGTAAGTCAAATCAACAACAAAAAGAAAAGAAACAAAAAATGAAATAAAACACAAAGCAGGTAGAACAGCAATGGCAACTCCTAAAACACACATGCACATAACATTAGCACCACATGGTCATGGTAGGCTACATACAGTGTACAGTATAATTAGTGGCAGAGGAGGCATACCTGTATTCCAGTACACATGAGCACACACACACCATGCAGATCTGTCAAGATGCAATGTCAAATCTAAAAGAAAGAAAACTCCACAGCACACAACTGCCATGGTGTCACAAGTACTAAAAATAACTTTAAATACCATGAGCATGTTGTGATGCCAGCTCAGTCAAGGGCAGGTGACGGTGGAAGTGGCCTGACAACCGTGGCCACATTCTAGACCTGGTTTTTTCCACTGGCCTCCACATCCATAACATTTCCAGTACTGATCTCCCCATATCTGACCACCTCGCCATTACATTTCACATTGACACTCCCACCCCCAAAACAAAGCATGCCCGCAAGATCACTTTCCGAAACCTCAAATCAATCTGTCCGGACTCACTCTCCACATGCATAGCAAACACCCTTTCCTGTCTCACCCCCCATGAACAGCCAACACCCTTGGACCTGGTCAACACCTACAACAACACGCTCTCCTCCTCCCTCAACGCACTGGCACCCCTCAAGACCAAAACAATCACCTTTACTCACTCTGCACCCTGGTTCACCCCGGAACTCCACAACCTCAAGAAAAAACTCCGGCAACTTGAACGACTTCACAAAAAAACTGGCCTCACCGTACATTCCCTCATCTACCACGACCATATGCAACTATACAAAACAGCTCTCAACCAAGCACGCACCACTTACTTTTCTGGAATTATTCACTCCGGCTCATCCAACCCACGCTCCCTGTTCTCTACCATTAACAAACTCCTCAAACCGCACGACAACATCTCCTCCTCATTCACCCCACAGAAATGCGACAGCCTTATGTCATTTTTTAATTCAAAAATTGAAAGAATCCACAACCAGCTTGCATCGTCCCCTGCCAGTTCCCTACCATCAGAGCCCACACTCCTCTCATCCACCGACCACCAGCTGTCTACATTCACTCCCATAACCTCTGCAGACCTCTCCAAGATCATCACCACAATGAAGTCATCCACCTCTCCCCTGGACCCAATGCCATCTCAACTTGTCAAAGCCTGCCTCACACCCCTTTCCCCACTAATCATGGACATCATAAACTCCTCCCTCACCTCTGGCACAGTACCCCTTCCTCTCAAACTCGCAGCCATCACTCCTCTCCTCAAAAAACCCGGCCTTGACCCTGACGACCCCAACAATTTCAGACCCATCTCCAACCTCACATTCCTGTCTAAAATCCTCGAAAGAGCCATCGCCACTCAACTAAAGACCCACCTTCACACCAACAACCTATACGAAATCTTCCAATCCGGTTTCCGTACCCACCACAGCACTGAAACAGCACTCCTCAAAGTCACCAACGATATCTTACTCTCCTCTGACTCTGGCTCCCTCACCATCCTCCTCCTTCTCGACCTCAGCGCTGCCTTTGACACTGTAAACCACACCATCCTTCTCAACCGCCTGGAATCCATTGGCATCATCAACACAGCCCTTTCCTGGTTTAAATCCTACCTGTCTGACAGATCCCACTACATCACCATCAACCATCACAAATCCCACACCACCCCCGTCATACACGGAGTTCCCCAAGGTTCAGTCCTGGGCCCCCTACTCTTCATTCTGTACATACTTCCACTTGGTCACATTATCCGCCACCATGGACTCAAATTCCACTGCTACGCCGATGATACCCAGCTATACATCACCTCCAAAACCATCTGTCCCACCATCCTCGCCACTATCACCGACTGCCTTACAGATATCAAAACCTGGATGAACCACAACTTCCTCAAACTAAACAGCAATAAAACTGAAATCATCGTTTTTGGCCCAAAAACCACCATTGCCACCTGTCAAAATCTCACGCTCTGTGTTGATGGTCATCCTGTCACTCCCTCCCCCCTCGTAAAAAATCTTGGTATCTACATGGACCCTACACTTTCCCTCAAATCACACATCAACCACATAACCAAGACATCCTTCTTCCACCTCCGCAACATTGCACGTCTCCGACCCACTCTTTCCTCCACAGCTGCTGAGACATTGATCCACGCCTTCATCACCTCCAGACTCGACTACTGTAACAGCATCCTATACGGCCTCCCCTCCACTGCTCTTCAAAAACTACAATACGTCCAAAACTCTGCTGCCCGACTGCTCACCCGCACCCCTTCCAGAGAGCACATCACACCTGTCCTCCACCGACTTCACTGGCTCCCCATAAAACAACGTATACACTTCAAAATCCTCCTCATCACTTACAAGGCCCTCAACAACCTTGCACCCGTATACTTGACAGACCTCCTCCACCGACACTCCCCCACCCGCCGACTACGCTCTGCCGATGCAAATCTCCTCACCCCTATCACCACAACCAAATACCGGACAATTGGCGACAGGGCTTTCACCATTGCTGCCCCCACCCTCTGGAACTCCCTCCCCCTGGCCATCCGCAACTCTGACACACTACTTTCCTTCAAATGCCACCTCAAGACCCACCTGTTCAAAATTGCATATGACACCTGACCACCCCCCCCCCCCCCTCCACCACCACCACTGATCACCCTCTCATGTTTTTCTGTATTTTGTGTGTGTGTATGTGTGTTTATGTTCATGTATGTAAAGCGTCTTTGGGTATCATGAAAAGCGCTATACAAAACGTATGTATTATTATTATTATTATTATAACTGTAGGAAAGCACAATCTGTAATCTGGTTTCTTTGCTAAACCATGAAAACAGTCAAAAGTACACCAGTAAACTCACCTCGCCCAGATCTCCATATAATCCCAACCCTGAGTAAAGACGGAATTAATTATCATCATCACCATCCATTGTTTATTTAGAGAAGAACTAACTGAGCATCAAGCTCTTTTACAGCAAAGCCCCGAGTGTACAATCAAAGAATAAAAAAACAGAAAATACAAACAAAAAAACAGGTGAGAAAAGAAACAAAAAGTGAAAAAAGGTATAAAAATGAAATTTAAAAATAATTTAAAACAGTTTAATTTCAAAACGATTTGTACTTTGCTCCATTTAACTGGTGCAAAAAAGTAAAATACCAATTTACCTCAGATTGTCTGTGAGGCGTTTCGAGGCTTATAAAATGCAGTGACCTTGTGTTATGTGAACTGTGTCTACTTTTTAATAGTGAAATAAGGTATGGAGGTAATTTACGTCACACTCACTGTGTTCACATGGACGAGTTGAAACCGATTGGAACTGGTTTGGGATCGTATCGGCTTCATGTGCACGGGATAAAGATCGGCTAGAGATTGGTTTCACAAAACCACTTGGAATGCCAGGCTTAAGCCAATGTTAAACCACTTGGTGCTGCCATGTGCACGGGATCGGATCAGATTTATGTACTGTGCATGTATCAACGAAATAAAAAACGCAGTTTGTTCCTTCATACGGACTTCCTAACACAGCAGAATGCACACCATGTATGCGAATGAGTCAAACTCCTCGAACACCATCTTTGTATGCCGCCAGAAAGTTTGTTTATTGTCTTTATTTAGTAGGAAATGTGCAGAGCCCATAGAAGATGTGGCAGAGTATTACGTTTTTGTTTAGACCACCTTATTGTTTAAGTGGGTAATAATATCAGGTGAAAGGAGGAGGCTATGTAAATACATTTGCACTGACTGACTTGTATAACCAAATTGAGAGGTGAAAAGTTCAGTCTCCTCTACGTGTCGTCTGTATGCACTGTAGGCATATGTGTGCAGTGTTGTAGTTTGCTGTTGCATATCTTACCTACGTAGCAGCTTTGTTGTGGGCAAATGTTTACTCATGTTATGTCCATTATTGTAGTTATGTTGTTAGTTGCGTTATGTCCAACATTATAGCAGCTAGCATTGTAAATCTTATCAGCCTGGGTCGTCATGGCTGGGTTGGCATGGTTTGACCGATATCTTTGGCATTTTTTGCCTGAACAACACGAATCTTGGCACTGCATACACTGGTAACATTATGATGACGCCCTCCAAATTTGAGATCAAGCGGATGAGTGGTTCAAGAGTTATGCGTGAAACAGACGTTCCTTGCATTAAAAGATAATAATAGATCACCACTCACCTAGCGTAGTGGAAAGGGCCAGGTCTCTGACCATTATCCGCTTAGACGAACTGCATGTGCACAAGGATTTTGGGACAGACCACCCGTTGTGTAGCAACACCCAAACCAATCCCAATCCAAACCAATCCCACCATGTGCACGCAGTGAGTGACTTGTAAATAAACAAGAAGCAGTGCCTTTCCCTCCTTTCATAAAGAGAAGACCATCCTGCACTTTCATAAAGTTTATAATGACGAGTTTTAAAATCCTCACCAGTAACAGAATGTACAGTATGTCACAAAAGTGAGTACACCCCTAACATTTTTGTACTTTTTTATTATATCTTTCCATGGGAGAAGTCTAAAGATATAATACTTTTCTACAACGTAAAGTAGGCAGTGTACAGCTTATATAACAGTGCAAATTTGCTGTTCCCTCAACATAACTCAACACAGAACCATTATTTGTCTAAACCACTGGCAACAAAAGTGAGTACACCCCTACGTGAAAATGTCCAAATTTTGCCAAATAAGCCATTTTTCCTCCCTGGTGTCATGTGATCCATTAGTGTTACAAGGTCTCAGGTGTAAATGGGTAGAAGTTAAATTTGTTGTTATCACTCTCACACGCTTTCATACTGGTCATTGGAAGTTCAACATGGCACCTGATGGAAAAGATGGAACCATGTCCTGTGGTCTGATGAGACCAAAATAAGTATATATGGTTCAGATGGAAAATTGTTGCTTTACATGAAGATGGCTTGGTTATAAGAAGATTGCCAACACCCTGAAACTGAGCTGCAGCACATTGGCCAAGACCATACAGTGCATCAAGAGGGCAGGCTCTACTAAGAACAAGCCTCGCCATGGTCGACCAAAGAAGTTGAGTGCATGTCCTCAGCATTATATCCGGAGGCTGTGTCTTCAAAATAAGCATAGGAGTGCTGTCAGCATTGTTGCAGAGGTTGAAGGGGTAGGGGGACCGCCTGTCAGGCAGTGCGCAGACCATACGCTGCACTCTGCATCAAACTGGTCTGCATGGCTGTTGTCCCAGAAGGAAGCCTCTTCTGAAGATGATGCACAAGACAGCCCACAAACAGTTTGCTGAAGACAAACAGACTAAGGACATGGATTACTGGAACCATGTCCTGTGGTCTGATGAGACCAAAATAAACTTATTTGGTTCAGATGGTGTCAGGTGTGTGTGGCCGCAACCAGGTGAGGATTACAAAGACAACTGTGTCCTGCTAACAGTCAAGCATGGTAGAGGAAGTGTTATGGTTTGGGGCTGTATGAGTGCTGCCGGCACTGGGGACCTACACTTCATTAAGGGAACCATGAATGCCAATATGTACTGTGACATACTGAAGCAGAGCATGAAACTGGGCCACAGGGCGGTATTTCAATATGGTAACGACCCCAAGCACACCTCCAAGATGACCACGCCTTGGGTGAGGGTGAAGGTGATGGACTGGCCCAGCATTTCCCCAGACCTGAACCTAATTTAGCATCTGTGGGGCATCTTCAAATGGAAGGTGACGGAGCTCAAGGTCTCAAGTTCAAGGTCAGCCCCGTGATGTCGTCATGTAGAAGTGGAAGAGGATTCCAGTGACAACTTTGACGCTCTAGGCCCAAGAGAGTTAAGGCAGTGCTGGAAAATAATGGTGGCCTCACAAAATATTGACACTTTGGGCACAATTTGGACATTTCCACTTAGGGGTGTACTCACTTTTGTTGCTAGTGGTTTAGACATTAATGGTTGTGTGTTGAGTTATTTTGAGGGAACAGCAAATTTGCACTGTTATATAAGCTGTACATTGCCTACTTAACGTTGTAGAAAAGTATTATATCTTTAGACTTCTCCCATGGAAAGATATAATAAAAAAGTAAAAATAATGTTAGGGGTGTACTCACTTTTGTGACATACTGTATATCACTATGATAAACCTTGTCAAGATTAAAGGGGCTTTCAATGTAGAAGCGGCTGTGTGCATGTAAACAATATCACCATAGTCTAACACTGAAAAATGGTTAACAGTGGTCTTTCTGTTGTGCACAGATCTGATCCTATACAGAACACCTAGCTTATTTTTGACCTTCTTGGTGAGTTCAAGTACATGTGTTTTAAAAGTAAGCTTATTATTAAGTCAGATAGCAAGATATTTATATCGAGCATTCTACTCAATTTGTGGTCCATTTAGGGAACATACACTAATGGCATTAACATCACACATTCTTAATCTGGTAAATAGCATGATTTTAGTCTTCAATTCATTTACAACGAATCTAAGATTTTTAAGGGAATTTTGAACATAGTCAAATGCACACTGAAGGTAAGATACAGCTTTCTCTATAGATTCTACACAAGCATACATGATTGTATCATCAGCATGAAAATGAATCTTAGAATTTTCCACATATGAACCACATATATCATTAATGTACAGAGTAAACAATAGGACTCCAAATTGAGCCCTGTGGAACACCTGTAGCCTTAATGCCTCTGAAGTCAGTAAACCAGTCACATTAACACGCTGTGTTCTGTTAGAGAGAGGCTTCAACAAAACCCAAGAAGTAAAGTTTTTCATGAAGAACTGCGTTTAGACTTTTTTTGGGAGATTTTGGGAGGAAATCTGCATGCATATGGTGATTCAAATGTTTGTGGAATTCTGAATACAAAAGCAGGCCTAATTGCCTTCAAATGTAAGGCAGTTATGGTAATGTCAATAATTTGCAAAAGCCTCAACAAGGTACAGCAGTCATGGATATAACAGCAACACGTAACACCATTCTCTAAAACGTTGCTTATTAAAAAAATACATGTTCTGTATCTGTACGTATTCTGTACATTTGTTGGAATGCCTCCTGTAAGTTTATTAGAGCTGCCAGGGCAGCTTGAAGGTCTGACGCATGGAAATGATCAGGCATGTTTGTTTCCCTGTACTGCCATATGTGATGTAAATGTGTAAGCGACATGAGCATATCTGACCAGAGTTTTGCGTGTTGGGCAATGTAGATGGAAACGCTACAGCGCAGCATTTAAAGTTTTCCACTCTCGAGGGTGGTTTCAGTTTTTGTGTCTTTAAGCTCCAAAAACATCATCACCGTCTAAATGAAAGTCACTTCCGATAAAATATTTTGTCTGTTTTACTCGTAAGCATTCTCGTGTCAACAGGCCCTTGACAGTATCAAATGCCTTTGATAAGTCAATAAACAAAGCTGTACAATGTTTTTTAGAAACCATACCAGTAGCTATATAATTTACAACAACAGTAGCAGCTGTAATGGTGCTGTGGCCAGCTCTGAACCCAGAATGATATGGACTTGAAATATTACTATAAGAGAGAAAGGGACCAATTTGTATATTTACAAAGGACTAACATTTTGGCCTGTAATTATTTAAATCACTTACATCTCCTCTTTTATGTAGAGGGGTCACTAATGCTAGTTTCCATTTTAGGAATAGTGTCACAGGTAGGGGGCGCTCTAGGGTAGCCCCCTGTTGCTATCGGTTACCTTGTGGAGACCAAACAACGCATTCAAACAGACACAACAAGTTAAGTTCGAGTTTTGGTTTCTTTATTTTTCTCAGTCAACATTAAAATGGTCTGGGTATAGCGGTGAACAATGCTACCAGAAATGTCCACACTGTCCCTCCCCAAGGCCAATGTTTCCCTAATAGTCCCGGGTTTCCTCCGTAGGTGCTAGTATATTCCACAGGGGTTCAGTTTATATTCCACAGGTGTCCAGTTTCAGTTTATATTCCAAAGTCACTGGATGAGGGCCACCACAGGCCTGACGAAGGAGAGTTAAGGGAACCTCCACCCACCAGGGCCACGGCTATGAGTCCAGGAGGCTGGCAGCCCGATGCGTGCCCCCAGCAGTGGTGAACCTGGAGCTTGGCGCGAGATGCAAGGGGGCCATATGCGATCCTCAGACCACCGTTCACCAGAGGGGGGAGTGGAGGACTGGTGCTGCAGCCGGACCTTCCTGGACCCAGTCGCGTCGTCTGTTCCGCCGTGGCACTTATGGGGACAGAGAGAGAGGGGTATTATGGGCCAGCGCCAAATGCAGTCCACAGACTATGGTTGGTGGCTAACTCCAATTTCAGTGGCAGGCAGCAAAGGGTTCATTTCCCCACATACAACTACTTAATACACATGCACACAACTAAGCCACTGTCCAGGCTACAAGGACTCCAGCGTTTAACTTCACAGCAAATGTATTTATATCCAGAGTCAATCCTCACAAAACACTACAAATAAGGACCAGTGGAGGGGAACACTATGGCTAAGCACGCCTGTCACCTTAAAGTATTGAATACGGAGTATTACCCCCCCCCCCTCCAGTAACGACACGTACACTATTCCCACACGCTTACCAGATTGCCGCTCTACTGGTATTATTTAAGCCAATGAGCCACCTCACTACACAGCAAACCAACGAATTTATACACAGCACACAGTTAATAGGCTCGGCACACACAAGAGGCTGCTTCTCAGTGCGGTCGTAGACCTCCAAAGACTCGAATCGTATCGGGTGGATGGCGTGGCTCGCTCCCGTTGCGTTGTCCATGTCGTGGCTGGCCGTCCTCTCCTCTCCACAAGCTGCTCTGCGTTCTTCTCAACACCTGGGCATATAAGGGTTTCACCCACTCGATTTCCCCCAATCATCGGTTTCCCCATTTACTGCTAAGTGTCTCCAGGTGCCAACTATCAGGCAATGAAGCAGCAATTATTGTTTGCGTTTGTGCCCACAATTCTTCCAGTGCCCTCCCCCACTTAACGTGACTACCCTGTTACACCAGCACCAAATAAAATTGGTACATTAAACATGTGAGTTAAGGATTCAACAATGATAGGAGCTGCTAGTTTTAAGAGATGGAGATCTAACTGATCTGTACCTATTGAGGTTTTCATGCACTTGGAGTTACAGAATGCATGGAGAACTTAATGGCCTGAATGAAAAGGAAGAGTTATTATTTGAAGATGTAAAGCTCTCTTCTATAGATATAATGCCCTGGTCTAGGCCACACTGGTCTAGGCTTTAACACATCCATGTCACTAAACTGATCAAACACTGTGCGATGTGATCATTATTATAACCCGGTTTGATTCAACCACATACAATTCAGGGAGTTTTTCCTCACCCCTGTTGCCCCTACGGACTTTTACATGTGCTCACACAAGAGCCTGCATCAACGGGGCATTGCGTTGTTGTGGCTAATGCTGTTTTGTTTGTAACCTTGCCAAACTGTGAAGCACTTTGAGCTGCATCTTGTATGTATGAACTGTGCTATACAAGTAAAGGTTATTAATATTATTATTATTATTATTATTATTATTATTAAAAGCATTACAGATCTATTTTTTTCCTGTGTAACTTTAGAATCCACCATAAGCTATTGAGGAAATGTAGGTGATGCAATGCCTTTGAGTGATTAAATCACTTTCCAGAACTTAGCTGAATTGCTACCACAGCCAGACAGATTTTTTAAGTAATAGACTTGGCTCTCTTTACTAAGTAAGTACAAGTATGTCTTAGATGTCTAAAGGTCTTCCAATCTCTATTACTACCAGTGGATCTTGCAGTTGCCCAGGCTTTATTTCTTTGAGAAATAATCTCACCAAGATCATCATCTCACCAGGGCTTGCATCTACAGTACTGTGCAAAAGTTTTAGTCAGGTGTGAAAAAATGCAACTAAGAACGTTTTCAAAAAAGGAAGTGTTAATAGTTTAATTTCATCAACTAACAAAATGCAGTGAATGAACAGACGAGAAATCTAAATCAAATCAATATTTGGTGTGACGACCCCTTGTCTTAAAGCTAACATCAGTTCTTCTAGCTACACAGCTTCAGCCAAATATTTCAGATTTTGACTCACCAGTCCAAAGCACTTCCATTTTTCTGCAGCCCAGTTCCTAAGTTTTGTTGTGCACAGTTCAGTTGCTTGGCCTTGTTTCCATGTCGGCGGTATGACTTTTTGTCTGCAACTCCTCCATGAAGACCACTTCTGGCCAGACTTCTCCAGACAATAGATGGGTGTACCTGGGTCGAACTGGTTTCTGCCATTTCTAAGCTGATGCCATTTCTGGACGTCCTCTGATTTCGATGGGAAGTAAGCTTGATGTGTTTCTCCTCTGCTGCACTAACTTTCCTTGGCTGACTACTGTGTCTATCCTCAACATTGCCCTGACTTCTTGCAAGTGTATGTGTAAGAATTGATGTTGGTTTGAAGACAATTAATAGTAACACCAAATATTGATGTGATTTAGATTTTTCTTTTGTTTGCTTACTTTGCATGTTGTAAATTGATAAAAATAAATAATCATTAGGGCCCAAGCACCGGAGGTGCAGGCTGTGGCCTGCACCAGAGGTGCGAAGCCCTATTGTTTCTGCTAGGATTATTATTATTATTATTATTATTATTATTATTATTATTATTCTTTTCCCGTTGTGCCATTTGCCCTTTTTTGAGGTGGTTCCCATGCACGAAAACTCATGAAATTTGGCACACGTCAGAAATTCCCCCCGCTACTCAGAGAGAAATACCCAGGCCCTGAAGTTGTCCAGGGACACTCCAGCACAAATTGTTAAACTTTGAAGCCATGGCATACGGTTTTAACAAGGAAAACAAGATGACGTGAATTTGCGTTTTAAATGTTTTAACAGCTGTATTATCACTATCTCTGCACATCGATTTAGTTTCACTGCGTTTGAACTGCAGGATTATGAGATATTGGCAAGTTTACAGTTACTTAAATACTGCAAGATTTGCCACACTGTAGGTGGGGTCAACCTTCAAAGTAAGATCTTTTCTTCAGCATAAACTTCAGTGTTCTTATGCTGCCCTATAGCGGCTGCAGTTGTACTTACATTTCACGCAGCTGCGTGAATCACGTTGTGCGTGAGTGAAACGTGCATGTTGAACTAGCAGCCACTGTATGTATGTATTGACAAAGGAATACCTCAAAAGCCTTCTTCGGAGTATTCTCAATATAATGGCCTCAACCGTTCTTCTGTCGACCACTCGAGTTAAAAAATGCAAACTCATTCAGTCAGCTTGTCAACAAGCCAGTGGGAAAAATTGAGGTGTACATGCCACAAAATTGATTTATTGACCTGAGGTGGGACAGAGTGACTGCTGTCCAAAGAGACAGAGTTTATCACAACTTTACTGAAGCAATGGAAAATGTGTTTCCTTTTTTTGTACCGGCAATGAATAAAGAATCAGCGTATATGTGTGGCGCCATGTAAAACATTGACCACTGTTAAGTACTTTGTTTCTTCTTTTGTGTAGACCCCTCTTCCAATTTTTCTTCTATCATAAAACTCACTGCTAGCACTACTGGAAAACGACACAGGGTGGCGCTGTAGGCTAACTCCGGTATTAAATCTGCAAGCATATCATGCAGAGAGAGTTCGTGAAATGTACGAGATTTTGCCACTCCTGTATTACTGTTCCTAAAAGCTGCTCATTGTGTATTTTCAGGTGAGTTTCCGACCTAACTAATCTGTTAAAAACCTTATCGTTATCAAGTGGATTTAGTACACTGATAACTGTATTGTTTTGCTTCGGTTCAAAGTAAGGTTGGCTAGCTTGGAACGTGCGGTTAGCTATCTTAGCCTGATAGAGCGAGCGTTGGCGGGTGGTCAACCACTAGCGGAATCTTATGTTTAGGTTTTGCAATGAACTCCGCTATTAAATCTGCAAGCATATCATGCAGAGAGAGTTCGTGAAATGTACAAGATTTTGCCACTCCTGTATTATTGTTCCTATAAGCTGCTCATTGTGTCTTTTCAGACCTAAAATAAATATGTGGCAGTAAAGAGTTCCGTCTCATCATTGCTTTGGAACAATGTCAAATATTCCGTTGCTCTTATCAAAGTCTTGAAGTTGTAGTACAGTATCCTCCTCGATCACACAAAACGCACATCATTCAGCCTACTTACAAGTACACTTCTTGCTCTTCTAGTTTATTCATTTGAGTCAGTAGAGGATGGTTCGCACACTGATGAAAAATGAGACAAAGTCTACAAAAAATATCCTTCTTTTTAATCAAGAGCAGAGCAGACGTTTCAGCAAGTGCTTTTCTCAATGCTCTGTGCTCACAATGAGTCAACCTACTGTGAAGCAATTAAGTACCCAGAATGGGTGCAATCAAGAGACAGGTGTAATGGGTGGGGCTTGTGGCCAGACCCAGGATTACAATTACGAAGTACTAGACATTCTCAAAGCAGATAATGTTAACAGAACAACACACGTGTACAATTTTTGGTTACAAGATTGTTACAAGGAAATATTATAGAAAACAGGCAAGATTAAAGTCCTCATTCATCCCTTTTGGAAAAAGGCAGCCGAGTTCATAAATCCAGTAGCATTCTCTTTGGAGCAGTTTTTTATCCAAGTCCCCACCTCGTTTTTTAGGCAGTATTCTTTCTATACCTAGGAATCTTAGATCAGTCACTGCGTGCCCAGCAGCCTAAAAATGGCGGGCAACAGGTGACACCACATCAGATCTCCTCACAGCACTTGTATGTTCCAAAGTTCTTGTACGCAAAGCCCTGGTGGTTTTACCCACATACAACAATGGACACGGGCAAATCAAGATATACACCACATAAGACGATCTGCATGTAATGGACTGTCTGATTTTGTATGTCTTGTGTGTGTGTGGATGCGTAAACATTTGTAGTTTGAGGAAGTGTGAGCACGCAGTACATCTCTTACAGGGAAAGTTGCCCTGGACATTCAAGAATGTGTTGGGAGGGGGTGGTGTGGCCGTGTCAGCGTGAACCAGCTTGTCTCTAAGTTTATTCATTTGACCCATGTTTATCTGACACTCCTAGTCGTAGGCCTTTCCATGTACAGGTACACCCCTACACCATTTCACTCATTTGGCATATAATCACTTGTACACATATGTACACATACTTACTTTTAGTATTTGCTACCAGTCACAACTACACCACTATACCACTATATCTTCTCCCATGGAAAGATATAATAAAAAAAGTACAAAAATGTTAGGGGTGTACTCACTTTTGTGACATACTGTAAACTGAATGAAACTTTATAACAACATTCTCCTATGATCCACTACTATCAACACCCCCTATATACTTCTGGTGTTTCACACAACCATCCTCATATGCCATTGTACTCTTGTTACCCTCCTTCCGTTTCTGTTCTTGTACTACCACCTGGAGATGTAGCCTGTGTCTCCTCATCACAACAAAACAGGAATATAAATTTCACTTCTACAGACAACTTATAACAACTCATAACATAATTCTTTATATGATACTTAATAGAACACAATGTCATAATAACCATCTCTACACAGGCGGCAGGTGGGCAGGGTTCAAAATAGCACATGTACATATGTACATACTATGACAACATCTATCCCTTTCAGAAATCACTTCTAAACACTACACAAACACACACAATGTCATTCATTCAAAACCCACATCCATGCCCACTTGCACAACATCATTTCCACACAAATTCTCACCTCACAACACCACCCTACCACACACCTATCATACCAACAGTTCCCACATTTTAATACACTGCGGTCATACCATGTATCGCTATGCAGTACATCTTTTTTTTTCATTGACATTCATCAGATTAATTCAGTTTAGATGTATGTGTACTCAGCAGTGTCTTGACTTCACACATCCACAGACACACACGCACACACACTCTCTCACACACACACACACACACACACACACACAAACACAAAAAAATTCCCTTTAACACACACAAATGTGCAAACACAAAGATAATTGCACTACACCTTTTTCCTACAGAACAATTCCTCTACATACACATACTCCCAATAGACAATATAAAGCTTCTATGCTTTAGCATTCACATATCAGATCTCTACAATAAATGCATTTGTGACTGTGACATAGAGGATACATTTGAAAGGGGCGGCATGCGAGGGCCCGTCATCGCCGCTTGCGGCTATATTTATTTGTATTTTTGAAGGCATTCTTTGTTTACAGCATTTTTTCACACCCGCCTAAAATGTTTTTTTTTTTTTGTGTGTGGATGCAATCTCTGGACTTTGGTGCGCACAAAATCAATCGGTCTGAAACCGCAAAAAGGGATTGGTTTTGGACCACTTTATCTGCCCTTCTTTGGTACAGTTCCTCTGGTGTGAAAGCAGCCAAGCCAAATTGAACGGAACAGTAGTTTACTGCATTATTATTATGGAAATTGGCGCGTTTTAGTCTAGTTCTGGTGTGGATGGCCTCCGCGGTCTATTTTGGTTTACCGAAATTATGTAATGCGTCAGGACTGGAAATCAGTGGCTGGTAAACGCATAAGTAAAGAACAGCCACCAAAATTAACCATGATGGCTAATAAATGCAAGCTACCAAGCCACCAGCTGTTATTCATTTCATTCTACGCCACATCATTCACTACCCTTAATTGCTGGAGCGGAGACAACTGTGTAAGTGGGAGGTGTAGATTTACGGAATACCACCATTAATGATCACACACCACCCAGGGATTTCAAAACCTGATGAATTTATGGTAACCCCTTGTAGCTGACTGTAAACAACTCTCGTAGTAATATTGTTTACAGTACTGACTGAAGGCGTTTTGTCCTAATCATGCCACACCTGTGACTGCTGTCATGCCAGCCACCACCACTGTGGGCTTAACATAGCTTAATGTCTGAAAACAACATGCAATCATCACCAAACCTCCCATGGACATATCTAGTAATGCCTACTTTCACCTTTCCAAACATCAAAACTGAAAGCCATAATTAATACATATTATGAAAGCAGGAGTTCCGCTAAATAAAATGATACCAAACACTTGAGTCAGAAATATTGGTAACACTTTCTATGAACCTAGTGTTCATAATGCACTATAAACACATTCATTAAGAGTTATAACACATTTATGAGGCTTTATAATGATTGACATAAGTGTTCACAACTATTTATATATACTCATGACTGCATTCATAAGGCATTATAATGCTGTGCTATAGGCATTTACAACTTAAAGTGACACAGTGCATTATAAAGCATTATGAATGCAGTCATGAGTATATATAAATAGTTGTGAACACTTATGTCAATCATTATAAAGCCTCATAAATGTGTTATAATATTTAAGTTGTAAATGCCTATAGCACAGCATTATAATGCCTTATGAATGCAGTCATGAGTATATATAAATAGTTGTGAACACTTATGTCAATCATTATAAAGCCTCATAAATGTGTTATAACTCTTAATGAATGTGTTTATAGTGCATTATGAACACTAGGTTCATAGAAAGTGTTACCGAAATATTTATGGCTGTGATAAAAATGACTAAGCCCGAGGATATGGTAAAATGTGCAAAATTGGCTGCGAAAGGGTTAAAAAAAGATAGGACACTAAGGTTGATTTTTGGTGATTTTTTTCAAGAAATTATTTTGTCCTGCTTCACAGTAATGTGACCTAGTGGCAAATTGTGACCTGTAGTAAAGTAGACTAGTCTATAAATCGATAGTTGCTATCATTTTATTAGATAGACATTAACAAGTTGCACACTCCTTCACCTAGGTCAGGTTTTTCAGGCAAAATGCTTGTTTGGGTCTTAATGGGGTAAGGTTAAACCCCGAATTTCAAGCGAACGTCAAACATTAAGCTAACTTATTTACGCTCTGCATCCCCACTTCCAGCACCTATACACCTGCACTGTCACAGTGTTTCTTTGGGCTTTCTGGCAGTGGTGTGTTTTTCCTTGGTTCACTGTTTATTTGCCACTCACGGTATGTTTCACGGCATTCTGTCTCCTGACTCTGTCTTGTCCTGTCGGTCTTGTTTTCCTGTTTTCCCTGCCTGTTTTGAGTTTTTGAGTCGAGTCCCAGTGTTTCCCAGTATCGTGTCTTGTTTCATGGATTCTGTCGTGCCTGTGCCTTTTGTCTTGTCCTGTTTTTTGTCAGTCTGGTCCCCAGCATGTTCCGTCTTCTGTTTTGGACTGATTGTATGGCTACGACTCGGACTGCCCCTCACTACGCTGCACTCTCCAGCCCTCTGCTACCGATCCGGCTCTCCGGTGACGATTCATCTGCCAGCGGCTCAGGTGGTAGAGCTACAGTCTACCACTCCTGGAGTTGCGGGTTCAATCCCTGCTCAGCCCAGCGACACAAGTCCTGCCTGCCTGCCCAGTTTTGTTTCCTGTCTCTGTTCCGTGTTCCTGTCTGCCCTGATCCTGACCTGGCGGCCGACACTGGCCGCTTCTGTTCCAGTCCTGTCCGCCCTGTACCCTGACTCTGTTCCTGTCTGCCCAGCTGTGTGTCCTGTTACCTGTTCTGTTACCCTGACTCTGCCCCTGTGTGCCCAGTCCTGTGTACCCTGTCTGTTCCTGACCCCGACCTGTGGCTGCATCTGTTCCTGACCCGGCGGCCGCATCTGTTCCTGACCCGGCGGCCGCTTCTGTTCCAGTCCTGTCTGCCCTGCACCCTGACTGTGTTCCTGTCCCCAGCTCTGTCTCCTGTTACCCTGTCTGTGTTCCTGTGTGCCCAGCCCTGTGCCTCCAGTCCCTGTCCTTGTTACCCTGTCTGTGTGTTTGTTAATAAATGGCCTCTGGGGCTACGTTAACGCAATTGGGTCCTCTCCTGTTCTGTCTGGTTTCCTGGTTCCTGTATCCGTCCCGTGACATGCACTTGACCTGACGGCGCTAACAGCAAGCCACTCAACCCTATTTCCATTCGGCACAGTGCACAGACTCAGTGCATTTGTGTATCAGATGTGTCACTAGCAAGCAGGTCCACATCGGAGTCTTTTTTTCCATCCTGAGGCTTGAATAGTCCTGTATGTGAGCGCTAACCCCCACTGCAACATAATTTCGTTTATCAGGTGTTAACCTAATTGATTTGTGTGCGGGTCCTGTGAAATACAGTATTCTGCTCTGATATAGCGTAAAAATAAAATAAAATAAAAGATATGTATTTTGGTTGGTCATTACTTAATGTGCCATAACATTTCATTTTAACTAGATGTACCGCATAGCGGTACATGGTATGACCGCCGCAGTGTATTGAAGGGTGGGAACTGCAGGTATGATAAGTTTGTGGTAGATCAGTGTTGTGAGGTGAGAGTTTGTGTGAAAATGATTTGCTAGAAGTGGGCATTGATGTGGGTTTTGAATGAATTACATTCTGTGTGTTTGTGTATATTTTGTGTAGTTCCCACTTTCTTGGTCCAAGATATTGGCAAAGAAAAATCACAATTTTTGCATTTAACTATATCACTAGATGGTGCTATGCTTCAAGTGAGTGTTTATGGGATGAGTCGATATGCCTCTTTAACATTGGCATACTAACACAAAATCATTGTCTTGGTCAAAAATTTTGATGAGTTATTTAACAAAAACTTTTGTACACCTAGCTTTCATGGGAAACATCGCACCCTGTGACAAAATGTCACAAAATTTGGTGCACATGAAAACAAAGCTGTTCAAAGTTGCCATGTCAACTTTGAGCAATTAGAAGCCGAGATATGGACTTTTGAAGAATTTTAAGCTATGTTTTGAATTTTGATTGACATGAAACTTTGAAACAGTCCATCTCAAGATAAATCCTTTGATAACTTTTTGTCAGCATTGTCTGCAGATGACATGTACCAAATTTGGTGAGATTCACATGAACGGCGTATGACGAGTTCGTTTGGTTTCACTTTCACAATGTTAAAATTTCACGGAAATTCTTTTTGTTGGAAGTGGGCGTCGACCAGTGTTTTCAACGCGGGAGGTTCAATAGATTTCACGACAAAAAAGAACTGCTTGTAAACAGTACTGTTCTGTAGATAATAGGCAAAACGACATTTTGTACAATTACAGCGCCCCCTATGCGCCAAATTTTATGGCATGTGCTGGGCTTTTAGAAGTCTTTGTGCTGATTGTGCATGGCATATTTTATGTAGTTCCCACCTTCTCGGCCCAAGATATTGGCAATACAAAATCCCAATTTTTGCATTTACCCCTATCACTAGGTGGCGCTATACTTCAAGTGACAGTTTATGGGCTGGGTCAATGCGTCTTTGTAACCCCGAAGTACTACTATAAAGTCACTGTCTTGGGAAAAAATGTTGATGAGTTTTTAAAAAAAAACTGTTTTTGGACACCTAGCTTCGACAAAAAAACATGGTTCCCTTTGACAAAATGTCAAAAAATTGATGAGCATGATCAGAAAGCTGTTTAGAGTTGGCATGTCAATTTTTACCACATTAGAGCAATTAGAAGCCAAAATATAGACCTTTGAAGAATTTTAAGCTATGTTTCAAATTTTCATTGACATATAACTTTTAAACGGTTTATCTGAAGATAAATCCTTTGATAACTTTTTGTCACCAATGTGTGTAGATGACATGTACCAAATTTGGTGAGATTCACATGAACGGCCTGTGACGAGTTTGTTTGGTTTTGTTTTAGCGATGTTAAAATTTCACGGAAATTGTTTTTGTTGGAAGTGGGCGTCGACCAGTGTTTTCAATGCGGGAGGGTCAATAGATTTCATGACAAAAAAAAAACTGCTTGTAAACCTTACCGTCCTCTAGATAATAGGCAAAACGACATTTTGTACAATTACAGCGCCCCCTATGGGCCAAATTTTATGACATATGCTGTGCTTTTAGAGGTCTTTGTGCTGATCGTGCATGACATATTTTGTGCAGTTCCCAACTTCTCGGTCCAAGATATTGCCAATATAAAATCCCATTTTTTGCATTTACCCATAGCGCTATACTTTAAGTGAGTGTTTATGGGCAGGGTTGATACGCCCCTGTAACACCGACATATCACAAAAAATTCATGTTGTTCGGTGAAACGTTCATTGAGTTATTCAGCAAAAACTTTTCGGCGTCTCCCCCTCTTTGATGGACACTGGCACAGCGGGGGGGTGGCGCTTGGCGGCCAAAAGCTCCTATTCGCTCAAAAACTTCTAGGGCTACATGCCTACAAAGATTCATGTCCCCCAGAGTTCCAGTGTCCTGGCAATCGTTGACGAAAAATCGGTGTAGGTACAACCACACATAAACTACGTTTCCCATGATCCTCCTTAGTTTCCTCTTTCCATGAATCTCCTTCCTTAGCCACACCTCAGGTGATAACCCATTCTCAGGTTTCACACCTAGGTTTAAAACCACAGGCGCGCTGTTGCTCAGCCTCTCTGTTCTGTGGGTCGTCAGACCTCATGCATGTAAAGAGACATTCCCTCTCTGTTCTGTGGGTCGTCAGACCTCATGGATGTAAAGAGACATTCCCTCTCTGTTCTGTGGGTCGTCAGACCTCATGGATGTAAAGAGACATCCTCTCTCTGTCCTCCTGACCAACGGGTCACAAAGGACACCAAACTCTGCCTTGCAGGCCGAGGAGCCAGGCAGACAATGGACTTCGTCAGCATGCGCAAGTAAATAGACAAAGAATGGCCTTTGCACAAGGCCACAAAGTACTTTGACTCGAGTACACAAGTTTACGGGAAAGGAACCGGGTTCGAGCGGACTCCCCTAGGCTACCCGTTGCACGAGCAACATTTTGAGTTTGATTGAAACGGACTACTTCTAATCGCGAAGCCGATCCCCAGCCAAAGACGCTGAGGAAGTACAGTTTCTGAATGTCTATGCGCGACGAACCACCGCAGGAAACCTCTTAATCGCGACGGCGATTCCCAGCTACAAGCCGAGAGAGCTTTCCTAAAATAAGGACTCTTCCTCCATCGGATCATTACAGATCGTCCATGGAACCGGACTCCCTCGCCGCTTCGCTAGCCGCTTCGCTAGCGGCGGTCATAATAACACATACATGTAGTAATAACCATCACAATATGTAACTAGATGTACCGCATAGCGGTACATGGTATGACCGCCGCAGTGTATTGAAGTGTGGGAATCATATGGTGAGTTTGTGGTAGGTCAGTGTTGTGAGGTGAGAGTTTGTGTGGAAATGATTTGCTGGAAGTGGGTATGGATGTGGGTTTTGAAGGATTGACATTCTCTGTGTTTGTGTATATTTTGTGTAGTTCCCACCTCCTTGGTCCAAGATATTGGCAATGCAAAATGTCTATTTTTGCATTTAACTATATCACTAGGTGGCGCTATTTCTGCAAGTGAGTGTTTATAGGATGGGTTGATACGGCTCTTTAACACTGGCTTACTAACACAAAATCATTGTCTTGGGCAAAATTTTTGATAAGTTATTTAAGAAAAACTGTTTTTGTACACCTAGCTTTGACCGGAAACATTGCACCATGTGATGAAATGTCACAAAATTTGGTGCACATGAAAAGAAAGCCGTTCAGAGTTGTCATGTCAACTTTGACCAAATCTGAGCAATTAGAAGCCGAGATATGGACTTTCTGAGAATTTTAAGCTATGTTTTGAAATTTGATTTACATGTAACTTTGAAACAGTCCATCTCAAGATAAATCCTTTGATAACTTTTTGTCAGCATTGTCTGTAGATGACATGTGCAAATTTGGTGAGATTCACATGAACGGCCTATGACGAGTTCGTTTGGTTTCGGTTTCACAATGTTAAAATTTCACTGAATTTTTTTTTGTTGGAAGTGGGCGTCGACAAGTGTTTTTAATGTGGGAGGGTCAGTAGATTTCAAGACAAAAAAAGAACTGCTTGTAAACATTACTGTTCTCTTGATAATAGGCAAAATTACATTTTGTACAATTACAGCACCCCCTATGGGCCAAATTGTATGGCATGTGCTGTGCTTTTAGAGGTCTTTGTGCTGATTGCGTGTGCTGGTTACAAAGACACATTGACCCAGCCCATAAACTGTCACTTGAAGCATGGCGCCACCTAGTGATAGGGGTAAATGCAAAAATTGGGATTTTGTATTGCCAATGTCTTGGACTGGGAAGGTGGGAACTGTACAAAATATGTCATGCACAATCAGCACAAAGACCTCTAAAAGCACAACACATGCCATACAATCCAGTCCATATCTCGGCTTCTAATTGCTCAGATTTGGTCAAAGTTGACATGACAACTCTGAACGGCTTTCTTTTCATGTGCACCAAATTTTGTGACATTTCATCACATGGTGCAATGTTTCGGGTCAAAGCTAGGTGTACAAAAACAGTTTTTGTTAAATAACTTATCAAAACTTTTGCCCAAGACAACGATTTTGTGTTAGTAAGCCAGTGTTAAAGAGCCGTATCAACCCATCCTATAAACACTCACTTGAAGAAATAGCGCCACCTAGTGATATAGTTAAATGCAAAAATAGAGATTTTGCATTGCCAATATCTTGGACCAAGGAGGTGGGAACTACACAAAATATACACAAACACACAGAATGTCATTCATTCAAAACCCACATCCATGCCCACTTCCAGCAAATTATTTCCACACAAACTCTCACCTCACAACACTGACCTACCACAAACTCACCATACCTATGATTCCCACACTTCAATACACTGCGGCGGTCATACCATGTACCATTTTATTTTCAGACAGTTAACTCTAGGTTTAAAAAGCTAGAATGAACTGAAAACTGATGAATAAACGTAGTCAAAGATTTATTGTTTTGTCATAAGTGATGTACCATGTAAATGACAGATTTTTCTGATTTTCGGGATACTTTCAGATCTGTGTTTGAAAAATTTGAAGGCACTGTCAGGTGTAGGTCTCATTATTATGGATGAGGACATTAACATCAAAGCAACAGGTACAGATTAATGAAAACATTGGTAAATACCAACAATGTGCTAAAATTGACATATGTTGACACTCTTTTGAGCTATTATTGTATCATTGATATACAGAAAGAGGAAAACTGATGGCAAGATACAGTGTGGCATTTGACACCATTCGACATTTCACAAATATATCTGGCATGGAAAGTCTGTCTGATTTGGTAAGTCCTAAGCTTGTACAGTGTACCATTACTACCACACTACTGCATAGTAACCAAACTCATACACTATCATATCCACAATTACTGGTCTGTACTGCTGTGTTTCGATTACCGGTTTGACTTTGGAAATGTATTGCATCAGACAATTACTATGAGTTTGTGAAGGCATTTGTGCTATTTGTTTATCGCACACAATTCAAATGTATTGAAATTTTAATTGGAATTCGAAAAAAAGAGAATGAACAAATAGTTTAAATTCAAATCATGTGAAACTGGTTAGTTGTGCCAAAAGGTTCTGCAAAAATCTATTATATTGCTCATACCTAAGACGGCCAGATCCCAAGAAGGATAATGACTACTGGCCATCGGCCGGCTGTAACTGTTGAAACTGTTGAAAACAAATATTTTCAAATCACTAGAGAAGATTACAATAGGGAAACTTTTGTACAGATGTGAAATCAGCGCTTGATAAATATCAGTTTAGTGCTCTAAGACCCGGAGCACAAGTGATCAGGTGGCCAATGTCTGTGCCTTCATATGTTGCAGAGGCCAAGAGCATTTGTAGTCTGTAAAACCATTATGTTAATTTTCATAACAATTAGCAATTAGCAACAATTGAGTCACTCACCAGCTGGTTTGGTAATATAACAGTTAAATCTAGAGCTGAGATTTCTAGCAGGCAACATTATCAGAATAACGTCTTCCCTCAACTCATAACGTCCTCCCGCAAGCAACCATCAGAAAGGCAAATGTCATCTTTTCAGGGAGTTCTCGCGTTAAATTGTGAATATGTTCTTCTGAATTCTGGAAAAAGATAAAGGCTCCCCCTGTGCAGGCACAATAGATTTAAGCATTCCTTTATTTCTTTATCAAACAAGCTCCTTAACAACCAGAAATTCTTGTGATTGCCTTGTATTGTAATGAATCTACGTCCATGACAGTCCTTTCTCTATTCACTCAACAACAGTGTGTGAATGTGTGTGGGTTTCTGATATGTTGATATGGTGTTGTGGAGGAGGGTGATGTGATGTGAGATGATGCGAATGTGGATGAGAATGCTGGAGGAAGAGATGGTATGGTTCAATTAGTCTAGCCCTAGAGTCTGGGGCAGTGAGGGAGAATGTCCAATCTTAGCCTGCGACTACTCCACTTATGTGTTTTTATCTGATGTTATGTTTTTACTGTATGTTTGTAGTGTATGTTGTGCCTTTGCGTATCATTCATGTTTTCCCAAGTTGCGTTTGTATTGTATGTTTTACTGTATGTTGTGCCTTTGTGTGTTACTCTGTTGTTGCAACTTGCCCTATCTCCAAGATAAATTTCTCTCTGGAGCAGACTAATAAAGAAACCTAACCAAAAAGACACATTTGCAACTAATAGCAAACATCATCAAAGTATTAGATAATAGCCTGTCTGCTGTTTATTATAATACAAACAAATATTTTCAAACATTGGTTTAAAGGTCTGTGAGGTTTTTATCAAAGGCTCTATGTTATAACTCAATGACACAGCAATGTAAATGAGTGGATAAAATGTTTGAAATGTTTGGCACGCTTTCTGCATTATCTGTGCATCCATCTGCTTCAACGTCAAGCCACTATAAATAGGACACTATTGTGAACATGCAGATAAGAAAACGGCAAAAAACGTGCTCAGGACTTGCACAAGTTTTACTTTACTAGAATGTTGTATGGCGGCCGTCATTAGGACAAAGTAAGGTGCGCACAATGATGGTTCAAAGGTGGTGGGACTGTTGCGTAGACCTTGATGCATTCACTGCCATGTGTAATGATTTAAATTGAAAAATTAATAATAATGATAATAACTAGAAGCACCACATAGCGCTAGATGGTATGACTACCACAGTGGCCACTGAAGTTTAGCACAAAGGAAATTATAGTGCACATAGGTGCACATTTTTTTTAACCCATTAAGACCTAAAACACCTGGAAAAAAGGCCTGAAAATCCTAAGGGTGATTTTAAAACAACCTCGCAGATCCTCCCAGGTTTTTCGGGAATTTCAACAATAATGTCAACACCTATTAAATAAGTGATTTCTCAGCCTCTGAAGCACATACAGACAAAATTCCAAAAGTATTTGAGAGCTTACACTTGTGGGTTTCATGACAAGTGTGATTTATTTTTCTACACCTTCAGAAGAAAATATAAAATAATCCAGAAACACAATAATATGGAAAAAATAAAACAACAACAGTCACAACATGTACAGTGCACAACATTTTTCAAGTTTTAAATAGAAGAAAAGTCATTTGCACTGATAACATTAATAATCACTGCTTGTTATTCTATAACTATCAATCAGTATTTTAGTTCTTAACTCCATATAGGCGAATCCATGGAGGTAAGAACTAAAATACTGATTGATAGTTATAGAATAACAAGCAGTGATTATTAATGTTATCAGTGCAAATGACTTTTCTTCTATTTATGTAGCATTTCATGTTTACATCTTTAGCATAATGAGGTATTGGTATTATGCATTGAACTTGCTGTAACACAAGACAACAATGTAATTTACAGTCTATAGCATAGAATCGGTCCTGTGCCATGGCGTCATAGAACTGAGTCTTGAAGAGATGTTTAGTGCGTCTCCAATAATCTCTCCGTGCAGGCAGAACAAGTAGCCCCATGCTAATGCATAGCCCAACGAATGTTTTCATTTCAGGGACAGTTACATTCACAGGATCCACATGTTCAGAGTTATCATTGTTATCATCATCTATATCACTTAGGTCACTAACTTCTGAATTCCCTGCACTGAAATTGAAGTCATCCATATTTCAAAACAATGACACGAGTCCGCATATCAATGTCACATGCATTTTCGGGTAGATTTTATTTGGAAACCGATGATGATTGGCCGCAGAGGGAAAAAATGACTTACCCGCTTTCCCGGTCTTAAAGGTAGAAAGGCGCAACAGCGCTCCCGGTCTTAGTGGTAGAACAGTGGTAATGCGCTCCCGGTCTAAATGGGTTAAATTATAGGACCCCCAATGAAACAAATTTGACAAAACATAATGTGCTTCAAGAGGTTGGAGTAGTGGTCCTACATGGCAAATTTAATGCAATATTGACTTTCTCCAGCCAAGATACTGGCGATTCAAAACCTTAATTTTGACACATACAGGCTGTCATCACCATGTGCCTTAAAACTTTCACCATCATCCCCATGCTGAGGAAGTCGTCTCCCTCTGGCCCGATGACTGTTGTTCGGTTGCACTCATCCCTATCCCCAAGTGCTTCGAACGGCTAGTCATGCAACACATCAAGACACCCCTGGACCCATTTCAATTTGCATACCGGTCCAACTGCTCGACCGATGATACAATCTCAACAGCCCTCCACTCAGCCCTCACACACCTGGACATCAGAGATTCATATGTAAGAATGCTAACATTGATTCATTGACTTCAGTTCAGCATTCAACGCAATTGCCTCCCAGCAACTCATACTCAGACTAGACCAGGTGGGGATCAACACCTCGATCTGCAACTGGCTGCTGGATTTTCTGACAGGAAGAACGCAGGCAGTACGGGTCGGCAGCAACACCTCCAGCACCGTCACACTGAACATGGCTCCCCAAGGATGTGTGCTGAGCCCCCTCCTCTTTACTCTGCTGACCTATTTCTGCACACCATCACACAGCTCCAACCTCTTTCTCAAGTTTGCGGATGACACAACTATGTTGGGTCACATCAACAACAACAATAAGACACTACAACAGCAAGGCGAGTGGTGCAGTGACAGCCTCTCTCTGAACATGGAGAAGACAAAGGAGATTATTTTAGACTTCAGGAGAGCACACACACAGCACCCCCCACCCCCACCCCCACCCCCACCTTCAACGAAGCTGCTGTAGAGAGAGTAAGCAGCAGAGCACATCTCTGAGGACCTCTCCTGGTCAAAGAACACTGCATCACTGGCCCAACAGCCACTCTACTTCCTCCGCAAGCTGAAGAGAGCCAGAGCTCCAGCTCCCATCATGAGCACCTTCTAGAGGCACCAGAGAGAGCATCCTCACCAGCTGCATCACTGTGTGGTATGGCACCTGCACCATGTCCTGCCAGAAAAAGCTACACTGAGTAGTGAAAGCAGCTGAGAGGATGGTGGGGGTCACTCTACCCTCCCTCCAGGACATCTACTGCACCAGCCTCCTATCCAACAGCCTCTTCAGTCTGCTGTCATCAGGAAAGAGACTGAGGAGCCTCCGGGCTAGGACCAGCAGATTGAAAAATAGCTTCATCAACCAAGCTGTCAGGATGCTAAACTCTTTCCCTGCCCTGCCCTCCCTCCCCCCTCTGACCCCCACACACACTACTCCCCTCTCCCATTGTTCTGAGTTTTGGTTGAAATGGTAAAGTTTTTATTTGTTTCGGCCTTTCGTCCACAGCGCCAACGCTTTGGGCAGCCGAAAACGGTGTTTTTTGAAAACGGGTTCCAGAGTGTAGAAATCTGACCATCGTTTTGTTGTCGTGTAGACTAGCAAACCACAGCTGTTTGAAAATGATGACATCACTGCCCCTTCACAGTCACGTGCACATCTCACAGCAAAACTTTTACAAAGGGTTGTTGTTGAATCAATTGTGGTTTGATTACCCTGCAATGTAGGCTGGCTGTTATGCAATTGTTTTTATCCTTTCCTGTAGCTAGTATGGTAGGCTTTAACAAAGACTTCTGATAGGCTTTCATTATGCTTAATTAATTAAAGAGCTACTGTTGCTACTTCCAAATCCCTAAAATATCAACACACATTACTAAAATCAACATATGACATTTTTTAACGAATCACCATGCAGTTGCTGAAGTCTATTTGCAGCTCCTTCTCGGCATTTTTTTCCCTGTGCTTTAAGTGGAAAAAAACTACTCCCCTTATTCGACTGTTGACAGGTAAAGTAGGCGGTGGGTAACAGCAGATCAGATGCTACTAATTTTTAAAAAGAAATTTGGTTTTTTTTTAAATCATCATCATAGCTATCTGTCAACTTAACCAAGAATAAAGCTTTGTTTACTTCTGATGCTCACTTTGGTTTTATTTAAAAAGAAAAAGAAACAGAATAAAACATTTTGTTCCCATTCATTTTTAATCCTAGTCCTAAACCACTATGGATGCAATATATTTTTGGCCTCTAAGCAAGTTTGGCACTGTTCCGAATTTGATACAGAGGCACATGGCAACTCAGAACCACTCTGAAGCAGGTACGAAAAATCATAATGGGTCCCAGGTCCCCCAGTCGAAAAGCCAAAAAAAGTGTGTAGTGTCGTGCTAAACAGTGCCGGTGGAAAAGGCCTATATGAGCTCATGAAAAGTCCCGGTACGCTGTAAAAAGTCCTGGTATGCTAGAGGCTAAAATTGAGAAGTGCCAGTACTCCGTACTGGTGTGTACTGGCCCACTTAAAGCACTGCTTTAGGTGAGTCAATTTAAAGACGTGGCATCTCGCAACAACTTTTACATGTTATTGTGGGATAATTTGGGGTATAACTTGCCTGCAATTATTTCCGCTATAGCCCAAGAAACTGTGCACACGTTCCGGCAACGACAACATTCTCATCTGGTTGTATATGAACCAGTATGAATATGTATTGATCCGACGCCTGTGTGGACACAATTTTTTTTTTTCAACCCAAAAAAATCCAGGAGTGTTGTCATGTGGACATAGCCTCAGTGTAAGTGTCAAGGCCTGGTGAAACTTACCTAAGGTATATCTCTCTCCTGTGCAGTCCCTCTTCCACTGCTCCAGTGCTTCCACTGTTAATTTCAGTTTTGAAAAAGTTTTGTAAGAATTTCTCGAGACCATTTTTTGACAATCGGATGGATGCCCTCGGAGGAGTTAATTTACTTTTGCGGGCATTATTATTGGGGTCACCAAAGCAACCAACTTTTGTATATAAGTTGCATTAGCCACACCCAACAGGAAGTAAGGTAATTGGGGTTATATGCAATTGGAAATTATTAATTTAAACAAACTTGTCATAGGGCATTCATGTGAATCTCACCAAATTTGGTGTATGTCATCTGCAGACAATTTTCAGTCAAAATTGAAAACACAGCTTAAAATTGTTTGACAGTCCATATCTTGGCTTCTCGTTACCCAAATTTGGTCAAACTTGACTTCCAAACTCTGCACAGCCTTCTTTGAATGTGGACCAGATTTTGTGACATTTCAGAGGCATATCAACCCAGTCCCCACACACTCCCTTGTAGTATAGCACTACCTAGTGAAATGAGTAAATGCAAAAATTGGGATTTTGAATTGCCAATATCTTGGACCAAGAAGGCAGGAACTGTACAAACTATACAATGCACGATCAGCACAATGACCAGTAAAAGCACGGCAGGTACCATAAAATTTGTACTAAAGGAGGCGCTGTAATTGCACAAAATGACATATTTTGTATTGTCACCTTATGTCACATTTGCTTTATCTGTATTGTAGTATACTAGATCTAGTGTGTTCTTCCCTCTGGCACCCCACTGGGGAGGGTGTGACTTGAGGACTGTTGTCCTTGCCATGACACATTAAAGGAGTGCCCAGTGAGGGCCAACCCAAGGAAGGGAAGTCATGAAATCTGACGATAGTTTTCAACCTGAGTGGGGTTAAGTGTAGGCTTTTTCAAGAGTGGCGTAACCCTAGCCTGTTTGAAGGCAGATGGTGAAGTGATGAAGGCAGATGCCATTTTCTTTCTGCAGCTCTGAGGGTCGTACACAGTGAGCAGATAGTGTCAGTCAGCCATGGGCGAAGCTGAGTACAGCGTGCAGGTTTAGTTGATAGGGGACATAGCTCCACACCAAGCTCTCTTGCTCATGCATTAAAACACCTTCTGCGTTTTGTACACATAGTCAAACTTAAACCTCGAGTGCAGTCAATGATTGTCAAAATAAGCCAGCCATTTCAGATGAGCTGACTATATCAGTTATGGACAGTAATGCAAAGAGTAGGCTAGTGCCTACTTAAAAAAATTGTCACCAGGTGACAAGTGACTACAGTTTGTGGAGTTTTCACCACAGAGGTCAACTAGATTAACCACCATAATTAGGTACAGGTGTGACTGTGGCAGAGTGGTGATTACTAACTGTGGTGTGGGCACTGTATATCTGAAAGGTCCTAGAATTTGGGACCACTGTGAGTCCTGTACACTGTTTTCTGTCTGCTGCATTTTATGCAGTTTCTCATAAAAACTGGAAGCGAAAGTAATCCAAGTCTTCCTACCGAGTGCATCCCAGAAAGGTTTATCAACTCAGTCCATAAATTGTCATTTGCAGCATAGTGCCAACTACTAGAAATTGTAAATGTCAAAATTGTAACTTTCAATTTCCAGTATCTTGGGTGAAGAAAAGTCATTATTACATAATTTGCTATGTAGGATCACTACTCCAACCTCTGTAAGCACATCATATTTCAGAACATTTGCTCCATAAGGGGTGCTATAATTACAAAAATGCCTTTTGGCTTAGAACTACAGAATGGATTCAGTAGGCTCACTACAATTCCTTTTATGCTGAACGTCACAGCACACTGCAGTGGTCATGCCACATACTGCTATGCGTTACATCTAGTTTATTAAACTGAGATTCCATGTTTTTTTGTGGTGGTCTGTTAGAAAATGTGTAATTGTTACATTTATCCATCTGTAAGGTTTCCATGATATCGAAGTGTCAGGAATTCCGTGATATACAGCTAAGGGTGAATGAGAAACGAATACTGAACACATTGAATAAGGATAAGAACAGGACTACGATCAGGTTAGAAAAATATTTTGTATAATAAAATGTAAACTGTGTGTCAACTGAGATCTCTTAAATAATTATCGTTTTATTAAGATTTCCTATGGAGGGGAAGGTAAAAAACAGTGAAATGAAAGTCAACTGGTAAGTTGATTTTTTTTGTTATGCAAAGAATAAGGGAAGGATTTTACAACAGTTTTATTAAAAGATATAAAAGATTACAATTTGTGTCTCACTGTTTTGTAGCCTAATTCAGGCTCAACTAGGTTGCATCCCAGTACAAGACCTTGGACTTTTACAAGATACAAGCAAAATATTCAAAAATGGTGTAAGAGTGAGCAAATGTAATTGTCTATCCATCTCACTTTTTTGTAAAGAATTGATTTAACAATTATGGAGAAATTATATAGTTACGTTATAGTTATGGCCTAGTCAGTATTCCAGGACGAAATGTGGATGAAAAATATTTTAAATGCATATACCTTCAATTACCATGACCACCACTAGTGTTAGCACAGTCATAGAGGTTTAGTCTGTTTTTCCCCCACTGACTTTGATTTTGTTGAGGATTCAAAGGACACTTAAAGACCGGGAAACATGAAACTTAATGATGATATGGAATAGAAGGTTTTAGGTCTCAGGGGCACTGCAATTTCTAACTTTGAAATGTTTCTATTGACAAATTTTAATGATTTCTTCATCATTTTTTTATTCAGGCCTATAGTTTGAAACGTTCTTGGCTGTGTATATGTTTTCATTATCTTGCTTGAAAGACAGTGTCAATGTGATCAAGTTTTTGACAAAAGAAACATACTTACATTTAGATCTTTCAGAATTTCTGAGTCAGCTTCCCAGAAATAATTTTTCTGCGGTCATTAACGCCTTGACACTGGCAAAGTGTTTTCGGGCAAAGTTGTGGGAAAACTCTCCTTACATCTCAAAGCAGTTGGATAAAATTGGTATGTTTTATGCTTTATATTATATTACACCTTTTTTTAAATCTTACTGTCTTGACCTGCATCACTGCTAACACACACCCACATATACAAAAATATGGGAAGCAGGAGCAGCAGAATGAAATATTTAATATTTCACTAATTTTGACTGGGGAATGTTTCTATCGGCAATGTTTAATGACCTCTTCATAATTTTTCATTATTATATTATATAATTTTCTTGTGTGTACAATAAAAACACACTGCAGGACTGTCCCTCGCAACAGCCATGGTGAATGCAGGACTGACAACATTCAGAAAGATTGAGCAGACTAATGCTAGAGAGTTGGAACTGGTAATGACATCTTAATATCAAATAGTATTAAATATATCTTATAGCACTCATAGCTTAGAGAAACGATATACCTAAAATTAATATAACACCTAATGTTTGTTTGCACATTGTGATAAATACAATTTAATGCCTGAGACAACCTTAAAAAAATATGTGTGGAACATGTCTGTGTGTTGGTGATCTTTGTAGATTGTTAACAGACATCCACCTTTTGGAAACCAAATCAGAGAAAGTGTTTTTGCTCTTCCCAAGTATGACCTTCACCTGGAACAGGTACGTAGTGAAATTAAATCATTTTACAAAATATTTATTTTTTGTTTAAATAGACATTATTGACTACACTTACACGAAGAATACCATGAATTCAGGACACATTTAAATGCTTTTATCTTGGATTATAAAAATGACATAGAGTACCAAATATATTTGTTGTATAACTGGCAGGAACCTTAAAATCAAAGTAATGTGGTAAGTTATTGTTGGTTTTTTTTCTAAGAACCCTTGCTTCTGCATTTTGGTTCAGTTAAAGCTGTTTGATGGTCTTTTTAGGAAGGCCTTTGAAAAGGTCATTGCAGTAATCCACCCTACTTAAAACAAAGACATTTTTTTCCAGATCTTGTTCTGACATAAGACCTCTACATTTTTTTAGTAACTGCTTTCATGTGACATGAAAGTTAGTTCACTGACAATAGACGCCAGGTTTTTAACAGTATCTTTTGCTTTAAGCCCCTTAGTCTCAAGAGCAGTGGCTCTTTCTTTCTTCCTTTCTCCCAAATATAATTATGGCAGTTACTTTTTAGTTTCAGTTTTAGAACACGTGTTTGTTAATCTGCAGAAATTTGTGCAAAAAATGTGTGCCTTGGTATGGAAGAGCCTTTATACCCATAGGGAATAAACATAGACTGAAAAAACAGTAGTCAAGATCAATTGCCACAACAGGGATCTGTACAGATTGTAACCAATTCTGGTGCATTTTTTGAGAGAGATGAATTCATAAACACTAGCAATCTCTCGCTGCCATACAACAACTGCTAAGCAGCTACAACTAAAAATATTAGCGCCAGCACTGCACAGGTGAACAATGTGTTTTTGTTCACATTTTTTTGATTATGGTTATGATTACTTTTTTAAATTGTTATTGTGATGAATGTCACAGTTATCAGTTAGTTTAGTGTTATATTAAGTCATATTAACATAAAATTCACATTTACATGTGAACTCAGATAGTGGGAATAAAATTCTGCAGTCTAGATCAGCCCTATTTTAGCAGCATGAACATGGCAATATCTAGTGCTCTGTAACAGCACTATATATTTAGTAAGTAGTGGTAATAATAGTGCTACAGTTACAGATGGTAAGAGATGGAAGAAGTTCTGACATTACAAGCACATCTAATCAAGAATGATTGGGCCAACAGTTGAAGATTGTGGTAATAGTACTGTACTATCTGTATCTAAACAAAGCAGCTACAATTAATATTTGATGCACAAATGTTTTAGACACATACACTCACTTAGCTGTTATGGTTCTTGGTAAGACCTCAACAGAGTACAGAAGTTCATCATCTAATAAGCTAGGCTGAACGCAACCTTTGAAAAGGAAACATGTTAGCCTTCTAGTATGCTACTCTGAAGATAAAGAGCATAAACATGAGTTCTCTTTAGACTAGCCTTAAACAACTAGACTTACCGCATAGTAGTACAGGGTATGATTGTCGCATGATATTGATTTTTTGGCTACCCTACATAGCAAATTGATTTTGTATTTTGACATTTTCATCATTGGAAGTGGGCATGGGCGGGTGTTTTTTATGCAAGACGTTCCACTGAATGTAAGGGAAAAGAATTTTGGTTTTAAACCACAGTGTTCTACAGTTGATAACCAATTGCAGCACCTCCAATGAATGAAATTTCATAGTACATGGTACATGCTTCCAGAGGTTGTCTTGCTGATTGTACATGCCAAATTTGATGCAGTTTTCGCCATCTCAGTTTAAGATGTTGGCAATTCATAATTCCAATTTTTACATTTAGTGTACTAAGTGGCACTACACTACAAACAAGTGTTAATGGGCTGCATTGATATGGCTATATCATTGGCATACTAAAAACAAAAAAAATCGCTGCTTAAACTTTTACCCAAGACAAGTTATTAAGCCAAAATCGTTTTCAGACTTCTAGCTTCGATTGGAAACAGCACCCACTGTGACGAAATGTTACAAAATTTGGAAGACATGTAAAGTAAGATATGTAGCATTTGCATGTCAAGTTTGACCAGCTTTGGACAATTACAAGCCAATATATGGGCCAAACAATTTTAAGCTACAGCTTCAATTTTGATTTACAGGTAACTTTGAAACAGTTCATCTTAAGATAAATCCTTTGATACTTTTTTGTCAGCATTGTGTGCAGATGACATATACCAAATTTTGTGAGATTCACATGAACGCCCTATGACAAGTTTGTTCACTTTCACTTTCGTCATTTTAAAATTCGATGGAAATTGTTTTTGTTGGGAGTGGGCATCAACCAGTGTTTTCAGTGTGTGAGGTCCAATGAAGTTCAAGAAAAAAAAGCACAATAGCTTCTAAAAGCACGGCTAGTACCACAAAATTTGGGGTGGTATAATTGTACAAAATGTCATTTTTCCTATTATCTGGAGAGCTTTTCATTTTAAGTCCATTGAATGTCCGCACTGAAAACACTGGTCGATGCCCACTTCCAACGAAAATTTTTAAAATGAAGAAAGTGACAGTAAACAAACTCATCATAGGGCATTCATGTGAATCTTTGGTATATGGTATATGGGAATTTGGTATATGTCCTTTGCAGACAATGCTGACAAAAAGTCTTGAGATAAACCCTTTTCAAAGTTGTATACATGTATATCAAAATTGAGGAGGTTAAAATCGTTTGACAGTCTATATCTTGGGTTGTAATTGCCCAAACATGATCAAACTTGACATGCAAACTATACAAATCTTTCTTTGCCACTTAGTGAAAATAATAAATATTTTCAACTTAGAAGGTGAAAACTGCACAAAATTGGTCATGTACAATCAGGGGCGTAGCACCAAATTTGGGGCCCTAGGAACAGCCAGCGTCATGGGCCCCCCCAACCCGTGCCGATACCTTAGCAATTATTGCACATACACATTTTTTTATCGTTTCATTTAGGCTATTTATTCATAACACCAGCCAATCATTACAACAACATTAAAACATTGTGCACTAACTAAGTTTCCACACTGATTTTACAGTTTTTTTTTTCTTTTTACAAGCCAAATAAAGATAAAGAAAACCTTTTAAACTGACTTTAAGAACATAGAGAAACACAAAACAATGCCTTCAGAACTTTGTTCCACTATTCCACTCATATCCCACTAAATGCCCACTGACGGGTTTTTATCATCACGCTCTGTGGCATTTTCTGAAACTGAGTCGGATTCATTTTATAAATAAGCTTGGCTAACATTTGTCCTAGTATGAACCTATGTAGGCTTTTGGGACACTTATACAGGCTGATAACCAATAGCCTACAGGTTGTTATTAAACTAAATGCATTTAAGACAAATAGATTTTAGGCTATATGTGGTAGACTACAGGTAGCCAACAAAACGAGACTTCTCAAAAAGTAGGCTATATGACTTTGGCTGCTATCATAGTGTTGCAACGGGAATATAGGATCAGTTACTGTAATTTTGACAGGCTCACCTTTCTTAGGAAAGCAAGCAGTCAGCAATTGCTTTCCTTCCTCCTGTTTCCTCTGTCTTTCTAGCTTGTCCTTCTTTTTTTGAGCGCCAGATTTTTGTTTAGAGAACATTTTGCATAAAGCCGACCGGTTGCTGCGTTCAATGCATAATGGAGTGAGTGTAATATTTTGCGTGTACAATCAAAAGCCCGGGAGAGGGCGGACTAAACCAATGCCTACTTATGACGGGGGTGTCTCTGATATAGATAATAGCGTATTTGCAGGCTGGTATGCATCTCAAAAGATGTATTCCCAGAGAACATTGGATTTGCTTGTTACCAACATGTATTGACACTATTTTTTTTAAAAATGTTTAAAAAAAAAAAAAAAAAAAAAAACGTCTGAAGAAAATTTGACATAGGAGAACCCCATGGGCCCCCCAGGTGGGCTGGGCCCTAAGAATGAGTCCAGGTTTTCCCCCCCTGTTCCACGCCGCTGTGTACAATCAGCAAGACAACCTCTGGAAGCATACCATGATTGTGAACCTTCTGCATGAAAATCAGCTGTCCATACCCACTTCCAATGACAAAATCTACTTGCTATGTAGGGTAACTTGCTGAATAGAGTGCATACACCAAGGTACTCTGTTCACCCTGTATCACTTTGTGCCAAAGTGCTGAAACTTTTCCCTGAGGTATCAATTGTTGAAATGACACTATTGATTTATGACTATGACTTTATCATGTTTTGTTATCATTATGTTCTGTTATCAGCTGCCAGTGTATAGCACCTCAGCGGCAGAAATTTTAGTCACAGTGAACATGAAAAACCTTGCTAAGAACACATCTCTATGCGGACATTATGTCACACTCATCCTTGGAGATTGTGACAATAATGTGGTCTGCTCCCAAACACTCCCGTAAGACTTTTTTTAAAACTATTTCTGGGGTTGGGACAGTTGTCCAAAACTATAAGAACTGTACTACACACATTGTATACTCAAAAAATCTTTTCTTTTCCCAGTGATTCGGTGTTTTTTAAATCAGGGACTTGGTCCAGGAAGATTTCTATTGCAAGAGCTGCAAAAGGAGAGGAAATCAGCGCAAGTTTAATAAGTTCTCAATATGGTCAGTTGCGCCTATGGGATATAATTTGGATTATGGGCAAAGTCTAAAGTCTCTTTGCTTGCCAGTAAACACAAAGAAAAACATTCCTTAGAAACATGACACATTTAAAATTATAGCTGCAAGCAGCAATGAGGTAAGTTGACATGACAACAGAATGTAGTTACTGTAAGAGAGATGTTCATAAGCACCCACAATAAGTTTCATGTCTGTCCTCCAAAGTTTAGCTGAGATATAAGGCCACTTCCTATTTACCAGCTTCACCATTGAGTTTGATTGGCTGTGATGGCTAAATGCTTTGACAGACAAAAAATCATATGATCACCTGTCAGACATGGTCTGAAATCATCTATGTCAAGTTTTGTGACGATCGGTTAAAATATGTGGCCACTGCAAAATTTGTGTTGATTTTGATAAAATCCAATATGTTGACCGAATTCTTAGACTGACCTTAAAAGTTGCCATATTTGCTAATTATAATGCCCCCTAGTGGCAAAACTCCACGACATTTTTTGTGCCGCCTTGCAAAGGGGTCAGGAATCGTGTGACCAAGTTTGGTTACAATATGTCAAAGTGTTGCTGAGATATGGGCTCACTCCCTGTTTGGAGGCACCTCTGATTTTGATTAGCTGTCACGGACAAACGATTGCCAAAATAAAAAAAGTCCACCAAATATCCTTCATGTGGCTTGGCCCAAACATCGTGTGTCCAAAGTTTTTTGAAAATTGACAAAAATTGTGACCTGTTTCACTTTCTACATAATCCAGTATGGCGGAAAATCCATTATGGCAGAAATTGATGTCATAGGGGGCGTCACAGTTGGTGGCAATAGAGAGCTTGAGGTGCCGACATGAAACTTGCTGAAGGAAATGGTTCTTGGGTGCGTTTCCCAAAACCATTGTTGCTAACTTCCTTAGCAACTTTGTTGGTTTGAACGATGGACTGACGACACTGCTGTTTCCCAACAGCATCGTTCGAACGACACAACTAACAATATTTACAACAACATTAGTCCGATGGATCGTTCGACGATGCAGGTGTTTCCCAACAGCAAAGTTTGGACGATCCATCGGAAGTTCCATCGTTAAGTTGTGTCGTTCAAACGATTAGCTTGGACTTGTCGTTAGACCATTGTTTATGTCGGTTTCTGTACACATGACGTCTTACTCGTCACCTTTGGCCTTCTTGTGACGGATTAGGCACCATTTGATGCTTTACCGCCACCCACTGCCTGAATGATTTTACTTTAAGTCACTTCATTTTCGTCATGGCACTTGCCAGATCATGTAAAAGGAAGATAGAAAATTCACCCAAGACACCAAACATTTTTGCAAAATGTTGTTGGATTATTAAAGTTTTTTGCTGATCTTACAGATCGTTTTAAATACTGTGATGTAGAGTATGATCGTGAATCATGGATCCACAATCAAAGTCATTCCATTATCTCACAGATCATTCCACGTGTTTCAAATTGATTAGACTTTAGCAGGATTCGAACCCGTATCTCTCCGAAAAAGAGAGGTTTGCATTGTGGGTTGAGAAGCTAACCATTCAACCATTGCACAACATGAGCTTTTAGTGGACTTAGTTCTATTTATATGTAGATCTATGTAGGGTAGCATAAATGAAATACACGATCATATCATTACAAACGTATTCAGTCACTGCTTTTTAATGAGTAAGGGACATGATTATGTTGGGGAACATCTTCCTAAGTTGCTGAATTGTTTGTTTGTTTGTTATCATACATACCGGCTTAATTTAAATAAGGCTACGTTTTTGTTGCCTTACTGTCGTGGTGACGTTTCTGTCGTCTCCCGCAACAAATGCATCCAAATACTCTCCGAGCACTTCCGACACATCTGGATACTTTGCAGTGACTGAATACGTTTATAATGATATGATCGTTTATTTCATTTATACTACCCTACATATATCTACATATAAATGGAAGGCCTAAGGCCACTGAATCATCATGTTGTGTAATGGTTGAGTGGTTAGCTTGTCAACCCACTATGTAAACCTTCTCACTTTTTCGGAGAGATGCGGGTTCGAATCCTGCTAAACGCTAATCAATTTGAAACACGTGGAATGGCCTTGATTGTGGATCTGTGAACCGCAAACAGTCTATGGTAAACCGTGATCATACTCTACATCACAGTATTAAAAACGACCTGTCAAATCAGCCAATAACTTTAATAATCCAACAACATCTTGCAACAACTTTTGGTGTGTTGTGGGGTGAATTTTCTATCGTCTTTTTACATGACCTGGCAAGTGCCAGGATGAAAATGAAGTGAATTAAAGTAAAACCATTCATGCAGTGGGTGGCGGTAAAGCATTGAATGGTGCCTAATCTGACCCAAGACGGCCAAAGGTGACGAGCAAGACGTCACGTGTACAGAAACCAACATAAACAATGGTCTAACGACAGGTCCAAGCTAATCGTTCGAACTATACAGTTTAACGATGGAACTTCCGATGGATCGTCCAGACTTTGCTGTTGGGAAACACCTGCGTCGTTGAACGATGCATTGGACTAATGTTGTTGTAAACATCCATTTTGTTGTGTCGTTCGAACGATGCTGTTGGGAAACAGTAGTGTCATTAGTCCATCGTTCAAACCTACGAAGTTGCTAAGGAAGTTAGCAACGACGGTTTTGGGAAACGCACCCCAGGTAATCCAAGGAGCAGCGACAAATCTAACGCACTTACAGACACATGAGTGAACACACCAAGACGACCGGATGAAGACAGACAAAAAGCAGAGGGTATAAATAGGGCAGGTGATGAGGGAAACGAGAGACAGCAGGATAAACAATAATTGAATTACACACGACAGGTGGCACGAAGGGGGAGGAGCAGGGTGTCAAAACAAAAGCACATGGAAGAGACAAACACAGGGCAATGAGCATATGGCCCAGCAGGGGGGGGTAACATAAACAGTGAGTCCAAAGGGGTGCAATCCTGACACCAAATGGAACTTCCAAATGCCGCTAGCACTATGTGTCATTCACCAATTGAATTACACAGGTGCCTCTTCCCCTAAGACTGGCAACGGGCGGCACATGCAACAGACAAGTCTGAAATACCATATTGTACACTCACACTTTCCAACTTGTGACCACAGCGAATAATAGCCATCACGCAATTGATCTAGCAACGGGGCGGACAACCTGTTGCAACCTGCAGTCCCCAGATTCAGCACAAATGGCACCAGCCTTTAATATCACAAGTTCTGTGTTTAAATAGGACCCGGGAACTCCGCGGTCGAATCAGGATGGATGTGGAGAGTTTCCCACAGAAATATAGGTGTTTAAATCTGACATCTGAGAATAGTTTGGTCTTAAGTCTAGTGTATCTGCTGATCACCATCAGTAAGAATATAGTTACATTGTGTGTGTTCAGTTCTACTGTCCTTTTTGTGGGCAGAGTTAGGAGGACTACTGCGTTGAATGCTAAGCTAAAATTAATGAACAGCATTCTCACATGCTTTCCACCTTCCCCATAGCGGTAGATATGCAGTAGGTTGAAGATTGTTTCTGGACATATTGGTTGTATAGGTTAGTCAAGGGTCGGGAGGGTGCTAAGTTTAGCAAGAATAAGCAGGTAAAGGTCTTTGCAGCTTTTACACCACTTCATAGAACTTCGTCATTATTTGTGTCAGTGCCAATGTTTGGAGGGGACTCCAATAATCATTTAAGCACTTAGGCTTTTATTTGATTTGAATAGGGTTAGTAATTGGTTGAAAAGTGCAGTTCCATGCTTGTTATGCAATAAAACTTAACTAGAGAAATGAAAAGGTCCTTTACCATGTGCTAGAGGAAACACCAGAAATAGTGTCCCTCTGTATGATATCCAAGGCTGGCAGGTCGGTATGCTTTATCAAAATCTGTTCTGCTTCTGTATTAAGTGTATTGTTGTTGAATTGTAAGTTGTTGATTATCTGTCAGTAACATATAACATGTGTTCTTCTTCTGTGAATTCTTTTTTAAGTTGGATTGGACATTCATCAGAAATTCAGTACTTATTACCCTGCAAAAGATGAATTTTCTGGCCCAGAGAGTCCTCTGACCATAACTCAGAAGGGAAGCAGCAATACGGTGGAGGAGTTAACTTCAGGAATAGGTGTCATCAGTAAAAAGCACAGAGGACAGGTCACAACTCACACAAAAAATCTGAACTGCACAAATGCTCCAGATGAAGGTATACCATTTTTATCCTATTGGTGATCTGATATGTTTTATTATCAGTTATAATACAGAATGGTGAAATATTAGCAAATAACATTCTTTATGCACTATACATGTTTGGGTCTTTTATTTTAAGGTGGAACGTAGTGCAAAAACAGGCCATTCCAGTCATCTTAAACTGCACCAATGTATATACATTGGATAAGCATGGCAATATGTTCCTCTCTGACAGGAAAATATTGCATGTATAAAACACAATCAATCAAATTTTGTTCTGCAGTAGTGGGATAACCACTATTATCCCAGTGGGATAAAAACCACTTTGAGTAGCTCTATTTACAATGTGGTGGGTCACAACAAGCAGTATATGCACGCAGCATTCCAAGACGTGAAATTCGACCCTCATGGTTTTACTGGTCATTGAAGGGTCGAGCTAACCAAAACGAGCGGATCAGAGCAGGCTAAACCTATCTACGTCACTAGGTCGTAAGCCCCGCCCAGTGCCATGTATGGCACGTTCACATCCCAGAGGAAGAACAGTGGACAGAAGCTAGGTGAGCGAAAGACAGCGAATTTGCTCAATCAGAGGTGCCTTATTGACACGTCATGGATATTCACGTGGGACACCGGAAAAGCCAGTCGTTCAACCACTAGACCTGTTCTAGCTTACAGAAAACAGCGTCAAACAAGAGAACTAGGACATCATTTTTCACAGAAATGATGCACAATTAACCTGGGAAATCCCACTTACAAAATTTAAATATATATTTAAATTATACCGGCCAAAAGTTTTAGAACACCCTAATTTTTCCAGTTATTTATTGCAATTTAAGTAGTGAAAGTTCAATCAATTCCCTAAAATGGTACAAAGGTAAGTAGGTAAAGGTAAACAGCCAGAGGTTGGTGAAATTGTTGACCTAAAACCAAAAAATAGTGTACATTTCAGAATTATACAAAAAAGGCCTTTTTCAGGGAATACAAAGTTGGTTACCTAATCAGCAGCAATGCAGGTTAAATTAACCTTGACAGGTAGTGCTACTAATTCCTATAGGTGTTGCAAAAATGGCAAGAAAGGGGCAAATAACATTGGGAGAGAGACAGACCATCATAACACTTAAGAGCGGTTGTCTGTAACTATCAAGGATGTCGTGCAGTTCGCAAAAAATCGAATTCTTTTTTTTGTACCCAAACGATAGCATTTGATGACTTATATCACCTGTGAAAGTTTGAGTCTGATCAGATAAATATTTTGGGAGAACGAGGGCCTAGAAGTTTTGGGCGGAATCGGGCTGTATTTTACGCTAATTTCGCCATGCTTGACATTTTGACAAAAATATTAAAATAGAGCATGAATTTTAAAACCAAAGAGTTCCACAACAAAACTAGAGATGTTTGTGAGTAATTTGAGGTGTTTTATTAGTTCGTATGACAAAATCCGAATATTTTAGGGATTTTTACTTTATTTTCATTTTACGCTTAGAGTTTATGCTTGGTCAAATTCAAAGGCTAATAAACCCAAAAGTACGCGGAAATTGTCACATTTTAAACTTCGCAGTCGAAGAGTAATACTTTTACTTGGTATTCGTGAAAAAATTTTTTTGGGCACTGCAAAAACAAATCTCTGGGAAGACCCGATTCAAGTTGCGTTTTGGATGATTTCGGCACTCTAAAAGCTTCGTGTGGTCACGACCTGATCGGACATGGATCTCAAATACTAACTTCCCAAAGACTTAGAAACCAGTTCAAATACTTAAAAACACTTTTAATGAGCTACTGTTTCACTTACAAGCCTCATTGTATGGTACAGAGTTCAATTTTGAGCTTAGCATTCCCTGGGAACTCTACAATAACAAAGTGTACATGCTTATACCTTCGACACATAAACATTGAAACACGATGGAAAACAGCTACATTTGAAACTAGATAGAGGTAGAAATAAATGCCAAACAATGTTTATACCTTAAAGAGGACGATCAATGGGAAATCTAGCTGTATTGTAGGCCCATTCGTGAGTATAATTGTGCTGATGATTTGAATCACACACAGTCTCTCACACACTCTCTCTCGCACTGTCACACACTGTCTCACTCACACACACTGTCTCACTCACACACACTGTCTCTCACTCACACACACAGGGCCCTATTTTGCCGCGGCATTGTGTGTTCGCGACATGCGCATGCTGTCATTGCTATTCTGTGCCAGCGCAACGTTCATTTTTTCAGGCAAAAAAACACGTTGTCCAGATAGCAGATGACATTGCGCCGTGACGGGCGAGTCAGAGAAAAGAAGAGGTGTGGTCTGCCGCAAAGCGCACCAGATGCTATTATGAGGACGCATAAACCATTTGCGCTTTGAACCCCGATGTAGCTGCTGCTGCGCCAGAGAGGCGAGCTGAACTGGCAGAAAAGTTGCAACATGTATAGCCTGTATAGCCATGTATTTTTATGTTTTAGTAAGCAAACAGGCACACATAATAAGAGTATAACAATGTTTTGCAGTTTATAGCAATGTTCTGTAGTTTCTTTTGTCGTTTTAAATAAACAGCGATTGCAATGTTCTGCAGTTTATTTAATAAACAGCGTGGCAAGTTGTAAGAAATGAAATGGACTAATCATCAAAAAGAAAACTAGTGGACTAATGGTTTGATGGACCTCCACCTTTTATTTTTTATGTTTCCTTTGAGTTTAAAGCTTTTGTTTCACGTCTTCTAACGTTGTTGTGCCGCTTTGGGCACTGTTCGAAAGTCCTCTTCTTGCCAAAGGAGGACACAATTATTGAAGATATTTCCTCTCATACTTATGACCCGCGGAGGTTTGGGGGGATTCTTTCCATCCCCGAATATTAACTACTCACGCGCTTTGTACACTTGGTACATGTACACTTTGTTATTGTTTGTAGAGTTCCCAGGGAATGCTAAGCTTAAAATTGAACTCTGTACCATACAATGAGGCTTGTAAGTGAAACAGTAGCTCGTTAAAAGTGTTTTTAAGTATTTGGGAAGTTAGTATTTGAGATCCTTGTCCGATCGGGCCGTGACCACACAAAGCTTTTAGAGTGCCGAAATCATCCAAAACGCAACTTGAATCGGCTCTTCCCAGAGATTTGTTTTTGCAGTGCCCAAAAATTTTATTTCACGAATACCAAGTAAAAGTATTACTCTTCGACTGCGAAGTTTAAAATGTGACAATTTCCGCGTACTTTTGGGTTTATAAGCCTTTGAATTTGACCAAGCATAAACTCTAAGCGTAAAATGAAAATAAAGTAAAAATCCCTATAATATTCGGATTTTGTCATACCAACTAATAAAACACCTCAAATTACTCACAAACATCTCTAGTTTTGTTGTGGAACTCTTTGGTTTTAAAATTCATGCTCTATTTTAATATTTTTGTCAAAATGTCAAGCATGGCGAAATTAGCGTAAAATACAGTCCGATTCCGCCCAAAACTTCTAGGCCCTCGTTCTCCCAAAATATTTATCTGCTCAGACTCAAACTTTCACAGGTGATATAAGTCATCAAATGCTATCGTTTGGGTACAAAAAAAAGAATTCGATTTTTTGCGAACTGCACGACATCCTTGATAGTTACAGACAACCGCTCTTAAAAGTGTTAGTCTTTCCTACAGGACAATTGCAAAAGAAAGTCAAGGTGTCAGTGAGTAGTTTTCTTCACCATCAAAAGGTACTCAAAAACTTGGGGAAACTGACAGGAAGTGGTCTGACAGACCCAGCCACAACTGAATCAGAGAACATGTCTCTAAGAGTTAACAAATTGTGTGATAGGCAGCTCACAGGACAACAACTTCAAGCAACCAACATGGCTACCACATCATTCTGCAGCGCCATGCAATACCCTCTGGTATGCGCCTATTTGGTCAGAGGTTCATCCTACAGCAAGAAAATGACCCAAAACACTAGTCAAAACTATGCCAAAACTACATCAGGAAAAAAGAACAAGATGGTAAGCTTAAAAGCATGGAGTGCCCAGCACAATCTCCAGACCCATCGAGCTGGTTTGGGAATAACTAGACAGAAGAGTGAAAGTCAAGCAACCTACAAGTGATACACATTTATGGGAACTTCTGCAACAAACTTAGGAAGAACTTTCTGAAGAATATTTGATGTCCCTTGCAGAAAGAATGCCACCAGTATGCTCAGGTGGCTACATTGATAAGTCAAAAGTTTAGAAAAGTTTTGGTTTATAAATTGATTTCATGATTTATTTTCAACTTAAATTGCTTATTTGTTCTGTGCTTTCATTTTTAGAGTGCAATGACACAATAAACAGAATTTTCAGTAAAAAACTGGAAAAAGTGTGTTCTAAAACTTTTGACCAGTAGTATATATTGGGGGAATTGAACTGCTTGGCGGAGGTCTGCGCTCTCCAAGTGCTTTGTCTAGTTAGTAATGTAATATAAAACATAGATTAGAACATTTTAATACTTTAAGTGATTCATTGCACTATTGGTAATTGCATAACATTACACTTAACCACCGCTTTTTAACAAAATGAGGAAAACAAGCTACAGCAGCATAGGAGATTACAATGTAAGTGCAAGGAGAACAGTTTGAGAGTGCACATATGTGGTTTGAATACAACAAACAAACAAACAAAAGGTCTTTCAATAACTTCTTGAAAAAAGGATGACCCTGCTGTTGTAACAACTGGTAGGTAAGGCAATGTTCAGTAAGGCAGTGTTCTGAAACACAATGCCAGGCTGGGACAAGCCTTAATTAAGGTAATAATAATAATAACTAGATGTACCACATAGCGGTATGACTGCCGCAGTGTGTTGAAGTGTGGGAACCGTAGGTATGGTGAGTTTGTGGTAGGTCAGTGTTGTGAGGTGAGAGTTTGTGTGGAAATGATTTGTGGGAAGTGGGCATGGATGTGGGTTTTGAATGAATGACATTCTGTGTGTTTGTGTATATTTTGTGTAGTTCCCATCTTCTCGGTCCAAGATATTGGCAATGCAAAATCCCAATTTTTGCATTTAACTATATCACTAGGTGGCGCTATGCTTCAAGTGAGTGTTTATGGGATGGGTCGATACACCTCTTTAACTCCGGCATACTAACACAAAATCATTGTCTTGGGCAAAATTTTTGATGAGTTATTTAACAAAAACTGTTTTCGTACACCTAGCTTTGAAGGGAAACATTGCACCCAGTGACAAAATGTCACAAAATGTGGTGCACATGAAAAGAAAACTGTTCAGAGTTGTCATGTCAACTTTGACGAAATATGAGCAATTAGAAACCGAGATATGGACTTTTGAAGAATTTTAAGCTATGTTTTTAATTTTGATTGACATGTAACTTTGAAACAGTCCATCTCAAGATAAATCCTTTGATAACTTTTTGTCAGCATTGTCTGTAGATGACATGTACCAAATTTGGTGAGATTCACATGAATGGCCTATGACGAGTTCCTTTACTTTCGCAATTTTAAAATTTCACAGAAATTATTTTCATTGGAAGTGACCGTTAACCAGTGTTGTCAATGCGGGAGGGTCAACAGATTTTGCAACAAAAAAAAATTGGATGTAAACATTAGCGTTCTCTAGCTAATAGGCAAAATGACATTTTGTACAATTACAGCGCCCTCTATGGGCCAAATTTTATGGCATGTGCTGTGCTTTTAGAGGTCTTTCTGCTGATCATACATAACATATTTTGTGCAGTTCCCATCTTCTCGGTCCAAGATATTGGCAGTACAAAATCCCAATTTTTGCATTTACCCATATCACTAGGTGGTGCTATGCTTCAAGTTAATGTTTATAGGCTGGGTAGATACGCCTCTGTAACATCAGCATACTAACATAAAATCGTTGTCTTGGGAAAAGTTATTGACGGGATATTTAAAAAAACTGTTTTTGGACACCTAGATTCGACAAAAACATCGTCCCCTTTGACAAAATGTCACAATATTTTATGTGCATGAAAAGAAAGCTGTTTAGAGTTGGCATGTCAATTTTGACCATATTGGAGCAATTAAAAGCTAAGATATGGACTTTTAAAGAATTTCAAGCTATGTTTCAAATTTTCTTTGACATGTAACTGTCACGACTCTGTCTGTTTTTTTTTTACGCTATGTTCACTGTTTTCACTGTTTCTTCTGACAAGTTTCTTATTATTAAATCAAGTCACTCACTCGTTTTCTCGTTTCCCTGCACTCCCGCAATTATCTCCCTCACCTGTGTATCCCTTGTCCGTGTCTGAGTGTTACGCACTACACCTGCACTTCCTTGTTTAGCCCTCACTCAATTATTATGATCACCTGCACTGCACTCCTATTTAAACTAGCCTGTTTCAGTTCCTCCTTGTCAGTTCGTCCTCTTACCAAAGGGAATTACTGCGGAAAGTTTGACTCTTGACTCTCTCGTAACCCAGTTTCCTTGTTCGTGTTCAGTCTCGGTTTTTGTCGTGCTTGTGCCTTGTTTTCCCCGTCTTGTCTTGTCCATGGATCCTCCAGTGTTTTTCCCTGTACCTCCTCGGACCGCTACAACTGGGATTGCTGCCCGGACCACGCTTCAGTCTCCTGCCCACTGTTACGACTCGGACTGCTGCCCCAACCACGCTTCTGTCTCCTTTCCCTTAATAAAAACTACTCTGATGGCACATTATGCTATTTGGGTCCGCTCTCTGTTTCCTTGTCATGACAGTAACTTTTAAACGGTTTATCTTTGGTAGCTTTTTGTCACCATGGTGTGTAGATGACATGTACCAAATTCGGTGAGATTCACACGAACGGCCTATGATGAGTTTGTTTGGTTTCGCTTTTGCCATATTAAAATTTCACGGAAATTCTTTTTGTTAGAAGTGGGCGTCAACCAGTGCTTTTAATGCGTGAGGGTCAATAGATTTCAGGACCAAAAAAAATGGTTGTAAACCTTACCATTCTCTAGATAATAGGCAAAATGACATTTGTATAATTACAGCGCCCCCTATGGGACAAATTTTATGGCATGTGCTGTGCTTTTGCAGGTCTTTGTGCTGATCATGCCTGACATATTTTGTGCAGTTCCCACCTTCTCGGTCCAAGATATTGGCAATATAAAATCCCATTTTTGCATTTATCCATATCACTAGGTGACGCTATACTTTAAGTGAGTGTTTATGGGCTGGGTCCATACACCTCTGTAACATCGACATATCAGAAAAATTTCATGTTAAAATTTCAGGTAAAATGTTCATTAAGTTATTCAGCAAAAACTTTTTGGCGTCTCCCCCTCTTACATGGACACTGGGGCCTTGGGGGCCAAAAGCTTCTATTCGCTCAAAAACTTCTAGGGCTACATGCCTACAAAGATTCATGTTCCTCAGAGTTCCAGTGTCCTGCCAATCGTTGATGGAAAATCGGTGAAAAAGAAAAACAAAAAAGGGAAAAAAGTCTTAGCAACACTATAATGACGGTGTGAGGTAGCGGGTTAAGCTCCTCAGTAACAGGATGGCAGCGGACTGGCAGTAGGGTTGAAGCGTACAAAAACAGACCTCCAAAAGTCCATGAGATGCGTTTTTTACATTACATTATTTACAGTGTAGACATTCACATAACAACACCAAACTTAAACAAACGACACCCCTCCATCACTTGGAGGATAAACAGTAAGACTTTGTAAACTTTGCATGAGTGTGTACCACACTACATGCCGATGATATTGAAAATAAATGGGTTTCATGGAACGATTGGTGTTGTGACTGGTTTGTTACGTTATGTGAATTGTGAATGTCTACACTGTAAATAATGCCTTGTATTATGGGTATGGTGTGCTTAGGGGGGTGTTATTGTTGTGTATGGGTTAATTATGTCTTTGATCGTGTGTTTGTTTATGTTTAGCGTCACTTGGTGGTGGTATGGTCCAATCTTTCAATGATTGGTCCAATTTTGTCTAATGTCTATGTGTATTTAAGAGGTGCCTCATTTTAACCCGAGGAGAGTGTAGGAGAGGATGGTGCTGTAAACTAGTGAAAGCAGTGAGTGAAAAACAGTATTGTTGCCATTGTTAATAATTGTTTTGTTTGTAAGAATTTATTTTCGGGCTTAAAGTGCTGCGTTAGCTATTTTGTTTTCTTTGGTTTAAATGTGCGGGAATTGCACATTTTGTTGGTGAAATAAAAAGGCAATATTTTTTTCTAAAAACGCATCTCATGGACTTTTGGAGGCTTAACCCACTACCTCACATTTTTGGTGTCAGAAGTGGGATGCGGCGCCAAGGAGACACTGGAGGCCGAGGGGAGAAGCAGTACTTGACCTGACGAGAGATAACTGGACGGCTGAACCGAGCTGCCGACGTCGAAGAACAGCGGAGAGAAGAGTTCAGAGAGGAGCCTAGGAGACCGGAGAGTCAGGCTCATGGAACTCTGTGGAGAGGGCGATCCAGGAACGGTGGAGTTAATTGGACTGAAGGAGACCAGTAGAGGAAGGATTAGGAATATTAGCTATGGAATCGGGATGTATTTTGGAAGACAACTGACTACCGGGATGAGTTGTCGAAACGTATTAACTTCTGTTGCGGTGAGGCAAGGGCGTTGGTCCAGAAGAGGGCAGCGGCTGCCCTGGACCCGGTGCCTAGGTGTTATGGGCACAATGAAATGATTGATGCTGATAGTTTAGGCTCCTAGTCCTGTCTGCTGGTCTGACGCGAGGAATGGGAAGACAACTGTTAACCGGAGTGGAGTTGTCTGACTTGTTTGGACTCCTGGTAACCTCTGTTTGGGACACATGCTCGGTGGTTCTGGGCACTGCAGACCTACTGGTTGGCACTGTAGTGCCAGGCCGCTAAAAAATTACTGTAGCCATTTTGTCTCACCACCCGAGTGGTGACACTCGAGAGAGGGAGGGAAGTGTGAGATGGTGAGACACGAACGTAACGAGAGCGAACACGAGAGAACAAGCGCATGAGCTGCTGTGCACCGATTGTGAGCAGCACGTTTAAAAGTGTTTGTTGTCTGAGAGTTTTCTTTGTTGTGCACTTTTATTTTCGGATTAAGTGTTGCATTAATTTTCGTTATTTTACTTTTGTTTGTATGTGCGTGGAATGCACGTTTTTTGTTTAAATAAAAGGCAAATGTATTTCTTCACAAACGCTTGTGGATTTTTGGAGGTCGTTTTTGGTACCCTTCACCCCTACATCCAGTCTGTGAGGAGCCTGACCGGCAACTTCACAGACGGCTTCCACTAGCTTCGCTTAATAATAGTAATAATAATAATAACCTTTACTTGTATAGCACAGTTCATACATACAAGATGCAGCTCAAAGTGCTTTACAGTTTGGCAAGGTCACAACAAGACAGCATTTCTTGCAGTCCAATGGCATCAGAGTAATTGAACACAATAATGAAATGGCGTAGTGACATAATGACGCAGTGACCCGTTAATGCGGGCTCTTGCATGAACACGAGTAAATAGCATTTGTTGCATCTTGGTGGCGCAGGAAAGGTCGTTCAGGTGCTGTTCAGGTACAGTTCCTGCTTGTGTCCGGAGGGGCGACAGGGGTGAGGAAAAACTCCCTGAGTTGCATGTGATTTATATAAATAAAATGGAAAAAAAGGAAGAAACCTCAGGCAGAACCGTGGCCCATCGGAAAGCCCATCTGCCGGGGCTGTGGTTCACTGGGAGGCTGGATTGTAGTCGGGTCGTCAATTGGGTGAATCATTACAGGTGACTGCTGTTAGACGGCTCGTGGGGTGGAGCAGTTATTGTGTCTTTTGTAGGTCTGTTTGAGTGAAGGGGATAGATGGACTTTGGAGGGGGGTGAGGTGTCCATTGCGCAACTGCTGTCGGTCTGGGTGCTTGGGGATGGGGGGCGGTGGCGGGTCCTCGGTAAGGCCGTTAGCTGTAGGCGAGGCTAAATAGGTGTGTCTTGAGTTGCCACTTGAAGGCGTCGGCGGACTCGGCTTCTCTAATGTGTTGTGGTAGAGTGTTCCATCTCCTTGGGGTGTAGTATGAGAAGGCTGCTTCCCCGATCCTTTTGGGTGGGGCTTCTGGGACCCTCAGGAGGCCCGCTTTGGCAGATCTGAGGGCTTGTGCAGGAATCAGCATTTGTGGATCCCAAAGTCACTTTCTAGGCAAGTGTCAGGATTTTGTGTTTAATTTTGAGAAACCATAGTTATCCAGTGTAGGTCAGTGAACAAAACTGTGACATGTGACTGTTTGGTTGATGGCCTAGACCCACCACTGTGTTATGGAGCATTGCTTGTCTTACAGGGGAACATTCTATATTAAAACCAATGACCACGTTTCCGGTGACGCCATGCGGTGAGCAGCAACGAACCTGAGCTCCGTCCAATAAATTATTAAACGACCTAACTTAAGTTATTATTTGACGTTGTATGACACGTTAAGGATGGCAACAACAAGAACAAAATCCGCGACGACAAAACCAGAGACTTCAAAAGAAAAAAGCGACACTTTGAAGACAAGTCAGCACAATGCTACAAGCAGTGATGGCTCTGAATCAAAAATACTGGCCGAGCTAGCAAAGCTCAGGTCGGAGAATTTGGAAGGACACAATCAAACCATTAAAAAGTTGGATACATCAATGGCAGAACTAAAGGGAGAAATGAAAAAAGTGGAGAAAAGAACCATGGAGGTGGAGGAACGTGTAAGTGCTATCGAAGATGAGGGGAGACGATATGAGCGATATAAGCTATCTGCTACACCGAGAAAAGGAGCTGAATGCTAAGTGCGAAGAATTACAAAACAGAATAAGACGCAACAACATGAGAATCTACAGGATACCAGAGGGGAGCGAGGGGCAAGATGTGAAGAAATTTGTAGAGGATTTGATTATTTCAGTCCTCAAACCAATGCCAGACGTATCTATACAAGTAGAAAGAGCACACCGTGCATTGACGTCCAATACCCCCCCGTCAAATTCCTAGATTACTCCGTCAAAGAGAAGATACTCCGGCAAGCATGGAGCCAACAACTAATGTATGGAGAGGAACAAATATTTTTCGACCATGATTACTCCCCGGCACTACAAAAGAAGAGGGCAAGCGTACGAGATGTCATCAAACAACTCAAAAAGAAGAGCATTAAAGCCAAGTGCCTATATCCAGCGCAACTCAAACTGACCACTGAAACGGGGGATCACACATACCCTACACTCCAGGATGCTCTTCCGAAACTGGCTGAGTTCAACATATCTCCAAAGGTCGACAAGAGCGCAGATTGAGGAGGAGTTGCGAGCCAATGGATGGAATGTCGTGAGTCAGACAGCGGAGGTCGCCGTGGACCAGAGTATATCCGTGAATGCCAAGGACCTAGTCGAATAAGCGGAGATGTCATCAACGTCAAGACTGTATTTTCTTCTCTTTTTCTAGGATTATCATCCCCTCAAGTTTCTTTTCCATGGGACGGAACTCAACTGAACTGATTAAGTAAGTAAGCTTATTAAGTAAGTCAAAAGTCAGCCTATAGGGGGTGCTGTAATTGCACAAAATGACAAGCTGTAGGGTTTGTAGCGCTACAGTTTAACACCAATTTGTTTTTGTCTTGAAAACCATTGACACTCAGGCATTGAAAGCACTGGTCGATGTGCATCATTACGGCCTGTAATGAAGATATTGTAAAGAAAGCAGCGGACATTAGGGAGTTCTTGTTAGGATCATACCGGTGGCCTATCATCTGCAGCTCCCACGGACCATGCGGATCAATTGCACCTTTCATGTGTCCCCTCTGCGCCCAGTGCTCACCAGTCCCTTGGCGTCCCCCACGAAGACTCTTCCAGTCCCAAGACCGGCGTCTAATGGATTCTCGCCGCGTTGGGAGGGGTTTGCAATACTTGGTGGACTGGAAAGGGTATGGGCCAGTGTTCTCCATGTTCTGAATCCAGATCTCATTGCTGACTACCACCAGTGTCACCCAGATCATCCCCGTGGAAATGTCCGGAGGGGGGGTGTCCTGTTAGGACCAGGGACTGTGCGTTACCTCTGTTAGCCACTAGGGGTCCTCCTAGCCTCTCTACTGCTGACTCACTCCCTGTGTCTATGCCTAATCATGCTTTTGTGTGGCCACTTATGTCATTATCTCTACCTCCTGAGACTCATCCCCAGTCCTGTTATAAGCCTCTCTGTTCCCGAGCTCTGTGCTCAGTCTTGGTCTTACCTGCCTCGAGTACTCACGTCCTTTTAAGTCCTTTATATTTGTATGAACTTTTACCTTGACTTGGATTTACTTCTCTTGTAAACTAATAGCACCCTGCCTGAACTGTGCCTGTGCCCCTGTGGATCATTCGTTGTTGGACTATTTATGCCTCTGTTTTTCCCCTGAGAACGTCTGAGCATTGGTTTATAGTTTTGCCCCATTGTTTGTATATGCCCTGTTTTTTGGAATTGAACGTTTTTTCTCTTGATCTTCTATGAGTTGTTTTGATTGCATCTGCACTGTGTTTCTGCTGGTTAATCCCTTGGTCTGTGCTGGAGATCTCCCCAAGCTCGCTTGACTGTGAATCTTGTCCGTGTGTCTCCCTGCAATTGATTCTATCCGTGCTCTGTGGTCTAGTGGTAAGGCTCTTGCCTGCTGACCCAGAAATCCTGGGGGTGATCCCTGGGTGAACCCTGAGAGTCCTTGTAACACTTGATCCATTGTTCCTTGTAAAATGGATGGTACTCCATTAAACCAAAACATGCCCTTGTATGGAGCGATTATAGCCTGGGCGTGCCTATGCTTTCTGTGACGCTGCATTTGCATTTCGTGTGCAAGTAACTCTGGCCAAACTGCCTGTCTACACCATTTCTACATTTCTACCAATGAAAATCTAGCATTTCCAAAAGACAATGACGTGGTAGGTTAGCGACCGGAAATCTACCTCAGTCACTGTCAACATGGCGAACGTGAAGCAACGGCAAGAATTCAATACGGTTGTAGCTGTTGTTTTGGAAGAATTCAAAGGGAAGTTCTCTCTGAAAATAGAGCAAAGGGCAGCCTTTGAAGCATTTATTGCAGGAAAGCACGTTTTCGCATTGCTACCGACCGGCATCCGTAAAAGTTTGATTTATGAGTTAGCCTTGCTGGTAGCCAAGTCAGTGATGCTTTGCGAGAACCCTGTTGTTGTGGCCATTTCACATACGTCAGAGGACAGAGGGGTGTGATAGGTTGAAGCTTTGTCCAGTAGCAAACAGAGGCATCTGAAAGAGGTGGGTTAAACCCGCCCTCTGAGAAATGGGTTTACAACACAGCTTGGCCAGACCAATGCTCGCAGAACATTGAGAAGTCTCAATAGCCAGGCTAGAGTAATTAACTATTTTTCTGTGAATGTTTACTAACTGCTACCTGGATGTAGGCCTGTGACAAGCTCAGTTTGCTGAAATTATGTTCTCCAGGCAGACATGCAAACAGATCCTCAATACTAGGTATTGGGTAGTGCTCCACACATAGGGCTTGATTTACAGTGACTTTAGACTTTAGAAGTCTACACAAAATGTCACTCCTGCATTCTTCTTCATTACCGGCACAATGGGTGTTATCCAATCACTGCATTGACCTGGGAAGATTGTTGAAGTATATGCTCTTTTTCAGGTTACACTATATAGATCCATATACAGTAGAACTACACATGCTTGTCAGAACCTTGGCTGATGACCAGGCTTCAGCATCAGGGAGGCTTCAAAACCCTGCAGTGTTCCTGAGACCTTGACAAACACTTTAGTATGGTAACTCAGGACATCCTCAAGCGTTTTACCGGTCTTCAAGAGTCTTACTGACCCACCACAGCGGTGGTGACTTTCTTTTCACTGTGTATAAAGGAAAAGGCAATCTGGCTTTTTGCTTGTTCAATTTTGCCCATACTTTCAATATTTTTTCGGATTAAAGCAACTCTCTCATGTACGTTCTTTAAATGGACATTACTCTTAGTCTCATATGTGTAAATGTGGCATCATAGAGCTCCCTTGAAATAACAATAATAAAGCCTCAACCTCACAACATTGGCTTGATCATTATCATAGACAATGTTTCATTATCTCTTGAGCCAGTGTCTGTCGTCTAAGCTACTTGGACCACTTGCGCTCATTTGCCTCTTCAATGTGGTCCTCAAATGTTATTGTCAATTCTATCAGCAGAACTTGCTTTAAAAACACTGAGAATAGCACAATGTCTGGCCTGAAGGATGTTGCTGTGATGTGGTCTGGGACCTTGAACTGCTTGTCCAAGTCTGTTCTCAGTTTTCAGTGTGATGCTGACTTGAGGAGACCAGCTGCTGTTTTGGGCTATGACTGAGGCTGCTCTCCAGCCCTGATGAAGGCAATGTTCCTCCTATCATGAAGGTGCTTTGTGTTGTTGTTACCTCCGCCAATCTTTTTGTTTTCGGCGGCGTTGGTTTGTTTGTCCGTCTGTCTGTATGTTTGTTATTCGCATACCTCAAAAAGTTATGGACAGATTTAAATGAAATTTTCAGGATAGGTCAGAAGTGGGGTAACTTAGAACTGATTTGTTTTTGGTGGTGATAACCATCTGGATGCAGGATTTTTTTAAAGGATTCTTCACCATTGCAAGATAGGGGCAATTTGGACATTTTTGCTTATAACTCCACAAATAATGCGCACAATGTTTAGTAAAAAAAAATACAGTATAAGACCATGATAAGGTCTGCCAAACCCCAGAATATAATCCGGATCCTGGTAGTATTCCGGATCTCGTGATCCAGAATGTTAAAACTCAAAGGGCCCTTGTGGAAAATGGGCTACTGAGAAGTAACTAATCAAGCTAGAGACCTGCAACTGACATCGTTCATATTACCTCTGAATGAGTACATAAAGTTGCCTCATAATGTGTTGTATATAGTGTTCATAATCTTGCCTAATAATTTGTGTTGTATATAATTGTTGTATATAAATATTCATAATGTCGCAACATAATGTGTTATATGTTCATATTCCGTTTGTATTAATTCAGAAGTTACCAGTAATAAAATGTTTAATACATAATTAATGTCTTTTAATGTTTCAAGGTGAGAATGATAATCAGGTGGAGACTTATGCTGCCTTGGCGGAGGTCTGTGTTCTCTGAGTGCTTTTTTTAGTTGGCTGTGTTTTTGGAGATGGCTTCAGCAGCTACCTTTTCAACATCATGTTACCAGCAATATTAGATTAGATTAGATTAGATTCAACTTTATTGTCATTACACATGTATAAATACAGTCATGAATACAGATATCGGCCCTCCACCAGTGCTTTCGGGCAGCTGCTGAAGTTGTGTTCAAGTGAACCTTCCCAGAGCATAGCAAAGAAGCTGGAGAGTTTCCCTGGCTCCAGAGATGGTGGTTTGCAGGGCTGGGTAGGACATAATACACAGCATGAACTTGATGCCCTGGGGTTCTGCGTGCCAGATCTCTGCCAAGGACACCTTCCTTTCCAGCGCCCCCTCCGACCTCATCCTTGCTCCCTTCTGCATGCCAACTATTCTGCTGGTTCCTCAACTCCTGCCCGCACTTCCTTCAGGACTAGTTGGTGTTGGTCCTTGTCCTCTACCTAATCATAGTGAGGTTGAGGAAAAGCTTCCAAACCTGCATGTCCAGTTGCCACTTTTCCTATCAAAGCCCTGTGCCTCAGGTGGGACTCTGTTGTGCCCAGGCGATCCTGAGCTTTTCACTTTCTGCCTGTTCACATGATGCCCACTGTCGCCTCTTTTGAGTACTTGAAGTCCCAATAGAGCATAGCTGGTGTATGCTGGTAAATGCATACCTTCAATCGTCCAGGTAATCCAGACTTGTCTGCCGTTTACCGTAAAAAGTTGCAGTAAAATTAGCAGGAATAAGTCAAAGTTGCAAAAAAAATTGATCGTGCACATTAATGACAGTGCTGTGCTCTGTACTAATTAACATTGCCCATGGCAGGCTAAACGGTTTTGAAATAGTCTACATGTTATGGTGAGTTTAACATTGTTGTATGTTTTATTCACATATCTAGCCTATATTTGTGAAGAGATACCTTCCTGAGATGACTTCTTGCAGGTTGGCCTACATAATTTCCCTGTTCTCTGCAACAAAATTACACACAGTGAAAAATTGTTTTATTCCTCTTTTGTGAAATATGCAAGGTTTACTGTCTGTTGTGGGTATTGGAGGTTATTTTAGTGAGCAAGAGTATGCAGTTTTTAACCACAGATTTTTCCTGCATCTTTTAAACAAAGTGTGGAGACACGCTATCTAGCAAGACATGAGGATCATGGGCCAAATGTTTATTAGTCGACAATTACACTGTAATTCACACTTTTACATACAACACATGACTGCGCACATGGTAGCTGCATTTCACTCTGGTTCTTCCTTCATATTTATATGCCTTTGACTATTCTCAGACCAGTACAACTAATATATTACGTACTTTTGAGTTTCCCAGAGTGGACAAAGAGCTGGTGAAAAATCTCGCCAATCCAATTTCAACAGCTGATTACAAGTATTATTAGGGCTTTACCGAGTGGCAAGTCACCGGGTCCTATTGGATTCACAGTGGAATTTTCAAACTTCTGTGCCGATCTGTGCCCCCAGTTTGGGTGGGGGTTACTTTACAGGGGTGGGGGTGGGCAATGTGGGTGGGGTGCTGTAAAATGTATAATTAAAAAGTTTGAGTACTGTTAAACATTTTTCTCATGACCTGATGTTGTGGAAACTTTGTAATGTTCTTTCAATGCTACTTCCACTGGATAGCCACGTTTGCCAGATTCATTTGCAAAGGAGAGCCCAACTTCTTGATGTGCCAGAGACCAATACTGTTGTGCTGCCTTTCTAAGATGCTTTAAGGAGATGATAAAAAAAGCCCCCCTAAAAATGAATTGAAGTCATGCACTGTGTACTTGCTGGAACTAGTGGATCACAGGGGTTACTGTACCATAAGGTGTAATTTGTGGAGTCTATTCACTTTTCAACTTTTTCTCTCACTTAGGCAACGTTGCTGTGCAGGTGGTACTAAAACGGACAGAAAAATCAGGATTGCATTTTTCATCTTACCTCAGAGACCTTGTGAGCAGAAATGAGTCACTTATGGAAACTCCTGTGAAACGTTTAAAGGTACAGATTAGTACAGGTACTGTATCTGTACAGATACAGATTTCCAAGTACATCTTTGAAAAATGATGAAATTTCCAATAGTTGCTGGCCTGTCGTAAATCCCTGCCTATTTCACAGTGAAAACATAAAACGGTTCACACAATAACAACCTAGTAATAAGTTAATGTCATCCTCTTCCAAATTAGTGGGTGCATTGTTTAAACGTTAATCATTGTTCTTTGAGACAAAAAAATGTAAATTGTTGTTTGACTACTGCATTGTTATGCTTTTTACCCTCAACTCAAGGTGACAAGTAAAAGACAGCCTATCCTTTTGACCACTTTGACACAGTAGGTCTTATCTGCCTTAGGGAAAACAGCCAGACCGTGTAGTTGTGTTAATCATCTCTCTCGTTCACACACCTGTTTACATATCTGATGGGCATTTCAAGAAAATTGACTATGTGCTTTTTTGTTTGCAATGATGGGCACTTGATGCTGCCTAACAATCTTTTGTTTATGTTGATGAGCACTTCAAACCCAGCTGTTTAAATGGTTGTACACCTGTATGGACCATTTGTGAACAAATAGGTGTCTTTATTAGGTCTAGTGGACTTACCATTTGCAAGGTTAAGCTGTTCTGCGAGGGGCACTAAATTTAGCTTGGCTAGTGACTCTGAAAGCAAGGATAAAAGAGGCAAATCTTTCTCACTATTGAAGCTTTTTGGTGCAGCAGTCAGAGCATGTGCTTACCACGCCGGGGCAAAAAATCTAAATTCAAATTTAGTCTGACTGTGCCCACAGTGCGTGATACTGGCAGTCTCCACTTGGGGGCAGACAACAGGAGTCACGCTGCATTTCCACACAGCTGTCGTGTCCTGTTTTATCTACTTGTTTTACGGGGGGTTTGTTATCCTTTCTTTTTCTTCCAAACTGAGCCTTTTTTGAGACTTTTTCCATGCACAACAACTCATGGAAATTTGTACTTACATTGGAACTAAGGACCACTTCTCAGGGACAGAAGCTTGGCTGTCCGTCTGGTTCAGGGACTCCATAGTGCCCCCTTATGTCTTAGAGCCCTGTGGGCAGCATATAGTTTCAGCTACAGCAAATTCGGAAGGGTTGTTGGGGTTATCAAAGTGACCAAAGTTTCGTATATACACTGCATCAGCCATGCCCAACAGAAAGTAAAGTGATTGGGGATATGTGCCTTTGGACACATGATCAATTTAAACAAACTCATCATGGGATATTAATGTGAATGTAAACCAGCCCCTCGTACTACACTTCATTTCGTATAGAGAGGTGGTCGCTGAGAGGTGGTCTCGCCTGGGGCGTAAAACACTATAGAACCGCCACTGAGCCTAGCTATAAGCCTGTCTACGCACTACAATTCAAATGTAGCACAAAAAGTCGATGTCATCGCTCACAAACACTGGTTTGCCAGCAAGATGCTGCCTAAAAACAACCATGTCAATGGAAGGAAACCCAGACTACCACTGTAGGGAGAATGATAATCGAGTGGAGGTGCGTGGCTATACATGTCTAGTCTAGCCAGACTAGACATGTAGCCACCAGCAGGGTTTTCTGATGTCTCATTAAATTTAATTACATAAAAGACAGTGGCAAAAAGTACATGCACCTTTTGGAATTTCATGGTTTTCTACATTTCTGTCATAAAATGTGATCTGATTTTAGCAGAAAATATATTTTTACATTTCATGTCTTTGTTAAAAATATCCATAAAACATCTAAAATGCTGTGTGCAGAACTAAATAATTGCAGTTGGGGGATAATCATGATTTGTGGTTGCTTATGGTTACTGGGCTGTAGTGAGCATCAGTAATGACGTTGGGTTGAGGATCAGCTTGTATCTTCACGGACAGCCCGTTGGCTCCTCTGGCTTTTTTAGGGTTTACCACTTCACTTTTCTATTCTAAAACCCTTCGGATCTTTTTAGAAATTAAAAATGACTGATATACTGTGCTCCACCTGGGCAGCAATAGTGCATTGTCAAAGGCCTTGCTTGTGCAGCTTGACAATTCTGCCACGTTCAAAGACTTTTTTTCACATTCGCCATCACAAGGTAATGACAACCTTTGCACAGGTTCTGCTATTTGAAGGTTAGGGTCTTGATAAACAGCCTGTTCAAGTTAAAATACAATTACCATTAATTTGCCTAGTCTCTATTATTCTCTTGCTACAATTAATTTTTCTTGTATTTGAAGCTCTTATTACAGCCTTTTTATGACCCATCCACGTGAAATGTGAATGTGTGTATTTTTTTTCCTGGTCTTAAGATTTTGATAAGATGTTTATATCAGGAGCATTAGATAATCCCAAAGGTTCACTTACTTTTGCACACAGTATTTTGGGTGTTTCATGAATGTTTTCAACAGAGATATAAAATGTAATGATTTGTTTTCTGCTATTAGCTTCACCAAATTGTGTTTGTTAACAGTAGTGACATAAATGAAATGATCTTATTTAATGACCTTAAAAAGCAGAAATCCATGGAATTCTGAAAGGTACCAAGGAAACAGTACTTTACCAACATGAGTTGTTATTATGCATCTGCTTAGAAAATTGTCTCCAGTGACAGGGAAGTTACAACATGTAAATAAGATAATTTTTTTGTAGCTTGATCCTTTTTTAAAATAGAACTATCATTACATGACACAGAATTTTAGATGCTGATGAAATCCTAACCTGAAGTGCCCAGAGGTCTAGTACTAAGCTTGAAGTAAAATTGGTAGGAAATTGAATGCAAATAAAATAATACCACAAGTGATTTTGTACGAGGTAACTCGTAATGTAGAGATGGCAGATAATTAACTGTATATGTTTTTTAATGGAAATCTCACATTATATCAGTGATACTGCTTATGACATTGAAATATTAATTTGTTTGTTGGTTTAAGATGAGAATGAGCTTTGGGAATGAAACGGCAAGAGTACAACAGTGCTTCCAACCTGCTGTCTCAAGGTAAAGTTATGGTTATGATTGATCCCACAGCTAGATTGATCCCACAGCTAGATCCCACAGCTAGATCTTTAAATTGCCAGTTAACTGTAAGCCAAGAAATGGCAACTACGCTTGAGATGAATGTTAATAGTGCAATCTTTTAAACATTTAATTGTAAGAAGATTTAATTGTACGTTAGCCAATTAATTTGAAATTGATTGTTTATTTTAAAGATCTGACCAGAAGCATGGATACGCTGAAATTAGATCCCATATTGTTGACTCCAATGGCATGCATACAGCAAGAAATATTTTCCATCCTGAATTTTACCAAAGTAAGTGTAATTTGTTAATATCTTTAGCTGTTAAATGCATTAGGACCATTTATGATCACATCTGCATTATGATATTAGCTATGTAGATACAGCACTAGGGTAAAAATAAACATGGGTTTATATCTCTCTTATTACAAATGTATTTCACAATAAACAATAAATGTTATGGTTCTAAGATAATATAAGTGTGAAAAAAAACAGTGGACTTAAAACTAGGTAGGTGACTCTTGTGACATGTACATTTTTAGTAAGACCAGTGCAGCTACATTAATGATAATATAAAATATGGTTGGCTGATATTTTATTCCAGGGGTTCCCAAACTGCCAATTCTGTATCTCACTCCTACAATTGACTGAGTCACAGTTTTTTCTATGCATTAGCCTAGTTATAGACGTCGTAGGTCACAGCATTTGTATTTCCACTGTGCTTGGTGGTATTGTTGTTACACAGCTGATGTATGTAACAGTTCAGTTCAGCATTGAATGTAGCATGAACATGGCGGGTGGTCTGGAAAAAAAAAATCTGGTATGAAACTAGTCCGTGGTACTAAAAAGGTTGGAGACCCCTTTTTTGTTGTATAAGTAGTGCAACTTGGTTATCAACAGAATTTAATAGTACAGCTTTTTTAAGAAAAGGGAAATGTAGTCAATATGCTATGCATCTGATAATTTGGGACAAAAATCAGCTGAAATTGATATTTTTCTTGTAAGAAAATGGGTATGCTTTTTAACCATCAACCTGTAAAGCCACTGTACCACTACTTGTTTGCCGTAATGTTAGATTAATATTTCATAATATTAGAATAACAGGGGCCTTGGTATTCAGAACGAGACATTGAGAACGAGTGTACAAATCGTTTATTAAAAGGGCTGTTTAAACTATTTGTACACACATTTGTACATTTCTCAATGTCACGTTTTGAATGTCAGGGTCCTTGCTACACTACCAAGGAAGTGTGGAGCTACTTCAAGCATTTTTAATGGTTTAAAAATAGCAATATCCTAAAGCTTCCTCCGTGCCCTCATCAATAGCATTGTGACACTGAGGAAGGCTGTATGGCCGACACGCCTTGGTGTTTTTTAATGCTCCATCCCTGTAAATGTTAAAACATCTTTGTAAATTAACTGAGTGCCTATGGTTTGGATTTTTTCCTCTTTTTTCTACATGTAACCACGCTCCCTTCCTAGAGCACCAGTTGTGTCCTTAAGCATGTTTTGTAAATTTTGTTCCATAAGGGCAGTTCAAAAATGAGATATGCACTAATAACCGATTGTTAAGAAATCTGGTGCATGTCATCTTTTCAACTTTTCAACTTTTCAACTTTTTCAGAACTTAAAACGTTACGAAGTTATATGCCAATCAATATTTGAAGAAAAGATTAAGTCTTCATCATCCCCAGTGCCTAATGGGGTTTAATATTGAGTATATAAGAATGCTCCAGATGTTCTTAGGTTTTTATGGAAGTTGTTTAGGCAGATGTTTAGGTTGTCTGGCAGAAGCATAGCATTCCAACAGTATGGTGTAGGGCAGGAGGAGTGTTGATTCCATAAGAAAAAGAATCTTCTAGAATTGATCAGTTAAGAATGATACCACTTCTAAATATGGAGGGTGCATTTCTCTCCAGTAAGGAAGGGAGCTCCATGTAGTCTTTTTTAGATTTAACCAATGCTTCCACACAGTCTTATTTGGAGTGCTTGTGAGTACTTTTGGGTACCATTGAAGATTGTTAACCTGATGAAAGAATATTTTAAGGATATTAAGTTGTGTATAGGCACAGGAGAGTTTGTAATGAATTGGCAGAAAATAGAAGTAGGCATTATGGCAGGGTGTACCATCTAACCCCCTTTGTGATGATGGCAATAGAGATGATAATTAGAGCTTCTAGGTGGGTGGTGCTAGGAGAGAGGCCGCAAAATGGGCTGCACCTCGCACCAGCCTTCATGGATGACATGACCCTGATAACAAAAACAGTGGCATTTACGAAAAGGTTGTTAGAAAGTATAAATATAAATCTTAGGTGGGCGAGAATGAAGATAAAGCGAAGTCAAGGAGCATTTCAGTATCAAAAGGAAAAATGGTTGAACGGAAGTTCATGGTGGACGGAGAAGAAATCCCACCAATAACAGTGGGGCCAGTAAAGAGCTTAGAGAGATAGTATAATGCAGACCTGAGCAGGTTTATCAGCTTAGAAAAGACATGGTGGAGGGACTAGAGAAAATGAGAAATCAGGTCTGCCAAGAAAGCTGAAATTGTGGTGAATGCAATTTGGTCTGTTCCCTAAGTGATGTGGCCTATGAGCGTATAAAGTAAAGAAGGTAGCAAGGGTTGTTAATTTATATATCACGAAGTGGCTAGGTTTCACTGTGCCTAAGTAGTTTAGGTCTATACACTGCATGAAAAATTGCATAATTAGTATATGAATAGCAGCGAAAACCATCTGAATTTCCTTACTTAGTACTGGATGAAATCTCTACTTTTAAACAAGAAAAATCACTTGTGATTGGGCGGCAGATCTGGTCATGTATTGGTCACCCTTGGTCATCATAAATGTAATCCATAATAATAAAATAAATAATAATTTTCATATTCATATAATATGCTATTATGTTGTACTCATTCATCAAAGAAAGAGCTTATTTAGCACAAATGTAAACTATGTACAAAGCGTAGGAGCTCTGCCCAAGCAACAAAAAGGAAAGTCATGACAAGCCCAAAATACAGTTACAGCTCTGTAAAGTGTCTGCTGTCTCGGAGCTCTAGGTAACTGTGAGTTCTGTCCAATGGTCAGATGTCTGTGGTCCTGTGTGTCCTGCACAAGCTGTAGTGGAGAGAATCCCCTGCATACCCCTATGGCAGTCTCGCACACAGGCATGAGTTCTCCCTGTTGTTGACTCCTATGACAGTCGTATAAGCTTGTTGCCTATGTTGTGTCAATGAATACTATGCTGGTCCACCCCATGTCCATTTTGACCATAAGAGAATAAAACAACAATAAACTAGATGTATGACCGCCGCAGTGTATTGAAGTGTGGGAACCGCAGGTATGATGAGTTTTTGGTAGGTCAGTGTTGTGAGGTGAGAGTTTGTGTGGAAATGATTTGCTGGAAGTGGGCATGGATGTGGGTTTTAAATGAATGACATTCTGTGTGTGTCACCTTCTCGGTCCAAGATATTGGCAATGCAAAATTACAATTTTTGCATTTAACTATATCACTAGGTGGTGCTATGCTTCAAGTGAGTGTTTATGGGATGGGTCGATACGCCTCTTTAACACCGGCATACTAACACAAAATCATTGTCTTGGTCAAACTTTTTGATGAGTTATTTAACAAAAACTATGTTTGTACACCTAGCTTTGATGGGAAACATTGCACCCTGTGACGAAATGTCACAAAATTTGGTGCACATGAAAAGAAAGCTGTTCAAAGTTGTCATGTCAATTTTGACCAAATATGAGCAATTAGAAGCCGAGATATGGACTTTTAAAGAATTTTAAGCTATGTTTTGAATTTTGATTGACATGTAACTTTGAAACAGTCCATCTCAAGATAAATCCTTTGATAACTTTTTGTCAGCATTGTCTGTAGATGACATGTACCAAATTTGTTGAGATTCACATGAATGGCCTATGACGAGTTCATTTACTTTAACTTTCGCAATTTTAAAATTTCCCAGAAATTATTTTCATTGGAAGTGGCCATTAACCAGTGTTGTCAATGTGGGAGGGTCAACAGATTTCACGACAAAAAAAATTGGTTGTAAACATTAGCGTTGTGTAGATAATAGGCAAAATGACATTTTATACAATTACAGTGCCCCCTATGGGCCAAATTTGATGGCATATGCTGTGCTTTTAGAGGTCTTTGTGCTGATCGTGCATGACATATTTTGTGCAGTTCCCACCTTCTCGGTCCAAGATATTGCCAATATAAAATCCCATTTTTTGCATTTACCCATATCACTAGGTGGCGCTATACTTTAGGTGAGTGTTTATGGGCTGGGTCGATGCACCTCTGTAACACCAGCATACTAACACAAAATCATTGTTTTGGGAAAAATTGTTGACAAGTTATTTAACAAAAAACATTTTTGGACACCTAGCTTTGACAAGAAACATCGCCCCCTGTGACAAAATGTCACAAAATTTGGTGCACATGAAAACAAGTCTGTGTAGAGTTGGCATATCAATGTTGGCCAAATTTGAGCAATTAGAAGCCAAGATATGGTATTTTGCTGAATTTTAAGCAATGTTTGAAATATTCATTGACATGTAACATTGAAACGGATAATCTCAAGATAAATCCTTTGATAACTTTTTGTCATCATTGTTTGTAGATGACATGTACCAAATTTGGTGAGATTCACATGAATGGCCTATGACGAGTTCGTTTGGTTTCGCTTTCACGATGTTAAAATTTCACGGAAATTCTTTTTGTTGAAAGTGGGCGTCGACCAGTGTTTTCAATGCGGGAGGGTCAGTAGATCTCACGACAAAAAAAGAACTGCTTGTAAACATTACCATTCTCTAGATAAAAGGCAAAACAACATTTTGTACAATTACAGCGCCCCCTATGGGCCAAATTTTATGGCATGTGCTGTGCTTTTAGAGGTCTTTGTGCTTATCGTGCATGACATATTTTGTGCAGTTTCCACCTTCTCGGTCCAAGATATTGCCAATATAAAATCCCATTTTTCGCATTTACCCATATCACTAGGTGGCGCTAAATTTTAAGTGAGTGTTTATGGGTTGGTTCGATACGCCCCTGTAACAGCGACATATCACAAAAAATTCATGTTGTTCGGTGAAACATTAATTGAATTATTCAGCAAAGACTTTTCGGCGTCTCCCCCCCTTTGATGGACACTGGCACAGCGGGGGGGTAGCCCTTGGGGGCCAAAAGGTCCTATTCGCTCAAAAACTTCTAGGACTACATGTCTACAAAGATTCATGTCCCCCAGAGTTACAGTGTCCTGGCAATCGTTGACGAAAAATCGGTGAAAAAAAAATGTAAAAAAAAAAAAAATTAAAAAAGGGGAAAAAGTCTCGGCAACACTATAATGACCGCTATTGCTAGCTTCGCTAGCGGCGGTCATAATAAAATATAATACTCTTTCGTGGTGGTTACTGGTTACCCTGGGGCATCACTATTTAGAACATCTGTATTAGAGTTACACAGCTAGCGATGGAAGATTTCTGTAAATGTTACAAACTGAAAGCATTCTGTACTGTACAGGAGACACGGCATGGAGGAGATTGATTGACAATGTTCTACAGTCCCTTAGCCAATCAGGGCTCATAACACAATGCGCTGTAAAAAAATTGATTTAAGGTTGTATTTTGCATTGTTTTTACTTGTTGGTATTTTTTATGTTATTATTATTGTTTTTTATGTTATTTTTATATTTTATTTTATGTTTCTGCTTTTACTGTAGTCTACTGTACATTGTTAGTCAACTTCCACACATTGCACTAATATTTCACATACTTCTTTTTTTTTTTTTTACATTCTTCTGCCATTTCTTTGGGTTATTTAATTTAATCACCACCGTATTTGCACAAATTGTTCCATTCTGGAACATTCTGCTGAATTGGCTTACTTGCTGACTTGTGAAATATACCTAAAGATATGGTAGGAGAAAACCGTAACACAGTAATAGGTTCTTGCAAACATTTAATCAGGCCATTTTGTGTCAACTGACTCAAGTAAATCAAATGACTTGCACAACCTGAGAATGATCTGAATCCCTCCAAGGATCAGAGTTATATATTTCTAACTGCAGTATGGCACAGAGCACAGTTAGCTCCTGCCTGAGAGAGAGGAAGGAGGTCACACAATCCTTCCAGGTAAAGGTGCACCTCTTCCTTAGCTAGTACATTCTGCCTTGTTTTCAACAGCTGTAAAAACAACTAGTAAACAGTCAATACTGTGTCATGCGTATTGACACAACACATCTATTAATGCACACAAAAAATAGTCACAGTGACCAAAAATGAATCTTGCTCTCTTCTTCTTGATCGACTTTGAACTGAACTCTTTCGACAGCTCTCTCTCACAGCTTTTGACTGCGATGTTGTTTGTACCAATTCGAGTGGAATTGTACACCTCCAATGTTATTGATTCTTCTTAACGATTCTTTAATGTCCCTGAAACACAGTTTACCTGAGAAAGGCAAATCAGAAGGAGGCTAGTTGTGGAGTAGTCAGGAAGAGTGCTGGGGGGTGATGAAGGCAAGGGGATCACAAAGTCGAGGAGTACTGCACAGGGAACAAAGAATTGGCAACTGCAAGTAGACCTGGGAGGAAGGCTGTGATCCCTTAGTTAGTTAACACTAACTTGAGGCCTGACATAGTCTATTGGTTTACCTGTCAACAGGTTGTATATTTTATTGAATTAACTGTTTTGGGAAAGCTCCCTGTAGGAGGCGTATGAAAGAAAAAAGCTTAAGTATAAAGAGTATAGAGCAGAGGCAGAGCATAGAGGATGTAAGACGTGGAGATGGAGTGTGCAGAGGTGGGTTGCTGAGGGTTTATAGGAAGGTCAGTCATTTCATTGCTAGGGGAACTTAGTGTCAGTAGTAAGAATTTGCATGAAGTTGTTAAGGAAATGTCAAAAGAAGCAGCAAAGGCTAGCCAATGGGTCTGGATGAGAAAGATGTTTTCAGTATGAGGAAAAGCATAGGGGTCCAACATGGGGAAAGCAATACAGCAATACTAACCCTGTAGGTGAGTGCTGCTGAGTGGATCAAAATGCTGCTCCAGCAGCACCAGTCAACCAAATCTCATGAAATCTGCACATATCATCTCTACATTTCTGACAAAAAAAACCTTGGAAATGTAGAATCCGACTTTTTCGGATTTTTGATTTTCACATCTGTTTCGAAGTTATATGGCAGTCAAATTTCGAGGCGTGACTTCTGAACACTTTTCAGCCAATATCTTCTCATTGGAATATCTAGATATAACAAATGGTATATTTCATATGTATAACAAACTTTGGAGGTCCTCCAAATTTTGTGAAATGCTGATCAAAGGGAGCACTATAAATTCCAAATGTACATATCTCAAAAACCACAAAAGCAAAAATTCTGAAATTTGGTATGCCAGTACTGTGTCCCATTTGAATACATTGTCTGGTATGACAATTGGCGGCTTTGCCAAAATGGCCACCAAACGTCCAATCAAAATGCAGTATATTTACAGTGGAATGGCTGATCTCAATGACACTCAATAGGTTCATTTACAATGCTAAATAAAAGGAACAGAACAAGTTTGGAGGAGATCGGCCACAAGGGATGCTGTTATAAGTCCATTTACGTTTTGGGTCATATCTAAAACACCCTATGAAGTTTGTCCAAAATTCTCTTTGCCTCTGATTCCTTTCAACCTCCCGCTTCAAATGAACATGGCCATGCCCATTTCCAGCCTGGAGAAGTGCCTGCCATTGTGAAAAAGCTGGAAAGTGAAACTAATCTGTCTTCTCTGAGGTCGTTTGACCGAAATTTGGCATATAGCATCTCTAAACCATCACAAAAATGACATTGTCTGATTTTTTATCTACCCAATTGTTTTGAAGTTTTGAAGATGCCAATCAGTTGTCTTGGTGTGGCCTCAAAACACTTCTTAACCATTATCTTGTCATTGGAACATGCAAATATTACACAACTTGGTATAGATCATCTCTGAACTTTGGAGGTCCTCTTTTTCCCATTCCCACAGTAGGGGCACTACAAAGAACAAATGTCTATATGTCATGTCATTTACGACATGCGCAGAACTGCTTGGACCCCGATGAGCCCATCTGCCGTGCCTGTGATTGACTGGGAGGTTCGTAAACAGAACAGTTGGTGTGACTGTAGTCGAGCTGTTCGTTGAGTAGAGCAGTATATGTACCTGCCGTCAGACTGTTTGTGGAGTGGAGCAGTTAATGTGACTGTTGTAAGTCTGTCTGTTTGGGGGTGGGGGGGATGGGCGGTCTTTGGTAGGGCCGTTAGGTGAAGGCAAGGTTGAATAGGTAGGTTTTCAGCTGGATTGTTCGTAGAGTGCAGCCGTTTGTGTGACTGTTGTAAGTCTGTCCGTTTGGGAGCGGGGGTAGTCTTTGGTAGGGCTGTTAGGTGAAGGTGAGGTGGGATAGTGAGGTCTTTAGCTGCCGCTTGAAGGCGTCAATGGACTCAGCTTCTCTGATGTGTTGTGGTAGCGCATTTCATCTGCTTGGGGTGTAGTACGAGAAGGTTGCTTCCCGATCCTTTTGAGTGGAGCTTCTGGGACCCTCAGGAGGCCAGCTTCAGCAGATCTGAGGGTTTGTGCAGGAATATAAAAAGACAGCGTGTCAGTGATTTAGCATGGGTCAAGACCGTTTATGTCCTTCAATCCTAGTAAGAGTATTTTAAAGTCAATTGTGTATTAAACAGACAGCCAGTGGAATTCAGCTAATATAGGAGTGATGTGATCCCTTCTTCTAGTTTTTGTTAGTAACCTTGCAGTCAAGTTTTGAATAAGCTGTAGTTTCTCAATTGACTTTTTGGGAGGCCTGCAAATAGGGCATTACTAATCTACCTGAGATAAATGCGTTAACCAGTTTTTCGACGTCCTGCTGTGTCAGGAAGGGGCAAACTGGTGCAAAGATGGAAATAGGCGGTTTTGTTATTTTGCTTAGCAATGTTCTGTCTTTCTGGCACTGGACTAGCCCATTGACTCAGATGTGACGTGACGGTAAGAGGTTTAGAAGAAAAAACGGCAGTGCTGCTTTGTGACTGCTGGACTTTTATTTTGACAAGTTTTTGTCGTTCTGTCTTTCACATTCATGAAAGGTCTGGTATGAATGTTAAGTCATGTCTCATGAAACAGTCATGAATGCTTTATGTGCAGTTTATGACAGCTGCTATGAATGTGTTATGAACTCACCCGTCAAGTAAAGTGTTACCTTTTATTAATATGGGGTTCAAAGCTTAAGTCAAAGTCAAGGATCACTTCAAGGCTTGTCACCTTTTCTCTGACATGCTGGTTTAGGTTTCCTAGGTTAGAGTAGAGAGCCTCTTGTTTATCTTTGGGGCCAATAAGTAAAACCTCGGTTTTGTCCTCATTTAATTTTGGAAATGTATTATTCATCCATTGTGTGATAGCTGACAAGCAGGTTAGAGCGTGTAGGGCAGTGGTTTGGTTTGGTTCGACTGATATGTAGAGTTGTGTGTCATCGACATAACTGTGGAAATCTACGTTATGTCCCTTGCTGATGTTGCCCAGCGGTAGCATATATACTGAAAAGAGAAGGGGGCTGAGACAGCTGCCTTGGGCGACCCCAAAAGGCATGTCATGTTTGTTGGATACAAGATCTTCGATACTAACATAAAATTACATTTTAGTGCATGAACTGGCAGACCTACCCAGGTTTCGAGACGGTTGAGTAGTATGTTGTCGTCTATTGTGTCAAAGGCAGCGCTTAGGTCTAGGAAGACCAGAGCAGAGACTTTGTTTGTGGCTATACTAAGTCTAAGTTCACTAACTATTTTAGTTAGGGCAGTCTCTATGCTGTGGTTTACTGTAAAGCCTGAGTGGAATTTTTCTAGTATATTGTTTTTGCTTAGGAACAGATTGAGCTGCTTAAAGACGACATTTTCTAATACTTTGCTTATGAATGGGAGGTTAGAAATTGGCCTATAGTTGTTGAGCGTGTTATAGTCCAGATCAGGTTTTTTCAGAAGTGGCTTTACAATGGCAGTTTTAAAGGCATTGTGGTAAAAACTCCTGTGAGAATAGAGGTATTAATAATCTTTAATATAAATGATGAGATGCAGCTAAAAATGTTTTTCATAAGGGAGGTAGGGATGGGGTCAAGGCTGGAAGTTGATTGTTTGCTTTGTTTAACTATATTATACAGCTCTTCTTCGGAGATGGGGCTAAAGTTATGAAAGATTGGTGGATCCCTGCTGGGGGGTTAGTGGTGATAATTAGGGTCGTAAACGATACTAGTTCTAATGGCAGTTATTTTATTGGTGAAGAACATTGCAAATCCATTGCATTTTGATGGGGTGGCTAAGCTACGCATGTCATAGGCTGGTGTAAGTTTTATTAGCTTTTCAATAGTGGAAAAAAGTACTCCCGTGTTGATGTGATTCTTCAGAAGTATGTTCTTTTTTCTGTGCATATAGCATTATTGTAGGTGGAGATACGTTCTTTGAAGATTAAGCGGTTGACCTCTTATTTAATTTACCTCCAGGTTCAATCTGCTGCTCTGAATTGTCTTTTGAGTTTTTAACAGAATTGTTTAGCTTGTGTTCTACATTTTGACTGTAAGGCGGCAAATTTGTCTAAGATTTCTTTTAAATTGCTGTTAACACTGACTACCATTTCCTCAAGTGAGTTTTGCTCATTAAGGAGGTTGCAGGTGGTAACAAGGTGCAGGTTGGGATTCAAATAGAACGCAGTAATTATCGGAGATGGTGATGTCTGACACGGTAATGTTATATATTGACATAGTCCAAAGCCATCTAAAGTGTTCAACAGTTATTTAGCGTTTATGTCATAGCTTTTGTTTACATGAATATTAAAATCTCCCGTGATAATTATCCTATGGTAGTGACCATCATTGACAAAAGGGTAGAAAATTCCGATATAAATGTTGGTGAGTTTTTTGGTCTGTATATGGTAACAAGAATCAAACTGTGGTTTGTATTTACTTTGAGTGCTAATCACTCGAAGGATGAGAAGGTACCAAGATTAATCTCATTACAAGTGAATTGATCGTAGAAAATGGCAGCTACACCACCTCCCCTTTTGTTATCTTTTATTGACTGATAGAATTTGGAGGGCAGGCCTCAGTGAGGGTGGCAGCCCTGTCCTCTTTTAGCCATGTTTCTACAAGAAACCTATAATGGAGCATTTTGTCTGAGATGAAATTGTTTATAATGAAGGTCTTGTTGTAAGGGATCTTACATTAAGAAGTGCAGCTTTGTGATGATATTAGGATTAGTAACTTGTCACTGGAATGGGATACTAATTACATTGTGGCTTACGCAACCTGCAGTTCTAAATTTGTGTTGCCTATGGGAATTTTATCACCTCTCTGAGCCAAGTGCATGGTATTCCGAGAGCTAGGAGTGCTAACGCAAGGTAATTCATCAGCTCTGCTTATATTATGTAGGTGGTGCACTGGCTTAGAACTTACATGTCAGTTTGGAGTCTGATGGGCCACTAGTGCTAGTTCCAGGTTGCTAGCTAGCAGGCCCGCTCCAGCTTTGTTGAGGTGCCGACCGTCCTGGGCAAACAGGTTCTGTCTGGTCCAGAAACTCCTGAAGTTGTCAGCGAATTGGATGTTCTCACTAGCCTGGGCACGCCCATACTTCCTGTGCCGCTGCATTTGCATTTCGCTTGCAAGTAAGTCTGGCCAAGCTGCCTGTCTACACCGTTTCTACATTAACAGAGAAACTGGGACCAATGAAAATCTAGCATTTCAAAAACGCAATGACGGGGTAGTTTAGCGACCGGAAATCTACTTCAGTCACTGTCAACATGGCGAACGTGGAGCAACGGCAAGATTTCAGTGCAGCTGTAGCTGCTGTTTTGGAAGAATTCAAAGAGAAGTTCTCTCTGAAAATAGAGCAAAGGTCAGCCCTTACAAGCATTCCTTACAAAAAAGGATGTTTTCGCAATGCTACTGACCGGCTTCGGTAAAAGTTTAATTTAACAGTTACGGGCTACTACTACTTCTTCTTCTTGTTATTTGTATCAAGCAGTTTCCGTCGCTGCGTATACGTCAGAGGACAGAGGGGTGTGATTGGTCGAAGCTTCGTCCAGTAGCAAACACAGGCATTTCACATACGTGGGTTAAGCCTGCCCTCTGAGAAATGGGTTTACAACACAGCTTGGCCAGACCAATGTTCGCAGAGCGTTGATAAGTCGCATTAGCCAGGCTATGTTCTCACTGCAGCAGTGCCGCATCAGCCACAGGTGAAGCTGGCGTATCCGGGAGGACTGCATGTCTGACAAACAAACAGAGGGAATTTCGGCCTGAGACGATGCATTTTTTGCCTCTGAATTAGGGAGGTAAAATCGGACCTAAGTTTGTTCGGACTGCTGGAACCTGATGTTGTTCGAACCAATGTGGACTACGATCGTAGAGGTGGTCAGGTGCTGGTCCACCACGTCCGGTACCCTGGCCTGGATGTCCTCCACTCGATCCCCAGGAAGACACCATGTCTCGATCCTCGGTAGGGTCACATGGTGAACCATGGCGGACCAGATGAGCACTGCCGCTGGCTGAGTGGAGGACAGTGGGTGACCTCTCCCGGTGATCCGTCTCAGGGCTGCAGGCTTCAGCTGAGATGACAAGCGATGATGGAGAGCAGCGCTGGGATGACGGGAGAGTTTGTTGGTTTTGGCTAATGCTGTACAATGGTTAGAAAGATCGAGAATAGGAGGTGGAGAAAGTCTCCTCAGTACTCCCTTTTGGTGGCGAGCGACAACTTCTGCCCAAGGCTGGCTGTGGCACGAGGTAGAGCAGGCTGGTTTCTGGAGAGAGGCGAGGACAGACATATTGGTTAGCTGTTTCATTTGGCTAGGTAATGTAGCATTTAGTGTGTTTTTTGTGAGGTCTTTCCGGCCTAACTCGCTTGTAAGCCGACGAATGTCTGCTTTAAAAGTAGCAAATGTTGCATGGGCTTCTAACAGAGCATAGGGCGTAAGGCCCTTAACACTGCAGCTAGTATCCATTTAGTTAGCTAGTGGGTGCTATTATTGCAGCTGGATATAGCGAGCTAGCCTAGTTTGTGATGCTAGGTGGTGTGCTAAGATGCTAAAAACAAACCGGGGGTGACCTGGCATGCGATGTATTCAGCGCTAGTAAGTTAAATTTACCCCCTTTTTGTTCAGCTGTTTAACTAGTAAGTAGAATAGAGTGGGGAAGGGATGTTGTGAGTAAAGGGTATAAACAGTTTAAGCAAATGCTGCGAAAACTTAGCTTTTTTGCTAGATAATTTCCTTGGTCCTTCGGTGTCCGTTGCATAGGTGGAAGAAGACTTAGTTGCTGGTTTGCAGCCTAATAGGCCAGGTCTGCCCTTTGGGATCATACGGTATATTGGAATACAGAGAGACAATTAGAGTTAATTCTGCTCCCTGGAGTTGTGCAGTTTATTGGAATACAGGGAAGAGGAGACATGTTAACGTAAACTAGTATTAAATAGCCGGAGGTATTAAACCACTGGGTAGCATTAGCTTTAGCATTGGGTTTATTGCACAGACAATTACTTAAAGCACAATATGTAAGATTTGCTCACGGGGGTCCCCCTACAGTCGAGAAACCATATTGTCTGTAGGAACTGTCGTGAAATTTGTATCTCATGCATTTGTTGATGCTGGCGGAATTCCATGCGGAGAGGATTTTCACATTCAACTATATGTTTGCGTTCAACCATGTCTTCAACAATGCCTGGTGAGGTAAACAAAACTAACAGGGAATGTTACAAAAATTTTAAATAATGTTGGCAATGGTTCTCCTATGGTTATTTTAAGAAATTGGCAAGTAGGCTATCCTTACAGCATTTTATACGAACACTGTTTTGAAATATCAGAAATGACAAAAAACTCTGATACAACTGTAATCTACAATAGTTATTTATTAGAAGGCAAAGAACTTATACTTGTCCAAAAGTAACAGTGCCAACACACTGTCTGTGGGGTATCCCTCCTCCTCTTTTACTTTACTCCAGCGAGTGAAAGCATGGCCAATATTAATGCTAGTCCAGGTTCTAGTTATTACTCTCCCACTTTCTTTTCGTTAGGCTACAAAGTTATTGAACCATCATCATCAAGCCTAACAGATGTCTTGAAAGTGTTACGCGCTTAACTAAACTTACAAGCTAAGGCCTATAAACCACCAATCCAGTGTTTGACAAAAACATACATACATGTGCATACATTTAAAGAAATTAACATGTACAATTTATTACAAAAAATCTACTGCAGAATTACTGTTTGTATGTTACATGAGTTATTATGTAATCTATTTATATTAAAAAACCCATTAATTTCGCCTTTCCATTCATCTATTACTAACAAACTAATACACTTTATAATCAATTATACCACACGTTGGGTAAAATTTCCATTGTGATGTGTTCTTTACAATGACATTTTTTTTATACACACACCTATTACATTTATCATCAGTACGGCAAGTTCGTGGTAAAATGTAAATAAATGGTAAACATTTGACAGCTTTAGCAAATAATGAACAGATAAAAGTGCACAGAGTACCAACATGTTATATGATCCTCTGATATCTATTTCTGGTGCTGTCGCATTGCGTTTGGCCTCCCAACCATTGTGATTTTGCTAAGCTAGGCTTAAAAGAACTTTGGGATGGCTAGGGTAACAACCAAAGGCATGCAACTAATGACTGGGTCTTGGCCATAGCAACCTCCAGTCTGGAATTAATAAAGGAAGTTTGTCCAGTAAGTTACAGTATAAAGATACTAATTTTGTGGGAGAGTGAAGTAATTCTTCTAAGTTTGTTTTAGCCGTTAACACACGGAAATTCTAACCTCAAATTAAGGCAAATATGGTTACTGTGGTATAAACGGGATGATGGACTTCACGGTGTTCATATATCAGAAAGTAAATGCACTTTGAGGTGCATATCATGGCTGCATTACCACCTTAAACATGCACTTACTTTTCGATATACAAACCCCATGTTGTCCATTATCCCTTACATAGGATTCTAGTTATACAAATGTTTTAAGCTAGGCAGTTAGGCGGATCATGAAGTACTATAGTATTCACTTAATTGTCACCTGTTAATACAATTAAGGAACATTTAAATGGTCACAGAAGTTTCGTTAAGGATATCCTAGTGACTATAAATATTAAGTACAACGAGCTAAACCATTACTGATGCACAATTTTAATGTCTGATCCAGTATTTGTAAACGGCTATCTGCAACAGTTGACCCTGCAGATTTTCTCTTTGAAAATGCAAATGGAATATACAAACACAACTAGACAGCTATGCCTGGACATCAAAACATTTTACTACACTTTCCATTCCAACCTATTAGCATTTGTGTTTAATATTTCAAAAATCAATTGCATTCAGCTTGTTTAACATGTATGTAGAATGTATGCAATAACATGTACTCCGTTTTGTCTTGTGATAGATTTACTATGACTCAGATATGTTTTTTATTATTTATCAAGGCTATGAAACATCAGTATGTCCCACAACAGAAATCACAAAAGTCGACTTTGGAAATATAACACCATGGTAAGTGTGGTTATCTGAAACATCAAATACTGCACAATTTTTGCAGAATGTCTGTGCAAAGATAAATATGTGCATTTGTGTGCTCCATTTGAAGTGCTGCATCAGTCACAGCATGGCCATGTGTAAGTATCTTCTTTGGTTTCCATATTTACTGTATATGTATTTGTTAGTGATGTCCCAATAAATATTTTTGTTACCATTAAGTATCCTAAGCAAGTGTACTGAGTTTCAATATTTTACCATTGGTTCTAGGGGCTGCTATGGTAAAAGAATAGTAACAAGTACAAACAGATGGTGTGCCTTTGCAACTTAACTACGACTGTCTGACAACAGCCATGCACCTTTTAAGTATTGTAATGCTTAGTACTCATTCTAATGTACTCTAACACAAGCTTCTTCTGTGTTTTAAGGTATTCACTGAAGGTGAAGTAGAGCAAGACTCTTTCCCTACAAATACTCTGGGCCTAACAAGTACAATGGTAAGGCTAATCAGGGGCCTCACTTAAAGCCACACTATAACCACATAGCACAGTATGCTGTGAAGTTCAGCACAAAGGGAACTAGATGTACAGCATAGCGGTACATGGGGTGACCGCCACATAGTATTAATTTTTGGTTACCATACATAATAAGCTATTTTAATTATCAAATGTTCAATGTCGTACAGTGCTCACTTTCAAAAATCCCTGTTTTAAATGGTTATGCTCTGTAGGTCTAGCTGGTGGACTTTGTGGTGTGTTGGAAATTGTGGTGTGAGCTGCTAGTGTTATGGCCTTCTATGCTTATATTTCCTCTATTAAGCAGGTTCAAATCCTGTTTGTTGATTTTCTTTTTGTATTTCAACATTTTCATCATTGTGATGTTAAACCATAGTGTTTTACAGCTAATAGCCAGGATGTGATCTTTTAAAATTACAGCACCTCCTATGCATAAAATTTCATAGCATTTGGCATGCTTCAAGAGGTTGTTTTGCTGATTATACAGGGCAAATTTTGTATACTTATATCTCAGAAAATCTGAATATTACTTAAGACCACTACAAAAAAAATAATTCTAGAAATGTTGGCCAACTGAAAAGTATGAACATGAAAAGTATGAAGTGCTCTACAACTAGACGGCTGCATTGACCTTAGACTCAAAAAACACAGTGGACCAACACCAGCAGATGACACGGCACCCCAAACCCTTACTGACTGCGAAAACTTTACACTCAACCTCAAGCAACGTGGATTCTGTGCCTCTCCTCTCTTCCTCCAGACTGTGGGACCTTGATTTCCAAAGGACATGGAAAATTTACTTTCTTCAGATAACATACTTTGGAACACTCAGCACCAGTGCAGTCCTTTTTGTCTTTAGCCCAGGTGAGACACTTCTGATGCTCTCTCTTGTTCAAGAGTGGCTTCACACAAGGAATGCAACACCTGAGACCCATGTCTTACATACTTCTTTGCGTGGTGGTTCCTGAAGCACTGACTCAGCTGCAGTCCACTCTTTGTGAATCTCCCCCACATTTTTAAATGGGTTTTGTTTCACAATCCTTTCCAGGGTGTGGTTATCCCTATTGCTTGTACACTTTTTTCTACCACCTTTTCCTTCCCTTCACCTCTTTATTAATGTGCTTGGACACGGAACTATATAAACAGCCAGCCTCTTTAGCAATGACCTTTTGTGTCTTGCCCTCCTTGTGCAAACTTTACAATGGGCTTTTTTTCTGGGAGGATGATCATGCCGACGGAGTTGTTGCACTGTTTGGCATATTATTTGAGCTCAGACAGGCCGACCTTCCACTTCGGCAACCTATGCACTCATACATTTATTTTTTTAAACCAACTTCTGCAGCTGACACTAAAAATGTAAAAGTCATTAACCCAACTTCTTTGATGGAACTTGTTAATGCCTGTTACAAGTGGAACCCGTGGACAAGTGACCTTTTTAATGGTTGAAAGATATGTACAGTTGTCATTCAGGATGCACTCACTTTTGTGGCCCGCTCTTTTTACAATGCCTGTGCGTAAAGTTGTTTTCAGAGGACAGTAAATGAATATGGCCAAACAAGCTCTACTCTGACTTTTTAAAAACATATCCAAGTTTTATTTCTGTAGCATTGTCTCTTGAAAAGATGCAGCACATTTTTGCTGAAATCTGAAGGGTGTGCTCACTTTTGTGAGATACTGTATATGCAGTTATGCTTTTCAAACATCATTTAAAATAGGCACATATTGTGATTATCAAAGCGACATCAATGGGAAACAGGGCTATTCGTACTGAAAGACACTGACTGAGTGCATTTAAAGAGAAGGCTGGCAGCTGACCACACCACGCCCACAGAAAAATTATGCATGGAAGCCAAGAAAGATAAGATAACTAGGCTAACTAATTTGCGTTTTTTAAAGTTTTGTTTTCTCCTACAAACCACTATGACATTAAGCATACAGAATTCCACAACATAATAAGGTTGTGGCTACTATCGATCCGCCCAGGTCAAAAATTATCGGCCAGTTTTACTGCTTCCCTTACGAAAACCATCATGAGGGCGGTCTCAAAACAGGTCACTGATTTCCTAGCCCATAACCACCTACTTGCGGTGCTGGGACCCCTTCTGTTCACTATTTACCCCACCTCGCTGGGCCATGTTATCCGCTCACACAGCATCTCCTACTGTTGCTATGCTGATGACACAGAGCGTTATTCCAACCTGACAACACCACGGTCTCCGCATGCATCTCCACCTGTCTTTCTGATCTGTCCACATGGATGAAGGAACATCATCTCCAGTTTAATCTGTCTAAAACCGAACTCCTGGTAATCCCTGCCAGGATCCAATCCGCCATGACATCAACTTGAAAATGGGCGCTGTCACTATTACTCTGAACAACATTGCTAGTGTCATTATGGATGACCGGCTATCATTCTCTGAGCACATGTCCTCCGTAGTGCGGTCATGCCGCTATGCATTGTACAAAGTTAGACCGTACCTGACCCAATATGCCGCTCAGCTCCGAATACTGCAACTCCCTCCTAGCCGGCCTTCCTGCTTGTGCGATCAAACTATTGCACAGCAATGCGACTGGTTTTCAATCAACCCAAAAGGGCACGTCATCCCACTTTTCAGCAACCTGCATTGGCTCCCAGTGGCTGTCAGAATTCAAAAGGAGGCTTTGACGCTACCTACAAAGTCACATCAAGATCTGCCTCCGCCTATCTCCATGTCCTACTAAAGGCTTACATCCCGTCCAAAGCATTGTGATCCTCTAATACAAACCGTCTGGCCGTAACCTTACTTCTCACAAGGCGAGGTCAGTCTAAACTTTCCTCTGTCATTATACCTCAGTGGTGGAACAACCTACCAGTTGCTACAAGAGTGTGACATCCCTCTCTACTTTTAAAAAGCTTGTAAAGACTCTTCTCTTCCGAGACTGCTTTCCTTCCTAACAAAACTAACAACCACTAAACCAACCCTCTCCCTAGGTGCCTCATATATAACTCTCAGACTCTTACTTGATAACACATTTACACTTCTCAGGGCATATACTGGTAGTTGGTAATGGCATTTTATCTGAATCTCTTTTACACTGATTACTAAATTCTGACAGATGGCAGCAGTAGCGGCTCGTGGGTAGAAAAAAAGGTAGGGCAGATAGGCTGATGATGACCGAGTTTATTATGACCGCCGCTAGCGAAGCTAGCGAAAGCGGTCATTATAGTGTTGCCGAGACTTTTTTTCCCTTTTTTGTTTTTTATTTTTATTTTTATTTTTTTTTTTCACCGATTTTTCGTCAACGATTGCCAGGACACTGGAACTCTGGGGGACATAAATCTTTGTAGGCATGTAGCCCTAGAAGTTTTTGAGCGAATAGGAGCTTTTGGTCGCCAAGGGCCGCCCCCCCCCCCCCCCCCGCTGTGCCAGTGTCCATCAAAGAGGGGGAGACGCCGAAAAGTTTTTGCTGAATAACTCAATGAACGTTTCACCGAACAACATGAATTTTTTGTGATATGTCGGTGTTACAGGGGTGTATCAACCCTGCCCATAAACACTCACTTAAAGTATAGCGCCACCTAGTGATATGGGTAAATGCAAAAAATGGGATTTTATATTGGCAATATCTTGGACCGAGAAGGTGGGAACTGCACAAAATATGTCATGCACGATCAGCACAAAGACCTCTAAAAGCACAGCACATGCCATAAAATTTGGCCCATAGGGGGCGCTGTAATTGTACAAAATGTCGTTTTGCCTATTATCTACAGAACAGTACTGTTTACAAGCAGTTCTTTTTTGTCGTGAAATCTATTGAATCTCCCGCGTTGAAAACACTGGTCGACGCCCACTTCCAACAAAAAGAATTTCCGTGAAATTTTAACATTGTGAAAGTGAAACCAAACGAACTCATCATAGGCCGTTCATGTGAATCTCACCAAATTTGGTACATGTCATCTGCAGACAATGCTGATAAATCAAAGGATTTATCTTGAGATGGACTGTTTCAAAGTTACCATGTCAATCAAAATTCAAAACATAGCTTAAAATTCTTCAAAAGTCCATATCTCGGCTTCTAATTGCTCATATTTGCTTTGTTTTCATGTGCACCAAATTTTGTGACATTTCGTCACAGGGTGCGATGTTTCCCATCAAAGCTAGGTGTACAAAAGTTTTGTTAAATAACTCATCAAAAATTTTGACCAAGACAATGATTTTGTGTTGGTATGCCGGTGTTAAAGAGGCGTATCGACCCATCCCATAAACACTCACTTGAAGCATAGCATCATCTAGTGATATAGTTAAATGCAAAAATTGTGATTTTTCTTTGCCAATATCTTGGACCAAGAAAGTGGGAACTACACAAAATATACACAAACACACAGAATGTAATTCATTCAAAACCCACATCAATGCCCACTTCTAGCAAATCATTTCCACACAAACTCTCACCTCACAACACTGACCTACCACAAACTCATCATACCTGCAGTTCCCACCCTTCAATACACTGCGGCGGTCATACCATGTACCGCTATGCGGTACATCTAGTTACAATTAATTCATAACATGCACTAAAGAGCGCGTATGCCACTATCTTTAAAAAGCAACCTTGATGGGGAAAATGCGCGCACCTACACGCACTTCACCCATGCCTACGCACAAAAATGGAAAAGGAAAAACTGTCACCTCAGAAACGCGAACAGGGTGCAAAATTATTTACTTTCTACCAGTAAACCAATCAAAAACATCGTATATCATGCGTGAAGACGCTATTTGCCTGAAATATATGTGTGTGATTAAGTAAAACTTGGTTTATAAGTAAATCGTGGTTACTTGTTTGCAAGTACAGGCATGCTTTTGGTAAAAATGTCTTATAATTTATATTAATAAAGCCAAAGGAAATCTTGAAGTAACAACTAAAACCCTGCCTTTTCTTAATAATGTATTGTATCATATTCGTGCATGATGTGACATTTATTGTCGCTACATGGGCAAAGAACCGTAGCAGTAGAGTAGAGTAACTTGTAATTCCTAAAGGGAAACTAACGTGAGACAACCGGACTGCAATCAATTAGTTTTAAAAAGAATGTGCCTGTTGTTATCAGCTTCTTTATTGTGGTTTCGAACACACACACACTGTAGCCCTAATGGAGCTGTGCTGCGATGTTAGCATTCTCTAAGCATGGCTAGTTTTATAGCACAACTCAGATGTGACTTGCCAGACTCGTGTTTTTCGCCTTTTTTGAAAAAATGCTTCATGTCACACACCTACACTGCTCCAAATATCCCCTTGTCCACCCATGACAGAAGAACGAAAGAACCGGCATGAAAAACAGAACATTTTATTTCGTTCTGGACAACCATAGAGCCAAGGCTTTCTATCATACCACGAACGTGAAAACGTCTGATTAAATGACCTACCCTTGTCCTTCGTTTACTAAACGATATGTATGTCTGACTTATAGGGTCCAAGACTTCATATTGGCAATTTAGTTCCTATATCGAGTCGCTCGAAAGAGTTCTCCAAGAGAAACTCCACGCTATTGCAAGCAAGTTCGGTCGCCATGGTTTACTACTACTGGCGGGGTCGGCCCATTAGTCCGACAGCCCATTAGTCCGACAGCCCATAAGTCCGAAAATAAGCCATAGAGGACCAAACAAGAATCCCATTGGTCCGACATCTCATAAGTCCAACAATAAGCCATAGAGGACCATAACGAGAATCCCATTACTTAATTATTTTTAATGATGAAGAAGTGTTGCACACCCCGAGTGCGTGATATGATGTGTATTTCTGTGAAAATATAACTTTCTTTCCTCTTCACGGACATAGGCTCAGCAGCGCGTCTTTTTGCAGCTGCCTCATTTAACGCGCATCTTGGTTAAATGAGAGTGCACTTTGCAAAAGTGCTCACAAGGTATATCACAACTGAATTACAGCAAGTACACGACAATAGTAAGTCGAGTACATGATTTAGCTAAGCGGACGCAAGTTTTGGTTAAATGAGGGTGCGCGTTGCAAAGCGGGCGCACGCTTTCTTGACAAACCCCAAAAAATATTATGTGGGCTCTCCCAAGCACCGCAGTATACGATATTGCTTAGTTATGAATTAGCCTAAAGCTCAGGATTGGCAGCGGATTAGTGCATGACAAAAGTGATTCATTAAAGTAGGCAAATACATCGCTTTTGTAAGTACTGTGAGGCGTTACGGTGGGTGGTGTTGGGATGGGAGTTTTGCAAAGCTCATAAGATGCGCAGATGTCTACATTTGTGACAAGTTCAAGAGCTGTTCAAGGCTGTTCCAACAGTTTGTAGCAATTCATGGCAAATACCTGGACAGGGTGGTGTCCCTTGTGGTGTGCCTAATGGTACCTGATGACCCGATACAGGCATGTCTTGGCGCATGTGAAAGGCGAGAAGATCACTGGGCAATGGGCACAAATAGGTCCTTGCTACGAGCCATTGAGACATAAATGGCAGACACTGAAAAGTATGGGTGTTACTTCCATCTCTATCAGAGCCGGGACAAAAAAGTGCAGCACCTAGCTCCGTGCCGACGACATTTGGGCTATTAAGTTTATCCAACAAGTGATGCCGTGGGGGTCGGTGGGCCAGAATTGTAGTGCTAAAAAAATGAAAGGGTCACAACTCGACTCATATGCCGTTATCACTGGCCACAGGGGTTATTTTTGTTGTTTGTGTTTCCATGTTAGAAAAATACCAATGAAAACAGAAAAAGACTGCTTGCATTTTCTGTTTTTCTATTATCAAATGACAACAAAACAATGCGTAAGGTTTTTTTTTCGTTTTCCATTGTCTGATTTGAACATTAAAATGGACTGGCCTGGCCAGAAGATCCGCGCATTGGGCTTTGCTCTGGCCATGGTGCTGAATCGATTGATTCCTAAGGAAGTATCACACCAAAAATTCGAACAGTTTATTTGAAGAAACCAATGGTATATTGTAAAAATGAACTGGAGAGACAGGTCAACATTTCTTTAACTTTGAACTGAACTGAAAGAAATTAAACAGTGACTGATGAAAGAAAAAAAAAACTTTACTTTAAAGTGTGGTCAGACTAATGGGATGTCGGACCAATGGGTCTCTTTTTTTAGGACTGATACATCCTCAGCGGTCACTGTCGGACCAATGGGATGTCGGACCAATGGGCTGTCGGACCAATGGCATGGAACCCTACTGGCTGGGTGACGTGCGGAGTAATATACATAGACAGTAGAAGGCTGACGTACAGTGAAGGATCTTTTCCGGGTAGGGCAGAATAAATTCTGCCCCGTGGGCGTCTACAAACCCGCGCTTTTTCCTATGGCTTTTTCTGCAGTGTTCTCTGTGTCTGCGCACAAATTTACATAGAATGGCAATAGGGAGCTGGGATTTCTCAGGGGCAGAGGATCTGTCTGCCCTCCAAGCAATAGAATTCAACGTAATAGCAGCTACAGTGTGGCGGTGATCTAGACAAGCAAGAAAATCTGCAAACTTTTCTCTTACAAATTCTTAACAATGTTTAAGAAAACATAACAAGATTCTCGTTCGCACTGCATTTATAAAACAACATTTTATTTACTATTAATGAATGGATCTAGTTTTCTTAGTGGAGGAATCTTTGGGAGGGCTCTGCCCCACCTGCCCACATGAACCAGCCGTGCCTGGATGGCAGCACCACTATTTATTTCATATATTTCATTTATTCCATATATTTCATTTTTTTCTTTTTTGTATTTAATTTATATTTCATTTATGTTCCAAAACATAAGCACAAGCTTGACAGTTTTTTTTATTTTTAATATTGTAATATTTTAGCATGCAGGTGAATAGGGAAAATGAAACATATCTGCCCCAAAAATCAACCAAAACCAAAACGGCAGCACATATCAGCCATCAGCTGACACTGACCTGTAAACATCAGCATCAGCATTGGTTATATAAAAAACTATATCGGTTGACCTGTATTCAGCATGCATTGATTGACATGAGTAAAACTTTACATGTTATGGCTTATCATCAACATAAACATAAACAAATCTTGACTATGATGTGTACATGACTGATGCACATGCCGGATGTAGCACCACCAACTGGTAGTAGAATCAGATTAATTCAGTTTCAATATGTGAAGACACACACACACAGACACATATTCATACACACACACACACCTCATACAGACACAGGCACAAACACACACACACACTGACACACACACACACACATTCAATTTCAGACACACACACACGCACACACACACACAGATCATCCCACTTCACCTTTTCTCATAAAGCACATTTCCTATACATTGCAAAGATAGCATTGCCAAGTAATAGCGGTGTCAGTTGAGTTGCAATGTACTCCCAATGTGGAATATAAAGCTTGTATAATTTAGCATACACATATCAGATCTTTACAATAAATGTGTGTCACATTATGGGAGCAGTATGACACGTCCCTGCACCACAGATGTTCGGGCCCATCATCGACACTTGTGGCTATATTTTTCTCATTGTTACCACTGCTAGGCAGGTAGCAGAGCCTGCAACGGTGATGTTTCTGACACTGTTGACAATTGTTATTCTCTTCTTTTGATTGGTTGCTTGGCAACTTTCAGCAACGACAGTTTGAGAGTGTAGTGCAGAGTTGCCAACAATCTCTGAAGGATCTATCTTAAGTTATGAAGGAGTCCTGAATCCTTTCTTAATACCTAGGAAGCACTTGGAGAGCGTAGAACTCTGCCTCTCACAATAAGAATAAAGAATCCTTTTTTAACTGTAGATCCAGATGGGGATTTGGATCACCACCAAAATCCACAGAAATGTTTTCTTATCAGCAAAGAAAAAAATTCAGAAATGCTAGTGAAACAGCATTGTTGATACATTAAACACATAAATGTATTATTACAAAAAGGAGAAGAGAGAGAGTCCAGTTCAATTCAATTCAAAAGAGTCCAGTGGGGAAAGAAAAAAGAAAAAGAAAGAGGAAAATAAAAAAGGCTATACAAAATCATATTTTTCTTCTTTCTCCTCTTTTTAAAACAGTCTTATAGCTTTTCATCCCATTCTTTTATTATTGTCAACTCTTGCCAACCATCAGGATGTGGCTTTCCTTTGTTTTTAAACATAATCTTAGTCAACTGGTACTGATGTTTCAAAAACATGATAAATGATTCCAAGTTTACATTCTTTTCATTTTTAAAAATTACAAATTTACCAAGAAGTACAATGGTGCTTCGCAATCTATTTTTCTCTTCTTGAAAACCCCAAATAACATTGAATGGTGATAATGACAAGGCGAGTCTTTGCTCAGATAGCCAAACCACCAATTTGTGCCAAAACTGGGCCACATCTGGGCAATACCAAAACAAATGCATTATGTCCTCTTGTTCTTGTCCACAGTATCTGTATATATTATCTTCACTTAATTTCCAGATTTTTAACATTTTCTTTGTTGGCAGTATTTTATAGAACATTTTAATTTAAAAAGCTCATAAATATGTTACGCATGATGCTTCATATAAACTTCGAAAGATGTTTAACCAAAAAAGAGGAATACCAAAAACACTTTCCCAATAATTTTGAAAATAATGTGGTACAGTTGCTATATTTCGTGTGGACAAAAACAAATTATATATGTCCACGTTGATTTTTATATGTCCTAACCATTATTTTATGGTTTTTCATAAATGGGCGACAAACATGTACGTCAGTATTTGATTGTAACAATATTGTTTTCCATGCTGATGGTATAGCTGAGATCAGCTGAAGATACTGTAGTTTTTGGCAAACAACTCCATACATTGAAATAAAGGATCCATAGGCATAGAATTCTCCTTCCTCATTCAGTATACCATTAACAAAAAGTACATTGTTATCTAAAAATACTTGCCAACATACAGGCTTCTTGTTTATACAGATATTATAATTTAGCCACAGTATCTGCTGTTTGATCTCTAATGAATCATTTGGCATAGCAAATTGATAATAACACCACATAGCCAGAGAATTTTTGTAAAAGGGGGATAGATTAGGGAAAATGTCATTTAAGATTGCTTTTGCATTTTGACCTAGTTGAAAGAACGGGTATATTTTCCTTATTGGTGCTCCAACTTGAGCTAAGAGTAATTTGGATGTAAACCAGTTTTGATTTTTGTACAGTCGTTGAACCCATGTACTCGTTGAACTCCATGTACTGCCAGTCCTTTGGAGATCATCGCCATTGATTTTACTGTCATGGAAAAAGACTCAGACAATCATGAGAATGTCCTGATAGTCACTAATGTGTTCTCCAAGTTCACCCAAGCTTATCCGACAGCCAATCAGCGGGCAGAGACGGTTGCCAAGTTCCTTAAAGAAAAATGGTTTTACTTGTACAGAGTACCCAAGCGGATCCGTTCCAATCAGGTATACGCCTTTGATGGGGTCTGTGCAAGCTGTATGGAATAGATGAGCCACACCACTGCATACTATCCGGAAGGAAACGGGCAATGTGAGCATTTTAATCACACCTTCCACAACCTGCTGCACACTCTGCCCCCAGGCAAGAAGAAAAAGTGGCCGCAAGCCTTGCTACACTTACTGTTTGCCTACACGTCAGTTCACCAGTCCACAGGCGCTCACAGTCTGAGCTCATGTTTGGGAGAAAACCACAACTTCCAGTTGATTTCTTACTGGGGTGAGCAACAGAAGATCTGGGAAGTACATCTCCAGAAGACTGGGTCAGTAACCATAAGGGATACTGGACTGCCCTATATGCTGATGCAGAGTCGCCCGGAGGCTGCAGCAGCTAACAGGGAACCCCAGGGTCTCCCCCCACTCCGGCTTCCAGCACAAACAAGGTTATACCAAAGGAGCCACCATTTTGGCCGAAACAAAATACAAGACCTGTGAGATCCAAAAGTGTATTAACTGGTAAAGTGCTGAATTTCAAGCTACGTTTCATATCACCCCCTTTGATGAAATGTCACAAAATTTGGTGCACATGAAAAGAAAGCTGTTCAAAGTTGTCATGTCAACTTTGACCAAATATGAGCAATTAGAAGACGAGACATGGACTTTTGAAGAATTTTAAGCTATGTTTTGACTTTTGATTGACATTTACTTTGAAACAGTCCATCTCAAGATAAATCCTTTGATACCTTTTTGTCAGTATTGTCTGTAGATGACATGTACCACTCTTTAACAAGTTATTTAACAAAAAACATTTTTGGACACCTAGCTTTGACAAGAAACATCGGCCCCGTGACGAAATGTCACAAAATTTGGTGCACATGAAAATAAGTCTGTGTAGAGTTGGCATATCAACGTTGGCCAAATTTGTGCAATTAGAAGCCAAGATATGGTATTTTGTTGAATTTTAAGATATGTTTAAAATATTCATTGACATGTAACATTGAAACTTTGATAACTTCTTGTCATCATTGTCTGTAGATGACATGTACCAAATTTGGTGAGATTCACATGAACGGCCCATGACAAGTTTGTTTGGTTTTGGTTTTGGTTTTGCGACGTTAAAATTTCATTTTTCAATTCTTTTTGTTAGAAGTGGGGGTCAGCCAGTGTTTTCAATGCGTGAGAGTCAATAGATTTCACGACCAAAAAAATGTGGTTGTAAACCTTACCATTCTCTAGATAATAGGCAAAATTACATTTTGTATAATTACAGCGCCCCCTATGGGCCAAATTTTATGGCATGTTCTGTGCTTTTAGAAGTCTTTGTGCTGATTGTGCATAGCATATTTTGTGCAGTTCCCACCTTCTCGGTCCAAGATATTGAAAATATAAAATCCCAATTTTTGCATTTAACCATATCACTAGGTGGTGCTATGCTTCACGTTAATTTTTATGGGCTGGGGCATTTTTTGCATTTACCCATATCACTAGATGGCGCTATACTTTAAGAGTGTTTATGGGCTGTGTTGATACGCCCCTGTAACACCGACATATCACAAAAAAATCATGTTGTTCGGTGAAATGTTCATTGAGTTATTCAGCAAAAACCTTTCGGCGTCTCCCCCTCTTTGATGGACACTGGCACAGCGGGGGGGTGGCCCTTGGGGGCCAAAAGCTTCTGTTCGCTCAAAATCTTCTAGGGCTACATGCCTACAAAGATTCATGTCCCCCAGAGTTCCAGGGTCCTGGCAATTGTTGACGAAAAATCGGTGAAAGAAAAAAAAAAAATTAAAAATTTAAAAAAGGGAAAAAAGTCTCTGCAACACTATAATGATCGCTTTCGGTAGCTTCGCTAGCGGCAGTCATAATTATAAATAAGATTAATTTACAGCAAAGGCCCAATTTTTTGGGTTCCTCCGGCTGAAGTGCATAACTGGCTTCATGGTGAATAAATGACAGACTTTTAAGACTTAAAAGTCAACAGTAGAATGTACACAGGCAGAAAAGTATGCAGCTACACACATTTTTTTTTACATAAGCACAGGAGAGAATCTGGACTGGAAAAAGCCCTTTCAAGAAAAGTTTTGCTCCCTCAGATATCACTGCACTTAATAAAGTCCTATGACAATTGCCCACTGCCTGTATTGTACTATGTTGTGTTGTCTGCTCTGTCCACCTGTTTCTTGTGCTGTGCAGAGGGGTATGTCCATGGGGTAAGGGAGGAATGTATCCTAGATGATGTATGTCTGAGACTGTGTATGAGGGAAAATCAAAAAGTGATAGAGGGAGGTGGTGAAGTAAGAGAGTTTGTGTGTGCGGGGGTCTGAGGGGGAGGGAGGGCAAGGCAGCTTGGTGAAAGAAGCTGTCTCTCAGTCTGTTAGTCCAGGCCCAGAGGCTCTTTAATCTCCTTCCTAATGGCAGGAGACTGAAGGAGCTCTTGAATACGTGGGTGGGATCAAGCAGAGGGCTTTACGGGTGGAATGGGTGCAGTAGATGTCCTCAAAGGAGGGAAGAGAGACACCCACGATCCTCTGAGCTGGTCTCACAATCTGGTGTAGCTTTTCCTAGCAGTGTGCCATACCACACAGTGATGCAGCTGGTCAGGATGCTCTCTATGGTGCTTCTGTAGAAGGTGCTTATTATGGGGGCTGGAGCTCTGGCTCTCCTTCGCTTGCAGAGGACTGCTCATGCTGTTGGGCTTTGCTGGCCAGGGATGCAGTATTCTTTTACCGTAAGAGGTCCTCAGAGGTGTGCACAACCCGAAACTTGGTGCTGCTTATTTTCTCCACAGCAGGTAGGTTCGTTGATGGTTAGGGGGGATGTGCTGGGTGTGCGCTCTCCTGAAGTCTACAACGATCTCCTTTGTCTTCTCCATGTTAGGGGAAGGGTTGTTACCCAGCACCACTCGACCAGGTGTCTCACCTCACTCCTGCAGTCTGTCACATCCTTGTTGCTGATATGGCCCACCACAGTTGTATCATCTGTAAACTTGATGAAGAGGTTGGAGCTGTGTGACGATGGATCAACTTGGGTCAATAGGCTGAAGAGGAGGGTGCTTAGCAAACATTCTTGGGAAGCCCCCATGTTCAGTGTGATGGTGCTGGAGGTGTTGCTGCTGACCCATACTGCATGTGGTCTTCCTGTCTGAACGTTTAGCTGCCAGTTGCACATCGAGGTGTTGATCAGTCTAGTTTGAATATGAGTTGCTGGGGGATGATTGTGTTGAATGCTGAACTGAAGTCTATGAACAGCATTCTAACATATGAGTCTGTAGTGTCCAGGTGTGTAAAGGCTGAGTGGAGGGCTGTTGAGATTCCATCATTGGTCGAGCGGTTGGATCAAGCACCTGAATGCAAACTGAAATGGGTCCAGGGTGGGGGAGAGAGATGTCTTGATATGATGCCTGATAGTCGTTGAAGCAGGAGGGAGATGACTTCTACAGGCATGATGGTGGGGGCTTTCAGGCATGTGGGGACGACAGCCTGGCTCAGTGATGTGAAGACATCTGTGAGTTTTGCATCACAATCTCTCAGTATTCCAGACCAGGGATGTTGTCAGGACCTGGGGCTTTGCGTGCATTGATCCTGCTCAGGGATCTCCTCACGCTGCCCAGGGATCGTGTGAGCATCTGGTCACCATGAGGGGTGGAGTCTGTTGTGCAGGAGTGCTGTTGTGTGCCTTGGAGTTGTTGGCGGTCTGTGGAGTGGGCTTGTGGGCTTGCGTGATGGTCTGTATCCCCTACCACAAACTCTAAGTGTCTCTGCTGTCACTAAAGTGCAACATGATCTTCCTGGAGTACCGCCTCTTGGCCTCTCTGATGCCATATGACAGGTTTGCCCTTGTTGTCCTTAGGCCCACCTCGTCCCCAGCTCTGAAGTCACATGTGAAAAAGATTATCCCTATGGCACAATAAAATACTGTCTAAATAGCATATGACAGATTTACTTCATTTTTTCCTGAATGAAAAGAAAACGAGCTTAACTTATTTTATGTGTTTATGAACAATAAATGAAAAATTGCTTTTTTCCAGAATCTGCCAAGAAATATCTGCCATACCCCACAGAATTTCTTCAAAAACAGGATCACTGAAGAAGAAAGTATCAGTCTCAGGTGAATGTTTTTCAGAAAAATGACTTGACAATGAATCTAGAAAAAAAGATCTAACATCATTAAACATTTCTTTTCTTGAAAAACTTCAGCTTTCTAGGTGAAGATGACCACGCTGAATCTGAGGACTTTCTTGGAATATTTGATGGACTCTTTTAATAAGTCTATTACTTGCATGTTTGCTTCATCTAACTTTACTTACTATCAACCTGTGAGTTGTTAGGGTTCTTTTAAAATATATAGTGTGTATAGATGTCATAGCAAAGATACGGTATACTCACAGTTTCAATGATGGGGCCCATTATAGACACTAGGCCCAAATTTTAGAGAATATGGGTGTTGTGCATTTATATGGTTTGTTTTGCACATGAATTCCAAGCCTATAATACAAAAAATAAATTGTGTCTTTTGGAAAGTGCTGCATTTTAATCAGTCAACTGCACTGCAACTGCTAAAGTAATTGCTAATTGGTCACATAAGGATGCCTACTTTGACATGTTCTATTTGCATCAATTCAATTTTGTGTTTTGAGTGCAATATCAACATATAAAAAGGTCTTCTTCAATACACTTACAATAAAAAATAAAATGAGACAAAATTACATTAAATTAGATTAAACAACCAATAAGTATAATAAAGTATAAATAAAGAAGAGTTGATGATAAAATAAACATACTAGTCAGGCCAATAGAAAAAAGTCACAGGGTAATCAACCGTGGTGTAGTACACTTTATTGGGGTATGAATTTTAAAAAATATTTCAATTTAATTTTGACTTAAAAATCTCCACTGTATTTGAATCCCTTGGAAGGCAAATGCTCTGTGACCAGTTGATTTTATTTTAATAGATGGTAAAACCAGAAGACCGCCTTCAGTATAGTGAAGGCGGTGTGTTGGTGAATATAAACTGAGTGGGTTAAAAATCAGGAGTCAAATATGACTCTCAGTAACAGTGCAATCCATCAATACATTTTTCAAAGTCAAAGTCAACTTTATTGTGAAAAGCCATATGTACAGTGTAGGTACAATCACACAAGAATTAAACTTCCCATGATTTTTCTTCTTTAGCCACACCTTAGGTGATAAACCACATTTCATTCCCTTTAAAAACACTGGCGTGCTATTGCTCAGCATCTCTCTCCTGTTGGTCACTGGATCACAAGGACCTAAAGGGAGACACGCTCTGCCCTGCAGGCCAAGGAGCCAAGCAGGAAGTCTATAGTCTATAGTCTATGTGCGACGAAGCACAGTAGAAAACCTCCTAATCGAGAAGTCAATCTCCAGCTATGGCTGAGAGAAAACTTTCCTGAAACAAGTCTAAAAGGACATTTCATTCATCACAATCACCGCAGATCGTCCATGGAACAGAGACACTGTAACCTCAACTGGACCCTGCTGAATTGGCAAGGATTCCCCAACCAACAACCAAAGAATTCAAGCAACTCCATCAAAGGAAACAGAAAGCAACCTTCATGTGAGCACTTGGGCATAGTTAGAATATTACTTAGCACAGCAAGAAAGTGTTGTAGACTTCGAGTGACCATTTGTTATGTGGTTTTATTTGCTTCTTTGGTAGACAGATCATGCATGCTCTCGCACTCTCTCTCACTCTCACTAACTCTTATCTCATGCGCTGCACTGATATACCTGGTCAAAAGAAGTGTTGGCTAACGATAGCCTAGCAGAACTAGTCTATTGTTCCAAAACGAGTTAATCATGTGCCCTTCCCCCTTTCTTGCGTTATCTGGCACAAGGCTTACCCCTCACACATTCCGTTGACCATTTGACCATCCAGCTAGGGAGCCTACTACTCCCCCTTCTTTTCCTGTCTTCTCTCTCTTTGCACACACACACACACACACACTACCCTATTGTCTTGCATACACACACACACACCAGCACATCCTGTTAATAAACTATATCTTTGGAATAAACTGTTTGTCTGTTTTTGCTACAATAATTCTGAGAACCACTGTCAGGAAAGATTTTCACTTGCCTTTATTAAGAGATATTTGCAATGAATTAAGTGTTTATTATTAAGCATTATAGTTGATGGTTAATACTTTATAAGACTGATATGAGCCTGATTTGAATGAGACTGATCAATTAAGACCAATTGACCCACATTAATTAACTGGTGTATTGCGTAGGGTGGTTGCATCTACATTTTATTTTGGCACCCAATGTGAGGATTGTTTTTACCTACATTTATTTTTGTGCTCCACGCGAGGAGTACCAATTGCACCTACCACAGGTTGTACACAGGATTTGAAATTGCAGTGCTCTCTAGGCTCACTGTGTACATTACACAGATTATAAGCATGACAACATAAACATAGCAAAAAGTACAATAAGACTTTTATATAATACAAATAAAAGTAAAACATACAATCTGTAGCATAATAAAGCCCAAAAGATGTCATTTAAGCAGCAGTGTCATTAAGTTGCAAAAAAGTGTACATTGAAATTACCATGGAGCAGTGGAAGAGGGACTCCCCAAAAGAGATATGTCTTAGGTAAGTTTCACCAGGCTGAGACACTTACACTAAGACTCAGAATAATTGGAGAGGGAAGTAATGTTTGGGGGGTAAGCGGGGGGAAGGAGGGCAGGGCAGGATGAGAGTTTAGCATCCTGACAGCTTGGTAGACAAAGCTGTCTTTCTGCTGGTCCTGGCCTGGAGGCTCCTCAGTCTTCTTCCTGATGTCAGCAGACTGCAAAGGCTGTTGGATGGGTGGGTGGGATCTTTGGTTTGGGGGCTTTGTGTGGTAGATGTCCTGCAGAGACACCTACAATCCTCTCAGCTGCCCTCACTACTCGGTGTAGCTTTTTCCAGCAGGACATGGTGCAGGTGCCATACCACACAGTGAGGCAGATGGTGAGAATGCTCTCTATGGTAGTAGAAGTTGCTCATGATAGGAGCTGGGCCTCTGGGCCCGTACTGCCTGTGCTCTTCCTGTCAGGAAATCCAGCAGCCAGTTGCACATGGAGTTGTTGATCCCCAGCCGGACTAGTTTGAGTATGAGTTGTTAGGGGAAGGTTGTGCTCAACTGAAGTCAGTGAACAGCATTCTAACATATACGTCTCTGGTGTCCAGGTGTGTGAGTGCTGAGTGGAGGGCTGTTGAGATTGCATTATCGGTCAAGCGGTTGGATCAGTATGCAAATTGGAATGGGTTCAGGGTGGCAGAGAGGGATGTCTTGATGTGTTGCATGACTAGACATTAGAAACACATGAGGATGGAGTGAGCACAACTGAACGGAAGTCGTTGAGGCATAGGGATGATGGTGGAGGTTTTGAGGCACATGGGAATGACAGCCTGGCTCAGAGATGTCTGTGAAGACATCTGTGAGTTCTTCAGCAGTCTCCCAGTACACGACTAGGGATGTTGTCAGGATCCGGAGCTTTGCGTGCATTGATCCTGATGAGGAATCTCCTCACACTGTGCCGGGATAGTGTCAGCACCTGGTCACTGGGAGGGGGTGGAGTCTTCTGTGCCAGGGTGCTGTTGTGTGCCTCAAAGCGAGCAAAGAATTTGTTCAGCTCATTCAGCAGGGAGGTGGAGCTGTCAGCAGCAGGTGGAGTTGGCTTGTAGTCCATGATGGTCTGTATCCCCTGCCACAAACTCCTCTTGTCTCTGCTGTCATTGAAGTGCTGTGGTGTCTTCCTGGAGTACTGCCTCTTGAATGCCTTTCAAGCTTTTGTCTATGTTTTGGTCTTGGTAGGCCTACTAATAATTCTGCTTTGTTAGTTAACAGAAGAAAGTTTACGCTTAAGCAATATAACATGAGTGGGAGTGAGGTTGTTCGCGTCACGAGTGTGGTTCAGCAGAAGCCACGAAGCCGAAAGCTGAGTGCCATATGTAACCACACCTGCAAGGAAATCCAAGAATGCCCTCACAAAGACAGGTGTTATATTGCTTAGTTCGTGACTGGGTATCATTAGCATAACAGAAAAAATTAACATGCTTCCTGATTACCTTACAATGGGAGAGCATATAGATGGAAAAAAGGATAGAACAAAGAATTGATCCCTAAGGTACACTAAATTTTAAAACTAGTGTCATTTCTTCTGTAGTTCTATTTGTCCATGATAGCACGGAAGAAGTATGTTTACTCTATGGTGTTAAAAATGAGGTTTCACAATCAACTGTAAGTAATGGGCCATTTGTAACCCTAATCAAGGCAGTTTCAGTGAAGTGTGAGAGTGGAAAACAAATTGGAATTTTTTTTTTAAGAAAAGAAACAAGTTGGTCAGCAACCACTCTTTCAAGTACCTTTGACATGAAAGGAAGATTGGATATTGGTCTATAGTTGATCAGACCTTGTGGGTTCATGTTGGGTTTTTTAGGTAATGGTTTAATGATGGCCGTTTTGAAAGCTGATGTCACAGGGCGTGAGTGACATGTTAAGAATGAGAAGAAAAGTAAGGAAGATAAACAAACTGTATTTTTGCATACTTAGGACCCTGCTGTGACCACGCAAAGCCATTTAATTCAAACCTTCTAGCGCCAACCACTGGTCAAAGGTCATATCTCATTAAAAGCATGCACACGTGTGTGTAAGGGACCCTTTCTCTCTCTTGCTCATACTGCTCTGCTCCATTCTAGTTCTTAGAGTGAGAGCTGTAGACAAAACCCACCTAGCATGCAGTCATGTGACGTTTCTTTCAGTTGTGGGAGAAATAAAAACAGTAAGCAACATTGCGTGTGCTTACATGTGCATGTGATAGAAGTTTTGTGTACGAGTAAAAATACGAAGACTTTTACACTCACAATGTCCGATGATCGCAAACCTTGGAACATGCAAGCACACTTTTAGCATTTTGTGTGGAAATGCAGTGTAGTTATTATTCATGCATGTCTTTTTGTGAACCCAATGCCCCCCCCCCCCCCCCCAATTCTTTTGAGGAAAAGTTGCATTTGCCAAGGCAAATTGTTCTGTAATGAGCATGAATTAACAAGGCAAAAACAATTCCAAATCCAAAATGTTACTTAAAGTTGTATTGCAAAGTTGGGACATGCATCCCTGCCGACACAAAAAAGCAAATAAGTTTTGAAAGCTGATGACCATAGTGCTGGCTTTGTCAATGTTTTTTAAGCCATCAATTGGCACCTTTTAGCCTTCTTTTTAAGCCCAGGCCCTACTGTAATAGGCTACAGTTTGTAATGGGACATCCTTATTTATTTTGAATGTTGAGCATTATTAACTTTTGAATGAATGCTTACGCGGAAGGAAAAGCCTGGTTTCCCCAACACGTTGAATTGAGCAATGCCAAATGCATAGGCTAAATGCATAGGCATACATCAGTGATTGTGCATTCGCGACATGCGCATGCTGTCATTGCTATTCTGTGCCAGCGCAACGTTCATTTTTTCAGGCAAAAAATCACGTTGTCTAGATAGCAGATGACATTGCGAAAAGAAAAGGTGTGGTCCCGGCGCAAAGCGCACCAGATGCTATTATGAGGACGTATAAACCATTTGCGCTTTTGATTAATGAAAAGGTGCTTTTTCGTCACTGGCGCATTGTTCAAAAGCTATTTTAGAGGCGCACAACGCTTTGAACCCCGATGTACCTGCTGCTGCGCCAGAGAGGAGAGCTGAACTGGCAGAAAAGTTGCAACATGTATAGCCTGTATAGCTATGTATTTGTATGTTTTAGTAAGCAAACATGCACAAATAATGAGAATATAGCAGTGTTGTGCAGTTTATAGCAATGTTCTGCAGTTTATTTACAATTTCTTTTGTCGTTTTAAATAAACAGCGATCGCAATGTTCTGCAGTTTATTTACAATTTCTTTTGTCGTTTTAAATAAACAGCGATTGCAATGTTCTGCAGTTTATTTACGATTTCTTTTGTCGTTTTAAATAAACGTGGCAAGTTGTAAGAAATAATATGGGCAAATCATCAAAAAGAAAACTAGTGGACTAATGGTTTGATGGACCTATACCTTCCGTTTATTTCTGATGTTTCCTTTGAGTTTAAGGCTTTGTTTCCCGTCTTCTAACGTTATTGTACCGCTTTCGGCGCACAGCGCGTTGAACCCCGATGTTGCCCCAGAGAGGCGAGCTGAACTGGCAGAAAAGTTGCAACGTGTATAGTCTGTATAGCCATGTATTTTTATGTTTTAATAAGCAAACAGGCACAAATAATAAGAGTATAGCAATGTTTTGCAGTTTATAGCAATGTTCTGCAGTTTATTTTGTCTTTTAAATAAACAGCGATTGCAATGCTCTGCAGTGTATTTAATAAACAGCGTGGCAAGTTGTAAGAAATGAAATGGACTAATCATCAAAAAGAAAACTAGTGGACTAATGGTTTGATGGACCTCCACCTTTTATTTTTGATGTTTCCTTTGAGTTTAAAGCTTTTTTACGTCTTCTAACGTTGCCGCTTTGGGCACTGTTCGAAAGTTCTCTTCTTGCCAAAGGAGGACACAATTATTGAAGATATTTCCTCCCATACTTCTATGACCCGCGAAGGTTTGGGGAGATTCTTTCCATCCCCGAATATTAACTACTCACGCGCTTTTACTTCACGCACGAGCAGATCGGTCTCCTCCACCGAAAAGCTCCTCCCGTCCGGGTAAATCCGCCATCGTAATAGCAACAGGCTATGGACAATGCGCCCGCTGGCTCTTAAAGGGAATGAGAGTATAAATTCTCATTGGTTAATTGTATGTTACGCCCAAAACACACCCATGACTAATTTAGTAACTTAACCCAACCCTTTTGAAGATGCGCCTGGCGCAATGTTCGCCTTTTCCGCCGTGAAAATACCAAATTGTGTCGGGAACGCCCCCAAAGCAACTTGCGACAGACTTTAGACAATGCGCCTATGATCGTGAAAATAGAGCCCTATAAGTTAATCAAGATTATACAATAGTTAGATCCGGTCGATTTTTTATCCATTGATCACAATGGACGAGATGCGTTCTATGAGTCACTAGGAGTGAGGGTATTGACCCACATACAATGGATGACTCTTCACATCTAATAATCATTCCGCGGCCAGAGATACAATTTAACCGTTACACCAAGATTCCATTCCATCACCATTCCAGACTACTTTTAAAAATATAAAGTGGGTCAATTTGGGACAAATTGGGACAATTTTCATAATTATTTTTGTGGTCCAGTCAGACGTGTGTCTTTCATACGTGGACCTGTGCATCATTGTAGTGCACCTCTTCAAGGTTGCATGTGTAGGGAACATGTAAGGCCTCCTTTACATAGCCTGGAGCATGAGCGGGATGTAGCCATGAGCAGGCCATGACTGTTTTGTCAGTGTATGTGCATTCACACCGGACAGTGGCGGTTCTATAGTGTTTTACGGCCCGGGCAAGACCACCTCTCAGCACCGCCCACCCCCCGAGGCAGAGAGACACGCTCTTTCTGTGCATGGCACCTTCTCAGCAAGCAAGGGCGCCTGCAGTTCACTTAGGGGGCGCCATTGTGCCAATTGCAGCGATATGACACACAGAGCTTTTTATTTATTTATTTATTTTTTCCCCAAGCGCTCGTGGCGCCCCCCACGAAATGGCACCCCGGGCGGCTGCCCAGTTCGCCCGGACATCTCTGCGTAAATGGTGTGTAGCCGTGAAGGCCAGACCTGCATTTTGTAGTGCACATACTGTTTGAAAAAAAGAGCATGTGTTTCCCTGGTATATTTTCCAACATGAAATGATGATTAGAAAGTACAGTTGCACAATAGCTGCTTACCTGTCCTACCTTATGTAAATAGCCAGGGCGTATGTGTAGCTGATGATCCTGCCCAGGTCTGGGAAGAGGGGTGTTAAGTGTTCAATGCATAGCAGTTTGTTTTTTGTCTGTTTGTATTTTCTCTCTGTTTGTGGCTGAAGACAATGCAAAATGGGTTCTAATTTTTATGTACTGACATATGACCATCAAATTGGCGTACTTCCTGATTGACTGTACATTTACCCAATAATATAGAGTTGAATACAAGAACAAGTTCGCCCTTTTTTTAGTTTGTGTCAACAGAAGAAAAGCTGTGGCAGTAACTGCATATTTGGTCAAGTAGAGTTTACACAGGGAAAATCACACATCCTTTTAGAACATAAAAGCATCACCACTCTATACATTTTATTTATTTTTTACATTTACATTACACTTAGCTGACGCTCTTATCCAGAGCGACTTACAGGCATTTACAGGGTTTCAGTTACAGTCCCTGGAGCAGTGTGGGGTTAGATGCCTTGCTCAAGGGCATTTCAACCATGGGTAGGGTGGGATTTGAACCTGCCCAGGGATTTGAACCTGCAATCCAAAGACCAACTCTCTAACCACTAGGCCACAGCTGCCACCTTCATCATTGACTGCACCTTTATAATACAGAACTGGTCAGTATTGATAGCATTTTTTTCATGCTTTTGCAAATGAATGGTCATGTTTTTCACACAGTCGTGAGGCTATTTTGTGCATACATTTACAGAATATTTGTCATGAAATGTGTAGTTTCCCTATACAGTGACCAGCATAAATGAGTACACCCCTTTGAAAAGTAGCATTTTATACAATATATCATTGAAAACAAACGATATTTCCAAAATGTGCACAGGCTAAATTTAATACAGCATCTGTTGAACGTTTGACTTAAAACAAAGGTTAATAATATAACTCAGATGACATATTTTCAGTTTTAGTAAAATTAGTGTGGTGTGAGTGGATGAGTAATGAATCTTGGGGGACCCAAATGAAGTTGAATAGAAGAACGGCAAAAGAGAGGAAGAAGTTGACTGAGGACCAGAAGTGAAATGGAAGAATGGTACGGTAAAAGGAACAACATCAGGGGAAAACACCACAAAGAAAATGGACCTATGGGAATGCACACAGGGCAGTCTAATAAGAGTTCACCAAAAGATGGATCGACAAAATAAAGAAAGGGACTAGAAACAAGCAGTAATGGAAGACAGGATTGAAGAAGTGGAAAGAGGGGTGCAATGAAACATGGAAAACGTGGGCCAGCTAATGAATGGTTGGACGGACAGACTCTACAGGAACCTGTTAGGTTCCCCAGCAGGCAACAAAACCAAAGCCCTGAGGACGTCACCGTGCAAGGTAGTGAAGAGAGGATGAATCAGGAGCACCCAGCCAGGGGAGAGGACGAGTCAGACAGTGATGGAGATCTCAGTAAAGAAGGAGAGGTTGACCAAACCAAAAGCCCAACTGAAGAATTATCTGTTCCCCAGACAAAACATGAGAAGAGGACACCGTTCAGGTGCTGACAGCCCTGGCAGAGGGAGGTTACAAAGTGTCAAGGAAAACGTTACAGTTTGCCCAGTGATCTATTTTGGATGACTCATCTCGCACTAAGAGACGAGCATGTGTCAATGATCACAAAGGCTCCAAAACCCCAAAATGTGAAGCAAATGATCACCCCTTTACGGGTCTTAGTCTCAGCTGCAGGGAGTGACAACTTGAAGACCAAGCTTATCTGGACAACAGATACAAAAGATGCATTTGAAAGGATTAAGCAGGAGATGCAACAGGCCCCAGCCTTGGCTCTGCCAGATTACAACAAACTATTTAGCTTGTACATCACAACGAAGCAAGAACCAGAACAGGACATGTACATGACAGCCATTTTAGCACAAAATCAATGCAAGAGGAGGGGATTGCACTAAGCTGGTTAGTGTAGCGCAGGGGTATCCCCCTTGTTACTAATGACTGGATGCTGTATATATAGCATACACAAAGATCCATTACAATGGGATGGCCCATAATGATTTACACAAGTCATGTGATAACCCAACTTGCAGAGAAAGGGGAGTTTTGTCTCACCCCTCAGCGGCAACTCCGTCACTATAACCTGTTCTTAACCGATGAAACAATGAAAATGTGTGACATTGACACCAATCCAGCAGACTTCCACCAAAATATGATGCCACAAGTCTGTAGCCAGCTCTACAGGGAAGACCTGGAGAGTAAGCCACTGAAGAGTGGCTTAATTTACTTCATGGACGGCTCTAGTCACAATTATGCAAATAAAACACATGCTGGATTCATCATAATTGAATGGCTGGCGTCACAGTTTATTACAGTGATGTGTGAGCCCAGCCTTGCTCAGCCCAGCTGGCTGAACTGAAGGGCCTCACTGCAGCGTGTCAATTATGGAAAGGCAAGGATGTAACCATCCACAGAGACCGTGCCTTTACTTACAACGTGTGTCATGTTCATGGGGCTCAGTGGAAACAAAGGGCTTTAAGAAAACTGATGGGAGCCCCATACAGCATCTTCATGACATACAGCAACTGCTTAAACCACCATCTACCATCTGTAAATGGAAGGCACATTACAGGGGTCAGGACTGCATCATGTTGGGCAATGCAAGGGCTGATGAGGTAGCCAAAGAAGCCACTTTAAAGACGTGAGTTGAAACTAAACCCACAAAATCAATCATGTCAGTACAGATAACAACCATTTGTTGGCATGTGATGTGTAAAGAGGGGTTACGCACCATGCCCATTTCTCTCACAAAAGGAGTGTAAGCAATGTAAGCCGTAGCGGGGAGTAAAAGACTTTAGAACCACCACTGAGTGTAAGTGATGGTCAAAGTGGATCAGAACCACTACCACCATTCCACCCCGGCAGACTGTGCTATCTGCCAAAGTATTGACTGCCCAGCATACACAACCAAATATTGTGAATCTTGTTACCCAAACACCCCAGTGCTGGGGTGGTTCAAGGAAAAGCGAGGAGATAATAAAGCAAGAAACTGTGCGGAAATTGGCCATGACTCCCAGTGCAGGTCAGTCTATAGGGCTGAGAAAAGAGAGAAGGCCTAACAGTGGCTGTTGGATAACCAAGCCCACATGGCGCACCACACTATCTGCCCTGCCCAACAAGACGAAAACACAGTAATGAGGTTTTTTACAAGGGACGTGGTCCCAAGGTTTGGCATTCCTGAAACCATAAGTAGCGATAATGGCAGAGCATTCATGTCAAATGTGTGGAAGAAGGTTGTCCAAGCGCTACACATTAAGTTAAGGTTTGGGTGTGTCTACCACCCAGAAAGCCAGGGCATGGTGGAGAGAGCCAATGGAATCCTATAAAACAAAATACTAAAGATATGTGAGGCTTTACGAAGGTAGGACCCAAATGCAATCACACTTTTTCTTTTTACTTTTATTTGCCCAAAACGAAACTCAGAAAACAACCAAGGCAAAAATCCACAAAACACAAAAGACAACGTGCACAAAACACAAAAGGGCAAAAAACGAGAGAAAAAACAGGGAAACACTTCCAAAACATCACAGAAAACCCCAAAAACTTTGAAAAAACTAGGAACAAAACAACGCAGGCATCCAAAAGTGAAATATAAAAAAACACAGCGAGAAAACGTACAACTTAGTCAGAGGCGAAGTGCACAAATTACACATAGGGAGAACAACGGGAAGACACCACGAAGATAATATGAAGACTGGACAAAGAACAAGGGAAACACAGGGGTTTAAATACACTAAGGGATTAACAAATACACTAAGGGATTAAGACTGAACAAGGGACAGGTGAACACAATGGAGACAATGAGACTGATTGGACACAGGTGAACATGGAACAAGGTAACAAGGCTCAATGACTGGGGCAGGAACACAAGACAAAAATAAAAGCACATGGGACAACTAAGCAAAGGCACATGGCACAGAAACATTGAGACATGACCAACAGGGGGACACAAATGACCAAAGCAAAAAACCCAAGAGACACAGACACAGACAGAATCCTGACAAGATAACACAAAGTAGGGGCTTGAATTGGGTGGATGCTCTGCCCATACCACTGATAAAAATGCGGTGCAAGAAGAACCATACTACACACTTGACACCACACAAAATGCTTATAGAATTAGCAATGCTGACCCCTATGATAAGGGAGGGGCACGTCCCAATCCTCGAGTTGCTGAGCCAGGAAATTCAGACCTATATTAAACAACTGTCTTACACTCACAAGACTATGTTTAAAGAACAACAGGCAAGAGAGAGAAAGGTGGGGCGGAGCCTAATGGACGTGTTCCTGAGGGTGTTTTGGAGGTCCTGCCTGGAGTTCTGGGCTGAGGGACCCTAAAAGGTGGTCGAGGCCACCCCAAGAGCAGTAAGAGTTGAAGGTTTAGATATGTGGTATCACTTTAATTCTTGTTACAGAGCACAGAGACTTGAGCCTGAGGCCAGAGGGAGATGGAGGATCACCACCTGAGACTGCGGAACACCCCCGAGGGCGGTGATGATGATGGTGATGATGGGACCCCGGAGGGAGCCGACACAGATAGGGGTGCACCTGGAAGGGGGGCGTCAACTCTTGATGACCACCCTGGGCCTCGTTTGCCTAGGGTGCCTCTTGTCTTCTCTCCCTAATCTGTGTCAGCAAGTGGTGTTGGTAGTCCAGATGAAGGATCCAGAGCTCAACAAAGGTGGAGGGAAGCCGATCCAGTTGCCGGCAGGGAAGCTGCTGCGGCCAGCCCAGGTGAAGAAAGAAGAGAAGAAGCGGAGACATCGGTGGCAGCAAAAATTCTGGGATCGACGACATCCTGGCAGAACTCTCCTCAAGTGCCTCGATTGTCCCAGGCACCTCACCACACCACATGGTCTTCCGCTGACCTGAAAGCCCACACCAATTCAGCCAACAAAAGGGCAGGCATTCTAAAAAATCCAACACTTCGAGAATGGGACAGTGAATCAGACTAGCCAACCAGAAGGATCCGACTTCTGGCTAGCCCATGGACTGAATATGAACTTGTCTGCAGACCAGAGGACGTCCTCTTTGGGGAGTATGGATCCCCCGATGAACCTGTCACTGAAGAATACTATGAGGAGTACTCCTCCGATAAAGAAAGTGACCTCAGCAATGTTGGCTGGGGAAACTTACTTCTTCACTGAAGAAGGCCCCACCCCAGAGGATGAATTTGTCAGTGTAAATAACCTATTACTGTAGATAGCATTAAAGACACTGGAGACCCAGGCCAGGAGAGCCCTTATGGCCTGGTGAACACCATCAGCATGCATACCCACATACGATAAAAGGGGAGGAGGGACAAAATATAAGCATCCCCTGCTCTTATCCTGCCAGAGTTAGCTTGCTTTTCCTTACCCAGGACGAAAACGAGTGGAGCCTTATGCATATAGTAGAAGTTGAGGTGCCCTCTACAACTACCAGGTTCATCAATTTGCCCAAAGACCTCCAACTCATAGTTAGGACTAGTACGTCCAACAGAACCATAACTCTGACTATCGTTTCAGTGCAACAGACCAACAAAGGGATATACCACTGCTTGGTTCAAGACCACACGGGCCAGGGGAATAGCCGAGAAATATATGTGATAAGCAAGAAAAGGAAGACCCAAAAGGTTGCTAGGGCACTGCAAAGGGGGCATAGGGAAGGACAGCATAATAGTCCCCCCCCCTTGTGTCCACTGAGAGCAACTGCGATCATGCCCAAAAATGGTACCCACCAGCTACGCATGGCGACCTGGTGGAGGTCTAGCCCTGGAGAGGCACAGGTCTAGATGTGAACGATGTATGAGTGTAATTATTGGATTAGGCATGTCGAGGCTGCAGTACCTATTTCTATATTACCCTTATTCCTTTTCCCTATCTGTAACCAATTTTCCAGGGCATTGTAGACCTGCCCTGCCCTTGCCACATAGAGTTGAACTTGAAGCTGACGAACGTGTGAGAAAGCGAATTGGTTTTTTTCATTCTAAGGAGGTCTCCATTAGGCAAATTAAAGATGTCGGCGCGGTCACCGGTTGTTCTGCAATAGGTCTTGCTGGCCCTAGGCCAGGGGAGTGAGTGAAATGGAGGGGCCAATTAACAGTAAGGCCATAAGTTCACCCTCACCAGGACAATCGTCAGTGTCTTCCAGGGATGACCATTAACACTGCTTTGATGTGAGGCTTAGAAAGCCTCAAAGGGGGGATATGTAGTAATTAATTAGCTTTATTGAGCTTTAGACATATTACAAACACATGAAAAGACAAGTTGTTGTAGAACTGTGACTGTATGAGGAAGTGGGCCCTAGGCAAAAGAAGTGCACAGTGAAAAAACAGGAAGGAGGACTGAAGGGTCCACATGTGAAGGCACACATGTGCATGTGTACACATAGGCATGGAAAAAACAGAGTTTCTGAGACAGAACATGGGAAGTACATTGTTACATGACATTTAGAATAGAGGACCAACCTCACAATAAAAATTGGAAGAAGATGTGAGTGAAACCACTGCTAGCAGCCTCCAGTGGGAAGAGGGAAGGGTAATAGCAGAAGTAAAGAACCAGACGGGGAGAAAAGAGCACCCAAAAGCCTAAGACTGGAAAAATACAGTTGTTAAAGACACTATTATGTTTATGTGGTGTATATGGGGTGACTGCCCCTTTAAGGTTGTGGAGCAGTCTGCCATCGCATTGGTGTCGTCATCATTGGTGCAGAGAGGCACCAATTGCCATTTTTCAATTCCGTCAGTCCTACAAAACCGGAGCACCGACTGCTGTAAGGTAAGTGCTAGGTTTAATTGCCTTTTGGCTCTCCCCCTGGTTTTGCTCAGTGGTATTGGAGTCTGGGTCGACTGTGCTTTAGTCTGCACTTCGTGGAAGCTTTTCCTGAGTGTCGAAGCGTTCCTGCCAATTGTATCGAGAAATGGTTCATTCATTCAAGTGCTTCAAACTTCATGACGACATCTTGTGGCTTGATGTTGAGTTGCAGCGTGAACTATTGATTTACATGACAATTAAAATCATCCTTCCCCCAACCACATTCCATTCCCCAGGTGTCTGATTTATTGCAGAAAGTCAAAGCGTATTTTTGTATGACTTAGGCCCTCAAACTTCCTGTTACCACAAAACACTTTGAGTACACTTTTTTATTTTACCAAATTTCAGTGAGTTTAGATAGGTCTATTAAACAAACATAACACCATGTCAGTTTTTAAAACAATATAAGGGGTCTTAAAAAAAGAGAGAGAAAAAAAAATAGAGACTCTGTCGGGTATGCATTAGACATTTTTATTTAGAAATATTATTTGTTCCACGGTATTTGGATTTAATCTGTTCCTTTTTTTAGTGACAACATCGCCAGCCTTGGAAAACACCCTCTCGCACGGCACTGAGGAGGCTGGGATGCAGAGTAGATTTTTTGCCAAGAGGAACAGATGTGGGTATCTTGTTTTGTTCTGGGTCCAGTACAGTAGGGGATCTTTAGAGCGAGGGCTGTTTGGTTCGCATAAGTATCTGTTGACCTCGACTGTTGCTCCTGCGGAGACACTCCGCGAGTTGCATTTATCAGCAACCTCGTTATCGAGGAGATCCCAAAGACCTGGAATGGTACAGGTATGGATATGCGTTAGAAAATATGCAGGCATAATGGGCACTATGCATCAACCAACCCGGTCTCACGAATGGTGCGTAAGATATCTTACGCAAACCTGTGCACGCTCATGCGTAAACATGCTTACGCAGCGGCAGAAACTCGCACATGCGCAATAACTTATAAAGCGCTTCAGACGGGTGAAAAACTCGCACATGCGCTGTAACATAAAGCTTTTGAGATGGGTCCGCAAATACTTTTATCGTGACTATTTTGCGTTTACCATTTGATTTCCTGAACTAGATAAAAGTATATTAGTAGTTTATATTTTTTTCTGAGATATTTGCTGTTTTAAACGAGTACATCAAAGCCGAATATATCTATTAGATTCTCGGGCAGTTGAATTAGTAGCTGACATTGTTGTTAAGCCTTTTTTTTTTAAAACTGTTTTGCATCTGGTTTGCAGAAGTAATTTGCAATCCCTTGGTTGTACACTGTTGTGATGGCTGAGCTGCTAAGTTTCTGGTTAGGATTTTGACGAAACTGGAGCAAAAGAAACAGACGCTATCAGATCCAGACAGTAGAAGAGATCAAACACGTAAACAACAAGCGACATTTTGCGTCAACGACGTGAAACATGGCGGAAATGAAGCGCTCCCAGCTCTGGTTGTCAATGTTGTGAGTAACTTTGTCGATATTTACAAATGTAAGTGCACTGTCGTTTTTGAAGTGGACATCAATAAACGTCACTTTACGGCATCTTATTAAGCAACTCATTAATTCTGACGATATAGTTAAGGTTCCCTGCATAACACGGACTCAGCGTGTAGAACTAGCTAGCTAGCGAGCGCTAGCGGAAACAAACATAAACAGAAATGAAATGCTAATTTATAATATTTCTACTTTCTGTTTTTAATATTTGTCTTTATCCCGTATTTTGTTGTTTCTTCGGTTTCCCCTTGTGTAAGTCCAATTGCTTCTGGGGTCCAGTCTTGCATTCCAATTTCCTAAGAAGACCAGTATAGCTTAATGTCCAACATCACAAACACACAAATATTTTATTATAAATATTTTCACGGTCAACAGTTGCAGAGGTCAGTGGTTGACGTGGAGGAAGAACAGTACAGTGTGTTTATTTTGATGCATACATTTTTTTTAAGACGCACAGTGCATGATGCAAGATTCATCAGTCTTCTGCATCTAATTGTGCATTTGCCTTTCAAGGGCTTTATGATCTCAGTTTGCCACAGATCGGGTGCGAGGAATGCCACGCCACATGGATTGCTGGAGTGAGTGTCCGAAGTGACTACCGGCTAGCTACCCAACACTTTTCAACAATATCAGCATATGAAGATGGCGCCTCCAGGTCTTCCCAGCCATTTTTTTAAATGCTAGACCAAGAGACAATCCACTTTGGCCGTGTAGGTATTGTAGAGACATAAGAATACTGTATGTGTTTGTACAGCTACTCAAAGCGGAGTTACTGGCAACATCTACCGGTTGATTGAGTTAACATAAGTAGAGTAATCTACCTTTAAAAGGAAGCATCAGGCTCCCACACACGTACACCAAAAGTCGATGCCAGTCAATAACTAACTGCATATTTGGTGCATTACCTTCAGGGTCACCGTACAGTGTATATGTTTGTCTAGAGAATGCCTCAAGTTTGATCCCAGATCACAAATGTACCAGATGCACAGTATTAGTTATTTACTGATTTTTTTTATTTATTTTTGTCAGTTGTCGGTGTCAGTCATCTGACCATGAGGGATTGTGAATTATATTTATTGTTCTTGTTATATCAGTCCTCAATAACCAAGGTGGTTAAAACTGTAAAGCTGTAAAACTGTAAAGCTCTGTAAACCTGAGTTGAAACAGTATTGACACACAGTTCTGTTTATTTCGGTGTCAGAGAGAGAATTGCCTGTGGAACCATTCGACATCTAAGGAGAGGGGCCTTGAAACCTGCCAGACCATCCACGTACCAGCCTGATCACCTCAATGCCACCCTGTTGTCCATGCCCATGTCACTCCTCTTCCTGCCAACATCATCTCTATGTCCTCAACTTGCTTCTAAAAAAGACTCTCACATACTTACTCACCTCTTCAATCATTCATTCACTGTAAAAAAAAAAGCCACACCGAAATATCCATACATTTTAAAAGGCAGGCATACACACCCACACCCACTCAGAGGCACTGTATGCACAAACACACTTGCATCAGTCTACGGTCACATACTACAGTCATGCATGTATGGACGCACACATAGGCTACATACATACATACAGACACACATATGTACATACTGTATGCACATGTGCAATTTTAACAATGTGGACTACGACATGTGCCTTTTGTATTTTCCACAGACTTGGCCTTTCTATTAAGCATGCTCACTTGGACAATCTTACTGCCTGGAATTTGGGCATTAAAAAATATCTTTACAACACACAATACCTGAGATAGTGTACAGATTCCCAATGTAAGATAACACTCCCTACTCTGTGATTAAGGAAACCTCTTGTGGTTCACATTCCACTAGCTTTTATGGTTTGTGTAGTGACAAATAAAAATGTTGATGTTTTAAAATGGCTAGATTGCCATGTTGTCTGTATTTGCGATGCTGTACTCAGCATTACTGAATGGGTGGTGGGGCTACATTGTTTAATAGTGGTCCTTGTAACCTGATATGAGATGGCCTGCTCACCTGGGGACCTTCTATTTACCTCACTTTCCACTGAAAACAGCCCATAGTGGACTTCAGAGGCCATTTGTAACAGATGGGGTGATACGCAAGCTTATGTCTTTAATAGTGAGCCTTGTTTCATGCACTTGAAATTGTTGTTTACCTTACTTCTCAACAGCCCAAGTGTAATTTCACCAGCTGAGGAACTGCTTCTCTACTTGTCGCTATAGGATAACAACGAACAGTGTAACATTTATATTTATTACTTATCTATGTACCTCACAAGAAATCACTGGATTTCTGGGATGTCTGGGTGGAGAGAGATTTCTGTAGCAGCAGTGTCCTCCTCTTTGTTTCCATACCTACAGTGTCTGGGATACAGTTGTACATAAGATTCAAGGAGTGGTATCTTTCAAAAAACTGATGAGGTCTGGGCTAAGACATGCATGCTATTGTGTCACTATGTGAACCACGAGAAAGTCAACAGATTTGTGTACATACAGTACATATCACCATGAGAAAGGCATGACCAAACTGTCTCTTCAGAAAACACAGTCAAATGCACCTCCTCTATCTGGAACCATGCTGTTCTCCTTTCTTGTCTTTCAACAAATTTGGGAATCGAGCCCAATATTCACAGACATTATGGTCTCTGTAAAGACAATTCTTTTTTTTTTGGGTCAACTTGTCACGATGTCAGTGGTTACTTTATTTTAATATTGATGGATCAGTTGCATTGTTTTACACTGTTTATAACTTAAATACTAGTTGTTCAAAGAGGCTGGATCACTCAGCCTGAGATAGCCTATAAAAATAGATAAATAAAAAATGTATAAAAATCATCAATAATGTTTGATAAAATCACCTTTCTTTTAATGTACAAATAATGTCTACTGAGTTGGGTTGTGATGGCTATGGGTCCTCAGAAAAAAAGTTTGGGAAACACTGCCTTAAGCTAGATTTCCCAAAAATAGGCCTACTTGGCTTCAAATAATGAATGACAAAATACAATAAAAAAGGGGAAAAGGAAAGTGTTACAGGGATATAGGGTATAAGTCACCTACAACACAAGAAAACTTTACTTTGGAAGCCTTTCACTTTTGGTATTGAACAGCAGCAGTCGAGTTATTACACTTGCCGAATCCCTTGCCTGTTGAATTGTGTTTCAACAGAATCGTTTAAAAAATAATTCATGAAAAGGATCTTGACAAAAATGACGGTACCCCTAGAAATGCTTGAAAGTAATTTGGCCACAGGTACATGCTGGACTAAGTATGTCCTTTAATTAGCATAATGTGTTGTATTCAGTTGTATTCAGTCTGTTATTCCCACACGAATCATCAAATTGTGTGAATGACAACGCGCTAGTTGTTCCCACACAAATCATATAGGCCTATATATTGTTAGAAAATGCTAATATTGTAACTGCTTGCATTTATGTAAATCTATGTTTTATGTCATTTCTGAATTCTATATGCACATAAAAAATATTTTACGTAATGCGTTATGTAACTCACTGGAGCAAAAAGAGCAACGGCTAGCAACCATGCTAGCAACAGTAGAAGTGTGTGCAATACCCGTATCATAACCAGAGTTTCAAAATGAGCACGTTTTATATAGCCTACATATTTTGTCAAACTCTGCTATATTGTATAACCTACTAATGTCATGAATAACTTCTCAACTTCTCACATCTTTTTTTCTGTCGATTTTACTCCACCAAACGCACCCATGACACTGTTTGCAACCCATGTTTGCAACATTGTTTGTGTGTGTGTGTGTGTTTTTTTTTTTTTTTTTTAACAAAACGGCTTAAGTGGACTACAAATTTCAGCGCCATTGTCGTAAACACCGTTGGAATTAACGTTGCACGTCATGGGAAATGTAGTCAAATTAAAAAAATAGCTTTATTTTAAAAAGTATACAATAGTTTTATAAGAGTCATGGCAAGCATGTCAAAATTACTAATATGTATCACATGCTTACAATATATACTTAAAATCTGACAATATTGTTATTATTATAAAATAAACAGTATTTACACATGTTTGCACTCAAGGTAGACCAATGACAGAAATATTATTTATAACCCATATCTTCAGTGGTTACCATACCAAATTTCAGACTGATCTGACCAATGGTTCAGGAATTACAGACATTCAAAATGTGCATTTTTTACACACTTGGTGGGGGCTCCTGGGGTAACTGGGGGCCCGGGTGCAATAAAAAATTCTCTGGTGCTTCCTTGCATAAGGGTGAACAACAGATGCTATTTTATTTCACTCTTAATTTTTTTTATTTTTCACTGACTAGGCATAGTCATGGTGTTAGGGTATACAATTGCATAATACACAAAGAATAATCAGGACCAGAAACCTAAGGACATGGCATATATGCAATTTTGGCAAAAATAATTTGACCTGGACTTATTATCTTATGGCTTCGGGAGTATTTAGCTAAATTATATGCAGTGCACCCAGCTCAGGGACCAAGTGCATGGACACTGATTTTCTGCAGGCTAAAGAAAGGTTCTTAAGATGTTCTACAAGCATTAACGCCTATTTATTTTACTTTTTTTCTAACCACTGCATGGTCTCTGTATACACCTAAGACCATTGTTACCAGTTTTGACATTTTCATCCTCTCATCTGACAGCACTGGTGTCCGAACGTGTACTCAAATGGGCATAATGGTCTCTCAGACTTCAGAATTCAGGGTTTCTTTCAGTAAGAAGTAATGTGACTTGTCACAGATGATGAAATGACCTTGCATCAGGTTATTCTAAGTTATTTTAAACAATTTTAAGTGTAATGTGTAACACAAGGCCCACTATTGAGTAGACATGTCCATCATCCCATCAGTAACAAGTGGCCTCTGAAGTCTACAGAGACCACTGGGCTGCTTTCAGTGAGAAGTGACTTGTGACAGGTGAACAGATCGATCACTTCATATCAGGTTATTTTTACTAATTTCAAATAATTCCAAGTGTAATGTGTAACAGAAGACCAAGTGTAGATGACTTACATGTGTATGACACCACCTGACATGGAGTAAACAGTGAAACACTGCTGTTATCAGTGATGAGTTCCCCAGGTGATTAGAGGACCTTATATCATGTTTTTTTTTACTTACTTCAGCTAACTGCAAGTGCAATGTTTATTAAAGATTAAGATATGTCTATCACCCCATCTAACAAGTGTCCTCTGAAGTCTACACACTAATGGCAATGAAATATATACAGTATGTCACAAAAGTGAGTACCCCCCTAACATTTTTGTACTGTTTTTATTATATCTTTCCATGGGAGAAGTCTAAAGATATAATACTTTTCTACAATGTAAAGTAGGCAGTGTACAGCTTATATAACAGTGCAAATTTGCTGTTCCCTCAAAATAACTCAACACACAACCATTAATGTCTAAACAAAAGTGAGTACACCCCTAAGTGAAAATGTCCAAATTGTGCCCAAAGTGTCAATATTTTGTGTGGCCACCATTATTTTCCAGCACTGCCTTAACTCTCTTGGGCATGGAGTTCACTAGAGCGTCACAAGTTGTCACTGGAATCCTCTTCCACCCCTACATGACGACATCACAGAGCTGACCTTGATCTTGAGACCTTGGGATCCTCCACTTCCATTTCAGGATGCTGAATTAGGTTCAGGTCTGGGGACATGCTAGGCCAGTCCATCACCTTCACCCTCATCCAAGGTGTGGTCATCTTGGAGGTGTGCTTGGGGCCATTACCATATTGAAATACCGCCCTGCAGCCCAGTTTTAAAGGGGGGGGGGGGGGTCATCATGCTCTGCTTCGGTAAGTCACAATTCATATTGCCATTCATGATTCCCTTAATGAAGTGTAGGTCCCCAGTGCCAGCAGCACTCATACAGCCCCAACCCATTAAACTTCCTCCACCATGCTTGACTGTTAGCAGGACACAGTTGTCTTTGTAATCCTCACCTGGTTGCCGCCACACACACCTGACACCATCTGAACCAAATAAGTTTAATTTGGTCTCATCAGACCACAGGACATGGTTCCAGTAATCCATGCCCTTAGTCTGCTCGTCTTCAGCAAACTGTTTGTGGGCTGTCTTGTGCATCATCTTCAGAAGAGGCTTCCTTCTGGGACGACAGCCATGCAGACCAGTTTGATGCAGTGTGCAGTGTATGGTCTGCGCACGGACAGGTGGTCCCCCTACCCCTTTAACCTCTGCAGCAATGCTGGCAGCACTCCTACGCTTATTTTGAAGACACAGCCTCCGATGATGCTGAGCACATGCACTCAACTTCTTTGGTTGACCATGAGGCTTGTTCTTAGAGCCTGTCCTCTGTATGGTCTTGGCCACTGTGCTGCAGCTCAGTTTCAGGTGTTGGCAATCTTCTTATAACCTAGACCATCTTCATGGAAAGCAACAATTTTCTTTTTTAAATCCTCAAAGAGTTATTTTCCATGATGTACCATGTTGAACTTCCAATGACCAGTATGAGAGAGTGTGAGAGTGATAGCACCGAATTTAGCACAACTTCTACCCATTTACACCTGAGAACGTGTAACACTAATGGATCACTAAGGGAGGAAAAATAGCTAATTGGGCAAAATTTTGACATTTTCATGTAGGGGTGTACTCACTTTTGTTGACAGTGGTTTAGAAATTAATGGTTGTGTGTTGAGTTATTTTTGAGGGAACAGCAAATTTGCACTGTTATATAAGCTGTACCAGCATGACCTGATCATGCACTTGTTTTTTTTAACTGTAGATGTGACGCCCCTGAATAAAAATACACACATTACAGGTGTATTCCCTTAATACACTAACTGAAAAAAACAAATCCTGTTGGTGTTGTTTTACCGGAGGTGCTCCATGGCCACACAAAATTATCCTCCTTGACGATGAAACTTTTAGGAAGTCAAAGTCAGCTTTATTGTCAACATTAAAGTGCAAGACAAGACAATATGAAGTACTGTAAGGTATTTGTGTTCTTAACTATCCTAAGTGTAAAAAGTTACATTATTTAATAAGTAAGATTTTGCCCAACTACTACAGTAAGCTCAAATAAATATCAATAAATTAAGCTAAACAAAATAATTAGTGTACAGTATAGTGCAGTCAACTCAGATCAGCAGTATCAACAAAAAGCAGCAGATAGTATATTGCAGGGCACAAAGAAAGGTACCTAGTGCAAGGTTATGGTGCAAAAATGGTGCAATACAGGCATATAGTGCAAAGAATATGGCAGACATATGGGGAGGTGCAAAAAAGCATATAGTGGTGGGATTATGGCAAACATCTGGGGCTCAATAGCCATTTTAAAATATGAACATTTTTACTTGACAACTATGTTGTTACACAATCCGCAAAAGTTAGTGAAATGTGAACCACAAGAGGTTTTCTTAATCCCAGAGTAGGGAATTTTCAATGCCCAGATTCCAGGCGGCAAGATTGTCCAAGTGAGCATCCTTAATAGAAAGGCCAAGTCTGTGGAAAATACTAAAGCCATATGTAGTAGTCCATATTGTCATTTGTGTCATATGTATATGTATACAAACACATATTGTCATATATATATATGTATGTATGTATGCATGTATGTATGCATGCGTGTGGCCAAGCATGCATGACTGTGCAAGTATGTTTGAGCATTCAGTGTGCGTTTTTGTGTATGTGTCAGTGAATGAATGTGTGTGTGGGTGTGTGTGCCTGCCTTTTAGAGTGTATGGATATTTCGGTGTGGCTTTTTTTTTTTTTTTTGAATGTGAATGAGTGATTGAAGAGGTGAGTGAGTATGTGTGAGTCATTTTCAGAAGCAAGTTGAGGACATAGAGATGATGTTGGAGGGCAGAGGAGTGACATGGGCATGGACAACGGGGTGGCATTGAGGTGATCAGGCTGGTACGTGGATGGTCTGGCAGGTTTCAAGGCCCCTCTCCTTAGATGTCGAATGGTTCCACAGGCAATTCTCTCTCTGACACCGAAATAAACAGAACTGTGTGTCAATACAGTTTCAACTCAGGTTTACAGAGCTTTACAGTTTTAACCACCTTGGTTATTGAGGACTGACATAACAAGAACAATAAATATTAGTCACAATCCCTCATGGTCAGATGACTGACACCGACAACTGACAAAAAAAAATTAAAAAAAAAAAATCAGTTAATAACTAATACTGTGCATCTGGTACATTTGTGATCTGGGATCAAACTTGAGGCATTCTCTAGCCATAAACATATACACTGTATGGTGACCCTGAAGGTAATGCACCAAATATGCAATCCAATGTTAGTTATTGACTGGCATCGACTTTTGGTGTATGTGTGTGGGAGCCTGATGCTTTCTTTTAAAGGTAGATTACTCTACTTATGTTAACTCAATCAACCGGTAGATGTTGCCAGTAACTCCGCTTTGAGTAGCTGTACAAACACATACAGTATTCTTATGTCTCTACAATACCTACACGGCCAAAGTGGATTGTCTCTTGGTCTAGCATTTAAAAAAATGCCTGGGAAGACCTGGAGGCGCCATCTTCATATGCTGATATTGTTGAAAAGTGTTGGGTAGCTAGCCGGTAGTCACTTCGGACACTCACTCCAGCAATCCATGTGGCGTGGCATTCCTCGCACCCGATCTGTGGCAAACTGAGATCATAAAGCCCTTGAAAGGCAAATGCACAATTAGATGCAGAAGACTGATGAATCTTGCATCATGCACTGTGCGTCTTAAAAAAAAAATGTATGCATCAAAATAAACACACTGTACTGTTCTTCCTCCACGTCAACCACTGACCTCTGCAACTGTTGACCGTGAAAATATTTATAATAAAATATTTGTGTGTTTGTGATGTTGGACATTAAGCTATACTGGTCTTCTTAGGAAATTGGAATGCAAGACTGGACCCCAGAAGCAATTGGACTTACACAAGGGGAAACCGAGGAAACAACAAAATACGGGATAAAGACAAATATTAAAAACAGAAAGTAGAAATATTATAAATTAGCATTTCATTTCTGTTTATGTTTGTTTCCGCTAGCGCTCGCTAGCTAGCTAGTTCTACACGCTGAGTCCGTGTTATGCAGGGAACCTTAACTATATCGTCAGAATTAATGAGTTGCTTAATAAGATGCCGTAAAGTGACGTTTATTGATGTCCACTTCAAAAACGACAGTGCACTTACATTTGTAAATATCGACAAAGTTACTCACAACATTGACAACCAGAGCTGGGAGCGCTTCATTTCCGCCATGTTTCACGTCGTTGACGCAAAATGTCGCTTGTTGTTTACGTGTTTGATCTCTTCTACTGTCTGGATCTGATAGCGTCTGTTTCTTTTGCTCCAGTTTCGTCAAAATCCTAACCAGAAACTTAGCAGCTCAGCCATCACAACAGTGTACAACCAAGGGATTGCAAATTACTTCTGCAAACCAGATGCAAAACAGTTTAAAAAAAAAAAAAAGGCTTAACAACAATGTCAGCTACTAATTCAACTGCCCGAGAATCTAATAGATATATTCGGCTTTGATGTACTCGTTTAAAACAGCAAATATCTCAGAAAAAAATATAAACTACTAATATACTTTTATCTAGTTCAGGAAATCAAATGGTAAACGCAAAATAGTCACGATAAAAGTATTTGCGGACCCATCTCAAAAGCTTTATGTTACAGCGCACGTGCGAGTTTTTCACCCGTCTGAAGCGCTTTATAAGTTATTGCGCATGTGCGAGTTTCTGCCGCTGCGTAAGCATGTTTACGCATGAGCGTGCACAGGTTTGGGTAAGATATCTTACGCACCATTCGTGAGACCGGGTTGCATCAACATATGTAGGCTTACCTGATGAGCTGGTTGAGGCATCAGAATTGGATGGCTGTAGGTGTGTGCATCTCTCTGGTGGTGTTTGTTGTTGGATTACATGGGCGCATTCGGTGGTTAGTTTTTTTTATTGCATTTTGTTGATGTGTGGTACTGACAAACCCCATGGTTTTGAAACGTTGGTCAAGTAATGTTGCTACTGCGTGTTGTCCTGCAGCTTCATAATGACACAGTCTTTCTGACATTTGGTTGATGAGGGGTATGGCGAGGGTCTTTCACATATCTGTTGTGAGCGCATGTTGTTTGTTGGTGATTGTGTGGCGCAGCATTTTCACAAGTGGTATGATTTTTGATCCAGACTTTTTCAGATGACAGCTCCACAGTGGCCAGCTTTAAAGGAGCCAGAATGTCCAGGCATTCCCTTATAATTTTAAAGAAATTAATAAAATGTAATCATAGGCCTTCACACCTTATTGGTGGAAATCAATGTGAAATGTTCCCACATTTCGGAGCATCTACGCTTAGCAACACATTCCATTTTTCACAAGAATCAACCGTTTTAACCACACAATACACTTTACAATTCGCAACACGCCTCACAAATGCATGCCTTCATTACAAACCCACAAGCGCACTCACCTTGTTGCTTGTGGTTATGTAGCCATTTTGCTACATCAGGCTATCTTGCTTTGATTTAGGGTGCTGTTTGGACTTAAACTTGTTTACCCTTGCTAGGTGGTAAGATCGCCCACTGCGGAGTCCTCCTAGCTGCTGGTATTCTAATCCGTTCTTTCGAACTTCCAGCGAGGCTACTGGATTTATAGCTCTCTGTTTGTTGTGTACACTGGTAGGTAGTCACTTTTCTTTTCTACCGACCAGGGCAGTAGACATATCTATGTATTTTACTAACACGACTTAACCTCATTAGGCTTTGTGCCGGTGTTCTATCATTCTATCCTACATATCATTTTATCCTACAAACACCCACGGCACATGCGCGCGCATGAGCAGATCACGATACTCCATTTCCCGCCATTTAAACATCATTTTGTCCTACATCAGCTGTTACTAAAACTTTGCAGAGCAAGCGGGGTAGATTAATGACGTAAATTCAATATTAACCACACAATGTAATATAATTCTGATTTAAAAAAGTGAGCGAGTCTTGAAATACAAAAAATATCTTCCCTAAACAGTTTAACTTTTCAACTTTTCATTTATTCAGTCATTTATTTAGGTGTGTATAGAAAACGCCAAACTGGTGGCGTGGTGGGTATACTACCTGCGTATCACGTAGACTAAATTGCTGGTAAACTTGAATTTTCATGACGTCCTGCATTCGTGTGTTGGCTAAAATAATACTCGGAAGTCTACATTATCCTTAAATGTTGGGTAGGTAGCCTATCCTAAAACATGTTATGGTAAAGACGTGTCTGATAGTGTCATTCCTCCTACCGTAGGATGCTTTGACAATGTAGGACAATCTGACAGATTATGTCTGTCGAGACATCCTGCCGTAGGATTTTCTGACAATGTAGGACAGAATGACAAAACACCTGATCCTTATTCGTGTTTGTCTTGCCACGGCTGGATTCCAAGTATGTCTCGCTGCAGTCCGTAGGAAGCGAAGTTGGATATCTTATCCAAGTCAAGTCGCCATATTGATTACATCACTCTCGAGGTTGGCCATTTGTATGACGTCAAGTGTATTTCACTATGCATGGACGTAAACGCTAGAAAGAAATTCCCCTGGCAGTTTGGCGAACTGACAGTTAAAGGAAGAACAAACCTTGCGGTCCCATGGGTTATGTTCAGTGTGATAATTTTTAGATTTGAAAATTAAACTTCTTAACACTGACAAAAGTAATTACCGACCATAGAACGGTGGGAAAAGGGGAACAATTTTAGTAAGTCTTGGGTTCTTATCCAGAATGTAATGTGACGTCCCACAAGCATTTTTGAGTTATTCAGTTATGAAAGTGTAATTTCTGTTGAACTGATAAAAACTAAATCTTACCCCAAACACTAAAATGTTGCAATTATCATGTATTGTGAAACATAATTGTTTCATATGGCAGTAGACTATTGGGGTGTATAATTTAATAGCTTCTAAAGTATGATTTAATAATTATAATATAACCTTTTAAATTAATCTTGTAAACAGCAGCTTAACACTGAATGCAACTCTACACATATTATACTATATTAAACTAGAAAAGCAGTCAGAGAGCGCAGACCTCCGCCAAGGCAGCTTAAGTCTGAGAGTTCAAAAAAACAAAATTAAACTAATAATAACTAGAAAAGCACTCAGAGAGCGCAGACCTCCGCCAAGGCAGCTTAAGTCTCCACCGTATTGTCATTCTCACCTTAAGACATTAAAAGACATTAATCATGTTAAAACATTTTATTACTGGTGTAATAGTTAACTAGTGGGTTCGTTCACTCATGCTCACACGAACTTGGTTGGCTCTTCGGTGCAGGTGGGTTCGTTCACTCATGCTCACACGAACTTGGTTGGCTCTTCGGTGCAGGAAAGTACTTTATCTAATTTCCACTGCCAACATGAACTACTGGGCTGCTCACCACTACCGCTCTAACTCTCCTCTGTCTTTCACTGAACCCTCTAACCAAAAACTCAACAACTCCTTGATTCGCAACAGGAGCCTCATTTCCGTACCAACCTATATTCCCTCCTTGCAAAATAAAAGTATCTGTAGATTCCATGCTACACTGGTAACTTCACTCAATAAAAAATTCCTGGATCCAGATGGTTATCCGGATCACCACCAAAAACAAATCAGTTCTAAGTTAGCCCACTTCTGACCTATCCTGAAAATTTCATCAAAATCCATCCATAACTTTTCGAGTTCTGTTGTTCACAAACAAACAAACAAACAGACAAACCAACGCCATCGAAAACATAACCTCCTTGGCGTAGGTAATAAAGACATAATTAAAGACATAAATAAAGACATCCTAAACGGAATGGGTAGGAGTGTGGAACATAGCCGACACGTGTATGTTCTCAGCCAAACAATGTTTGAGAAAAGTCTGGTAGTCGTCTTGGAGTTCAAATGAGAACAGGAGGCAGTCTTGCAACTCAATATCGTCATCTGCCGCAATCTTTTGCAGTGCCTGCTCTGCATCCTCTTCTGTCATGTCCAATATGGGGGGCATGTCCACATGCCCACGGAAGAGAGAGCGGTGTTCTTGAAACCAAGATACGGCAGTGGAAATATTCTTCATGACCGTCTGGGATAGAGACAAGGCATTTAGTACAATACATTGCAGCTATAAACATATTCTCATCCTAACAACTTACTGTTAAAACCACTGAGGTCAAAGTGATGCATAGGACTGTGTTTGTTTTTGAAAGGGCCGTCCTCAGGCCATCCAAAGTCACTTGACGCTGCACATGTCCATACCCATCACGTTACACTACACGCACTTGTACCAGACTTACAGCACTTCACACACCTTAAAGTATCACCCACTCACATGTTCTGAACCTCAACATACCACTTTACACACAATCTATTTCTCATCACCGCATTCACCACCCATTGACCTTACATACACCTCACACAGCTTTTACATACATTACTGTAACTAAAATGATATTACATTCCAAATTAACGTACATCACATTTTACCCCTCCACCCCAAACCCCCATAAACACCTGTTCAATGGAATCCACTGGTTCTCCAGTGTCCAACACATCAGGTGGCTCAGGTGGCCCAACAAACCAGTATATGCAGTGTTAGAAACAGGTTGCTGGTCATGGAATCATTACATTCAAGGAAGTAAGTATTAATTGCATACGTTGTAGCAGGTATCACGTTTTCAAGAAGGAGATGACACCACCACCTTCGTATCCAGGGGATGTCATCCTAACAGAAAGGCAAACAACAGGTTCAGGATTCAGTTCAAACTAAAGTGTGCTTTGTCAGTATGACGAAGGCTGTGTGCAAATATCAGTGTATGACAGTAGCTTATTTAATCACCTACAAATATTAGATTGAGTGATACAATTAGCATACTGTAAAGTAAAGATGCAATTTAGAAAAAAAACACCACAAACACATGTGGGTTGACATAAACAAAGGAACATTTGCATGAATATTTCAGAGCCAGTCACAAGTAACTCAGATTGGACTGCTTAGTGTCATGGACAATACAACATTGCAAAGCCAACAGAAAAAATGCCTGTGCATTTATAACTGACCATAACCATGAACACCCCACAGTCATTAGTGGCAGCCTGGCCTGGAACGTCCTGCAAAAATGTGACAAGATAAAACATACACTTAACCACAGACTTTTTGTGCACCTCATGACCACTTTTTGTAAACCCACCCAACCCTCTCTCCTGACCACTACACATTCAGTCTTCATCTTATCCATACCATTCTACCCCAACTTTACACACCGATTGTCTATCTTACCCCACAAAGCCCCCTTATACAATTACTACCACAGACCATATCAGTACTGTACCGTGTTTTTGACGAGTTTCCAGTGGCCAGGAGGCGACGGAGCACTGGTGGCTGCCATGCTGGAGGGCACACGATGGAGGGTGGAGGCAGGAGAAGAGAGACCTGTTACCTGTTAGGATACAGACCTTTATACAAAAAACATGTACAGTTCACTGTGCATGTACGTTTGAAGAATTAGACAATTTATGCAATACATCTATTTTGCACAATAAACAGTGCTCTTTGCCAACACAGTCAGATATTCTTGCAGTAAGACCCAAAAGCAAATAGCATTTTTTTGCAAGCGAAATAAACGTTATAAACACCGCTAGCTATGTAGGCCAACACTGGAAACTGGTACTACGTTTATCCAACCGAAGTCATGTTTTGCTCTAATGACAGTTAAGCTCTTACTAATCTTGCTTATACACACACAAAACCATGTATAGTTAATTCGCACAGAGGGATAAGTGTTGCATACATTCAATTTCACAAGACATATCTTTACCTAAGGTAGGCTCGAGCTAGTGCTAGCTAACACAATAAGTTATCCAACATGTTGGATAGTTGGATAAGTTATCCAACATGCAAACTTCATAAAACTACTGAACCCCACAAACTACATCAACAAATCAAATATCATATATACTTTATCCGGTGCCTTACTGTGCCACAGGGTCAACGATGTAATATCGTTGTGAGCATAAAATGTACTTTTCACTTACCACCGTTGCGTCGTCTCCTTTCTTGTAGACTCTGCTTTAGACCGCCTTAGACGTGACGTAATCAATATGGCGACTTGACTTGGATAAGATATCCAACCTCGGCGTCCTACGGACTGCAGCGAGAGGCTTCTCCTGGATTCTGTGCTCCCGTGCATCCTGTTTTTGTATCGTCGGCGGGGAGTCTATCACCTACAGTATGTCACAGAAGTGAGTACACCCCTGACATTTGTTTCCTTTTTTTATTATATCTTTCTATTATATCTTAAGTCTAAAGATATAATATTTTTCTACAATGTAAAGTAGACAGTGTACAGCTTATATAACAGTGCAAATTTGCTGTTCCCTCAAAATAACTCAACACACAACCATTAATGTCTAAACCACTGGCAACAAAAGTGAGTACACCTCTAAGTGAAAATGTCCAAATTGTGCCCAAAGTGTCAATGTTTTGTGTGGCCACCATTATTTTCCAGCACTGCCTTAACTCTCTTGGGCATGGAGTTCACTAGAGCATCACAAGTTGTCACTGGAATCCTCTTCCACTCCTACATGACGACATCACGGAGTTGACCTTGAGCTTGAGACCTTGAGCTCCTCCACCTTCCATTTGAGGATGCCCCACAGATGCTGAATTGGGTTTAGGTCTGGGGACATGCTAGGCCAGTCCATCACCTTCATCCTCACCCAAGGCGTGGTCATCTTGGAGGTGTGCTTCAGTATGTCACAGTACATATTGGCATTCATGGTTCCCTTAATGAAGTGTAGGTCCCCAGTGCCGGCAGCACTCATACAGCCCCAAACCATGACACTTCCTCCACCATGCTTGACTGTTAGCAGGACACAGTTGTCTTTGTAATCCTCACCTGGTTGCCGCCACACACACCTGACACCATCTGAACCAATTAAGTTTATTTTGGTCTCATCAGACCATAAGACATGGTTCCAGTAATCCATGCCCTTAGTCTGTTTGTCTTCAGCAAACTGTTTGCAGGCTGTCTTGTGCATCATCTTCAGAAGAGGCTTCCTTTAGGGACCACAGCCATGCAGACCAGTTTACAGATTACAAAGACAACTGTGGCATGTTAACAGTCAAGAATGGTGGAGGAAGTGTCATGGTTTGGGGCTGTATGAGTGCTGCCGGCACTGGAGACCTACACTTCATTAAGGGAACCATGAATGCCAATATGTACTGTGACATACTGAAGCAGAGCATGATGCCCCCCCTTTGAAACTGGGCCGCAGGGCGGTATTTCAACATGGTAACGACCCCAAGCACACCTCCAAGATGACCACGCCTTGGGTGAGGATGAAGGTGATGGACTGGCCTAGCATGTCCCCAGACCTAAACCCAATTCAGCATCTGTGGGGCATCCTCAAATGGAAGGTGGAGGAGCTCAAGGTCAGCTCCGTGATGTCGTCATGTAGGAGTGGAAGAGGATTCCAGTGACAACTTGTGACGCTCTAGTGAACTCCATGCCCAGAGAGTTAAGGCAGTGCTGGAAAATAATGGTGGCCACACAAAATATCGACACTTTGGGCACAATTTGGGCATTTTCACTTAGGGGTGTACTCACTTTTGTTGCCAGTGGTTTAGACATTAATGGTTGTGTGTTGAGTTATTTTGAGGGAACAGCAAATTTGCACTGTTATATAAGCTGTACACTGCCTACTTTACATTGTAGAAAAATATTATATCTTTAGACTTCTCCCATGGAAAGATATAATAAAAAAAGGAAAAAAATGTCAGGGGTGTACTCACTTCTGTGACATACTGTATATCATCTGATAGCGTCGTGGGCCTCCACCCGTGGATTGTCGGCTGTTGGCGAGCTGCTGTCTTGTCACCATGAGTGAACTGCAGAAACTGTGTGTTTGCGTTTGTGCATGAGTGAGTGCTGGTGGACTGGTTCTGATTATGGGGTGTTTGTGTGCTGGTGACCTTTGGATGCGTGTGAGTGTGCTCGAAGGGTGGGGGGTGGGGGGGGGTGATTATACATTGACTCTTTTTATTTTGTGTTTTTTTGGTTGATGTCTCCTCATTTATTAGAGAAGTGAGAGTTCTCTATTCATCTTGTTTTGTTTAGTTGGATTTGTGTTGACTTGCATTTTTTTTTTCGTGTTTGTTTGTTGCATCATGCCTGTGGCGGTCCAGCCCAGGATCCGGACCACTCTCTTCTTACTTACTTTCTGTGGGCAGTTTAACTGTGTGGATTGCTGTGCCATTGAACTTGAAGACATTTTGTCTGCAGTGTTACTCTAGGGTGGGTTGCTTGATACTACAAGGGTTGTGGGGGGTATCCGGGCAACTGGGATTGGGCCACGCTAGAGCGAGAACCTTCTTTCTGTTGTTGTTGGTTTATTTTGTTTATTTGTTTCTGTGTTTCTATTTCTTCCAGGAGTTGGGGTTGCCAGCAGGGAGGCCTGACATCTAGGGTTACCTGTACGTTTGACTCACCTCACAGTAGTAATAGTATATTTGACAGGGTTGCTGTGTGTGTGTGTGTGTGTGCGCATTGGCGCATGGGTGGTCTGTCCTAGCCTCCCTGTGGTAAGCCCCACTCCCTATGTTTGCGTGGGTGTGTGTGTGTTTGTGCATGTGTCCAGCGTCCAACAACTGCTTACTAAATTTGTTATTTAAAGAAAGACAATTGTATAATTAATGTTGTATTAATAAAAAGTCAATGGCATTTGTGCATCCAGTCTCTGTTTGTCCTGGTTGAACCTGTGTGTCTCACTGCTAGCGTGTAACAGTTTTTTCTTTCTAGAGGGAAGTTCTAGCCCTCTGGTGGTGTAGTCGGGTCAAACTGATAGCATCCAACATTCAATCATACTATTTTGTGGTAATATTTGAGTGTCTACATGGTCATGCCACACTTGAGTTAGATAAAAGGAAAATCCGCCAATATAACATATTCCATACAATGTTGATTGCCTGAGGCATGTGTAACAGAAGTAGGTGTCACTTCTAATTGGCTGGGCAACAATGCCTTGAAGTAAGCAAGAAAAGAAGGGTTTAGAGAGCTCGAAATGTATATAAGGTGAGAGCTGAGAGCTCTGGGCTGAGATTTGCTTAGAGACACCTGCTAAGAACTTCTCTTTGGGCACATCATAGGCAATTCTCCGGGTTGATCAACTCTTTGTTTGGTGGTTACAGCTGGCTGCAGTGGGTTCACACTGCTGATGTATTATTGGGTTATTTGCCTATTTACACTGGTGTATGCTGAGTGAATAAAGTCTTCATGAACAACTGAATTCAACTCTTTGGCTTCAACTTATTGTATAAAAGACTGCTGATTGACAACCAACGACGCGACAGTGCAGAAGTGGGCGACTTCCCTGTGGAAGGTTTTCCACGACAATAACTTTTGTGTTCATCTAATTTTAAGTGTGCGAGTGAAGCTGTGGAATTTAGAGCCCAACAAATTGGGAAAAAAGGAAAGATGAATATTACACTGGCTATATGTTCTGGCACCTGCACCTGTTTTTGTGGAAAGCAGCTGTCCAGCCTTTCTTTAGTTTTGCTGTTTAGGACACCTTGCTCTGATTGCCATACACTTTTATTTCTCAAGCTTTCATTTATACTGACTGCACTCACCTTAGTTATTTAATTCACTTATTTAAACTTACGTTTTTGATTATTGTAACCAAGTGTGCCCTCCCTTCTATGTTGTAACTGCCTTTAGCCATGCACTCATAACAGCATATTCTTCCCCCTGCACTTGTCATATTAGGCTCATTTGGCAATGACTGCAGGAGAGGGAGAAAATGAGTTTATGTCATGATGATGCTGCATGTAAGTACATCTAAATTATTCTAAAACCATAAAATAAAAAGAGACAGTGTCATTATGATTTAAGAGATTTATTTGTTCTTGTTTTCAAACAACACTGAAGCAATAGATCATTTCTGTCTGAGTGTTCAGTAATATTTCTTATTGCATCCAGTCACTGGTTCGTATCAATCTTGTGTTGTCTTGGTGCAGTTAATTTATTATGAGGTGAAAAACTAAGCTCGAATACCTGCTGCTTATTGATGCCTGTTATTAGCCAGTTGGTAATAGCATCTTAAATCACAGAGGCTATATACTCCCCCATCTAAGATACAGAGTGGATAAAAATAAGTCCACAAACATGTCCCCTGTGAAGACCTACATAGGTTTTAAACATGCTAGTTAATGTCAAAGATTGAAAGAAAACATTGGTAAAATATTTTCTATGACATTGGAATTATGTATGCCGATGGTATTACATGAAATTAGATTTTTAATAAAAATAATAACAAACTACAGTCTCTGATAGTCTTCATCTTGTGTAACAGTCACTCATAGGCAATATTTTTGTCATTTTGTAATTAATTTATAGCTGCTTCAGAGCGGCGCACAGATGCACCATCTTTTATCGTGTGTGTGTGTGTGTGTGTGTGTGTGTGTGCAGAGAGTGTGCACGTATCAAGCGTGTCTTGGTTCAGTTAATTTATTAGGAGGTGAAAAACTAAGCCCGAATACCTGCTGTTTATAGATGCCTGTCATTAGTGAGTCTGATAATAGCATCTTGAATCACAGAAGCTATAGGCTCACTCATCTAAGATACAGAGTGGATAAAAATAAGTCCACAAACATGTCCCCTCTAAGATTTTAAACATGTTTCGTGTACCACAGAATGTTGAAATATTTACAGTTTAGAGCAGACCTTTCAACTAATTTTGCAACTTATTTCCATTGTTTCTTCACACCCTTTTTTAAAAATAATAGCCTGGTTTGTGTATTCCAGTGATTACATTGATATTGGATTACTTTGGTTTTTCCAGTATTTTCAATAAATGTCACCTCATTTTAGAGTCTGCCTTACTTCCAAAGGTAAGTGTTGGCGGCGTGTTGGAAGGGCACATAGCTGGAAGTGTATAAAACAGACTTGCACGCAGATGGAAGAACAGACCCCTTCGTGCTGTATTTAACCTACTACTGTATAAAATGTATGCTGCTGCCCACTAACGTGATTGTAAGGGTGTCCCATTTTGCCTGCCAAACACAGTTGTAGATGTGGAATTTTGTTTGTTTGCAAGGTTGGTTTTACCAAACCCTCTGTATGACCATGGTTGCATTTAACACATAAACACCTGTGGCTGGTGCCAGTAATATAACCAACATAACTAAATTTGGACTGACAACTCTTGAACTTGCTTGGCAGTCAACTTGTGTTAGCAACAAAGCAATTTATTTAGTACTGACAGTGACATAATTGAGTTGGATATTTTGTAGATAGAGAAACTGTACTTGTTGTATGAGGCCTGTTACAATAGATGTGGCTGATGCGTGCTGGTATATTGCTGTTCAGGTTGTCATACTGTAATGTTTATACTTAGGCTTACTTAGGTTATACTTAGTATATAATGCTGTCACACAGCCAAGATGAACTCCCCTGCATGGGCTTGGAATGAACATTCGTCTGACTAACTTATGTACAGAAATCCTATTTTTATTATTTGTTAGAAGTTTTATAGTTGATTACTTTAATCATCTACCTAATTAAAAGCTAAATATTAAACATGCTAGTTAATGTCAAAGATTGAAGGAAAACATCGGCTTCCAATTTCTGTCATTGGAATTATGTATGCTGTATATATGCGATTTGACATGAAACCAACTGTTTCTGATAGTCTTCATCTCATGTAACAGTCACTCATAGGCAATATCTTTGTCATCTAATTAATTTATAGCTGCTTCAGAACAGCACACAGATGCACCATCTTTCACCGTGTGTGTGCAGAGGGTCTGCAGAGCAATGCTTCAGATTCAAAAAGAGCTTAATGTTTCTACACCAAAACAGCCAGAACTCATTAATTTTTTAACGAACTGAAGCCATTAAAAGTCATGTAAACAAAACATTATGCGTTGGTATAGATTTATTTTGTTACCTTCATATTTAGATCATGGTGAGGCAAATTACACTATGGCAGGCTACCACAGCTTGTGTGGGAAACACTGCATTTTGGTAATGTACCTGGCTCGGACAAAATAATTGTGCACTAGTAATGAAAATAGCTTTGTGTGCCCCCCTGTCTCTTGCATATGAGTATTAATGGTGTTTATTTAATACATTAGGGTACCATATGTTCTAAATTATAAATGAACAAGAATGCCTACATGAAAAAGCAGCTGTACAGTCATTGAGAATGTAAGTTTTTCTTTTTGAAAAAAAAAAAAATCAAACTAGTTATTAACATTGCTTTTTGATCCTTGCAAAATACATCACTGTTACCAATGCAGTATTGTACCCTAGACATTAATTACATTATGTTAAATGAAACACTTACACAAGAAATATTTCAGTTATAGCCATGGCCAATGCGAATTCACTGTATAACAAATAAAAAATGTCAATCATCCACCTATACTCATTGCTTTGTAATATTTATCTTGAATGTTCAGTTATTTGTGTAATTATAACTACCTCGATGTGTTCAAGTGGCTGACAAAAAGGTGTTCCTGATTTGGTCTAACCTACACTTCATATGTTTGCATTTCTTGAAATACCTATCCTCATATACAGTAGCTGTGTCCTGAGAATTGTATATTTTTCTGGTGACTGTATAATGGATGTTTGTGTTTGTGTTGTTTAAAGATATTTATTTTCTTATATTCAAAGCAAGTCCTATTCTTATGTAATAACAGTTCCTTAATATTTTCTGAGATCAATGTTCACCTACAGACTATGTAATAATTACTGAAAATCATGAAACTGTGCCAGATCCATCACTAAGCTTTTTTCTTAGTTCAATAACAAATGTCTTTGCAGCAAGGGCCAGGTCTTCAGCCATGGCATCAGTCGCAGTGCAGGTCCTTTGGAAGCTCTAGTGATGATTCTTCATTTTAAAGTCAGTTAAGATGACACTGACCCTTCTCATTTTGCTCCCTCTCTAAAGAAAGCAGGAAAAGTGTTACTTTTCAGAACGGAAATGTGAAGAGTGTAAGAGTTAGTTTGTTAGATCTCACAAATTTATATTATTCCCTTAGTTTTAATTTTTAATAATATAAAAGTTACTGCCTTGCGCAGAGGGCCGATTCCTCTTTTTTCATGACACTATCAAACTGAGCTGTGCCTTTGACCTTTGTGGCAGTTTGACAGCATCTGGACTGCATGTGTGGCTTTTTTTTTAGATTTCCACCACAAGAGACAACAACAAGCTAACCATGCCTGAGCCACAAGAGGATCTTTTTAAGCAAAACTGTATGTAGATCATTTTTATGGGAGGCAGGGTAACATTTTTTAACATAACAACACAAGCCACGAATGTCAGGTTTAGCATATGCCATTTAACAGTGCTACAATGTACAAATGAAGGGTTACCTGATTTGAAATGCAGTAATCTGTGAAATATAAGCAGTATTTTAGAATACTCAATGCTAATTGGAATAAAAGACTCAATGACCTCAATGAAGAAGAGTCAAAGACTTCAAATTAAAAATCAGTAATATGCAAAGAGATCCAGGTTGCTCCCTTGTGTGAACTGAAATAGCTCAATGTACCCAGAGCTGCAAAAAGCCCTAAATTACAGAAAATTAGGTTACTTCACCGCTTCACTTCTGCTATTACACCATTGTTCTGAGCCATGTCAAACCAGAAGAGGATCCTGACCTAATTTCATCCAGTTCAGTTAGTGAGTTACATTGGCAGCACAATCCCAACCAGTGTGTTTTTTTTTATTATGCATACATGCCTTGCCATCAATGATATGACTCACAGATTAAACTGTTTCGATCACCAGAGATTGTAGGATTCCCTTTTTGTAGAATTTTCCTAGCTTTTCTTCTTATGTCTAATTATTACTCAACTGTACCTCATTGTCTCCCACATTATGTGAGTCACATGAACCTTACGTCCTCAGTTGTGCACATACTACACAAATAGTGCTTTCCGACTGCATAGTACCACCACTACTTTACCGTACTATACTTTACCCTACTTTACCTCCTTAAGTTAGCGTTTGTTTTTCATTACAGTTGGTACCTTCTTAGAGGAGTCTTGCACAAAAAACATGACTTAAATATGCCTATGTGCACAACACGAAATGATTACATATAACACATTACAATAGCACTGGTGTAGGTGTTCAATTATAGGCTATACAGTACATGCACTGTGGACATAAGCCCTATGTATGACATGACCTCCAGCATTATTGACAAATACTAAAATAAATCTGAACATGCAATATAGTGCTTGTATACAGTCATTATGACCTGAAGCTGGTGAAAGCGGTCATATTAGTGTTGCCATTAAAGTGTTAGTGTTGCCAAGTTTTTTACTTTTTTTCCAAAACAACAAATTTTATGTCATTTCATCACAAGGTGTGATGTTTCTTGTCAAAGCTAGGTGTCCAAAAACAGTTTTTGATACTTGTCAACAATTTTTCCCAAGACAATGGTTTTATATTAGTATGCTGGTGTTACACAGGCGTATCGACCCAGTCCATGATTGAAGTGTAGCACCGCCTAGTGATATGGGTAAATTGGGATTTTGTATTGACAAAATCTTGGACCGAGAAGGTGGGAACTGCACAAAATATGTCATGCACAATCAGCACCAAGACTTACAGAGTACATGCCACATTTTTCCCATAGGGGGTGCTGTATTTGTATAAAATGTCATTTTGCCTATTATCTAGAGAACACGAACATTTACAACCATTTTTTTTGTCTTGAAATCTATTGACCCACCTGCATTAAAAACAGTGGTCGACCCCCACTTCCAATGAAAACAATTTCTGTGAAATTTTAACATGTTTCTTGTCAAAGCTAGGTGTCCAAAAAATGTTTTTGTTAAATAACTTGTCAACAATTTTTCCCAAGACAATGATTTTGTGTTAGTATGCTGGTGTTACAGAGGCGTATCGACCCAGCCCATAAACATTCGCTTGAAGCATAGCGCCAACTAGTGATATGGTTAAATGCAAAAATTGGGATTTTTGCATTGCCGAGATCTTAGACTGAGAAGGTGGGAACTGTACAAAATATGCCATGCACGATCAGGACAAAGACCTCTAAAAGCACAGCACATGTCATAAAATTTGGCCCATAAGATGTGCTGTAATTGTATGAAATGTCTTTTTGCCTATTATCTACACAACGCTAACGTTTACAACCGATTTTTTTTATCGTAAAATCTGTTCACCCTCACACTGGTCAATGGCCACTTCCAATGAAAATAATTTCCGTGACATTTTAAAATTGCCAAAGTGAAAGTAAATAAACCCGTCATAGGATATTCATGTAAATCTCACCACATTTTGTACATGTCATCTACAGACAATGCTGACAAAAAGTTATCAAAGGATTTATCTTGAGGTGGACTGTTTCAAAGTTGCATGTCAATCAAAATTCAAAACATAGCTTAAAATTCTTCAAAAGTCCATATCTCGGCTTCTAATTGCTCATATTTGGACATGACAACTCTGAACAGCTTTCTTTTCATGTGCATCAAATTATGTGACATTTCGTCACAGGGTGTGATGTTTCTTGTTGAAGCTAGGTGTCCAATAACAGTTTTTGTTAAATAACTCATCACAAATTTTGCCCAAAACAATGATTTTGTGTTAGTATTGTAGGTACAATCACACAAGAACTACCCTTCCCATGATTCTCTTTCCTTATCCACACCTCAGGTGATAAAGCCTTCTCAGGTTTCACACTCTTTAAAAACACTGGCGGGCTGTTGCTCAGCCTCTCTGTCCTGCTGACCAGTGGTGTAGTCTACTTTTTTGTGGTGGGTATACTGTATATTTGGGCAGAGGGACCGTGGTTCTCAAAATATGGGCCGCGACCCCCGCGGGCCATGGGAAGGACTGCTTGTATAAAACCATGAAAAGGCTTTATAACTACACCATAAATTGTTAATAGTTGCAGTACATATAGAACTGTATACAGAATGGTTAATTATATACATATGATTATTTTTCATATTAAAATTTAAAATTTACCAATATTAATAGACAAAATAATTGTGGGGGTTGCGAATTTGCCCTTGTCTGCATGTTTGAGGTATGAATGCACTTTCATCATGTGAACTGTGTGTCTCAATTACAATGGGAACACAATCACACTCATTAATCTTAAGACTAGTTATGTGACTTCAATGTGTTAGAAATGGTTAATATTTCAGTATGGGAGTATTGTGTGACATTAGTGGAGATTTTGGCGACTTTTGATTTTCGAGAGTTTGGGAGTTTTGTATTCTCAAATCATGGGCTGTGTGCCAGTTTGCAATGATTAAATGTGTCCACTAGAGGTCAGTGTTTCTCCAAGGCCTCAGACACTTCGAACCATTTGACACAATTTTCTGAGTGAGGCATCAATGCTTTACAAGGCTCCATTTGCCCATCACTACTTGCTAACTAACAGTCCTCTGTTCCATGAAACATTACGTTAATGTCAGCGCATTTACTGAGCCTTTCGACTTTTACTGAGATGTTTTCCTGCCAGAGCAATATCAGATTGAAAAACGTCCAAAATCAAAACTAACTTGTTTTATAATAGTAGCTAGCTTGCGAGATAGAGGACGAATGAATGCTACACTACAACATAGCTAGCTTGCGTTGTTAGCTATCGTGTATCGCGCTGTGTCCTCAAATTAACTTACATGCGGTAACTTGGTAGGAAAAACAGTCTCATGACAAGCGTTTACAATAGATTGTAGAATTACACACCTTCTGAATTATCATTCCGGGCAAAGAAGATCCTGAGGTCTTGCTGCCCAACACCGCGCCTAGCCATGATTCTCCATCCAAAAGAAAAAACGGAACTTGGGGACGCTGAATTTGGAGGTTCCAGAAATTCCACTGCTCACTCACTCGAGGATGCGGTTTTTAATTAAATAAAACGGCACATTCCAAATACATTTTCGTGAATTCCCTAACACAACTGTAGGCATAGTCAGTGGCTATGCATTGAAGTCTAAATATTAAAATGAACAATTTTGACCACTGAATATTAAAAGGACATAGTCAATTTTAGGTGAGTATACGCCCAATTTTAGGTGGGTATACGGTAATCCCCGATTTTTTCTGGTGGGTATAATAATAATAATAATAATAATACATTTTATTTAAAAGCGCCTTTCTAAGCACTCAAGGTCGCTGGACAAGCATTAAAATAGCAATAAAACAGCAATAAAAACAGCAATAAAAGTAGACATAAAGTGCTAAAATCAAGTGGGGAAAGAAAAACAAAAACAAAACAAGAACAGCAAAACAAAAAGAGGTGTCAAAGGCAATAAGCTGATTGAAACAGGTGGGTTTTCAGTCTGGTTTTGAAGAGGGGGAGAGAGGTGAGGTTCCGGATGTCAGGGGGAAGGGAGTTCCACAGTTGGGGAGCAGAGCAACTGAAAGCTCTGCTCCCCATGGTACAGAGGCGGGCAGAGGGAACAGTGAGAAGGGTTGAGGAGGAGGATCTGAGGGAACGGGAGGGAGTGGCAATGTGGAGGAGATCGGACAGGTAGGGAGGAGCAAGGTTGTGAATAGACTTGAAGGTGAGAAGGAGTATTTTGAAGTTTATTCTAAATTTTATAGGCAGCCAGTGTAGCTGTTGCAGTACTGGGGTAATGTGATGAAATGAAGGGGTTTTGGTGATGATGCGTGCAGCTGAGTTCTGGACTAATTGAAGTTTATGGAGGGATTTATGAGGGAGACCAAAAAGCAGAGAATTACAGTAATCAATGCGGGAGGTGACAAGACTGTTTACAAGGATGGAGGTGGAGTGGGGGGTAAGGGAAGGCCGAAGACGGTTGATGTTGCGCAAGTGAAAATAGCTAGACCGAGTTATGCTGTTGATGTGGGAAAGAAAGGATAGGGAGCTGTCAAGGATGACACCCAAACTCTTGACCTGGGGGGAGGGGGGAACAGAGGAATTATTAATGGAGAGGGAAAAACTGTCTGCTTTGGAGAGGGTGGATTTAGTGCCGACCAGAAGAACTTCAGTTTTATCACTGTTCAATTTGAGGAAATTGGAGGAGAACCAGTCTTTAATTTCAGAGAGGCAGGAGGTTAGGGAGGGGGGAGGGAGGGTGGAAGAAGGTTTCCCAGACAGATATAGTTGGGTGTCATCCGCATAGCAGTGGAAGTTGATATTGAATTTACGGAGTATATTGCCAAGGGGAAGAAGGTAAGTGATGAACAGGAGGGGCCCCAAAACAGAACCTTGTGGGACCCCTGAGGTGACATCGGAGGGTTGGGAGGAGAAAGATTTAAGTTGAATGAACTGAGTGCGGCCGGAGAGATAAGAATGGAACCAGGAAAGGGGGGTGTGGGAGATGCCTATGGAGGAGAGTCTGGAGAGGAGGGTGGAATGAGAGATAGTATCAAAAGCAGCACTGAGATCAAGGAGTATGAGGATGGATAGTAGACCAGAATCAGCTGCCATGAGTAGGTCGTTTGTGATTTTTAAAAGTGCTGTTTCTGTACTGTGGCGGGGGCGAAAACCAGACTGAAAGTGCTCATAAAGGGAGTTGCGGGAGAGGTGGGAATGCAGTTGGGAGGCGACAATTTTTTCCAAGATTTTGGAGATGAAAGGGAGATTAGAAATGGGGCGGAGATTGTTAAAGTTATTGGGATCGGAGCCAGGTTTTTTCAGGATGGGGGAGACAGCTGCCACTTTAAAGAGAGATGGGACAGTGCCGGAGGTGAGAGAGGAGTGAAAAATAGCGGTGATGAGGGGGAGGAGGGAGGGGAGGCAGGATTTGACAAGGGAGGTAGGGAGAGGGTCAAGGGGACAGGTGGAGGGCTTGGATTTGCGGATAAGGTCAGAAATAGTCGAGGGGCTAGGGAGGAGAAAAGTGGTGAAAGGTTGGGTGTAGGAGAAAAAGTCAGAGACAGGGGGGGGCAGCGGGACAGAATTGATGCTCTGGTGGATGTTGTGAATTTTCTCATTAAAAAAGCGAAGGAGGGAGTTGCAGGTGTCGTCAGAATATAGGTGGGCAGGCAGTGAGTCAGGTGGCTGGAGAAGTTTGTTGAAAAGAGAGAAGAGTGTCCTTGAGTTACCATTGTTAGTGTCAATTAAAGCAGAGTAGTATGCAGATTTAGTTTGGGTTATGGAGTCCTTATATTGAAGCAGGAGGGCTTTGTACATTTCTTTGTGAATAGTGAGGCCAGTTTTCTTATGGAGGCGTTCGAGTTGACGGGCTTTGGCTTTCATGGATCGGAGTTCAGGGGTGTACCAGGGGGCAGTTTGTGAAAAGGTAACAGAACGGGTTTTAATGGGAGCAATATGGTTGAGAATGGTGTTGAGACTATTGTTGTAAAGGGAGACCAGGTCGTCAGTGGAGGGGGGGGGGTCAGGAATAGAAATGTTGTTGATGGAGGCAGAGAGTGAGTCGATGTCGATGGCCTTGATGTTCCGAAACGAAATGGGGCGGGGCTTCTTGGTAATAGAGAGATGAAGAGTGATGTTGAAAGAGATGAGAAAGTGATCTGATATGTGTAAATCATCAGCTGAACAGTTGGAGGGGGAGAGGCCAGAGCAGCAAATCAAGTCCAGAGTGTGTCCTTTAGTATGGGTGGGGAAGGTAACAAATTGCTTAAAATTAAAACTGTCAAGACAAGATGAGAATTCACGGGTTAATGGGAGATTGCAGTTGTCCATGTGGATATTGAAATCCCCTAACAGAATTACATTCGGAGAGAGAGTAGAAAGGTGGGTGAGAAAATCAGAAAAGTCATTTAAAAAGTCTTTGTGTGGCTTGGGAGGACGGTAAACGGATGCAATGATGGTAGGAGTGGGGCCTGATAGTTGGCAGACAGCGGATTCCATAGTGGTGAATGAGGGCACAGATAGTGGTTTGATGTTCCAAGTCTCGCGGTGGATTATCGCGAGACCACCACCACGACCTGTGCCACGGGGATGCGAGATGTAAACATAGCCAGGTGAAGAGCAGTCATTGAGTTGTGAGAAATCGCCAGGTTGTTGCCAAGTTTCGGTCAGACAGAGAAAGTCAAGCTTACGGTCAGTGATGAGATCTTTGATGAGATGTCCTTTGCTGGTGAGTGAACGAACATTGAGGAGACCAAAGTTGACGGTGGAGATGTCTTGTCTGACGGGAGCGTTTCCAGTTGATCTAGCCGGGGTGGCTAACGCGGCATACGATGGCCGGCTAGCCGGTCTGTAGGGACGACGAGATGTGGACCAAAGTGACTTTATGGGACCGGAGTTGTTGTAGTGGAATTTCCGTCGGGAGCTGCGGTGGATGTATCTTCGGCGGGGCTGGCGAGCGATGTCGGGATGGAGTCGAAGACAGGACGGGGGAGGAGACAGGTGACCACGGAACCGGAGTAGCTCAGCAGCGGTGTACTGAATGAGACCAGCTGCAGGATGGTAGAGGTGGAGGAATGCCATAGTCCAGGTCAGTGCCAGCCAGGAGCAAACTTTGAACACCGCGTCCTTAACGAACGTCCTAAAACCACTTTGAAAGCTAAAAAAACCACAATTTAAAAGCTAAGAAACAAACGCAGAGTTTAAAAAGTGCTGATGAGCAGCGGCAGCCATCACGCGCCAGCGTGCACTCAACAGACATGCGCGAGATGATTCCCTCATGCCATATTCAAGCCAAGGGCAGGAAAAGTTCAAACCAGTATCACACCAAGCCTGCGTATCACGTAGACTACACTACTGCTGCTGACCAACAGATCACATGGATCTAAAGAGACACCCTCTCTGTCTCGTGGGCCACCGGACCTCACAGACCTAAAGAGACACCCTCTCTGCCCTGCACCAGGCCAGGGATCCAAGCAGGCAGACCAAAACGTCGTCATGCGCAGCTAAATAGACAAAGAATGGCCTTAGCACAAGGTCACACAGTACTTTAACTCGAGTACGCAAGTTTAGTGGAAAGGCGACCGGCTTCCCTTTCTCAGTCGTATAGCCACGAACAAGGTGAGCGGATTCCCCTAGGCTACCCATTGCACGAGCAACATTTTGAGTTTGAATGGAACGGACCAATTCTAATCCACAGGATTCCCAGCTAGACGCTGAGGAAGTACAGTTCTGTAAATGTCTATGCACGATGAACCACCGCAGGAAATCTCTTAATCGCGAAGTCGATTCCCAGCTACAGGCTGAGAGAGAACTTCCCTAAAACAAGGGACAACTAAAACAACATCGGATCACCACAGACCATGGTACTGAGACGATGTAACCTCCTGAATCGGCAAGAATTCCCCAACCAAAGAATTCAAGCAACTCCATCAGGAAACAGAAGGCAACCTTCACGTGAGCACTTGGGCATAGCTAGGATATTCTTTAGCACAGCAAGAAAGTGTTAAACTGTCTGATGTAAACATACACACTGTTTTCATGTAGACTTTGAGTGACCATTTCTTATGTTCTTTTATTTGCTACTTTGATAGACAGATCATGCATGCTCTCTCTCCCACTCACTAACTCTTATCTCATACGCCATACTGAGATACCTGGTGAAAAGAATGCTAACGATAGCCTAGCAGAACTAGTTGAACTAATTGTTTTAAAGTAAGTTAATCATGTGCCCTTTCCCCGCTCACGCGCTTATCTGGCACCTCTTACACATTTGTTTGACCATTTGGCGATCCAACTGGGGACCCCCCAAGTCCCCCTACTCCTCTCTTCTTTCTTTCTTTGACACACACACACACCACCCTATTATCTTGTATATATACACACAACCTGTTAGATTAGTTCACACCTTAATTAGTTAATAAACTATACCTTTGGAATAAACTGTGTCTTGCCTGTTATTGTTGCTGTATTCATTGAAGCCACCCAGTCCAAGAATCTCCAACTGCCTTTATCCAAGTGTGTGTAAATGCTATTGACTAAAGGGTATTGTGATACTGTAAGTAATACATTATTACTATAGCTGTAGTATAAGCATAACATTTTGGTAATATACCATCAATTTAACTGTTTGGTAATTTATTATTAAACATAAGAATTAATGGTAATATTAATGGAATTGATTTTATGAGACTGATCAGTTAACGCCAATTTTACCCGCATATTTAATTGGTGCGCCGGCGAGGATTGGCTACATTTAATTATGGAGTTCCAAGGTAGGACTACCAATTGCACCTACATTTATTATTGGCGCCCCCGTGTGACGAGACTGATTGCACCTACAGTATGTTGTGTTAAAGAGGCGTATCGACCCATCCCATAAACACTCACTTGAAGCATAGCAGCACCTAGTGATATAATTAAATGCAAAAAGTGTGATTTTGCATTGCCAATATCTTGGACCAAGAAGGTAGGAACTGCACAAAATATACAGAAACACAAAGAATGTCATTCATTCAAAACCCACATCCATGCCCACTTCCAGCAAATCATTTCCACACAAACTCCCACCTCACAACACTGACGTACCACAAAGTCATCGTACCTACGGTTCATATATACACTGCGGCAGTCATACCATGTACTGCTATGCAGTACATCTAGTTTCAGCCTCAAGTTGGTTGGTTTGTGGTGCACACAGACAGTAGTGTAATAATTGTTAGCTAGATAGCACTGTATTTGTGACTATAGTTTTGTTTTTTAACCAAATAATGTGGACCTAAACTTGGAGTTGTTGACTCACATCATTTAATAAACACATGTTTTGTGTAGAGGGAGATACAGGCTATTCATGTGGAATAAACAGCGTAGTGCATATAACATTTTTATTGGTAAGACAATAATAATGTAAAAGCATACTTACCACCAGTGAATAACACTTAGAAATAGAAATTCTACTGGAAAGCAGCCCACACCACCCTGTCATTGAGGGGTTGTGTGGGCCTAAAGTTGTCTCCCAACATTCCATCATTTCCTTCTGGCAGCTCTGCACCTTTGATATGTGACCTAAGTCTTCGAAACTCTTCTATCTACACAAAAGAAAACAGACATACAGGCATGTCATATTATGGAATCAATTGTGTTTTGTCTGAATTTAACATGCTGATTAGCACTGTATGACATGGAGATGTAAAGCTAATGTTTAAAAAAAGCAATCAGCCCACCACACATGTTTTTCCTTTTTAATACAGAATTGCTGTCTGTTTTGCATTAGAAACACAATGAGGTCTTTAACACCCTTTCTAACACAAAGGTAATTTTTAAATAGCACTAGCCATGCCTGTATCTGGGAGATGGTGAGAGGATAGCGATATAAGATCCAGGTGACATTCTCACTACAAGGAGGTGTTGTCAGCGATCCTTCATATACCCAATAATCTCTCAACAATGGATCTGGAAGGAAGAAAACAAATGTGCAAGCTTAAAAACTCCATCGTATGATCAGGAACTCATCAGCCTTCATCCATATCCAATCCATATATAAATATATACAATAAAACTAATAATATAATAATTGTTGTGTTGTACCACATTTTCAGAGACATTTTCTTTTGGGCTGTTTTTCTGTTGGCATGCTGTAATTTTTCACTTTTTGTCACGGGAACTGGAACCAGGGAAACAAGACAGAACAGGAGAGGACCCAATTGCGTTAGCGTAGCCCCAGAGGCCTTTATTCACAGATACATAGACAACAACAAGGACAGGGACTGGAGGCCCAGGACTGGGCACACAGGAACACGGTCAGGGTAACAGATAACAGGACTGGGCGGACAGGACTGGAACAGAGACAGAGACAGATAGGAACACGGTGGTGCTCGCTTGGACGATGTGGGACTCAAACCCACGACTCTGGGGGTCCGAGTCACATGCTCGGTGGAGCTGGGTGACGTGGGGATTGAACCCACGACTCTGGGGATAGAGTCAGACGCTCGGTGGAGCGGAGATTCCGGAGCCCCGGAGGGGACTGAGTGCAGCAGGGTAGAGTGGGGATCGAACCCACAACTCTGACGGGTGCAGCCACTCACTCTATCGCCTGAGCCGGCGGTGGTTGAGTCGCCGGGGCGAGCCGGATTGGTAACTGTGGGCTGGAGACCGGAGCGTAGTCAGGGACGAGGTCCACATCGTAGCCGTGATCAGGAGACAGACGTAGTCAAGGTGTAGTCCAGGTCGAAGACGGGAATCAGTCCGAGCAGACACGGAACACACTTGAGGCAGGACTGACAAAAACAGACGAGACACAAGGCACAGGCACGACAGAAACCGGGAAACAGAAACATGACACGAGATTCTGGCACAGACAGGGACCAGACTGAGGAAACTGAATACAGGACTGAACTCGGCAAACAGGTAAACGGAAAACAAGACAGACAAGAACAAGACAGAGTCGGGAGTCAGAATGCTAGTGAACATACCGTGGGTAGCAAACGAACCGACAGCAAGGGAGTGAAAAACCAGGGCTTAAGTAGTGCTGAAACTAAGGAGCTAAACGAGCGTAAACGAGGGAGTGCGGGTGTGGCTGATAATTACGGGAACAAGGAAACAAGGAAACAAGGTGAAACAGATTAACAGGGCAACAAGGAAACAAGGCAGACAGGTGGGGCAAATTTAACAAGGAACAAGGAGACAAGATGCACAGGTGAGGGAGATTATTGTGGCAGTGCAGGGTGTAGGGAGAATAATTGAAACTAATAATGTGATCAGGAGAAAACAAAGGAAAAACACAGCACTGCCAAAAAAAAACCAACGAAACACCATGACAGAACCCCCACCCCCCCAAGGGACGGCCCCAGAAGTCCCCCAGAAAAAAAGACAAGAAAAGGGAGGGAGGCAGACTGACCGATAGACAGACAGACAGACAGACCAACAGGCAGACAGACAGACAGTACAACAGACAGACAGGCAGATCAGACAGGCAGGGAGACAGCTAGACAGACAGGCAGACCGACAGATCAACAGGCAGACAGACAGGCAAACAGACAGACAGACCGACAGGCAGACAGATAGGCAGGCGGACAGACAGACAGGCGGACAGACCGGCAGGCGGACAGACAGGCAGGCGGACAGACAGGCAGGCGGGCAGACAGACAGGCAGGGTCAGGGTCAGAAGGCCGTCATCGGCCACAGGGTCAGGGTCAGAAGGCCATCATCGGCCACAGGGTCAGGGTCAGAAGGCCATCGGCCAGGGGGTCTGGAAACTAGAAGGCCATCGGCCCAGGGGTCAGGGGAACAGAAGGCCATCGGCCCAGGGGTCAGGGGAACAGAAAGCCATCGGCCCAGGGGTCAGGGTCAGAAGGCCATCATTGGCCACAGGGTCAGGGTCAGAAGGCCATCGGCCAGGGGGTCTGGAAACTAGAAGGCCATCGGCCAAGGGGTCAGGGAACAGAAGGCCATCGGCCAAGGGGTCAGGGAACAGAAGGCCATCGGCCCAGGGGTCAGGGGAACAGAAGGCCATCGGCCCAGGGGTCAGGGGAACAGAAAGCCATCGGCCCAGGGGTCAGGGGAACAGAAGGCCATCGGCCCAGGGGTCAGGGGAACAGAAGGCCATCGGCCCAGGGGTCAGGGGAACAGAAGGCCATTGGCCCAGGGGTCAGGGGAACAGAGGGCCGCTGCCATCGGCCGCAGGTGCAGCGCAGAGTCCGAAGCCGCCCTCGGCAGCAGGTGCAGTGCAGAGTCCGAAGCCGCCCTCGGCAGCAGGCACAGGGTCCGAAGCTGCGCTCGGCTGCAGGCACAGGGTCCGAAGCTGCGCTCGGCAGCAGGCACAGGGTCTGAAGCTGCGCTCGGCAGCAGGTACAGGGTCCAGGGTAGGAGCAGGCCTCTTTTACCATACCATATAGGTATTCATGATGCCATCATCTTCCCACCACCTTTTAAAACCATCAAGCCTGAGATCTTTACATTTTCACCTTGACATAATGACATACCAGACATGACCAATTGATTTATTGTAAATTAATAACAGTCTTGTAATCTTATAACCATGTAAATGCAGGTAGAAAAAATGGAAATTATGGGTGTAGTTAATTTTTTTTTTTAAATTTTGTTTTTGTTTCCAATGCTAAATTATGATTACAGATATATGTAAGAAAAGATGTTGTTCAGCGAGGTCATCATTATAGCCACAGTAATGACGGAGATAATGAAGCATGACACTGCCTTAAACCACTCTTAAATCACTCTAAAGGGGATTATTCCGCAATAATGACCACTATGCTGAATTACCGTTCTTATTGCACAGCTACCCTTCTGCCAAAATCTACCAAAAAGTTTTGACAGTAATTTTAATAATCATCAATAAGCGCTTCTGCGAAAAGAAAAAAGTGAACTGTAACTCATTCAAACATTTGTAGGACTGTTTTGTTGTGAACAAAAAGCTTAGAGGCTGTACTTGAGATTGATGAAGCCCAGGCATGCAATGTGCATTCTTATTTGGGGTCTACTTACTTCAATATGCCCACTACACTGCGATGCATGGCTGCATGTATGCCTTTACTCTTCATTCTCTATTTCAATAAAATGTATAAATGATGAATTTATGAATGTTTAATGCTATTATTTGCTCTTATTAATAATATGAATGTTTTTTAAAAGTACAGTACCTGGTAGCAATGTGTTTGGATTGAAGCATGGAATTGTCTTTGTCTTCCCCTGTGTAGACAAAAAAGGAGTAATAAAGGTAGACTTTGTAATAATAATCTAAATAAATGTTTAGACCCATTTTACATTTAATTCCTTAGAAGTTAAGATCTCACCCAAACATTTATCACATAATTTCTGTTACATATACACTCCCATTTGAGCACACAATACACAGCCATCGTTATAGTTGCCCTGTTTTTCACTTTTTTGACTGGAACATGTTTCTATTGGCATGTTTAATGACCTCTTCAGAATTTTTTTTTTTTTTGTAAAAAAAAAAAAACTGGTTTTCCAAGCCTACTCTTACATTTAAGATGTCTTTAAATCACTTCCAGAGTGCTGTCCAGAAAAATTTACCTATTGTAGCAGGCTGTGCCCCTTGGAGTTCTTCACTGATTTTAACCACCTGGTTAGCAGACCTGTTAATTGTGGGGTGTTCCATTTAAGACATTATATAACACATGCACCAGGTCATGTATAGGTCATTCCCTATTTAGAGGAAAGACTTCCTGATTAGCATGCGGATGGTGTACGTGGTGTCCAGTGTAGTTAGGGCCCATGGCCTGCACTGGAGGTGCGAAGCCCTATTGTTTTTGTAAAGATTATTATTATTACTATTACTATGATTAGGGCCCAAGCACTGGAGGTCCGAAGCCCTATTGATTCTGCAAGGACTATTATTATTATTATTGGTAGTAGTAATATTAGAGCTCAAGCACTGGAGGTGCAGGCTGTGGCCTGCACCAGAGGTGCAAAACCCTATTGTTTCTGTAAGGATTATTATTATTATTATTATTATTAGGGCCCGAGCATCAGAGGTGTGAAGCTCTATTGTTTCTGTAAGGATTATTATTTTATTATTATTATTCTTTTTTTTTTCCCGCTGCGTCATTTGTCCTTTTTTGAGGCGGTTCCCATGCACACAAACTTATGAAATTTGCCACACACCCTGCCACTCAACTCAAATACCCAGACCCTGACGTGGCCCAGTGACACTGCAGCGCCCCCTGTTATTACAGAGGCTTGTGGTTGGTATACACTTTCAGCTACGTACAAAATTTGGTAGGTTTGCTTAAGCAACTTAGCAAATTATGTCCTGTGGTCATAAATGTACTATATGTTACTAGTAAACTATGAAATAATGCTACACTTGGTGAAAGAAAAAAACAAGGCGGAGATAGGACGGCTGGGGTCTGCCATAATGGTACAGCTGATTCAGGGTTTGCTTAGTTGCTGGCATATTACCCCCAGTGTTATAACTTCTGTTTTGTTTTTTCTTGTTTTGGAGTCGGATAATTTCACTGTGTGCATGGGGTGGACAAGGTGGCAGCTCTCACAAACACTGGTGATATCTGCGGCCGCGGTTTCTGAGCTAATTTTGTCCGATAAGGTTTGGAATGCATATTAACAGATTAGACGATTCAAACTGTGTTCTGTCCACTCATTGACCACTCAGAAACCACGCTGCAATTAGAAAATGGAAACCCAGTCCCTATCCTAATCCTGTTGAAACATCTACCACAACTACACGCCATGTCAACCATGCTATCTATTTATGTATTGACAAGGGGGTACCTCAAAAGCCTCCCCACTGTTTGAAATATATGACCACTCGCCTACAATTGCATGAAATAAATGCTGGAAAGCTATCAATATTGACATTGTCATACCACATCTGCCCGATAAGTGCAGTAACTATGTGAACATAAACTATGTGAAACTGAAATACCTTTTAAAGTTGTCACACTGCCCAGTCAAACATGTTGTAGGTGTAATAGTTGCAATGTTTGTATGTTAGGTAGACGAAAAGATTTTGCGGAGATTTCTTCTTCTGAGTAATCACAATATAATAACCTCAATCACTATTCTTCTGTTGACCACTTGATTTAAAAAAGTGTGGTTAAGTCGTTATGTCATCTTGTCAACAAGCCAGTGAGAAAATTGAGGTGCATATGTCCCAAAATGTAATAATTTATTCACCTGAGGTGGGACAGTGACTGCTGCCAAAGAGGTAGAGAGTATACATAGCAGGCCATAAAGGTGAGTACACCCCACAGTGAACATGTCAAAATTGTGGGAAAATAATATTTTGTGTGACCACCATTATTGTCTGGCACTGCCTTAATAAAAAAAAATCATCAAAGTTGCACAGGTTGTTTTTGTAATGATTTTCTATTCCTCCATGATGGCATTACTGACCTGGCAGACACTGATACTCCTCCACCTCCTGCTTAAGGATGGTCCACATGTGATCAGTAGGGTTCAGGTGTGGACTGGGGAACTCAAACCACCACTAGGCTTGATTGTAGGCAAGGCTCAATTATAATGGTACTGTTCAACAGGCTGCTACCACATATGCCTGACACCCTTTAAGCCAAACAAGTTTATCTTATTCTAGTTAGACCACAAGACATGGTTCCAGGATTTTTTTTTTTGATCGAGCTCTACAAAGGACTTTCTTCTGGGAGGATGGGGGGAGGATTTCTTCTGCAAAAAGTGCAGCAATGCTGGCTGCACTCATTCATTTATTTTTAAAGCCAGCATCTGCATCTGACACTGAGCAGTAGACCCAAATTCTTTGATGGATCCTGTTAATGCCTGTTCCAAGTGGAACCCATTTTGTAAAACCACTTAATGCCTCTGGCCACCATGGTGTAGCTCAGTTTATGGTGTTGCTGATCATTTATAATATAGACTGACATATTGGACATCCAGTGGATAGTACAAGAGAATTATAGCACAAATATGAAACTAAAATGAATAGCTCTAATACATGATAGACACATGTATGGTCCAATTGAGAAGACCAAAAAATGATGAATTGGACAAGAGACTTTTCATGGTTGAAGGATGTGTACAGGTATCATTTAGGGTGTACTTGGCTTGCTATTTATACAAAAATGCCTCTGCGTAAAGTTTTTTTTTAGAGAACAGTACATTAATACCGCCGAACAAGCTCTACACTGACTACTCAACTTCATTTCTTTAGCATTGTCCCTTAAAAAGATGTAGCATATTTTTTTGCTGAAATCTGAAGGGTGAAACTTGTGAGATGCTGTACATGCAGTTATGCTTTCCAAACATCATTTAAAATAAGAAAATAAAAACAAAGAAACACATTGTGTTTATTTAACAGCATCAATTTAAAATAGGGCTATGCGCACTGAAAGACACTGGCTAAATGCATTTAAAGACAGGGCTCGCAGCTGATGCCCAGTGCACACACCGCACCTGCAGACATGTCTGGTGTGAACACAAATACTCACAAACTGCTTCCACCCCTGCCCTGCTTTTGCTGAATACTCAAATTAGGCCTAGTGCTTTAGCGCTGTCCTTGCAAAAGGCTGTGCAACATGACCAGTGGCATGGTGTGGAGAATTTATGCAGGGAAGCCAAGCAAAATAACTAGGCTAAATAACTTGGTTTCTCAATGTTTTGTTTTCTCCCACAGACCACTATGACACTAAGCACAACATAACAAGGTCGTACCTGCTTATTTCCTAGAAAAATTAATAATATTATGGTGGATATACTGTAAGTGAATTATTGTGTGTTGAGTTGACAAACTTCAAAAATTCAGCTGGACAGTTTTTTTTAAATGTTGAGCATCCACTTATTTTTAGTGTGACATTTTAGCATGTGAATAAAGGAGGCAACTTCAACATTTCGGCCCTAAAAATCACATGGCAACACATATCAGCCATTGGCTGATCCTGTCCTGTAAACATTGGTTATAGAAAAACCCATATTGGTCGACCTCTGTTCTGCATGCCTTCCTTGACATAAGTGACACTTGTTATGACTTAGTGTCAATATAAATGCACTCATGGGTGTGTTCGGGGATATATGTTACAGCACCACCATGTGGTAGCAGTAAGAATTGCTTGTGGTCATGGTTATTATATATTATGATTACAACGACATCCACCCAATCTGGCCAAGCAGGAAGTGTTCCAGAAATTCACAATGCTGGCAGAGTTACACGAAAACTTTACAAAAAAATGGAAATCATGACTATGATATGTACAAGACTAACACATTTGCCTGGTGTAGCACCACCAACTGGTAGTAGTTTTTCTTTTTTTTTAATTAAAATTTATCAGAATAATTCAGTTTAGGTGTATGTGAACTCAGCAGTCTTGACTTCACAGATCCACACTAGTCCATAGAGACACACCCCCCCCCCCTCATACAGGCACAGGCGCGCACGCACACACACACACACACCATCACACAGACACACACAAACAAAAAAACTTTCCCTTTAACACACACACGCACAAACACAGAGATAATTGCACTACACCTTTTTTCTTAAAGAACATTTCTTCTACATTCTAACATTCCAAAGCACCGCCAGGTAATAGCTGTGTCAATTCACTTGCAATGTAGTCCCAATAGACAATATAAAGCTCCTATAATTTAGCATTCACATATCAGATCTTTGCAATAAATGCGTTTGAGACATTGAGGGTACATTTGAGAGGGGCAGCATGCCACGTCCTTGCACTGCAGGTGCTCAGGGCCGTCATTGCCACTTGCAGCTATATTTTTAAGTGTGCTTTCAAAAGAACATGAAATTAACTATCTTATCTAACTAGTTACCTAAGCATTAGTGATACATGCAATCATTTGGTCCATTGAAATGTATGCGAAAGTCCCTGGATCATAGCTGCCTAAGCTAGTTGGCTAACCTTAGACAGTACATAACTCGGTCAGGAGACTATGAATAGATAATAGATGGTGGGATATTTAGAAACAACATTGTTTATTTCTCGTTTAATTTGCTAAAATCCAAGTGGCAGTGTAAACGGCATGTAAACACAAAACTTTGCAATATCAGCAAACTGTGTCTTGTGAGAGAGTACAGCCAAGTTTTATAACAAACTAAAACATCGTGTAAACATATACACAAAATTCTCAGGAATGTGTGGTCAGAATGTAAACATTTGCGAAGGTGCATATATAATACAGTCATTACTTGTGAATGGTGGTGCCTAAGCATTACTTTTCGGGATATGCCAATGTACTACAGTCAACTGCAGTATATACAGAGCCTCTTTGATTGGATAGAGTCCTTGTTGTCTGCCAGAATAAGATCAGCCGGCCTTTATTAGCGACACATTTTTGCTGAGTGCAAATTGAGCATCTTTGTGCAGCTGATATCCTGTAAACGTATAATGCAGTACCAACTACTGGACCCAATTCAGTGACAACAAACTTCCATTACATACTAGGAGCCACCTCTTCAGAAAACAAGGTAGGACAACATATTACCACTATTAAGAAAGTTATGTCGTCTGTGTCATTTGTCTGTCCGTTAGCAAGATAACTCAACAGGTCATCAGTAGATTTAAATGAATCTTTCAGGAAATGTTGATAATGTACATAGAACAGTTGCTTAAGTTTTGGTGAATGTAGGACGAGCGACCTGTAATATAGAGGTAGAGATGCAGCTAAAATGTTTTTAAAGTGGGAATAGGATCAAGCTGAACATTGCCTGCTTGTTTTGTTTGACAATGTTATAAACTTCATCTTCATAGAGCTGAAATTCCAAAGGTTCAGTGGTTCTGTGCTGGGTGTATCTTAAATGTAATTATAGTCATAAGTCATTCCTGCTCAGATAGTTTATATTGTATTGGTAAAAAATATCAGAACTTCACTGTTTCGACCTAAAAACTTTGTTATGTGGACAACACCTAAGGGTACAACAACAAGGATTGGTTGCTTAGGTTTAGCCATTTAGCAGGCCACTTCATTGTCACCATATTCCATAAATTCCATCATAATTACCCCCAAGCGCTCCACTCTCACCTCATGCACGAGTTTGTGCGGGGCGTACGTGTACTTGATTGCTGGCCCATCAGCTTGAGTGTTGGACCATCAACATACCCATCAGCTGACCCTGCTTACTGCAACCGTATGTTTACATTCAAGAACCTGTGCAGGGGCTGCAGATTGCAAGTTATTATTTTGCTGCATTAGTATACCCTTCACTCTTCACACACAGCTGTTAAAGTCAGTATTCCCAAGTTGGTTTCTATAACAGCCCATTGATGCCTTAACAGAGACCACTTGTCTTGTTCTAAATTATGTGTTACATTCCATCAAGATCTCTCCAGTTTAAACGTCAAATCAAGAAGTAGTTTGTGTTTTGGAAATCATATGCAAAAAAAAAAACAATGGGCAAAAAATGTAATGCAACTACTGCCAATAACTAAACTACCCAGTCAGCAATTGCAAATCAAATTTCCCTTTTCATTTAGCCAAGGTGACGAGAGATTTTCACAGTTCAGTAGGAGAAACCAATGTGTGGCTAATTCACTGATGTTCCTAGCCCACCTGCATGAGCAGCAGGACATGGACAGATAGAAATTAGACAATGTTTTGAGGAAAGTTGACAAATTATACTGTCAAAGAACATGTGACTTGCAGGCCAGAAACATGCTTCTTAATAGACATTTACATTTTGATGATGTACTGGAAATATTTACCTCAGATCATAAACATTACATTGTAATCAAATCCACCCCTCTGAGTGGGTATTTGCTTCACAATGTACCTGAAGGTATGGAAAACTACTTGAATATCACACAAAGACTTAGACAACTTGGATATGTGTTTTGACAAGCATTGTTGATTGTTGGTGCTCTGTGCATCAGTGTTTTTCAAGACAGCCCTGGACGTTATGGATTTTTTTATCCACATTCTCGAAATGCAGATGGTTTAGCTTATTGATAACTGAAGATCATGTAGTGGTAGCAGGAACAGAGAGTGCAAAGGACCTTGAGGAAGAGCAACAGAGACTGAAAAGGAGGGACAGTTTTGCACATTTCCACACAATTCCAAAACACAAGAGAAAATATGCTGCACAAAAACCATAGAAACTACAGAATGCCCAGCAGAACCTAAACACACAGGTTTAAGACAAAAACAAAAAAGAGATGGAGAAAAACAGGCCACATATACACTGAAGAAAGCTGACCTGGAGGAGAAGATAAACCAGCTGTTCTGAGAAACCTATAGGAAAAAAACAGCATCGTAGCAGAGAACTATACAGCATCAACAATACTTTTCAACAGAAGCACAAGCAAGGTATGAGGGATCGATACAGACTGGATTGTGCTGTCCAACACAGGAAAAAGCAGTGTACAAGGGATACAAGGGTGTTTTATTGTCAGTTGTGTAGACATACTGGGTGGAGTAGGACATGCAGTGAAATTAGTGATTGTTTGTCTAAAACTGTACATGGGGAGGGAGAAGTAAAGTGCATAGAGTGCAGTTGGGGTTGGGAGGGGGGATTGGATCAAACTATAACGTATAGTGCATCAAACTATAACGTAAAGTGCATAAAGTGCAGTTGGGGTTGGGAGGGGGGATTGGCTTTGGTGGCTGATGATGGGCTGTGTGTGTAAATGGAATTTGCATGGAATTTGCTTTCCAACAGAGGCAAAAACTGTGTATTACAGATCAATACAGGATGGACCCTGCTTTCCAACAGAGGTGAAAGCAGTGTATTACAGATTGATACAGAATGGACTGCTTTCCAACAGCAGCAAAAGCAGTGGATCAGCAATCAATACAGGATGGACTCTGATTTCAAATGACAAAAGCAACAAATGAGAGAAAACATGCACAAATACAGGAATAATCCTGTGTTACACATGGCAGAAACTGCGCACAAGATAACAAACTTTAAAACACATTACAGTCAGTACCTCACATGGTGTGTAGCTGACATTGAGACAAATCAGGGACCTCAAACAGCAGACCTGCACAGCATCAGGGGTAGTACCCGTGTCACCAGCAAATATATATTATTGGATTCAATAGGGCACATATCAACATGGAGACCTCTGCATCCCCTGCTACGTAATGCATTTATGCAAGAGGCACAATCATTTCGTTTTGATTGAATGTGCGACAAGGACCAATATACATTTGCACCGTCTGTCACAGATATCTATTTGCCAACCAAGTGAGGAGATGTTATTCCTCAAAATCCACCAAGGACTCTCATCTTGTATCAATGTGCTTAATGGGCACTTATGTCCATGTTTGTGGAAACAGCTTTACAGAGCAAGGTGAGTGTATGATGACAGAAAGAAAAAAGGAGTGGATTTGTCACACCTGCCATCAAAATGTTAAGTGTGGACTTCTGCCATCCATTGCAGTAGCAAATAATCTTGAACTTGACCCAATACCTGCTGAATTACACGGGCTGAATGTGCTAGAGAGGCATGTCATTGCAAAGCAAGGTCCAACCTGTATCAATCTGTAATACGCAGTTTCTCCCTCTGTTGGAAAGCAGAGTCCATCCTGTATCGATTTGTAATACACAGCCATCTGATTACTTGGCTGATTACATGGCTTGTTAAGTTCAACTTGGACGCGGGCAGTCACGATCTGAGAGGCATAGCTGGCGGTTGTCGGGTCTCTTCTCCTCCTTCCCTCGCTGTTTGGGCTGCTCTTTGCGGTAGGTGCTCTCTTACTTTGGTGGCTTGGCATTTTATTTTTTGTTGTGTACTTATGAGGTCTTATTGCGTTTCTAGCTCCATTCTGTTCCGTGCACGTTCTCTGAGCGCATCTGGTTGCTGCTTGCATTTACCCGTCTTCTAACGTTGTACCGCTTTCGGCATTGTTCGAAAGTTCTCTTCTTGCCAAAGGAGGACACAATTACTGAAGATATTTCCTCCCATACTTCTTTGACCCGCGGCGGTTTGGGGGGATTCTTTCCATCCCCGAATATTAACTGCTCACGCGCTTTTACTTCACGCACAACCAGATCGGTCTCCTCCACCGAAAAGCTCCTCCCGTCCGGGAAAATCCTCCATCGTAATAGCAACAGGCCATGGACAATGTAACCGCTAGCTCCTAAAGGGAATGAGGGTATAAATTCTCATTGGTTAATTGTATGTTATGCCCAAAACACACCCATGACTAATGAAGTAATTTAAGACCAACGCTTTTGAAAAATGCGCATGGCGCAATATTCACTTTTCTCGCCGTCAAAATACCAAATTGTGTCAGGATTGCCCCCAAAGCAACTTGTGCGACAGACTTTAGACAATGCGCATATGATCGTGAAAATAGAGCCCAATATCTACTCAATTGCACCAGCAGAAGGCAATTCATCAGTCAGCATTTTCAAGACACCTAAAGTGGAGTCATTGCTTTTCCAGTGCAGTTCTGCACAGGCAGGCATACTATAGATCAAGATGACCGACCAAAGAAGATATCCCCAAGCAGGCATGTCAATACATGGCTGTTTAGCACTGACTGATTCAATATATGTGTCAGGAGCTCACTCACTCTGTGCGTTAACAAGCCCTCAATCCATTTCAATCATCTGCTTCTCTCTTCCCCCACTCCACTGATTAGCCCCAGCTGCACCCACTTGGGTCCCGCATTGGCTACCAGCTGCACTCCATCTCCTGTTCTAATCACTCTGTGTACATATATCTCTGTTATCTAGTTGTTCGTTGTCAGATTGTCTGCTATGCAATCCTATTATCCTGCAATCCTGCTATCCCGCAAACCTGCAATCCTGGGGCCTATTTCACAAAACCAAGATAAGGGATTAAGACGGGTTTACTTGGTCATCCTAGATGACTTTAGCCTTGAAGTCGTTTCACAGAAGAAATCGCATATAAGTTACCATGGGGATTTATACCTTGCAGCTAGCCTGCTCCCGACCAGGCTAAGAACCAGGATTAGTTAACTCTTGCCCCTTATTGGCTCAATGAACTGTCACTCAGAGTTGTCAGTGAACCTCAAGTAAAGAGACGCAGCCGGCCAGCCAGCAATGGTGTTAGCCAACTTTTAATGGCCTGTATGAAACACTTTGAATAGGCTAAATAAAACATTTTCTCTGCTGTTTATTATATTTGTACGTGTAACAGAACAAATATTCCACTTGCCATGAGTTTATCTATTTTGTACAATACATGATGTATGAGCGCCCTCTGCAGATATCGCAAGTGTTTTGATACGTTACCAGTCTGCAGTAGCCGTTTCCATGGTAAGTTTAAGTAAAATGAGCTCTGGTCAAACAGTTGAATAAATAGGCATTGTTAAAAGAAATATTGCTTTTATACAGAGCTATACGTAAGTGTAGAGTCCCACATTGTGTCAGACATCGTCTTTGTTTTGTTCTATCATTAATACTTTGATTTGTTGTAATAACCACGTTATTATTGCTAATCTGCTAGACTAGCTAGCTGACGTTAATGAGGTAAACTCTATCCGGTAAGACGAATGTCTTTTGGAGACCTATCCGAGCTGTGAGATATTCACTATCTTTGTTGTTATCAGAATAAATGGCATGGTGCCAAAGGAGTGGTGATGACTGGATGACTTTATTACACAACGCAGACTTTATTACACAATGCAGAAGACAGTAAACTACCGCTACATACGGAAGCCGAGAGCGGCCTTCATATAATCTTTTTAAAAACTCATCATTATACCGAGATAACGGCATAATTAATTAGAGATCTCGAGAAAACAAAACAATTAATTTGAGATCACGAAAAAACAACTGAGATTTCTAGCAGAGCTTTCGCGAGATCACGGAATAATTGTTTTGATTTCTCGAGATCTCGAATTAGTTTTCTTGTTTTCTGAAATGAATTAATTATGCCGTTATGTCAAGATAACGGTGAATTTAAAAAAAAAGATTATGAAGGCCGCTCTCGGCTTCCGTATATTTGTTTGTTTGCTTATTATTATGCTTTTAATTTCTGAACCAATTGTAATCGAATAGTTTCTTTTATTTATTTCATTAATTGAATGAATACGCAAACCAACTTCACTTGTGTTCTTAATTAATTCGGTGATCACAGCAGTATATAATGACAGGCTACACATGTCTAACACATTGCAACACAATGGCTTGCCGTTTTTTGCCCGACATTGCAGATGAGGAGGCTCTGCTCCGCCGGGGTGAAGTACTGCGCACGCGTCTTCTCCATTTCATCGCTCATTCTGGGATCGATCCATGCCGTCTTTTATGGAATGACGTGAACGCGCTCTTAACAGGATTTGTTACACCTCGCTTGGCCTAGCCGCCTCAACTCATCCGTGCTCGGCGTTAGTGAAACGTATTGAGCGTGTTTACATAGACAAGGCTAGGTCAAGCCCCGTTTTCGTCACTTATCTTGGATGTGTTTAGTCAGGTTTTGTGAAATAGGCCCCTGCAGTCCTGCTATCCTGCAAACCTACAATCCTGTTATCCTGCAATGCTTCAAAGTCTACATTCTGCCTGCCTGTCGTATGTCTCCTCAGTGCCCTTGACGTGTGGACTCAACCTGTACACTCTTCTCCCACTGACGAGCAGAGACGCCCCAGTGGGACACACAGACAAATCTCCTTTTTCCCCCAACCCTAACTCTGTTTTGAACGTGACACACTTGGGTTCTCCTCTGTCCTGCTTCTGACAACATGGCTGTTTAGCACTGTTTTGCCATAGACACCAATTACATTTTCTTTGCCTCAGTTGTGACGGAGATGCATCTGGCCATGTCAAGCATGTCTATCCAGCTGCGCAAGGTCAAAGTTTTAACCAAGGATGGCCGTAGTAGAACAACCACATCTTTGTTAAAAGATTAAGAGGTGCAGAAGCTTGTGTGACATGGGGAAATCACAAGATTAATGCAGCCATTACGAGAAACTCCTGCCTTTTGGGAAAAGACAATGAAAGACCCATTTGCCTTGCTGAGACTGTGTGGTCTGCCAAATTTCTTTGTCATGTTCAGTGCTGCCGAGATGGATGGCAAGAGATAATTAAGGCTATTAAGCAGCAACAAGGGAGAAACTGTAAATGCTGATGAATTGGACTGGTCAACCAAATGAGACATTCTGTGAAGTACCATTGATAAGAATGTTCGAAAAGAGTGTTGAGGCACTAATGAGAGATCCCATTTTGTCACCAGCCCAACCCATTGGTAAAGTGGAATTCCAAGCAAGAAGATCAGCTCATATCCATTGTCTATTTTGGATCAAAGATGCACCAAAGTTTGACAACGCCTCTGCTAAACACATTGCTGCATTTATTGACAACATCTCATGTCAACTGCCTTATGAAAAAACAGACCCTGAACTGCACAATATTGTAAAGAAAGTGCAGTCACACAGCAAGAACCACACAAAGTCATGCAGTAAAAGGAAAGAAGAACTGTTTTGGATTTCCCAAACCACCTGTCAACTCTACCTTCATCAAGAGACCACCTGAACCTACACAGGATGAGCAAACCACAACAAGGCAAGCAAGAACTAAGCTCAAGTCAGGTTGGGATTTATTACATGTTCCAGCGGTTTTGGCCAAAAATACAGATGACCCCCTTGCACAATGCAACATGACTTATGATGAATTTCTCCGTTGCCTGGAGTTAATGTGTGTTAACAATGCTGTTATCATGACAGGACCCTGCTGGACTAACTCCTATAATACACATTTGCACAGAGCATGGGATGTTACTATGGATATTCAATACATTCTCAATCCCTACAGCTGCATCATGTACATGCTCTCATGTATAACAAAAGCTGAGCACAAAATAACTGAATATCTGAAATGTGCTGTGAAGGACTCGAGCCATCAAAATGTCTCTGACCTTGAGCAAATGAAACAGACCATGCAGGCATACTCCAAAAACCATGAAGTTAGTGTGCAAGAGACTGTCACTCGGGCTTGCGGCCTCGAGTCTTGCTCATGCAGTGTTATTTTTATCCCAACAGATGACAGTGCATTGGAGATGATGCTACTAATGGCACAGCTTGAAACAAGGGATCCTGACTTGTATCAATCCTTTTACACTGATACAAACATCAGCCTCCTAGGTTCAGATTCTATCACACCGGTGTTCACAATTGTCAAAACCAACATGAAATGGAGAGTGATGTTGTTGAGCATGCCATTGAGGACTTTGCAGAGATTGGACCCATAGGCCAGTTTTGCTCCAAACTCATTTATGTTGAAGCTGTTGGTAACAACCAGCCAGAGGACACATGAGAGGATAATGAGCAAGACAATGTCGCAGAATTCAGAAAAGACAAACAGCACTGCCTTTGATAGAGTGCCCAGAACTAAGTTCCAATGAATAGGAAGACAAATCAACGCCGCCAGTTTGACTGACATCTTTCACAGGAACTGCTGCATACAATATCTCAGGCAACACACTGCATTCAATATTGAAGCTTCCCAAGAATTTGAAGCCACCATACCAGGGACTGAGAACAATTCTTATTTCATCCAAAGAATTTCAATCACGTCTCCAAGTCATAGTTATCAATGAAGTTTCCATGGTATTAAAACATCTGTTTGCATATGTGGACCTGAGACTTCAGCAGATCAAAGGCAACAAGAAACCCTTTGGTAGGGTGTCCATCCTCTGCATTGGAGGACAGATGGATGATGTAGGTAGCTCCATGTAAGGGAAGGAAAGGAGATCTACCTGACACATTGTTGCTCTCAAAAGAGGCACGCATTGTCTTGACACATAATTTGGATACATCATATAGATTAGTGATAAATATGGAAACCTTTGCAACATTGCAGTGCAACATTTTCAGTGGCAGTGGTGTCTCTGAAGCATGTTTTTGAAGCTGGGATGGCTTACGTAGCTCCCAGCAGAACCACCTCCTTGCAAGGACTATACATCATCGACTATGATGAAAATCATATACTGTAATGAAAAAGTTTTGACTTCTCTGGGAAAAATGCATAAAGCAGACATTGAAAATGTTATGTCTCTTTTAAAGTATGCCAAGATTTTTGCTCATGGCAGTCTTACTGTGGTTCATCACAATGTGGAAGGCTTACTTTGCCATTGAGGACATAAAGAAACACCATGAAATTTGTCTGGAAGATGTGTGTTTCACTGAAACAGAGTTAGATTTGCTATTCCCGAAGAGTTTTAGCTTGAAGGATTCAACATGGCAAGGAACCGGCAAGTGTTGTACAAACTTTCCACAACTTGCAAGCCAAAAAGGTGGTGGTGTAGCAATATACGCAAAGCACCACATACTTTCCTGATATGTAACCATAGTCACCAATTTGGAGTTCCTTGCCTTAAAAAATTACATTCCCCATTTGAGTGGTAGTAGCTGCTATATACAGGCCACTGCACTACAAGACAATTGACTTCATTAAAAACCTAAGGAATCTTCTGGATGCAGTTGAAACAATACACGTGGACCACATCAATGTTTGTGGCAATTTTAGTGAAGACATGTCAGCATACACTAACCCTACTAGTGTTTTTTTCACAAACGGAGGATACTGTCAACTAATTCAAGGAGCAACAACTCAGAAGAACACAGCACTAGATTTGATATCTACCTTTCAGCCTCAGAAGCACATATCATCACGAGTGCTGCATTCATATTATAGCTACCATAGACCTGTGTTTGCTGTTTTAAGGATTGATTTCAAACTGTACTGTGGATGCTTTTGCTTCAGACCTGCTGTAGAGCATCTTTGACACAACAACGTGTCCCAATCTCAGGAAACCTCTTAAAGGGGAACTTCCATCGTTATTTTTATTCATATTTATGTGTCGCCACTATGGTTGAATGCATTGTGCGTCATTTCTGTGAAAAAATATGTCCTAGATCTCTTGTTTGACGCTGTTTTCTGTAAGCTATAGCAGGTCTAGTGGTTGAACGACTGCCATTTCCGGTGTGCCTCGTGAATATCCATGACGTGTCAATAAGGCACTTCTGATTGGGCAAATTCACTGTCTTTTGCTCACCTAGCTTCTGTCCACCAATCCTTTTGGATGTGGGCTTGCCATACATGGCTCTGGGCGGGGCTTACGACCTAGTGACGTAGATAGGTTTAGCATGCTCTGATCCGCTCGTTTTGGTTAGCTCGACCCTTCAATGACCAGTAAAACCATGAGGGTCGAATTTCACGTCTTGGAATGCTGCGTGCATATACTGCTTGTTGTGACCCACCACATTGTAAATAGAGCTACTAAAAGTGTTTTTTGACGGAAGGACCCCTTTAACATGTATGTGTGTGTGCTTAATGTGTGCTTAATGTGTCCCAGCTTGGGAAACTTCTTAAGACGTGTGTGTGTGTGTGTGTTTTTTTCATGCCCCTGTCAGGAGTCAGTGTTTCTGTGTTTTAGATTTTTTTTACTCTGTTTACATGTAGCCCCGCTATGGTCATGTCATGTTATGTCAGTTCTTGCTATGTGTTCTTCTTTTGGTTCCTTCTCCGGCTCTTTTTCTCCTGGCCCCAGTCTTTTAAGGCTTGTTTCCTTATAGTGTTCACCTGTCTCTTGTCATTATTGAATCTTGTTCCACCATTGTGTTCACCTGCTTCTTGTTTTGTCTAATCTTCTGTTTTATGTAAACACCTGTTTTTCTGCTATTCTTTGTCCAGTTGTCCCCCTGGAGTGCGTTTCCCAAACAATGACGGATGTTAGCATTAAAACACCATCATCCGATATAGGTTCAAACGACACAACAGTCCGATTCTGACTTTTTTCCGAAAATCTTCAACCATCTACGTACAACGAAAGTCTGAGCTATGTTAGTTTGGACCTCCGTTGTTGAAACTGCGACATGTCCAGATGTTTCTGAAGTGTTCGGAGAGTATTTGGATGCATTCGTTGCGGATAAACAACCAAAACAACACCACGACAGTAAACAACAGAAATGTAGCCATATTTCAGTTAAGTTGGTATGTATGACCGCTTCAGCAACTTAGGGAAATGTTCCCTAACACAATTATGTCCCTTACTCATTAAAAAGCAGTGACTGAATAAGTTTGTATGATAGGATCGTGCTTCATTTATACTACCCTACATAAATCTACATATAAATATAACTAAGGCCACTAAAAGCTGATGTGGTGCAATGGTTGAGTGGTTAGCTTCTCAACCCACTATGCAGACCTTCTCACTTTTTCGAAGAGATATGGGTTTGAATCCTGCCAATTTGAAACATGTGGAATGATCTGTGGGATTGAAATAGGTGGGATAATCTGTGAGATAATGGAATGACCTTGATTGTGGATCCATGATCATACTCTACATCACAGTATTAAAGACAACATTTTGCAACAACATTTGGTGTGTTGTGGGGTGAGTTTTCTAGTGCCAGGACGAAGATGAAGTGAATTAAAGTAAAATCATTGATGCAGTGGGTGGCAGTAAAGCATCGAATGGTGCCTAAACCGACTATTCTTTTTGTCTTTTTTTTTTTGAAGTTTCTGGTTTTTTTTTTACTTCAAGCCTTGTTTTGTTTGCCACCTTTTGGGACACAGGCTGTACTGTAACACCAACTGCTGTGGCAATTACACCTGAACCAACTGCCCCTTTTAAATGTGGCATGTTAACCAATAGAACACTCGCATCATATCTCAATACCTATGCCATTGCCTGCATATTTTGCTGCCATGAAAGTCTACTGCCTATAAAAGATGTTTTCACAATCTTGTTTGGGTCATATTTCATGTGATCATCGCAAACCTTGGCACCTGCAAGCATACTTTTGGCATTTTCTGTGGAAATGCATTCTACTTAATATTATTCTTTGTCTCCCATGCTGCTGTTTGGCATTTTTTTGAGGTGGTTGCCATATACGAAAACTCATGAAATTTGGCACACTCGTCAGAAATTCTCCCTGCTACTCAAACAGAAAGACCCCTGATGTCGCCCAAGGACAGTAGAGTGTCCCCTGTTGTTATGGAGGCTTACAGTTGTACATTTTAAGCTATATGCACAAAATTTCGTAGGTGTGTGTATATCACCAAGGTGAACAAAAAAGGTCGACACAGTGATATGGCCATGCCCAAAAGGAAGTAAGATATTTTGACTTTTGTGTGATTTGATATATAATGGAATGTAACACACACCTCCTAAACCATACATTAGATATGTGTCTGTTTTGGTACACATGATGTCAAGATGTTGATGTTAAATTGTGAGTACATTTCTAATATGTTGTAAGATAACGAAATAGCGGTTTGATTAATTTAAGTAATAGGAAATGTGTAACCAATTCATTATGCAGTGTGACAAGAGTGAAAGTTCACAAGGTATTGTATATCATGATTACGAACATATCTATGTGAGTGAAATGGCAGTCTGGAATAGTGCCACCATGTGGTAGCAGAATTAACTTCTTTGAAATGTACTGCAGCTACATTGTACATAAGATTCATGTAAGATTTGGTATTCATGATGTGGAGATGGTGATCTTAAATTGCGGAGGGTTTTTTGATGCATTGTAAAATATGGAAATAGAGTTGCAACATATGTCATTATACCAGAGGTAAACAGGAAATGTCTTATACATTTAGCATGCATTGCTTGACATGAATAAACCATCACATGTTATGGCTCATCATCAATATTAACACAGATAGATGTACAAGTTAAGAGGGATTGTATGTGTTTTTGACTACTACTAGGCAGATTCACCTGAAATTTGCCATACATAATACTAAGATGTTTGCTGATGTTACATTGTGAAGGAATGTTTGATATGTTGTAATATGATGAAATGGCAAAATTATGGGTTTTACTATCTCACCACATAAACAGTAAATGTGGAATAAAGTCATAGTGCATTTAAAGATTTGTCTGAAACTTCTCATGTTATTAGATATTATGATTATAACATCGTCCAAACGCGCAAATTCAGTGTCTGGCATAGCGCAACCATCTGGCCAAGCAGGAAGTGTGCCAGAAATGCCTTGTAGAGTTGGACTGAAACGTTACAAAATACTGGATATCAAGTCTATCATGATATGTACATGGCTAATGCACATAGAATGATTTTTTGATTTTGTTTAATTGAATTTCTTTAGGTTAATTAAGTTGTATGTGAACTCAGTGTAATGTTTCACAGTGGTATACTCACACCACACACATACACAGACATACACACACCTCACACAAGACACACACACACAGACTTTCCCTTACACACACGCACACACACACACACACACACACACACACACACACACACACACACACACACCATCCCACTTCACCTTTTCTCCTAAAGCACATTTTCTGTACATTGCATGGATAGCACTGGCAAGTAAAAGCTGTGTGAATTGAGTTACAATGTACTCCCAATGCATGGGCGCCGATTCATGTTTTTGCCCGCGGGTGCCCGGTGTGTGTGCGCGGGCGGGCTGTGTGTGTGTGGGTGTGATGCACAGAAAGGCCCGTGCGAATAAAACCTTGGATATTCTTTCCAATATTATATGTCAAATCAATATTTAGCAACATAATAGACAAAAACATTTTGGGCGTTTCTTGTTTGACCTTCTCCTTTTTCACTTTTCTCACTTCCCTTCACAACTTTCACAAATTTAGCCAGTATAACAAAGGACAGAAAGATTCAGTTATTAGTGTAAGTTTGAAGTTTAAGTTTAAAAGTCAGACAAAAGTTGCCTTGACTTGCCTTGACTAGGATTATAAGAAAATGTGGAGACCCAGGAACTTCTGTGGAAAATGCTTTGAGCTTGAACAGAGGATTTCCATCCTAGAATCAAAAAATGATGCCTGTTCATCAAAGCCGGATGAAATACGCAGGACATCTAATGAAGGGAGTTCAGCAACTGATTCCACTTTTGGGAATGCAGAGAATGCACCGCAGCTGGCTGATGCCATCGACTTCACAAAGCAAAATGTGAGTGCAGACCGCTGAAATAAAGAAGGTGCTAGACACAAAAGAAAAGAGTATTTACCTCAACACTAGTGCGTTCTGCTGTCACTACAACCATACACTCTGGGCATCAGTCCAGACAGAGCTAGTACTGAAAACTACAATATTTTTGGGCCTATGCAAATCCAACAGCCCATAACACTTCAAAACAGATTTGAGTGCCTCAGACATCTGGAACCAGAAGTTCCTAGAAAGACAACCCGCCATAGACAGAGACTGAACCGTGAGAAAAGAACAGTGGGGAAAAAGGAAAAACAGCCATCAACACCTGCTTGTCCTACAACCCTTGTTCTTGGTGACTCCACAGTAAGAAAAGGTAAGGATGACTGTATGCTGCCTTCCTAATGCATCCATTTCTGACACTGAAAACAGTATTTCAAAGATAGTGTCAAATCATAAAGATATTGAATGCATCATTGTGCATGTTGGAGCAAATGACATTTTTAGAGAACAGCTCAGTGTCAAAGAAGATTTCAAAGAACTTTTGAGCTTGGAATACAAACGTTTATCAGTGGCCCACTTCCAGCACAGGGAAGCTTTGCATTCTCTCAATTATTCAGTCAACACTTGGCTAACTAAGACATGCTTTTCACTTGGGATGAACAATTTCAACCTGTTTTGGAATTGCAGAGCATTCTTCAGACCAAATAGCACAGGGCCAAAGTCCTGGCTCACCACTATCGTCTCTCTCTACACTGCAATCTTTTCTTCACCAACCTTGGGTCAACCTGCTGATAAGCGCTCTGTAGCAGTGCAGACAGAACCAATCATGGTTGATTAAGACTCTGTTGGGGTACAAACTGAAACAGTCATACATCAACAAACATTCTGGTCAGCCAAAACAATGGCCCTTACAAGTGGAAAAAGAGAAAGGTCTAATGATCTCCTCTGCTAAAACCTTGGATATGCCTCTGGCAGTCGCAACTGTATCTGATACAGTTCCGGGAAATCATCCGACTTCTGATGCACCACCATCCAGCTCCTTGCCATTGCGGGAGCATGATGACAAGGACACTACTGCCGCAAATCATGACCAACTATCTGCGGCAGGCTGCCCCAGACCTCGGCCATCAAATGGAGACTATGAGCACGCAGCACCAGATAACACGGGAACATCCTCACCACCCAGCATGACTGACAAAGTGCTAACCACAACTGCTTCACCCAAAACCCCTGATTTTGTACTATCTCCATCACCACCCTGCCTGCAGTTCCCTGTAAGTATGCAGAGACTGCTGCCAATTGCCAGGCTGAGTTTTTCCAGCCCGAGACACTCAAAACAAGCAGAAAACACCTATGGATGGGCCTTTATGAGCCCACAACAGTCAACTGTATACCCATACACTACAGCACCCAAAAAGCGCAGGGCACCACCACCCCCTCTGCCTGCAGACAGATACCCTGATCAAACTAACGGCTTGGAATGTGGACCGCGGCAGTAGGGACGACCTTGATGAGTGTACTATCTGATATGCTGCGGGTCAGGGACCAACACACTCTCATGGCCATACCCTTGATCTTGTCATCACAAAGGGTCTTAATGTCTCTACAACTGTTATAGACTTGGATTTATCTGATCATTTCTGTGTTTTCTTTGATGTTTGTATGTTCCCTCACATTCAGAACAAGTCTATGACTGTAAGAAGGAAAGTCATAAACAATGACACGTCTTCTTTTTGAGCAGGCACTCCCACAGACTGTGCAGATGAATTAATGACGAATTTTACTTCAAAAATAACACATATTATGGATAGTATTGCTCCTTTAAAACTCAAGAGTCACTGACAAGCAAAAAAAAACCCTGGAAACTGAATCCAATGGTTAAACTGTCTGGCAAAACAGTCTTTCTTCTCTAACATCATAAATAGCAATGTCAACAATGCCCGTGTGCTATTTTCTACTGTTGAGATGTTAACAAACCCGTCATCACAATTGCCTCCTGAGTTTCTCTCAGTTAATAAATGCATTGACGTTGCATCTTTTTTCAAAGGCAAAATTGATAAAATATGACTGAATATAGCTTCTCAATTGCATATAGTTCAAAATCTGGAACCATCGGCTCCAGTGAGAGGGGACCTTACCTCAATGCCAACATTTAGCTTAATTAATTATGATACTCTTAATTAATTATGAAACTAAAAAAATCTCAGTTCATCCACATCTGAACTAGACATTTTGCCAACAACCTTTTTCAAACCTGTTCTTCACCTAATATCAACAGATGTACTTCAGATTATAAATACATCACTACAGACTGGCATTTTTCCTTTCTCTTTAAAAAAGCAGTTGTTGACCTTGACCTGTGGTGTCCCTCAATCCTTGGTCGAAGAACAACTCGATTAATTATCATAACTATGCTGATGACACTCAAATCTATTTAGCTCTATAACCTGATGACTATACCCAGCTTGAGTCTCTCTACAGGTGTATTGATCAAATAAACAACTTGATGTCCACCAGTTTGAATGCAGACAAAACTGAAGTAATTATATTTGGGAAAAAGAAAGAAACGCCACTGCTCTTGAGACTAAAGGGCTTAAAGCAAAAGATACTGTTAAAAACCTTTGTGCCTTTATTGACAGTGATCTAACTTTCAACAGTCACATGAAAGCAATCACTAAATTTGCATTTTATCACCTAAAAACATTACCAAACTTAGACGTTTTATGTCAAAACAAGATGTAGAAAAACTTGTACATGTTTTTATTTCCAGTAGGGTAGATTACTGCAATGGCCTTTTCACAGGCCATCCTAAAAAAGACCAACAACTGCAACTGCTTCTTACAAAAGCAAGAAGAACTGAACACATAACTCCAATTTTAAGGTCCATGTACTGGCTTCCAGTAAGTTATAGAATTGACTTTAAGGCATTGCTTCTTGTGTTTAAAACAGTACGTGGTTGAGACCAAAATACTTATTGGATATGTACCAACTAGGTCTTTGAGATCACAGCAGAAACATGTGTTGGTAAAACCTGCTGTCACAAAATGTGGTGAAGCAGCTTTCAGCTGCTATGCAGTTCAGCTTTGCTTCCAGAAGACAACAAAATGCTTCTACTGTTGGAAGTTTCAAATCTAGACTTAAGACCAAACTGTTCCCAGATGATTTCTGCTAGTGATTTACCTTTAATTAATTTATTATTTTACCTCTTGTATCTGTTATGTTTACCTATTGCTTTTTGCTTTTCTCTGTGTCTTTTATTTATCTTTTACATATTTAACACTTATTTTATCTTTTATCCTTTATGCTTTTATATTGTCCTTTGCTTTTATTTTTGTTAAATACATTGAACTGCCTTTGTGCATGAAATGCGCTATACAAATAAACTTGACTTGACTTGACTTGACTTAACTGTGTTATTGTGTATTATTGTTTGATGTGCTGTGTGTCATTGTTTTGTTCTGCCTTTTGTGTTTTCAATAATTTTTTATATTTTCCCTTGTCTCATATGTGACGAACCTGTGTGCCTGATGCAGTCAATAGGGGTCAGCTTAGACACACTTTCCTTCCTAGGGAATGACCTGCCCTAGGTGGCGTAGTCGACACTACTTTCTCTATGTCCTAAAATCTCCATTATGGTACACTATGTATCAAAAACTCCTGAATGTCAGCTTTCTAACACATATATTTGTTACTTTTTATCATTTCAAATTTGTCCTATATTTGCCTTTTCCATTACATAAAGGCAATTAAAAATCATTTTGAAAGGAGGGTAATGCATTAGGTTAAAGACAGGCTACAGAGTGATATATGGCCTGGATTTAGTAGCATTTCAGTATTTTTGTATCTCACAACTTTAGTTTCTTTTTTTGACAATGGACCCTCAGAGAGGTACTGAAGTCATGTCTGGCACCGTGACACAAACATGCCAGACATAATAACACCTTCTGTGTTTCAGCTTCAGTTTTGTGGTCTTTTAGAATGACCACAAATGTTGTGTTTATTTCCTGTTTCGATTGTATTTCCATGTGTTTGTTCACCTATCTTTCTCCTCCTGTTTTGACCAAGATGGTAAAGTGTGTATATTATGAGGCTCAGTGTTTCTTCAGTTTTCAGGCTACTAAAACGGAACACTGCTGACTACCACATCCTCACACTCATTCATGACACTGAGAATCAACCCCACGTAAGGCTGTTGGCCCTAATGGCATTCCTGTACATGTGCTCAGTGCATTGCTGAGCAGTGTCCTGGGCTCCTTACTGACATCTTCAACCTTTCCCTAGCCCAAGCAGCAGTACCAGTAGTGCCAGTGCCAACACAATCCTCTCTGACGTGCCTGAACCATTTCCCCCCTGTAGCAATCACACCCATTGTTATGAATGCTTTGTGCTGTTGGCCTGGGCACACCTTAAGAATTCCCTGCCCCCCCTCACTGGACCCTCACCAATTTTCCTACTAAAGCAACAGAATTACAGAGGATGCTATATCCACAGATATATCCACAGATCTCACACATGGACAACAAGCTAGAATGTTTGATTTCAGTTCAGCATTTAACGCTGTTGTTCCCTTCAAGTTAATCACTAAACTTGGGGACCTTGGAATTAGTGCCCCCCTTGGCAACTGGATTATGGACTTTTGACCAACAGACCCCAGCATGTTAAGTCTGGCCACAACCTTTCCACCACCATCACACTCAACACTGGCGTGCCACAGTGCTGTGTGCTGAGCTCGTTCCTCTACTCCCTCTTCACCTGACTACAGGCCCATGTATGGATCCAACTCTATCAAGTTTGCAGATGACACCATGGTGATTGGACTCTTCAGGAACAACGATGAGTCAGACTACAGGGCAGAGGTTTAGCACTTAGCTGCCTAGTGCGCTGACAACAACCTGCTCCGCAACACCAGCAAAACCAAAGAGCTCATTGTGGACTTAAAGAAGAAGAATGGGGACAAACACACCCATTCACATCACTAGCATGGCTGTGGAGCGCATCTCTACCTTCAAGTTCCTGGGTATTCACACTTGAGTGAGAGAGAAAATGAGTGAGAAACAGAAAGAGACAGAAAGAGAAGGAGAAAGAGGCAGGCACACAATTGACATTTGGCTCAGTCACCACTATGCCCCACCCTCCTTAGTTACTGTTGCTAACTCGGACATGCCGTCGGAGCTGACTGCATGTTTAGAATGACCGCTTTTAGAGTTGACACCACAAAACTCTCAAGTTTTGGAGCCAACAAAAATTACTTCAGTCAAAGAGCCTTCGGAAAGATCAGCAATATGCAATGGAGGGCTATGTGCAAAATGTTAAACTGCATACAGTATGTCTGACAAAAAGCTGAGATGAGGCACGGATCAGATCCCAAAGCAAAAGGGAAAGCCTCATTTAACCTTGATTATCTTTGATGACAATGACCTCGAAGACCAGCACTGTCCGTGTACAGCAGGGTAATGTATTTAATTTAATTAATAATTAATTTACCATGCATTAAATTTATGATTGTGTAATACTGCAGAAGCACTGACATATGGCCACATGTATTTGAGAAATGGCATAGATTTTCCTGACACATATAAGCCTAGTTAGCGCAAATAACGTTTGTGGAATCTAGTACAATCATATCATTGCTATACAATTACAGATTAACAATAAAGCTTTGATAACAATAAATAATAAAGTATGGCAGATAATGGACGTTTTCTCATTTTTCCATAGTGAACCAGGTTACTGTGCCCACATAATTGGCTTAATGCAGTATGTGAACAGGCTGCGGACCAAAATTGAATACCAGCCAAAATAAACTTTGTGTGTGTGTGTGTGTGTGTTTGTGTGGAATGATGAATGGATGGATGGTTCAGAGAGACAGAAATGGAGGAAAAGAGAAAGGGCAGCAGACAATACTGTGGCAGTTTCACCTGGACCAACTGCCATTTTTTAAATGTGAAATGTTAAAGCAAAACTTATTAAGCATTAAATTGTTTATTAATAAAGCAGCTCTTACAGGCAGTACCTTACAGTAGTTTCTCGTCGCCGCCATGAGGTAAGTCCATACAAGTTGATTCAGTTCTGGCCATCTCCCTCTGCCAGCCCTTTCATCAGCTCTGCATCTCTATATTCTGGTTAGAACAAGTATGAATGCCCATCAAATATAAATGGGTCTTCATCTTCCCTTAAATTCTCTGTAGTACTCTCCCTGTTGTATATTCCGGAAGCAGCCACAATGTGACACGTTCATCAATCAACTTCTATGGACTTTCCTCATAACGGCGACAAGAAACTACTGCAAGGTACTGCCTGTAAAAAATGTTATGTTAATAAACAATGTGTACACTTACAAAGTTCTCAGTGCCTTGTTTTAAATGCCAGCACCTTTGTTATACTACCAATGGACTGTGGAGTTTCTTCTTAATGGTTTTAAAATAACATGGTCTTCATACTTTCACTATGCCCTTAGCACTATCACTGTTAGCCTTCTGGACCAAAACTAGTGAAGTTCCAAAAGCAACAGACTAGCGCAATTTTGCTCCCTGGCAAACATACCAACTAGGTATGATGTTTTTAACATGCCAATCTTCATTTTACACCTAAGTTTCCCTTTAAGGAACAGAACACTCAAGTGTTGTCATAACACCCATGCCATAGCCTGCGTAGAACGTTATTTCTGCCATATGAATCTATTGCAGCCTTTAGAACAAATTGTTCAAAACTTTTGAAATTTGGCATAAATATTTTCTCTGATAATTATGCAACTTGGCACATTCAAGCACAATTTTAGCATTTCTGTGGGAATGCAGTCTAGTTATTATTATTATTATTATTACTGAAGGCCAGATTTTTGCCTATAGATCTGTTTTTGTCTGTTTGAGACTTGCGATTTGGCCTTGGCTTTTACCAAAGAATTAGAATTACTGATGACATCAGAGCAACATTACATAGTCAATCATGGAATGACCCTGAAGGAAGCTGGCCAATGGGTTCAGCCTAACGTGAGCCATTACAGTGTAGCAAGCATCATAAGATATAAGGCTATTGTGTCATTGGTACTGAATCTCGACATGCATACTATAGTTCTGTGCATGGGCCTGCTGTGCTGCATTAGTTTTGTCTTTTCAAGGGAGTGATGGAGCTAGATGCAGATGCCATAGCTCATGAGTTGATTTTTGTGGATGAGGCAGGTTTCAACCTCACTTTCATGAGGAGACTTGGTAGGAACATTATTGGACACTGTTCCATAGTCAGAGGACAACATGGTGGTAACAAAACTGTGTGCTATAAGAAACAAGGCTGTTGCTCATCATTCACTTTCTCTGCCTTGTGCTGGAAGGTCTATGAACATCATCCCCATCCATGCATGGCCCTTCTAAAGGCAATGGAGGATCCCATACAGGAATACTGTAGCAAAGGGGAGAAAAGTCAACCCATCCAGCTTTGAACCCAGGTCTCCAGGATACCAAACATGCACTTTGACCACAATGCCAAAGACCCAGGCTTGTTGGTAACACAGTCAGAGCACACACACAACCCTAGTGATGGCACTCCATCACAGACATTGACCAGGCATTATGTCAGGCCTTAATACTGCACTTCAGGAGATATTTTCTGTCAGTGCCTTTGACTAGAAGACATTGCATTCAATGTTGCCGGACCCAAAATGACGACTTTTTTGCAGTGAAATTACTGTATGTTTCCTTGTGTTTTCACTTGGAAAAATCACTTTGTGTTTGTATTGATGTGTGTAAATGAACATCCATACTTGAACTTTGAATCACTGTGTGTTGGGCTGGATCCCTGTGTATGACCTCAAACTAACACCTTGTGCACAAAGAAACCAAAAGCCAGATGTGTTTTTCCATTAATGCCATCAGTGTGTAGTTGCCGCATTGTGTGCTAATTAATTTGATGGTTTGTGTTAACTGTTTGGTACAAAAACACAATTTTTACGAAGGTTTGCAGAATTAAGCAAGATGTGTTAGCTTTTGCAAGGTATCTACAAGGTTTCGGTAATTTGGTGAAAGGTTTTTGTATTTGTGTGTAGAGTTTTGCAAAAATAGCCAATAGGTACAAAAAATGTGCTTAAGTGATCAGAAAAAAACTGTAATAAGGAGCTGCCTTTGTTACCTGTTTTGCAAGACCAACTTTTGAGTTTACCTGAGTTCTTGATTGAACCAAAGAATTAAAAGATTGCCGTTCTCTACTATTGCTTCTGCATTTGAATCTTTCTGAACCCTGGCACTAGATGCACTAGAATCACAGAGGGACCCCTTGTCAGTAAAAATAATGTATAGAATAAAATATACAGGTAAATTTGCTCTTGCAAACACACATGTCATTTAATAGGAAAACCATAGCAAAACGTGCCACCGAACTGACCTCAGGTCAGCTGACTGTTTTGATGAAAGGATACCTCTTTTTAGAGTCCATTAATTCTGAGATAATGTGCTGTGGGTGTGATGGAAGGGCAGAGAATGAGAATACACAACTGGAATGTCCTTAACTGAAAGCACATAAAGGAGGACTTTCGTGATGTCTAAATGAGAGAACAGACATGTTGGATTGTAGTATTGTTGTGTGGTGTTTATTTTCTGTTCACACTGTATTTTGTCAGTCATGTTTTGTAATTTTGCCACATACTTTTGTTTTGGTTTTGCCCTGCCCTTATCTGCATTCTATCTTTCCCTTTGTTTTTCTCACCATTTTGAATATTATGTGTCCTAAACGAACATTAGCTGTGTCCCATTTTTCATAATGTCAGCATTACATGTAAAGCCCCCACATTCATCCATTAAATGATATGAGAAGCCTATAAAATTAGTAATTGACCTTGTACTGCAGATCCTGGAGGACATCAGTTATAGCTTTGAGACCGAGGTGTTCTTTCCCAATCTTTTGAGACAAAATTAAGTAATGGTTAAAGGTCAATATCCGATTGAAAGAAATGTGGAAAAAAGGTAGGTACATAGCAGAAATTGTTGCTGAAACATTTTCCAAAGTATTATGTGGTGTGTGTCGGGCTGTACCTGCACAAAAAGGGCAATGATGAGAATACCATTCTTCTTTCCAAGGGCCTCTTCTACATTGTTGAAAAGTGTGGAATTCCAATGAATAAGATGAAGCTGAAATATTAAAAGTTAATTATAACAATACATATTACAAGACATTGCATGGAGTAATCTACTTTTTTCTTATTGAGAAGCAATGAAAATGTTATACCATATACCATGTTATCTCATTAAATTTGCCATGTAGGATCACTACTCCAACCTTTTGAAGCACATTATGTTCTGTTTTCTGTAATTCCCAAAAATTGCATTTTGTGTAGCAACTACAAAACAATAAGGTATAGAAACACAATTTTTTTCCTGCACATTCCATGAGATGACCCACATCGAACACATTAGGCCACACCCCTTTTTGTTGGCCACATTTTACAAAATTTTGTAAAAAGCTGAAAGCGAAAGTAAACCAACTCCTCCAAGGGCATTCATCCGATTGTCAGGAAATTTGGTGTATGTCATCTGCAGACAATGTATAAAACATTTTAGTTGTTAAAGCGCCACGAAGTTACACACCTATCAATATTTGAAACATATCTGGCAACTACACTACACTCAATATCTTGCTTTGTAATTGCCCAAATTTCATAAAAACCTCCAATACTCAATGGGCACAATGTTCTTTAAGATCACACCACATTTTGTAAAATTCCATGTGCAGGGGGTGCCATTCTTTTATTACAGTTTTTTACAGTTGCTTAAGCTCAATTTTGAAAACTGCTCCTTTTTTCAAAACACTACACACAGTTAAGGCAACCATACATTCAATTAACAGAACACCCCTGCCCTATTGCAAAATGCTATTCTGTTTACAAAACTATACACTTTTTTATAAAAATGTGATTTTGTTGCCAAATCATACACACATGATTCATATGATCTATTTGTGTTCCCGTGAGTTACACACTGTGGTAATCAATCCTAAACACTTTGTAACATTCTGACTTTTCTAATGACATGATCTGGATTTCATTTTTTCAGACATATTGATAAATGACATTTTTCCAAAGAACCATATTCACAACAAACATAGTAAAACACAGTAAAGTGTTGTTAGAGACAAGAAGTTACTCTAAATATCATTTTGGCTAATTTGGTGGCAAGTCTCAACGTAGCATTTTCAAGGTAGTCAACCAATGTCATTCCAATGTGATCAATTTAGTCGTTGTCTTTTCTGTCTGCTCTCCTCCCATTGTACCTTGCAGTGATAGTATTTACCTCTTCTTCTTGTTACATGTTCTCTCACTCTAATCTTTACTGCCCCTCTTTCTCTTCCTCTTGCTACAACACTGCCTTACATTCATATTCAAGTCAATGTAACGCCCCTGTTTTCTATTTTACAGTGTTAAAGTATGATTACTGTGTTTTGCATTTTATCCCTTAGTGTTTTGGCACATGGCAAATGTGTTTAACCAGCTGGTTGCAAGTGTTTGGTCAATTGGTAGATAGTGTTTTGAAATTGGAAAAAAGGTGACTTTACAATAGCATCATGTGTGTAATGCATGTAAGTGTGTGTAATGTTTTGCAAATCACTGTGTGTAGTGTTTTGTAAAAAGTGTGAAGCTGAAAATGTGCTTAGAGTGGTGCCTACCTGAGCCGATGTTTTGGTATTTGAGTATTAGGTTTCATTAATTGTGGAAAACTTTAGATTTTAGCGTGTAAGCAAACATAAAAAACTGTAAATGTGAAGCTAAAATAAGTTTTGTGGAATAATTTTCCAACCGTTACAACTAAAATGATCCAAATTTTTTTAGACCATGGGCTCAATAAAGTGTATGAACTCAGCCCATAAATCTTTATTTGATAATTCCCAAAAAATACATTTTGGCTAATAACTGTGAATACACTGAAAGTAAACGAAAACTAACTTCTCATTACTCTTCTCTTCGTGTTCATCCAATTGTGAAGAAATTTGGTGTTCATCATCTGTGAACAGCACCTTGAAAAAATCTTTTAGAAATATTCCATTCTCTTTATGTTGACATTCACAGCACTGTGGTGCCGATACTATGCGGTGCGTTTAACTTCTATTCTGAAATTTAAAAGAACTACTGTGTTCTACAAGGAAAGATAGAAGCTAAAGCTCAGGAAAATACTGAGATATGCTAACCTGACCACCAGATGTATGAAACTAATGGCATAGCCTTGTAAAGATAAGCTCATCTGAGAACCGATACTGTACAAGTTTTGATATTACAGTTTTTTCTGAATGCTTAAACACTAACAGTGATTCCTGTAGCACAACTTCTAAAACTATTAATACTTATAGCATAACCCCTCACTGAGTTCCCAAAACTAATAGCACAAACTCTGCTTTGCACTCAGTTTGCAATTTTGCAACACACACTTTGCAAAAGAGTAAACGCAATCCACTTCACAGCACTCTTTTTGCAAAACTGTAAACACAACTCACTGCTTTACACTCAACTTCCGAATGATCAACACACTCCTAGCAAAATTATACTCATTGATGGCTATTATTTACACTATTCTGGCAATTGTCTGACAACAGCGCCAAATGAGAAAACCACCGTAGATAATTAGTTCACTTTGCAGTAAGCTTTCTGCACTAAGCTTTCTGGGTGGAGTACAACAATTAGAGGAAGGTGAGAAAGAGGATGTGGAGGTGAAGGCGCAGGAGGGAGAGTTTGTGGAAGAGGATGAGGATGTGTGAGTTACAGTTTTTATGTTTGCTTACACACTAAAATCTAAAGTTTTCCACAATTACAGTTTTTCTGGATTGCTAAAGCACAAAAATCAATTGGCTGAACAACTTTCCCAATTGCTTAAGCTATTTCTCACAACTGCTCACTCTTTTGTCAATACCTTAAACAATTGTACATAGTAAAACACAATTTGCAAAACTCACTGACTCCTCTTTGCAAAACTCTAAACACATTCTCTCTTGTTAAAACACATTTTGCAATTTTTTACACATGTGATGCAAAATGGTTAACATTCTTCTCCACATTTGATCACAAATAGAAGTATTTTAGCAAGTAATCAAATATTACCACTTAATTTTAGTCTATGCACAATACATATACATCCGAATTGTGCTATTTTTCAGTTGAAAATGCATTTTCAGGCCTATAAAAAACAACTTATGCTATTATACACATCTGAACGTTGTGCTTTTCATTTTTTGGTGTAGTGTTTACTAACTGCTTCATTGTAATTTCATTTTGACAATTGTGTTAATGTTTTGAGAATAGAGTTTGGTTTTGAGCACACGTAAAAATGTTTTGAGGGAGTAGTGTGCTTTTAGGAGCTTTGGGAAATGCATGTGAGCAATTGGAGTTTGTGTTTACAGTTTTGAGAAAATGAGGCAAGGTTTCAAAAACTGAGTTTTAGCAATTGTGAAAAACTGTAATGAAACCCAATACTCACATAACAAAACATCGGCTCAGGTAGGCACCACTCTAAGCACAGTTTCAGCTTCACACTTTTTGCAAAACACTACACACAGTCATTTGGAAAACATTACACTTACATGCATTACACAAATTATGCTATTGTAATTTCACCTTTTTCCATTTCAAAACACTAGCGATCAATTGACCACACCCTTGCAACCAACCGGTTAAACACAATTGTCATGTGCCAAAACACTAAGGGATAAAATGCAAAAAACAGCAGTCATGCTTACAGTTTTTTCTGATCGCTTAAGCACATTTTTTGTACCTATTGGATGTTTTTGCAAAACTCTACATACAAATAAAAAACCTTTCACCAGATTAGCAAAACATTGTAGATACCTTGCAAAAGCTAGCACATCTTGCTTAACTCTGCAAACCTTTGTAAAAATTCTGTTTTTGTACCAAACAGTTAACACAAACCATCATATTAGTTTTTTCTGAATGCTTAAATGCTTATAGTGATTGTTGTAGCACAATTTCTGAAACTACTAATTCTTATAGCAAAACCCCTCACTGAGTTCGCAAAACTAATAGCACAAACTCTGCTTTGCACTCAGTTTGTAATTTTGTAACACACACTTCCACTGCACAGCATTCTTTTTGCAAAACTGTAAACACAACTCACTGCTTTACACACAACTTGCAAATCAACACACTCTTAGCAAAACTATACACAATCATGGCTATTATTTAAACTATTTTGCCAACTTTCTGGCCACACTGTCACATGTAAAAACTCTTTTATATAAATAATTCACTTTGCAATCAGCCTAAACACTAGCAATACAGTAAGGCACAGGTAAGCTTTTGAGGTGGAGTACAATGTTGGAATAAAGAAGACTGAGAGTTAGAGAGGAGCATGAGGATGTGGAGGTGAAAAAGCAAGAGGGAGAGGACGACGAGGACAAGGAGGTGGTTAGAGGATGAGGAGGTGACAAAGTAAGAGGAGGATGAGGTAGGGAAGAGGAAGGGGAAGAAAGAAGAGTAAGAAGAGTAAGAAATAGAATTTTGGATGACATCAGAACTACTTTAGTGGACAGTGGAATGACCCTGAGGGAAGCTGGCCAATGGGTTCAGCCTAACCTGAGCCGCTACAGTGTAGCAAGCATCATAAGGTATAAGGCTATAGTATCATTGGTACTGAATTCGGACGTGCATACTCTAGGGCTGTGCTGCATTTGTTTTGTCTTTTCCAGAGAGTGATGGAGCTAAAGGCAGATGCCATAGGTCATGAGCTGATTCTTGTGGATGAGGCAGGTTTCAGCCTCACTATAACGAGGAACATTGTCAGACACTGTGCCATAATCAATGTCGGACAACATGGTAGCATGCAGCTAGAAGTCAAAATGGTGTTGTTCTCCTTCTCTGCCCTGCGCTAGAAGGTCTATGACTATCATCCACGGTCAATGCATGGCCCTTCTACAGGCAATGGAGAAGGCATACAGGGATATTGTAGTAAAGGGGAAGAAAATGGCACCCCACCTGGATTTGAACCCAGGCCTCCATGGTATCAAACATGCACTTTGACCACAACACCACAGAGCCAGGTTTGTTGGTATGGAAGTCAAAGCATACACACAACCCTAGTGATGGCACACCATCACAGACATTGACTAGGCCTCATGTCAGGCCTTGATACTGCACTGCAAGGAGATATTTTTTGTCAGTGCCTTTGACTAGAAAACATTACAGCTGATGTTGACAAAATTTTGTGGCTGGACCCAGATAGACGACAAGATGTAGACTTCTTTTTTTTTTTTTTTTTCTCTCAGTGAAATTACTGTATGTTTTCTTGTGTTTTCACTTGGATTGTGAAGAGGGACAGTAAAAATTAGAGTGAGATGACATGTAACAAGAGGAAGAGGTAAATACTATCACTGCAAGGTACAATGGGAGGAGACAGACAGAGAAGACAAGGGGCTCTATTTTCACAATCATATGTGCATTGTCTAAAGTCTGTTGCGCAAGTTGCTTTGGGGGCGTTCCCGACACAATTTGGTATTTTGACGGCGGGAAAAGTGAACATTGCGCCAGGCGCATTGTTCAAAGGGGTTGGTCTTACAGTTTTTGCCTATTGCTTAAACACTAAAACCCAGTGCTTAAACCAAAGTAGCATAACTTGAAGTTGTTGTTGCTATACTGGAAACAAAATGTGCCATATCTTAAACAAAAGTTCTGCCTAACACTGTTGTGGCATTTCAGCAACACACTTTGTTCCTCATACAACACACTTGCAAATGTTCACTGCACACTTTTTGATTCATAAGACACGCCGTTAAAAACGGATGCCTCATCATACCATTTGGAAAACACACATATCCAAAACATAAAACACATTGGATGATTGGTTAAACATTGCTTCACACCAGAAAACCCTTACCTCCAAAATTGGACACCAATTAGTCAGCAACAAAAAGGCCTCAGTTTAGGCCTTTTTGAAAACTGCAAGCATGGATGGAGGGAGAGCCCGCGGCAGAGTAAGAATGAGAGGAGGACGAGGAGGAGGACGAGGGCAGCTTAGAGGAGGACAAAGAACTCAACGCATTGTAATACCAGATGACATTAGGGCAACTTTATACTTCATGTGAAGTTGATGTTGTTACAGTGTATTATGTTTTTTGAAGTGCTTCTGAGCCTACTATTGTTTCATTTGGTTTTTATTTTTACTTTGTTTCACAGTAGTTTATGTACTGAGGGCTTTTTGAGTCTACATCATTGAATATTTCTGTTTTGGGGTTGTTATGTGCCTTATTTGCTTTGCGGAGCTGAATAAAACACAGTAACTGAAAGAGTGGATTGTTTTATGTAAAGTACACTAGTGTGTTATAGTTGAGTTGAACTGTCTTACCATTTGGTGCAAGTTTGTGTGCTTTGCCATCAGAGTTACATTTCGACAAAGGATTGTTAGGTTTTTTTTGTTTAGTTTGAGTTTTGATAGCAGAGTGTCATTATGGCATAAATGTGAATGGTTTATTTCCAAGTGTTTTGGGTTTTGAAAATGTGTGTAGGGATTTTACTCTATGAGTCAAATTTTGAAAAATGTGTGCAAGCAATAGGCAAAAACTGTAAATTAGTTCATTAGTCATGGGTGTGTTTTGGGTGTAACATACAATTAACCAATGAGAATGTATACTCTAATTCTCTTTAAGAGCCAGCGGGCGCATTGTCCATGGCCTGTTGCTATTACAATTGCGGATTTACCCGGACGGGAGGAGCATTTCGGTGGAGGAGACCGATCTGCTCGTGCGTGAAGTAAAAGCGTGTGAGCAGTTAATATTCGGGGATGGAAAGAATCCCCCCAAACCTCAGTGGGTCAAAGAAGTATGGGAGGAAATACCTTAAGTAATTGTGTCCTCCTTTGGCAAGAAGAGAACTTTCGAACAGTGCCGAAAGCGGTACAACAACGTTAGAAGACGGGGAAACAACAGCTTTAAACTCAAAGGAAACAGAGAAAACTAGACTGCATTCCCGCAGAAAATGCAAAAAGTGTGCTTGCATTTTAGCATAGTTAGCATAACTAGCAATGCTAAACTGCTAAATAGCTAATATAGCTACACAACACTGTAAGCACAGTTAATTACTTCACATTTTTAACATAGTTCGCATAATTAGCATTGTTAGCATAACTGGTAACAAATACTAGCTGAGTTAACTAAGTAACACTGTTAACTCAGTTAACTACTTAGCATTTTAGCATAGTTAGCATTGCTAGCATTGTTAGCATAACGGCTAAATAGCTACAGCTAATATAGCTACACAACACTGTTAGCACAGTTAATTACTTCACATTTTAGCATAGTTAACATAATTAGCACCGTTAACATAATTAGCATTGTTAGCATAACTGCTAACAAGTACATGCTGAGTCAACCGAGTAACACTTTTAACCCAGTTAATTATTTTGCATTTTAGCATAGTTAGCATTGCTACCATTTTTTAGCATAACAGCTAACAAACGTTGGTAGGTTAGCAGAGTAGCACTGACTACATAGATAACTACTAGAGATAACTACTATAGGCTGCAATACACTCCCATGGCAGAACATTATGCACGCCATGGCATGGGGATTATGACATCACTTTAGAGTTCTATTCCTGAACATTCCACATGTAAATAATGGCAGTTGGTCCAGGTGCAACTGCCACAGTATTGTCTGCCTCTCTTTCACCATTTTTAAACTGTCCTGTTTCAAAAAGTTTAAGTAGTTGCCACATCAAAATTTCACAGCTCACAGTCAGATCCCAGACCTCCCTTACAAAGTTTAAATCAAGTTAATAGGTTAAACGGTTGAGTTTTGATCACTTAAAACTTCAGACATGCACCCTGACCTGTTTACAGTAAGATGATGAAATGTATGGCAAAATCCCATAGACTGTCTGACACCATTTTTAAACTGTCCTGCCTCAAACAGTTTAAGTAGTTGCCACATGAATTTTACACAGGTCACAGTCAGATACCAGACCTCTCTTACAAACTTTAAATCAAGTTTATAGGTTAAGTGGTTAAGTTTTAATCATTAAAAAACGAAGTGGAGGTTAGAGTGAGGGCAGAGCTCACTGTAGCTGCTAGAGTAGAGCAGTGTACTGTGACATCATCAGCCTGAACATTCCGCCATTCATTTTCAATGGCGGAAAAGTTGCAGAAAAACGACAATAACGGACGAACGACAAGAGGTACGGTATACAGAATTGTGGGCGGTCTGGTCCAAACCGGGCCGGTCGTTTTAGAGTTGGAACGGTGTCTCTATCTCGAAAGCCTGAGGAATAGTAACGTCTGAAAGATCTGGTTCAGGAGAAGCGGGAAGAATAAACGGTGGGATAACAATAAGTGTGCTTTTTGCAAGCACACTTAACTAGACTGCATTCCCGCAGAAAATGCAAAAAGTGTGCTTGCATTTTAGCCAAGTTAGCATTGCCAGTAATGTTAGCATAACTGCTAAATAGCTTCAACTAATATAGCTACACAACACTGTAAGCACAGTTAATTACTTCACATTTTAGCATAGTTAGCATAATTAACATTATTAGCATAATTAGCGTTATTAGCACAACTGTTAACGAATACTAACTGAGTTAACCAAGTAACACTGTTAACCCAGTTAATTACTTTGCATTTTAGCATAGTTACCATTGTTAGCATTGTTAGCATAATGGCTAAATAGCCTCACCTAATATAGCTACACAACAATGTTATCACAGTTACTTACTACACATTTTAGCATAGTTAACATAATTAGCATTGTTAGCATTATTAGCATAACTGCTAACAAGTACAAGCTGAGTCAACCGAGTAACACTTTTAACCCAGTTAATTATTTTGCATTTTAGCATTGTTAGCATAGCTAGCATTGTTAACATAACGGCTAACAAACGTTTGCTAGGTTAACAGAGCAGCACTGACTACATAGATAACTACTAGAGATAACTACTATAGGCTGCAATACACTCCCATGGCAGAACATTATGCAGGCCATGGCATGGGGATTATGACATCACTCAAGAGTTCTATTCCTGAACATTCCACATTTAAAAAATGGCAGTTGGTCCAGGTGCAACTGCCACAGTATTGTCTGCCTCTCTTTCACCATATTTAAACTGTCCTGTTTCAAAAAGTTTAAGTAGTTGCCACATCAAAATTTCACAGCTCACAGTCAGATCCCAGACCTCCCTTACAAAGTTTAAATCAAGTTTATAGGTTAAGTGGTTAAGTTTTAATCATTAAAAAACGAAGTGGAGGTTAGAGTGAGGGCAGAGCTCACTGTAGCTGCTAGAGTAGAGCAGTGTACTGTGACATCATCAGCCTGAACATTCCGCCATTCATTTTCAAAACATTTGTGTTGCGGTGAATAATAATAATAAACGGGGAGATAACAATAAGTGTGCTTTTTGCAAGCACACTTAACTAGACTGCATTCCCGCAGAAAATGCAAAAAGTGTGCTTGCATTTTAGCATAGTTAACATAATTAGCATCGTTAACATAATTAGCATTGTTAGCATAACTGCTAACAAGTACAAGCTGAGTCAACCAAGTAACACTTTTAACCCAGTTAATTATTTTGCATTTTAGCATAGTTAGCATTGCTACCATTTTTTAGCATAACAGCTAACAAATGTTGGTAAGTTAGCAGAGTAGCACTGACTACATAGATAACTACATAGTACCAGTGTACTATGACATCATCAGCCTGAACATTCCGCCATTCATTTTCAATGGGCCAAAAAGTTGCAGAAAAACGACAATAACGGACGAACGACAAGAGGTACGGTATACAGAAATGTAGGCGGTCTTGTCCAAACCGGGCCGGTCGTTTTAGAGTTGGAACGGTGTCTCTATCTCGAAAGCCTCAGGAATAGTAACGTCTTCAAGATCTGGTTCAGGAGAAGAAGAATAAACGGTGGGATAACAATAAGTGTGCTTTTTGCAAGCACACTTAATAATAAACGGGGAGATAACAATAAGTGTGCTTTTTGCAAGCACACTTAATAAACGGAAGGTGGAGGTCCATCAAGTTTTCTTTTTGATGATTTGTCCATTTCATTTCTTACAACTTGCCATGCTGTTTATTTAAAACGACAAAAGAAATCGTAAATAAACTGCAGAACATTGCAATCGATGTTTATTTCAAACGACAAAAGGAATCGTAAATAAACTGCAGAACATTGCTATAAACTGCAAAACATTGCTATACTCTCATTATTTGTGCCTGTTTGCTTACTAAAACATAAAAATACATGGCTATACAGGCTATACATGTTGCAACTTTTCTGCCAGCTCAGCTCGCCTCTCTGGCGCAGCAGCAGGTGCATCAGGGTTCAAAGCCTTGTGCGCCCCTAAAATAGCTTTTCAACAATGCCAACTGACAACTGACAAAAAAACATGGTTTATGCTGGTCTATAGGAATATGGTTTTTGCGTCCTCATAATAGCATCTGGTGCGCTTTGCGCCAGACCACACCTCTGCTTGTCGCTGACACGCCCGTCACGGCGCAATGTCAACAACGTGATTTTTTGCCTGAAAAAATGAACTATGCGCTGGCACAGAATAGCAATGACAGCATGCACATGTCGCGAATGCACAATGCGCCGCGGCAAAATAGGGCCGAAGGACTAAATTGATCACATTGGAATGACATTGGTTGACTACCTTGAAAACAATACGTTGAGACTTGCCACCAAATTAGCCAAAGATGATACTTAGAGTAAGTTTTTGTTTCCAGCAACACTTTACTGTGTTCTACTATGTTTGCTGTGAATATGGTTCTTTGGAAAAAATGGTTTTCAATATGCAACCATGCAACAAGCAAACACTTCAGCATATTGACTGATTCTGAATTACAAATCATGTATGTAGGATTTGGCAACAAAATCACATTTTTATAAATAAGTGTATAGTTTTGTAAGCAGAATATCATTTTGAAATGGGGCAGGGGTATTCTGTTAATTGAGTGTATGGTTGCATTAACTGTGTGTAGTGTAGTAAAATTGAGCTTAAGCAATTGTAAAAAACTGTAAGTTGATCACATTGAAATGGTTTGAAATGAAATGGAATTGGTTGACTACCTTGAAAACCCTAGGTTAAGACTTGCTACCAAATTGGCCAGAGATGGTACCTGGAGTAACCCTTTGTCTCCAACAACACTTCATTGTGTTTGCTGTGAATATGGTTCTTTGGAAAAAATGTTTTCAATATGCAACAATGTAACAAGCAAACACTTCAGCATATTGACTGATTTTACATTACATAAAAGTAAAAAAAATCTTTTGAAATATATTTGGTGAACAGCATTAGTCATATGTTGTGTTTCATGAATGCATTCATGTCATTTATCAATATGTTTGAAAAAATTAAACCCAGATCATGTCATTAGTAAAGTCGGAATGTTACAAAGTGTTTAGGATTGATTACCACAGTGTGTAACTCACTGAAACACAAATAGATCATATGAATCATGTGTGTATGATTTGGCAACAAAATCACATTTTATAACACAAGTTTATAAGAAGTTGTCAGTTGTAAGAAAAATATCATTTTGCAATAGACCTGGGGTACTCTGTTAATTGAGTGTATGGTTGCATTAACTGTGTGTAGTGCTTTGAAAAAACGGGTACAGTTTTTAAAATTGAGCTTACACAATTGTAAAAAACTGTAAGAAGCCAGAGGGAGAGGACAACAAGGACGAGGACAAGAAGGTGAAAGTAGAGAAAGAGGACGAGGAGGTGAAGAAAGAAGAGGAAGACAAGGATATGAAAGGGGAAGAAGAAAGGTTGAGAAGAGGAAGAAATAGAATTACTGATGACATCAGAGCTACATTACATAGTTGATCATGGAATGACACTGAAGGAAGCTGGCCAATGGGTTTAGCCTAACCTGAGCCATTACAGTGTAGCAAGCATCATAAGATATAAGGCTATAGTGTCATTGGTACTGAATCTTGACGTGCATACTATAGTTCTGTGCATGGGCCTGCTGTGCTGCATTAGTTTTGTCTTTTCAAGAGAGTAATGCTGGATGCAGATGCCATAGGTCATGAGTTGATTTTTGTGGATGAAACAGGTTTCAACCTCACTTTCATGAGGAGACTTGGTAGGAACATTATTGGACACTGTTCCATAGTCAGAGGACAACATGGTGGTAACAAAACTATGTGTGCAGCTATAAGAAACAAAGCTGTTGTTCATCATTCACCTTCTCTGCTTTGTGCTGGAACATCATCCCCATCCATGTATGGCCCTTCTACGGCCAATGGAGGATCCCATACAGGGATACTGTAGCGAAGGGGAGAAAAGTCACCCCATCCAGCTTTGGACCCGGGTCTCCAGGGTACCAAACATGCACTTTGACCACAATGCCAAAGACCCAGGTTTGTTGGTAAGACAGTCAGAGCACACACACAACCATAGTGATGGCACTCCATCACAGACATTGACCAGGCATCATGTCAGGCCTTGATACTGCACTTCAGGAGATATGTTTTGTCAGTGCCTTTGACTAGAAGACATTGCATTCAATGTTGCTGAAATTTTGTGGCCGGACCCAGAGTGACAACATGTAGACTGTTTTTTTGCAGTGAAATTACTGTATGTTTTCTTGTGTTTTCACTTGGAAAAAACACTTTGTGTTTGTATTAATGTGTGTAAATTAACATCCATACTTGAACTTTGAATCGCTGTGTGTTGGGCTGCATCCCTGTGTATGACCTCAAACTAACACCTTGTGCACAGAGAAACCAAAAGTTAGATGTGTTTTCCATTGATACCATCAGTGTGTAGTTGCTGCATTGTGTGCTAATTAATTTGATGGTTTGTGTTAACTGTTTGGTACAAAAACAACATTTTTACAAAGGTTTGCAGAGTTAAGCAAGATGTGTTTGCTTTTACAAGGCATCTACAATGTTTTGCTAATTTGGTCATCAGAAAATCAGAAAAAACTTTATACATTTACAAAATATGTGTCCAAACGTAAGCAAAGTGTTTTTGTTCTATGTAAATATGATTTCATTAAAATTAGTCATTTCTGGATATCATGCGTCATAAATCAGAAACCAAATTGAGATTTGAGACCATAACAATGAAGAAATAAGGTGCGATCCTTGACTATGACTTCACATCAATAAAGTACCTGAAACAGCATACTTCCATCTAAAAAAACATTACTAAAATTCACCCCTTCCTGACCCAACAGGACTTCTTCACGCATTTATCTTAACTAGATTAGACTCCCTGCAATGGCTTATTTACAGGCCTCCCAAAAGTGTAAATTGAAAAACTACAGCTTATTCAAAACTCAGCTGTGAGACTATTAACAAAAACAAGAAGGAGGGAGCACATTACTTCTGTACTAGCCAAACTACACTGGTAGCAACACACCAGAGAAGCAGAATCCATTGATGCCTTTAAATGGTAACTGAAGACCTACCTGTTCAACCCCACCTGTACTCAAGCTAAAGGCAGATGTGCTCCCCAGGGGGGGCAGGTTCTGCCTGAGCTTTTTTCCTAAAATTAGACAAACCAACACAAACAGGCAGTTTTTTCTCACCCGTCACTCCCTGGGGACACTGCCAACAGCTCTCGACAGTGCACGCTGGACTGCAAGAAATGCTGTCTTGTGTTTTCTTGCCAAACAGTTGAAGCACTTTAAGCTGCATCTTGTATGAATTGTGCTATACAAGTAAAGAGTATCATTATTAAGTGTGCTTGAAAAGAGTAGGAATTAACTTGTAGTAACCATAAAAATGAAGAGGAGCCCTACAATCTCTCCTCTGAGCCATGATAGATGTAAGAATGCATTTTTTCACTGAATTACAGAAAAGCCATTTGTTCACATAGTACTGAATCTCTTCTCTGAACTACGAGAGGTGTAGAGAAAAGCCATTTTTCACTGAATTAATTTTAATTTTTTATGCCTAAATGGCTTTTTAAAAATCATGATAGTGTGTGTGGGGGGTGACAGTGAGACAGTGAGAGAGAAAAGGAGTGAGAGAGAGAGAGAGAGAGAGAGAGAGGCAGACAGTACTGTGGCAGGGAATACTGTGGCAATCACACCTGGACCAACTGTCATTTTTTAAATGTGGAATGTTAAGGAATAGAATTCTGAATTGATGTCATATCACCCATGCCATGTCCTGCGTAATGTTCTGCCATGCTAGTCTATTGCATGCCAACTGGTAAAAACTTAAGAAATTTGGCACACATTTGCTCCAATGATCATGAAACTTGGCACGTTCATTGCAGTCTAGTTATTATTAAGTGTGCTTTAAAAAAGCATACTTGTTGTTCTTCTTAAGTAGTGTTTATTATTATTATTATTATTCCATTCATCTATTTCTTTTCAAACTACTAGTCCTAGGGCTCTTAAGATACAGATAACGTTCCAACACTGAAATGTTAAGCTCAGTCTGTTATTATAATAATAATAATGGTTATTATTATTATTATTATTATTATTAAACAAATTGCCCCAAGAGTCTGGAGTGCCTAAAACCCCTTAATCTGTTCTGCAATTATGGTATACTACAGCTTCCACAGCCTTATTGCTTTTGTGAAACAGTTTATTTAGTTTATTTAGCTGCCCAGTGAAACTTCTCAGAACCCTATTGGAATTGTTCCGTTTATTGGTAGCCAAGCACAAACCTGGTTGTGCTACTCCTTGTCGTGTGTTTGATATTGTCATTTTTCTGTAATATTTTGTCCCATTGGAAGTGAATGTTCTGCTCCACTGTGAGTGAGAGCAGACATGTGTGGGGGGACACTTTCTCACACTCATACTGCTCTGCTCCACTCCAGTTGAGTGAGAGCCGTAGAAAAAAGCAGCTCATCTCTCAGCAGTGCTTTGACATATCGTAACCAAACTTGGTATACGCACCCTGTTCCATCCACGCATTCTATAAGTTAATTAATTGTTGTAAATCTGACTGAATAAAATAATAATAGTCCTGTAATTATTTTCTATGTTGAGCATTTGTTCATTTGTTTTAGGCTACAATTTTCCCAGATAATATTTACTGAAGATGTACACACATCCCAAAACATTTTCATTGTTAATTCCATGGGCTATCATCATTTCGGTGTCATTCCTGTGTCTTTCTGATTGCGTGCATGTGTAGCCTACATGTGTCTACCTTTCTGTCTGAGCAAAGAAATCTGATAGATTTGTTTGTTGTACTGCATCATGATTGACAACATCATCAATCATGACTGACTACAGACCACATAAAGTTGAGGGCATTCTAAAGCCGACAACTCAACTCAAGTTTTCTCCTCTCCGCATCAGCAACAATTGAATAATGCAATTTAAAATGCAGGTGGCTTATTTGCTACTGATGCAGGTTGCAGACAAACACACACACACACACACACACACATACACACAGACACACATACATACACACACACCATCCCTCCACCCTTCTCTATTGATGAAATGTTCCTCTTCAATCTTCACTCTGCTAACAGAGTTAGCTATTCTGACCTCCTTCTTAATCTGTCCCTACTGTCTTCCTCCTCTAAATCAACTTGAATCTCATTTTACTGTGTTATTACACTATTGCACATTAAAGCTGTGTGCCACTCTGACACTCTGTGCACTCAGGGACTGCTTCTGCACTGGATGTTGACGGATCTACACCCATTGGTGCAGTTGATATATGTGATATGTGGCAAATATATCTGTGATTTTTGGCACGTTTTGCTGCTCTTTCTCTTTTAGCTTATCTGCGCCGCCTTTGCGCATTTGTGACTTTTTTCCATTTCCACAGATGGAAGGTCACTTCTCTCTCACTCTGTCCGAACTTCAAAGGCAAAATTTGATAACATTGGTCAAGGGCGAGGGGAGGCCTGACATATATCATTGGACTAGCCGAATGTCCTTCAAGAAAATCAACCAATGGGCTCAAAAATGTGCATCAGTCCACCGGGCATTGCCCATTACACCCAATGGCCTGTCCACCCTTCATGGCAGCCCATAGAACCATCTGGTTGAAAGTTAGGAAATTTGGCACACTGATTCAGGACAGTCCCATAATGCTTTTTAGCAAGTTTCATGTCAGCACCTCAAGCTCCCTAGCGCCATCAATGTTGGAGATACATGTATGCATGTAACTCCTGAACTGTACATCCAATTTTCAAAAACAATTTGATTCAATGGAGTCCTTGAAGCAAACCGAGTTCAACGTACTCTATGACGTCAGTGTCCGCCATGATACGTTTTCTAGAAAGTGAAACTAAACTTTCACAGGTCACAATTTTTGACCAATTTTCACAAAACTTGGTGTTCTTTGGGCCAAGCTGCATAAAAGATATTTGGTGGAGTATGACACAATTCCTGACCCCTTTGGAAGATGTTACAACAAATTTGGTGAAGTTTGGCCACTAGGGGGCGCTATAATCAGCAGACATGTAATTTGGCTCATATCTAATTATGTACAACAAAATTCCCATGTCTGGCCATACTGGGTTGTCATATTGATGGTCATTGCCAACTTTTAAGGTGGCCACATTTTTTGTTGTCACAAAACTCGACACAGATGATCTTGTGATGGTATATGATTTTTTTGTCTGTCAAAGCGTTCTGCCATCACAGCCAATCGAATTCGCTGGTGATGCTGCCAAACAAATCTTAGAAAACTTTGGTGGATAGTCATTAAAGTTATTGTGGGTGCTCATGAACATTTCTCTCACTTAACCACATTCTGTTGCCAAAGCAACTTCAGCTTTCTTCACTGCATGGCCCCCTAATTGCTGCTTGCAGCTATATTTACACATCGTCTTTCTAACTTTTGACTCATGTACCCAATCTTCAAACATAAGGTGCCATTGGAATCTTTGGACCGAACCAAGTTCAACACATCCTATGACATCAATGTTCATGATGGATTTTCCGCCATGTTGGATTTTGTAGAAAGTGAAACAACATTTTCACAGGTCACAATTTTTGACCAATGTTAATGAAACTTGGTACATGTGACCTTTGGGGCGTTTGGCCATGACAGCCAATCGAAATCTGTGGCAAAGCCACCAAACAGGAAATAAGCTAATATCTCAGCAATGCTTTGGCGTATCGTAACGAAATTTGTCACATGACTCTTGACCCTTGTCAAGAGGTCACAAGAAATGTATTGCAGTTTGGCCATGAGGGTGCTGTAATTAACAATGTATATTTGCTTATATCTATTAATGTGTTTCGATATATAACTACATATTTGTGTATGGGTTAGGGTTAGGGTTACTTTTGGGATGTCCCAATTCAGGTTTTTTTTGTCAGCCAAGCAACATAAAAACCATCCATTCATTGGCTGTGAGTCAGTTAAAAGATTTTGGTGTCAGGAATACTGTGCTTCTATGAGCCATTTATTGTCTGGCTTTCAACATGACATCAGAATGAAATATCAAACTTCGTATTTTTATATTGCTGGAAATACAGCGTCAAATAATACCAGATTGAGACGTATTAGCCGTTCTCCGGAGGACGAGCAGCCAGACCTTGGCCTCACCTAGGAAGAATCGGCCACCCAGAGTTCATCTACAGTGGTGTAAGAGATAACAGAGCGATGTTTGACATTCGTGATCGAAGTTATGCTAAAAGCCAACACCAGCAAACCAGCAGAAACAATCTGTAGGCTACACTTTACAATGTAAAAAGTTGACTAACCATTCAGAAACTGCTTACTGCATTTGGGTGATGTGCAGATGTGCAGGTGGCCACAGGTATTGTTTTATGGATGGGAAATACTGATATGGATTTTTGATTGAAGCCCAGGATTCAATCTGCCATGATATCAACTTGAATAGGAGTGCTGCCACTGTTGCTCCAAACGAAGTTGCTAAAAACCTGGCTGTCATGATGGATGACTGGCTATCATTCTTGGTCTTGCCGCTATGCACTGTACAACATTAGAAAAATCAGGCCGTACCTGACCCCATATGCCGTTCAGCTCCTGGTACAGGCTATGGTGATCTCTCGCTTTGATTACCGCAACTCCCTCCTGGCTGGCCTACCAGCTTGTGTAATAAAACCATTGCAAATGGCCCAGAACATAGCACAATGACTGATTTTTTAATCAACCTAAAAGGGCACATGTCCTTCCACTCTTCATCAACCTGCATTGGCTCCCGGTTGCTGCCAGAATTCAACACAAGGCTTTGTCTCTAGTCAGTCACATCAGGATCTGCCCCTGCTTATCTCAAGGTAATACTAAAGGCCTACGTCCCATCCAGAGAATTGCAATCCTCTAATACGAATCGTCTGGCCGTACCCTCTCCTCACACAAGGCAACATCACTCTCTGTCGTTCTCTGTCATTGTCCTTCAATGGTGTAATAGCCTACCAGTTGCTACAACAGCAGCGACATCCCTCTCAACTTAAAAAAAACTTGTAAAGACCCTTCTTTTGGAAGACTGCTTCCCTTCCTAACAAAACTAATCTCTACTAACGAACTCTTTACCTAGGCGCCTCGTGTTTGTATGAATCTGTGTGTGTATGGTGTGTGTGTGTCTGAAGTGTCCCTGCTTCAGGAAACTTACTTAAGGCTCATGTATCTACTTGTGTGTATTTGTGTAGTCTGTTTACTCTGTGTTCCTCTACATCTCTGTTAGCTTGGACTCAGGACCCTGAGGAGAACGACAGGATTTCAACTATGCTTGTCACAGGCTATCATCATTCAAAGCACATTTGGTCATAGCGCATACAAGATCTAAATCTTCTAAACAAACACACTGACTTACCTGTATTTTGCTAGGTGAATGTGTGCTGCAACGATATTGCGTTAATCACAACTATGGCATGGCCTTATTTTAATTCACAAAATTGCATCACTTTGTATGCCTTTTTTTCGTATTCGCTCATTATTCCATTTATTGTCTTTCGTTGACTGATGGAGATATGGCTAAAAGAACATTTTCACATGCAGTATGCATATGCAACATAGAATGACCTATCGTGTTTCAAAAAGAGCAAGTACAAATGGTTTCTCAGGAAATAACACCTTTAATTCTTTCACATTTTGTAATCAAACTTGGTATCAGCACCCTGTTTTGACCACGCAGAACAATTGATTTTAAACTGTCCACCACAGGTCAAAAGTCATATGTCTACAACATTTTGATGTATCGTAACCAAACTTGGTACATGGACTCAGGACCCTGTTCTGACCACTGAGAAACATCTATCATAGTCCTAGTACCACCACTGTTCAAAAGTTATATTTCTGTAACGCTGTGATGTATCAAATTGTTTTTTCCAATTCTTGAACATAGCTAAAGCTAAAAGGCCATATTGTTAAACTGTGGTCTAGTTATTATTTCTCTACTTTATTCTGCCATAGCAGTCTATGGCTACTTTTCTGCTGGGCTGCTTTACAGCTAAGTTGCTTGGCCTCCACATCACTGCTTGCAGCTGTATTTATGATTATTATTATTCTCAAAAATATGTACAAATACTTCGTTGTCTTGAAACCTCTAAGTGGTGCTACAATAAGCCCATTTGCTTTTTGGATCATATCTGAGGTTTCGTGTGGAAGTTCTCTGACCTCCCGCATCAGAACAACCTAACCATGTCTATTTCAGTCATGAAAATGTTGGCGGCATTTTGAAAAAACTTGAAAGTGAAACTAGTTTATCTCTTCTAAGGCCCTTCTACCAAATCTCATGAAATAAATCATCTCTAGACCATGGAAAATTTACATGATTTACACATCCATTTTGATATATGGCAATGTTATTAATATATTTGTTATATGCCAATCAAATTTCTAGACATGGCGTCTAAATACCTTGCAGCCAATATCTTGGTACTGGAACATCCAGATATTACAAAACATTGTTAATCTCTACAACAAACTTTGGCCCTCCGATGCCTTCAATTTGCCAGCCTACACTAAAAAGTGTGTTTATGAGCACAAGTGCACAAGAACAGTTACAGGGAGAGGGCTTATTTTGGACGTGTGCGCGAAACATGCAAGAAATAAATCTGAATACAGTTTATTAATACTTTTTAAATCATACCTATTCCGTCCCAAGATCACTTTTGCTCATTCTTGCATTAGATAAGCAATGCAAGCATAAGTTTTGTTTTATTTCAAAATGTGTTTTATTGCATTGAAGTCAACTTATTCACTCTGTGGCCAATTAAGTTAAAAAAAAGCTCTGACCTCACTTAATAGTGCAAGCTTTCAGCTTAAGAATAATCTTTAGAACATCTTAAGAAGACGTCATGATCATGTTTGGGAAACAGGCATAGAACATTTTGTACGACCATTTGTATGGTCACTTCTTTACGATGTTTACGAGCCTAAGACTCATCGGTATCAGGAAATGCAGCCCTGGTTGTCTCAGGCAGAATCTTGCCTAACCAATCAGCGAACAGAGAGAGTGTTTGTGAGCTGTGACAATGACTTTGTGTGCTACATTTGAATTGTAGCGCGTAGGCAGGCTTATAGCCAGGCTACTCGCATATGTCATGACCACATTAGTGATTAGGTAAAGGAAGATCCAATCGTTTTAAACTTCAGCAGAGTCTACACCTCCAGGAAGAAAACTTTTCTTATTACAGCAGAGCCAGAGCCTGGTTTACCAGGGTAACTATTAATGGCAACTGTTAATATTGCCACAAAAGCTAAAAATCTGAAACATGTTGTGCTAATACTGTGTCCCGTTTGAATACATACTGTAGCATGACAAGTGGCTGCTTTGCCAAATTGGCCACAAAACATCTATTTAAAATTCAGTAGCCAATATACAGTGCCTGACAAAAGTCTTGCCGCTTATCCATTCTGTAGAAACAAAAGCTTATAACCTGACTTTTAATTAATACATTGGTTGTAGAAATGTCTCATATGAAAGCTAAAACCCTCCCAAATTATGCTCAATATACTAAAATAAATTTGCTTCACTGAAGAAATATTGATCATTTAATGAACACAGAAAAGTCAGATTTTGGCAAAACAAAAGTCTTGTCGCTTTGTCATATGATGCACCCAATCCTAGATCACAGCCTCACCTGTGATCAGTTATTGATCAATTAGTGGATGTGTATAAAAAGAACCCCAGCATACCAGACCTTCACATCAACTCCAACTTGCCCTCTGACAACATGCTTAAGATGCACCCTGAGACCAAAGCATTAATTATCAAGAGGACCAGAAGACCAGATCCACTGCTGAGGTGGCTGACACCTTCAATGTGTCTCAGCGTCAAGTACAAAGAATAAGAAAAAGATCTGAATAGACTGGAGATATTTTTGACAAGCCCAGGTCTGGCAGACCCTGCTAGACAACTGCTCGGGAGGACCGTGTGTTCCAAAGCCAGCCCCTTTTTTCACTGCAGCAGAGCTCCACCAGGCCTGGTCACCTCAAATCCCAGTGTCAACCAGAACAGTTAGTAGAATTCTGTCTCGAAATGTCCTCCATGGTCGAATTAGTGCACAGAAACCAGAACTAAGCAAAAGGCAATTAAAAAACATTTGGCAAGGCCCACAGCCTGCTAAAAGGATGGATGCTGGAAAAGTGGCAGAAGATTTCTCAGATAAATCTTCGGTTGAATTACATCACAGCCACCGCAAATATTGCAGGAGACCTACTGGAGCCCGGGTGGATCCAAGATTCACACAGAAAACAGTTAAGTTTGGTGGTGGAAAAATCTGGTCTGGGGTTACATTCAGTATGGGGGTCTAAGACATTTGCAAGGTGGAAGGCAATATCAATAGCCTAAAATATCAAGAAGTATTAGCAACCTCTTACATTCCCATCCACAAATTTTGCAGCAGGATGGTGCTCCATCGCATACTTCCATCTCTACATCAAAGATCCTCAAGGCGAAGAAGATCAAGGTTCTCCAGGACTGGCCCGCCCAGTCACCAGACATGAACATCATTGAGCATGTCTGGGGTAGAATGAAAGACGAAGCATGGAAGGCAAAACCAAAGAATCTTTATGGACTCTGGGAGGCATGTAAGACTACTTTCTTTGCTATTCCTAATGACTTCATCAATAAATTGTACGAGTCATTGTCGAACCACATGGATGCCGTCCTACAAGCTCATGGAAGTCATACAAGATATTAAATATGAACCTCACAGCACCATTACTTGATTCACTGATGTTATGAACATATTTTTGTATTTGAAGTAAATTATTTGTTCAATTTTCTGTAGGCGACAAAACTTTTGTCTTGCTAAAATCTGACCTTTCTGTGTTTATTAAATTATCAATCTTTCTTCAGTAAAGCAAATTTATTTTCAGTATATTAACATAAGTTAGGAGGGTTTTAGCTTTCATATGAGACATTTCTAAAACCAATGGATTAATTAAAAGTAAGGTTATAAGCTTTTGTTTCTACAAAATGGATAAGCGACAAGACTTTTGTCAGGCACTGTATTGTCATTGAAATGGCTGATCGCAGCAATATTTACAATGATGAATAGAAGGAATGTACCAAATCTGGGTGAAATCAGCCTCAAGAGGGAGCTGTTATGAGCTGTTTTGCGTTTTGGGTACACCATGTGTAGTTTTTTTAATTCTTTTTGCTTCTCATTCCTTTTATTATTTGCACCTACCGCTTAAAATCGACTTGGCCATGTCCATTTCCATTCTGGAAAATTGGCTGCCATTTTGAAAAAAAAAAAAACTTGTGGTTCTGAGGCAGTTTGACTAAATCTCTTGAAATGTAACATTCCGCATCTCTGAACCATGCCAAAAAAATTACCTTTTTGGAGTTTTGATTTACCCAATTCTTTTAAAGTTACATACCAATCAAATGTCTGGGTGTGGTCTTTAAACTCTATCCTGTCATTGGAACATGCAAATATAACCAAACCAAAATGTCCAAATCGCAAATGTCCTTTGCAACAGCTGAAAATCTGGTGAAACCCTGAAAATTACGACTGATTTTTTCCCCACTTTTTTCACCGATTTTCCATCAACGATTGGCAGGACACTGAAACACTGGTGGACATGAAACTTGCACCTAGTAGGGTAGTAATAAATGCAATCTTTCGGCCCCTGGCGGATGCCTCCCCATTGTGGCAGTGGTTGTGAAAGAGGGGGAGACTGCCAAAAGTTTTTGGTGAATAACTCAATGACCGTTTCACACAATGAAATTACATTTTTATGATATGTCAGTGTTATGGAGGAGTATCGACCCAATCTATATACACTCACTTGTAGCATTGTGCCACCTAGTAAAATGGGTTTTGAATTGCCAATATCTTTGACCGAGAAGGAGGGAACTGGACAAAATATGTCATGCACGATCAGTACAATAATCTCTAAAAGCACAGCTAGTACTGCTTACAGAGGGTGCTGTTATTGTACAAAATTACATTTTGCCTATTATCTGAAGAGCAATACAGTTTAAAAACAACTTTTTGTCTTAAACTCCATTGAACCTCACGCATTGAAAACATTGGTTGACGGCCACTTTCTAATGAGAACAAATGAGTCAAATTTTAAAATCACAAAAATGAAAGTAAACAGAATCATAAGACACTTGTAAATCTACACCAAATTTGGTACATATCATCTGGAGACAATGCTGACAAAAAGGATTTATCTTGGGATGAAGAGTTTCAAAGTTACATGTCAATTAAAACCGAAGATGTGGCTTAACATTGTTTGACAGTCCAGATCTTGACTTCTCATTGTCCAAACTTCACGTGAACTCCATATAGCATTCTTTGATGCTATATTCAAATTGTGTGACCTTTCTTCAGAAGGTGCACTGTTTTCCATCACACATACACACACAGCATGCAGGACACTGTTGTTGCCACCCATTTTTTACCATTTATACTTGGCAAAAATCATTAAATAGACAAACACTGTTAAAATGTGTATACTAATTTATTGAAACATGAGCATTTGCCATCAAGTAACTTAGTTTATCCATGAGTAGACAACAGTTGCCTGCAGCCTGCAATGTGAAGACCAAGGCACAGTGAAAAGTACTGATTAACACTTAGGTGTCACGGTGTTCCTTTGGGGTTTTTTGGCAGTGCTGTGTTTTTCCTTTGTTTCCCCCTAATCACATTATTAGTTTGAATTATTCTCCCTACACCCTGCACTGCCACAATAACCTCCTTCACCTGTGTCTCCTTGTCTTGTTAATCTGTCCCAGCTTCCAGCCTAGTCTCCTTGTTTCTTGTTAATCTGTCCTGATTTAGTTCACCTGTCTGCCTCGTCCCCTTGTTTTCTGATTATTCCCAGCACCTGCACTCCCTCGTTTACTCTCGTTAACTCCTTGGTTTTCTGCACTATTTAAACCCTGGCTTTTCTGTCTTTCCTTGTCGGTTCGTTTGCCACTCACGGTATGTTTTCACGGCACTCTGCTCCTGACTGTCTCGTCCTGTCGGTCTTGTTTTCCTGCCTGTTTTGAGTTTTTTGATTCTAGTCCCAGTGTTTCCCAGTATCGTGTTTCGTTCCATGGATTCTGTCTTGCCTGTGTCTTGTGCCTGTCCTGTTTTTGTCAGTCTGGTCTCCAGTGTGTTCCGTCTCCTGTTTTTGGACTGTTTGCATGGCTACGACTCGGACTGTCCCTGACAACGCTGCGATCTCCAGCCCTCGCCTACCGATCCGGTTCACCGGTGACGATTCGTCTGCCAGTGGCTCAGGTGGTAGAGCGGCGGACTACCACCCCTGGAGTTGCGGGTTCAATCCCCGCTCAGCCCAGCGTCACGAGTCCTGCCTGCCTGCCCAGTTTTGTTTCCTGTCTCTGTTTCGTGTTCCTGTCTGCCCTGATCCTGACCTGGCGGGCGACACCGGCCGCTCCTGTTCCAGTCCTGTCCACCCTGACTCTGTCCCTGTCTGCCCAGCCCTGATCCTGACCTGGCGGCCGACGCCGGCCGCTTCTGTTCCAGTCCTGTCTGCCCTGCACCCTGACTGTGTTCCTGTCCCCAGCTCTGTCTCCTGTTACCCTGTCTGTGTTTCTGTGTGCTCTGTCTGCTTGGACTGACTCCCGGCGTCAACGTGGACCTCATCCCTGACTACGCTGCATCTCCAGCCCGCGGCTACCGATCCGGCTCACCGGCGGCGACTCGTCTGCCAGTGGCTCAGGTGGTAGAGCGGCAGTCTACCACCCCTGGAGTTGCGGGTTCAATCCCCGCTCAGCCCAGCGACACGAGTCCTGCCTGCCTGCCCAGTCTTGTTCCCCGTCTCTGTTCCATGTTCCTGTCTGCCCTGTTCCTGACCCGGCGGCTGGCGGCGGCCGCTTCTGTTCCTGACCCGGCGGCCAACGGCGGCCGCTTCTGTTCCAGTCCTGTCCGCCCTGTACCCTGACTCTGTTCCTGTCTGCCCAGCTGTGTGTCCTGTTACCTGTTCCGTTACCCAGACTCTGCCCCTGTGTGCCCTGTCCAGTGTCTATGTGTTTCTGTCAATAAATGGCCTCTGGGGCTACGTTAATGCAATTGGGTCCACTCCTGTTCAGTCTGTTTTTCCTGGTTCCTGTATCCGTCCCCGTGACATTAGGGTTATAATAAGGTGCCACAATAAATAGCAAACTAGCCATTACCTAACCTTTTGGTAATAGTTGTTAATTATTACCATTGTGTTTATTTAGTTAATTTATTAAGTTAATTTTTTTCACCATTAATTAAATATTAGTAGTTGTTACTGTTATAACAAACATCAAGTATTATAGTACCTAATACTATAGTAATATTTGTTAATAGTTAACAATATGTCTCTTTGGCACTAATAGTTATTTAACATCATTTATGTTAAGTGTTTGTTTACAAACTATATGCCAAGATAGTTGGAACAGTAGCTTTACATGACAGACTAATATTAATTACAATATCAATTAGCATTTACACTGTTATGGTGGGTCTGTGTCAGACTGGAAAAGTGACTTAAGCACACACTGTTGGTAAAGACCAACAAAACGTTTTAGGACAGTTGATGAACACACCCACATGTGAACAATGCACCACACCGTGTCAGTTTTTCTTATAGACAGTAAAAGGTTTTTGTAATTGCTATGGATTCCTGCGAGAATCACGTGGGGCAAGAGTCAAAGGTCAAACTCACTCATAATCACATGACCAGAGCGAGAGGGAAAAAAGTAATTGGGTATTCGCAGAAATGTTTGTACGGAGGTTCAGATATGAAACACTTGTAGAGTCAGGCAAAATACAGTTGGTGAAACCTTAATTAAGTGGCGTTTCCTACAGAGGAAGGTGAAACAAAAACATTAGGTGCCCCACATTGATAGCTATATATTACTAATATAACTTTATTATACTTTATTACAAGGGTCCTATGAAGTGTGGTTCATATTTAAATAAACAGACACACTTAGCAAAATAATAAGATGGCATTAACTTGTAGCCTATGTTAGCATATAGTTAGCATAAACTTTGTAAACGAACATTTAACATTTAAATGATGTTAAAGTCACTATTAATTAGTGCTAAAAAAAGACATATTGACACATTGGTAATAATTAACAACTATTCTCAATGGGTTATGTAATGAATAGGTTGCTATTTATTGGGTTTTGATACAAGGATACAAGGATGGTTTATTGTCACATGCATAGACTGGGTAAAGTAGGACATGCAGTGAAACGGGTGATTGTTAGTCTAAAACTGTGCATGGGGAGGGGGGAGTAAAGTCCGTAGAATGCAGTTGGGATTACGACCTGATGAAGGGCAGAGGTAGAATGGGTGATGGGGGGCGGTGGGGGGTGTCATAAAATGCATAAAGTGCAGTTGGGGTTGGGAGGGAGGATTGGCTTTGGTGGCCGATGATGGGTCTGGGAGGGAAGGAGCGCTGTGTGTGCAGCCGGCAGCGCCGCGGTGTGGATGGGTCAATGCATGTGAGGATGAGGTGGCTTGTTGGGGGGGAGTGAGGGGGTATGGGGCGGTGTGTGTGGGGGGTAGCACCGATGATGATGGGCTGTGTGTATAGGGGGAGGGGGTGGGGGTGCAAGGGCTGTGTCCTGCATGCTGTTTGTGCATGAGGGAACTGTGCTAAAGTGGAGGTGTGGCAAAAGTGTATGAGTAGAGGGGTCATGACACCAGTCAGACAAGTGTGCTGCAGGGTTGATAATGTCCTATTACTAATAGAATTTTTCTGGCCAGGTTCTAGCAGTTTTGAATGATGAAGGTATTAGAAGAACTGGACAGAGTGATGAAGCCATGCCCTAATTTATTTAAATGTATTTTGATGCCCCTTTGGTGGCATGTCTTTTAGCATGAAAACTTGTGTATTGTGTCACCAACTTTTTTGAGATGATGATTAAGTTAGATTAGCGAAAAGGGGTGTAAAGGTATTTACAAAGTGGCAGAAGCTTGTGTAGATGGCACACTTGGTTAAAGTGGACAGAGGCATACATATTTCAAGCCATAAGGTATTCTGCGGCCATTAAGTTTTCCTAGTTTACTCCACCTGCACTTTATTTCTGGCAATGTGAGAACTTTTTTCCACATCTTCATGCTGCACCCTCAGTGCAGTGTGAACTTAGCCTGATGCACATCGAACTAAAACTTATGCTATGCTCCCTAATGCAATTGCTGGATCTAAATGAAATTGAGCAGAATCACTAGGTGGTGCTAACCTGGCTAGTGTGAACTTCAAAATAATAATAAAAAACTCAACCTTATGATGAAGCCTCAAATTGTCCAAAAATGGTCAGGTCTTGTGAAGCTTTCCTAAAGGTACTCAGGGTTGAACAACGTTGATGTTGAACAAATAACATTAGAAGATTTAATTGTGAAAATGAAGCATCATCTGAAGGAGGACAGTAATGACATCTGTGAGCTGTACGTATACAGCAATGCACTGGAAACATTTGGCGATCAAATAGTAATACCAAACATAAATGGCAAACCTAATGGGGTTAGCTCTGCCTGTAGTGAAGTGTGAGAGTAGTCACCCCACCTAGCCTCGGTCCCGGTTCACCGGGATACCAAACATGCGGTCTGACCGCAGTGCCAAAGACTTCTTAGGAATTGTAGAACTTATGAGGATAGTTATTATGTTTGCAATACCTTCTTGGCCCAAGATTACACAAGGCTACCAAATAGAAACACCTTTTTCTAGTAGTGGTAGTACAACTAGCTTGAGGTATTATGTTAAGATTTAAACTAAAGCTGGAACTAACACATAGTCTATTCAATTCTCAATTAAAGGAGAATGGCATATTAAGGACAACTAAAGCATGTAGCTTTGTCTGGTTTTATTTGAGCATTTGGTGGATTTTGGCCTGACAGGGCCATTTATTGACAGCATTTCTGTGGGCATAAAACAGTCCCTCTGTTTGATTAGCAAACATTGGATGTTTCTGTTGCACAGGTGCAGATTGATTTTATTCATTGTAAATCATCACTGGTAAAAAAGGCCCTTCCTACCATGACAACTGACATTTGGAAGATAAGACCTTATTTGTCTTATGTTTCTCTGGAGAGGACACGGTGGAAGTGTTGCATAGCAGGTGCAAGACAAGTACACATTTGGAATGTTTTGAAAAGGAGCTGATAAAGGAAAAGAAATTTTAAAAGATCTCAAAGTTGTGAGGTAGTATGTATTTCTGTGTAACACAATAGTCTAATGTGGTCATGTAAAACTGTCCTATGTATATATGTGTAGCAGAAAAAGGCTATTTTGTGAAATCAAGTCTTTGTACAGCTAAGACATAGCATAGTCTACTTTAGTAAAGTCCTTCTCAGTGATCTTAGATAACACTGACCTCCATAGGAAAGGCCTTAAAGTTGACAGTGTGCTCTGAGCCACGTTGATTTTCTTTGCCCCAATGGAAGCGCACCTCATGCAGCTCATATTCATGGTCACTTGGAAGGGGCCCCCCTGTCACCACTGTCAGGCATTTCCAGGGCACAGCATAACATAGGAAGGAATTTATGGACACAATTCCCAAGTTACAATCTACATATCTTGTTATTTTTATGTTATTTACAACATAAAGTCCTGATGAAAAATCATTTTTAAATATCCTTTTCACATACAGATGTGTTGTGCATACCATACTCCTTTGAATGTGTGTGTTATTTGTACCTGATTTGGATTTCAGCATTATCCTCACTGTGTGCCCATCATTGATAACTTCACAGTCTCGACACACCACATAGTTTGGTGTAAGGCCAACCTCCAGCAACCTGGGGTCATAGCGTGCTTCCCTTGAGTTGAGATTTATGGGAGACTGATACTCACCATTGGCCTCGGGAAACAGTAAGCCCCATTCCACACCTGAAAAAAAAATGTATTGTCAATTTTCTCCCCCTTCCTAAACTGCAAGCTATAGAAAAGCCTTATTTTCACAAAATCACATCTTCAACATACAAAAACAATCTGGGTAATACCTCCCAGCAGAACTGTGCCTTACATTTAAACACTGTGGTCCTTTTGGTGTTTTTCATGAGAAAACTAATTGAGGTCTGCTGATGTTCTGTTACTTCTGTGCCATTAGTGGAGGCCCAGCAGGAATAATACTCGCTAGGGACATGGGTTGTGCTATTTTCCCTCTCCTGTTTCTCCTTTCCTTCTATATCCGTCCTGTAAATGTCCTTCCTTCTCTTTGACTCTTTAATGCTCTTTGTTAAATTCAGTCACACTATCAACTTGGACTGCATTGAACTTACACGCACGATCACATTACTCAACCTGTCATCTAATCCCTGATCTCTCCACTGTGATTTTAACCTCTTATTCTACCTTATCTTTTCATGAAGGACAAGTCATAGTGTCTGACAGTATCTATAGGGTGCACATTTACAAGCATCTATGCAGTTTAATATCCATAGTCTTACATTAAAACCAGGTGCCAAGAAAGACCTTACAGAAATCAAAAGACTGTGAATGTTACAAGTAACAAAAATAATAGGCTTACATAAGTCTATGTTTGGTAGCTTGCTCAAAAACACTAGTGTAATAGTCTACAAAAACCACAGAGCAGCCAGAAACTCTATGTTGTTGTCATTGTCGATGAGGCACTGGGCAAATAATTTAGGGAGTCCACTGGAAAAACCTACAACAATGTGAATAGATAGGAGGTAAACCTAAAATTCTAAATAAAAACAGACATTGTTCTTACCCTCTTCATATCCCCAGTCCAAGTCATCTTTTCCAGTGTAGTAATATGAATCTTCTATCACACAGTCTGCCATCATAAAATTATGTTAAGCTATGTAAATATTTTGTAGCTTTGCACCATAAAAACGTCCTGGTTGTCCCCTTGTTCTTGTTTTCCTTCTTCTTTGTTGAGAAAAAACCTGACCTAGATATTTTCTCAGACTTGACACACCTGATTAATGCTCTACAACTATCTCTTCTTTAGCATTACAAACACTGACCAACCAACAAATCAAACAGCTAAAACCTACAAAATTTCACTGGACTCCAATTAACAAGTTAGTGATAATAACTTTAGTGATAATATCCGTGCTTGTTTCCCTTCCAGCGTCTGTGGTCACTTTGTGTCTCTCAATTGCTTGTTCCAAACTCCTTCCCCCTCACAGTAAAACTCAAGACCTGTGCCAAGTATAAGAGAGTCTGTTTCACTCTCCCTCCCTATGTCCCCCTGTGCACAGCTCCCTGTAGCCCTGGGATTGGCTGTGCCAGATAGTATTTAGTAGCCTTAGTTTTCAGTGAGATTTGGTTTCAGTTGAGTGCGCAAGCAGCCAGCAAGAATGCTTGGAAAAGATGTTGCTTTTAAAAGGACAATGTGGAGGTTCCTCCCACAGAAAAAGGAAATAGGTGTGGTGGTAGAACAGCTATCATAAAACAAAATTATATGAATAAGCTGGTCTTTGTACCATTAATGTACCTTTTTGCAATTTTACTGGAAAGTCACTCATCTCTAAAACAGTATTAGAGTCTTCTATTTAGTTTTATTCAGTGTAACTTTAATTATCTATCACTATTTTGCAGTGCACATGTATTCATTGGAATTCACAGCAACAAAGGATTGAGGCTTAAGAAAAGCACAAAGATCAATCTAATAAGAAGTAACCTAACAGAGAATTAAATACAGAATGATAAATGAGAAGGGAGAGAAAAGTTTGTAATGCTCCCATATATATTAATTATGATGAACAAGTGCATAGAGTTCATGAATGGTTGTAAAAGCCCATTAACATGCCTGTGTAATTGCTCATAGTGCAACTGTCATCTATATTTAACTTTTACCAACACCTCCGGTGCACCATATAATTTATTCTAGAGTTGTAGTGTTACAACCATCATGAGGTTTTTGACAGCTTTTCCATATACAGAGTAAAGGATAAGTCAGATTTTACTGAAATTTGTAATGCTGATTTAGTCTACTTTCAAGAACTGTAAAGAACACAGAACTATTAAGGAAGATTCAGGCCGACAAACTTTGAGCTAATGGGGGGTGGGGCATGAATACCTTTTACTTATTGTATCTTGTTTAAAGGGGTAATTGGGTGCATTTACTTATAAAATAGGAATGTTCTTTAGTGTTTCCTGGTAATAAAAAAGTTAGGTCTTTGTCAACTCTTCTCTAAGGGGGGCATGATAAAGTGCTGTATTTGACAGCATTTTAAGGGCTAATCCATTGCACTCCCCCTTTTGGCCACGTGTGGTGCTAATAATGATGAAAACACATGCAAGTGAAAAGAGAAGAATATTCTGTTGGTTGGGGTGGGCTACACCAGTGTATAAAATGCCTGTAAACAAATATGGCAACCAGAAAAGAGCATAAAGGGATGATAGAAAATAAAAGCGGAAAACTCAAAGAAGTGCCTATTTTTTATACTAACATTTGGAAGACAGACGAGTTTGAGTATCTTTAGGCAGACAGCAATGATCACTGCATTAAAAGCCGGATTTTGAACCTTGTAAACACCAGGAAATGAATTTTCGACAGTAAATGCCCATTTACAGCCTGTGTATGTCGCATTCGCCTGTGCCACAAACCTGAAATATGAACATGACATGGCTTGTGGAGGTACTAATGGTCCTAATTAGCATATAAATGGCAGCAAAACTGTGCCTGGGAAGGTCTGGCTGGCCTGAATATCCTCACTCTGTATTGGATGAAACCGCGACTTTTAAACAAGAAAGATCATTCTTTGGTCGGTAAAACTGCACCTGGCTAGAAGGTGTGGCTGACCTGAATATCCTCACTCTATATTGGATGAGGGGTTAGCCCATTGGTCCGACACCCCATTAGTCTGACATCCCATTACTCCAAAAAAAAGAGGACCATTGGTCTGACATCCCATTAGTCCGACCATACACAGCAGAGATGTGCATTCTGAACACTCCGAAAGCTCTGAATAAATGAACGTGAATTCCACCCACACTCCAAATTTACGAGTGGTTTCAAAGGACTAGAGTGTGCTCCTCAGACTGCTCTTAATAGGAGTTTTCACACGCACCCTATGCCCACTCCAACAATTCAGCATATTAGACAATTGAACCAGTACCCAATATAGGTCTATAAGCAGAGATGAAAGTAGACCCGTACACTCCTGTTACAAGATTTACAGGTGGTATGTAGTAACCTACTGGTGAGAAAACAGGGTTTAGGCAGGCTAAAAAACACATGTAAAATTAGGCATGTGCGCTGTTTAAGTAGGAACACATCTACAATATGTCGTTTGAGTGTCTGATGAAGACGATAGTGTAAACTCAACCTGAAATAGTCATGCAGCGATATTGATCTGTGGTGCACGCCTCTGTTGCAGACATCTATTTTATTTGAGGTCTGTCGTATTTTGGCTCAAACTAGAAGTTTATAAGAACATAAAAATGCATTCTAAGTGAAAGAAGTGTTGATGTGTCTGTCCTGTCTACCTTGTTAACACGTGTGTTGGTATTGTGAAATAAACTGATAGTCTGCTACAAACTAGATGTACCGCATAGCGGTGCATGGTATGACCACCGCAGTGTATTGAAGTGTGAGAACCGCAGGTATGATGAGTTTGTGGCAGGTCAGTGTTGTGAGGTGAGAGTTTGTGTGGAAATGATTTACTGGAAGTGGGCATGGATGTGGGCTTTAAATGAATGACATTCTGTGTGTTTGTGTATATTTTGTGTAGTTCCCACCTTCTCGGTCCAAGATATTGGCAATGCAAAATCACAATTTTTGCATTTAACTATATCACTAGGTGGTGCTATGCTTCAAGTGAGTGTTTATGGAATGGGTCAATATGCCTCTTTAACACCGGCATACTGACACAAAATCATTGTCTTGGGCAAATTTTTTGATGAGTTATTTAACAAAAACGTTTTTTGTACACCTAGCTTTGACGGGAAACATTGCATCTTGTGACGAAATGTCACAAAATTTGGTGCACATGAAAAGAATGCTGTTCAAAGTTGTCATGTCAACTTTGACCAAATATGAGCAATTAGAAGCCGAGATATGGACTTTTGAAGAATTTTAAGCTATGTTTTGAATTTTGATTGACATGTTACTTTGAAACAGTCCATCTCAAGATAAATCCTTTGATAACTTTTTGTCAGCATTGTCTGTAGATGACATGTACCAAATTTGGTGAGATTCCCATGAACGGCCTATGACGAGTTCATTTACTTTCACTTTCGCAATTTAAAAATTTCCCGGAAATTATTTTCATTGGGAGTGGCCATTAACCAGCATTGTCAATGTGGGAGGGTCAACAGATTTCACGACAAAAGAATTGGTTGTAAACATTAGCGTTGTGTAGATAATAGGTAAAATGACATTTTATACAATTACAGTGCCCACATGAATGGCCTATGACGAGTTTGTTTGGTTTCGCTTTCGCGATGTTAAAATTTCACAGAAAAGGGCTCTTTTTGTTGGAAGTGGGCGTCGACCAGTGTTTTCAATGCGGGAGGGTCAAGAGATCTCACGACAAAAAAGAACTGCTTGTAAACATTACCGTTCTCTAGATAATAGGCAAAACGACATTTTGTACAATTACAGCGCCCCCTATGGGCCAAATTTTATGGCATGTGCTGTGCTTTTAGAGATCTTTGTGCTAATCGTGCATGACATATTTTGTGCAGTTTCCACCTTCTTGGTCCAAGATATTGCCAATATAAAATCTCATTTTTCACATTTACCCATATCACTAGGTGGTGCTACACTTTAAGTGAGTGTTTATGGGCTGGGTCGATACGCCCCTGTAACACCGACATATCACTAAAAAATCATGTTGTTCAGTGAAACATTCACTGAGTTATTCAGCAAAAACTTTTCTGCGTCTCCCCCTCCTCACCCCCCTTTGATGGACACTGGCACAGTGGGGGGTGGCCCTTGGGGGCCAAAAGCTCCTATTCACTCAAAAACTTCTAGGGCTACATGCCTACAAAGATTCATCTCCCCCAGAGTTCCAGTGTCCTGGCAATCGTTGATGAAAAATCGGTGAAAAGAAAAAAGGGAAAAAAAGTCTCGGCAACACTATAATGACCGCTTTCAGTAGCTTCGCTAGCGGCGGTCATAATAAAACCACTTTTTTTAGGAGGAATCATAAATCTCCGCTGATTCAGGACCATAGCCAGCAAGTTCTGGGAAGGGCTTTTGGGCTAAGATAATGTTCCAATATGGGTTATTTTTATTATCCATAGTTTGACAATAGTGAGGACAGTGAATCCTGTGTGATCGATTTTGTTTACAGTTTTTTGGGATCGCTTAAGTAGATTTTCAAAACTCTACACACAAATAAAAAAACCTTTCACCAAATTAGCAAAACATTGTAGATACCTTGCAAAAGCTAACACATCTTGCTTAAGTCTGCAAACCTTTGTAAAAAATGGTGTTTTTGTACCAAACAGTTAACACAAACCATCATATTAAATATAGCCGCAAGCGGCTATGACGGGCCCTCGCACCTGCGGTGCAGGGACGTGGCATGCCGCCCCTCTCAAATGTATCCTCTGTGTCACAAATGCATTTATTGTAGAGATTTGATATGTGGATGCTAAATCATAGGAGCTTTATATTGTCTACTGGGAGTACGTGTATGTAAAGGAAATGTTCTTTAGGAAAAGGTGTAGTGCAATTATCTTTGTGTTTGCACGTGTGTGTGTTAAAGGGAATTTTTTTGTGTTTGTGTGGGTGTAAGAGTGTTTGTCTGTGCCTGTCTGAGGTTTGTGTGTGTGTGTGTGTGTGTGTGTGTGTGTGTGTGTGTGGATGTGTGAAGTCAAGACACTGCTGAGTACACATACATCTAAACTGAATTAATTTGATGAATGTCAATTAACAAAAATAGATGTACTGCATAGCGGTACATGGTATGACCGCAGTGTATTAAAATGTGTGAACTGTTGGTATGATAGGTGTAGTAGAGCAGTGTTGTGAGGTGAGATATTGTATGGAAATGATGTTGTGCAAGTGGGCATGGATGTAGGTGTAGTAGAAAAATCAAAGATGCATGTATGTTGGGGCGTGCTTCCATTGCAACGCGTATCCCCACCCCCAACCAGATCTCCCGGATCTCCCGCCACACGAAACAAAGGCATCACACCTGTATATAAGGAGGGCGGTGTGCCCCATATGATTGAGTTTGTATGGTCACAGCCTTAGGTGCACGCTGTATTAAGCTGCCGGATCCGTTACAATAAACCTCGAGGGTTTTGTCATTTACCACTACTCAGCTTGGCTTTGTCTCTACTTTGTTGATAACTAACTAACTTTGGACGACATTTTGGCGCTGTGAGCAGGGTCTTTCATCTCTAAAACGCAGTTGGGGCCGGACAACGGAGAGGAGGCTTCCCACGCCGCGACCTGGGAGAGTTTTGCCTTAAAAGCTTGGGAGAAGGCCGTAGGAGCTATAAAAAACAGCTCCGTGGCACCCTCCTTCCCGACGTCGTTCGAGTGCCTCTGCGGATCAGATAACAAAGACCCGAGCTGTGTTGGGGAGAATCCAGCCGAGTGTGGTAAGGACACTGAATTTACACATTTAAAGCTGTGTCTATAAATCAGGAAAAAGGCCTATTGTTTGCCTGCCCTTAGACGGGCAGAGGATTATTAAGGTGTCGGGGACACCGCCCCACTACAAAAAATATTGGGCGCTGATAAATTATTTGGTTATACTAGAGTGGGGATAAAAAGTCTACTCGGGGAGTAGCGGTACCAAAAGTCTGCTCGAGGAAGCAACGAGCTCTCAGTCTATTCAACGGAATAGCTACTAGTATCCTTGCCGTGGGGCAAGAAGCTCGTTCAGGGAACGGGAAGGCTCGCGGAGTCTGTACCTTTTGATTGGATGTGTAACTCTGATTTATCCTGATTGGTCGGTAATTGAAAGAGCGAGTCTGTGCGCAATTTTTTAGGAGAAAGAACGCTGTTTTCGGAAAACTAACCTCTAAGACAGTGCTAGGCGGTAGAAGTGCAGCTTTTTACAGTGTTGGGACTACGGAGACACGAGGCAGAGTGTCGTTCGACTGAACAAGTTGAACCTAGGAGATTCTGCAGAGATCAACGAGTCCCGCGACGCTGTGGGGAGCTAGGCTACATCGCTGTTGAGGCAACAACGAGGTAAAGGTGTTTGTTTGTTTTTTTTTCTTTGTTTGGCTCATGAGAGTAAAGCGGCTGTTAAGTTTGTGGCCTCACCGATCCCAAGCTCCGAACAGGCCTGCAACTCATAGACATTCATTGAATCAAGTTTGCGCTGAACGGTGAACTGAGAAAGGTGAACCATGGACTGTAAATATGTTATGGGTATTGAATTTGGACGTGTATTGTTGTAAATATTTATGCTGTTGAAGATTTACTTTATATGTTGAGGAAATAAAGTTATATGTGTGTGCTGGGTATCACAGTTCAGTTAGAAGCATTAGACAACAGACGGGATATAAAGGAACAACATAGGGCACCCTTTATAAGTTTGTACTTACAACATACTTGTAGCATACTTATCATAGTGTTACAGGGGTGCTACATGTTGTCTCTTTGTGTGAAAAACCTAGAGGAGAAAACTTCCACTTTCACAAAGACCACAGTTACCACTTTCATTTGTTCACAGGATTCCCAGATTAGATTTGAAAGACTGTATGGATTTGTAACATGACGTTTAACACGTTTTTTCCATTCCTGTGTTTAGGTTTATGAAGCTAAGCCTATCAGGCAAGAATATGATTTTATGCAGAACCTGACTTTAACAAGAAGTTGATTTTGATGACAGATTTCGAATTGTTTCGGATTGCATCAGATTTCGTTTTTGTCACTGCTAAATCCTTGAGTATATTTGTGCAAAATGTTCGTCTTTCCATAACCTCTTTGTGTTCTTTCAGAACAGACGAGCTTGTTTTCCCTCTGAAGCAGAGACTTGAAAGTCCTGCTAAAACCTGTTTTTATGCTAATCGATTGCCATTTGGTCACCTAGAGAAGGTGTGATGAATTTGATGTCTGAAACGTCTCAGTATAGAACATAGAAACACATACATTTTAATGCTTTTCAGTTATACTGTTCATTTTGCCTCATATACTCAATGTAGTGATTCATTCATTTATTTTGTTTGCAGTTATTCCATCGTTTGTTTTAATCCACTGATGAGACTTATTGGTTGTCCTGTCTTTAGCATTGTCATCTCTATGTCTATAAGGTCACATTGATATAAGAAACTAGAAGAGGTTATGTCAATCTGTAGTATATATTATGTTTACAATGCAAGCCCAGAAGACTTAAACTTAAATGGCTAAAGTGCAGTTGGGTCTCAACCTCCACACCATCCTCTAGTATTTTAATGCATTATTTTAATTCTGCCTGTGTTATCTAAACAGTTTTAAGTTTTTCAGAAAATAATTGTGTGCCACGACCAAAGCAAAGCGAAACACTGAAGGAAGACACCATTGAGAGGTGTTGCCTGCTACACACCACGACCCCCATCAGATCTAAGCTGTTCTTGGTCCTTTGCTAAGTATTGGTGAGTGAAAAACTCACAGATCACTGTAGGCCCAACAGGTCCGGTTCTCTAAACTGATATGTGTGTGAAGCCACTTTAAAGAAATGTGGCGGGACTGTTTGGGTTGGGTAAAAGTGATAAATGTTGGGACTTAGTAAGCTAAGATTTTGAGTAGAGAAGAAGGGGCAAGGTTGTAGAATCATATCACGTGTTAAGCTTTGGTACACTTCTGGTATTATGTCATCTCTCCTTTGCTGATTTAGACTGAAAAGTTTAATTCCTGACGTAAGCTAATAGTGGAGATCAAAAGGTGCTTCCCCGTCTGAGTTATTTAAACTGATGGCGTAATTTAATTGTGGACACTAAATGGTTTTTCCCCGTCAAGGTTAGACATTAAGGATAGTTGTAAGATTGAAACAAGGTAAAACTTGTGTAGTGTTTGCTGCAAAGGACCCTGATCTGCTAAGCTGTTAACAGCTATTGCAGATCAGAAAGGGGGAGGAGTACGGTTTGTAGACTATAGGCTATTAACTTTCAATGGAAAATGGGGGGTGAAGCCTAACTATAGACCATGTAATCATGAATGGTTTTCGGTATTAACAATGAAGGGGCTAATTGAACAATGAGATTATGTCTGGGGTGTGACAAGGGGGTAGCTTGATGGCTGATGGGTTGAGGATCACCTCCTGATGGATCTAAAATCACTTCCTGATGGTTTAGGATCACCACCTTTTTGCAGACATGTTAAGTCAACACCCATCGTCACCTAATAAAAGCTGGTCAGTCTGAGCTACTCTGAGCTACAATCTCTTTGGGTGTCAATATTGAATACACAAAGTACTGTCGGATTAGGGTGTCTGTGTCTTTGTTTTAGAAAAAAAGCTGACTCAAATAGCCCAGCCAGACATGTATAGTCTAATCAGACTTATGAATCAAGTCAGTTTCAATGGAGGATGGGGGTGAGGAGGGGTTGTGATTCTGACTGTACTCATGCCTGCACTATCGATACTACAAGTTATAGGTTAACTACAAGTTATCAAGTCCTTAGATGGACACTGGAAAGCTAACTGAAATCTCTATAGGAGATGAAGAAAACCGACGGAGTCATTGATCACAAGTTTAACCATTTTCATAACTACACTTAAGATTTGTTTGAGATTTGCAGGACACCGACGCCTTGCCTTTCACCATTGAAGAACAAGGATTTTACTGATTCTGCTACATTCACAAGGTGTCAAAAGGGGGACATTACAAAGACCCCTGTGCCAAGTCACATTTTACTGGAGGAAGACCTGAGAAAGTTGCTGGTGAAATTGGAGTGACCAACCAACACAGAAGCTACACACACACACACACACACACACACACTTTTAGCACAGTGGACCTACTGTGGGCAGAATAAACCCCATGAGCAGTACGGATCCAGAAGGCACAGGCAGTCTACCCTGGCCTTCAGCATAGGCGGTTCAAGATTTAAGAAGATGAAGAGGATTACTCTTGTTTGCGTGTGTCCACACACTGCACACCACATGAAGAGGAGTCAAACATCATATGCGTCATCCCCACACTTCTTTCTATTACAGGAATTCTACAGCTACCAAGATGATGGTGTTCACCATACTTTTCATATGTCTGTTTAGAATGGTCTGTTGTTGTTTTTCATATGTCTGTTTAGCATGGTCTGTTTGTTTTGTTTTTGTTTTTTTGCTTTCCATAAGTCTGTTAGCATGGTCTATTGTTGTTGTTACTTCTTTCCAACATTCTACAGTATTCTGTCACAGCCACAATATCAGAGTATTAGAGTTTCAACATGTAGAAAGATGACACAAGATGACACAATTGTATAGACCAGTGGTCCCCAACCTTTTTATCACCGCGGACCGGTGAATGCTTGACAATTTCACTGCGGCCCGGGGGGGCGTGGCCTCAGAGCGCTCTGACTCGTGACTGGTCGCTATCTTAACGTTTACTTTAAATATACCGTCAAAATAAGATACAGATGCGCCACAGATACATTTATAAATAAAAAAATATTTTCATTCCTTCAACATTCAACAATATTTCAACATTCCTTCAAAATAAGATAACCAAATACGAATAAAGAACAGTTAAAACATAACGTCAAATCAATGGGAGCCCTGAGCTTGTTTCTCTGCAATGAGACGGCCCCATCTGGGAGTGATGGAAGACATTGACATCTGAAGTGTGTTGCTAGTCTACTCCGTTGTTTTGTTTTTGTTGCTGTCACGGCAGAAAACCCCGCTTCACATAGATAGGATGTTGGAAATGGCAACAGGGTTTTCACTGCTGTGGTGGCGATCTCAGGGTAGCCTATTCTGCCATGACTTTAATCCAGAACACCGGCAGAGTTGCTGTCTCAAACAGACTTTTAAGGCCGCCGTCATTTGCAATCTGCAGCAGTTGATCTTCTTGCACAGACATGCTGAGTTCACCTGGTTTGTTGACGAATGGGTCGCGGATCCATTCCTTGCCAGTTCGTGGGTCTTTGTGGTTGGGGAGTAGCGCTCGAACTCCTTTAACAGCAAAGACAGGTGATCGTGCACCAGTTGGGTGAATGAAGGCTCAGGCTCAGTTTCACCCAAAATCCCTGCTAATATTTGAAACATGTCAAATGTGCCTCTGTTTACGCGCCGTCCCCACAAATCTACTACTTTATCTGCCAACTTGAAGACAGTTGTCATTTCTCCTTGAAGTGACAAATTGAGTTCATTGAGCAGGTTGAATATGTCGCACAGGTAAGCCAGTTTTGCGACCCAATCCTCGTCACTGAAATGCGCTGTCAGCGCTGACTTCTTTTCTGAGAGAAATCTTTGCAGTGGCTCTCGTAATTTAAACACTCTGACCAGTGATTTCCCTCGGGACAGCCATGTTATTTCTGTGTATAGGAGAAGACGTCTGTGCTCCGCATCCATCTCCTCACAAAGCTGCTCAAACAGGCGCGAGTTAAGGGCTTGTGCTTTGAAATGGTTAATAACTTTAACAACATCATTCAATACACTGTTCAATTCTGGTGGCATTTTCCGGCTTGCCAGCATTTCCCTGTGAATGATGCAATGTGTAGATTCACATTCAGGCGCAACTTCCTTAATGCTCGCAGTTAAACCAGACAGCCGTCCGGTCATGGCAGCAGCTCCGTCTGTGGGTGATAGCCCGCTAATGGTCGAGTGATCACTATTTGCCGGTGGATGCGTGATGGGCCATCATCGTCATTTTGGAATAGTTTTCTACTAATTGATATGGTACAGCGTTTGTTTAGCGGGTTGAGGTGTAGCGTCTGCTTTTTTTGTTTCATGACGAAACGTTCCATATTGATTATTTGTTGTGCGGCCCGGTACCAATTGCTCCACGGCCCGGTACCGGGCCGCGGCCCGGTGGTTGGGGACCACTGGTATAGACCTCTTTAATGCACATTTTTGTCCGCTCTCGGCTGTCCAAACCTGCGTGGTCATTTTTCACATGACACCGGAAAGGAATTTTCCCAAACCTCTCATCGGTTTCCACATAATTGGCAATGATGGTGGTTTTACTTTGGGTAACATGGGTTTCGCCTTTCCCCGCGAGTGTGACTGATAAAGAAAAGAGAGACTGGCAGGTCTCATTCATGGAAACTGTAAATGTATTTGTTTAGTTCTTCTTGGATGCATTAATGGTAATTGTAATAGTCAAGTCAGTTAGACCTATAGTCATGATATCATGCTGTTTATGGTATTTCATTTGCTCATGGAACTATCTTTTTATCTGTACAGACTCTCTACTGTCAATTTCCTTTTAAGCTGAAGTTCAGAATGTTTTTGCACATGTTAAGGCTACTTTTAATTATTTTAACCTGGGTTTCATTTCCCTCCATTGTAACGTAACATGTAACATCTTTTTTTATGTGAAAGTTTCGAAAACTTTCAAAGGGGGGAAATGTAGTAGAAAAATCAAAGATGCATGTATGTTCGGGCGTGCTTCCATTGCAACGCGTATCCCCACCCCCAACCAGATCTCCCGGATCTCCCGCCACACGAAACAAAGGCATCACACCTGTATATAAGGAGGGCGGTGTGCCCCGTATAATTGAGTTTGTATGGTCACAGCCTTAGGTGCACGCTGTATTAAGCTCCCGGATCCGTTACAATAAACCTCGAGGGTTTTCATTTACCACTACTCGGCTTGGCTTTGTCTCTACTTTGTTGATAACTAATTTTTGGATGACATTGGTTTTGAATGAATGACATTGTGCGTGTGTGTAGTGTTTAGAAGTGATTTCTGAAAGGGATAGATGTTGTCATATTATGTATGTACATGTGTTATTTTGAACCCTGCCCACCTGCTGTCTGCATAGAGATGGTAATCATGACATAGTGTTCTATGAAGTATCATATAAAGAATTATGTTATGAGTTGTTCTAAGTTGTGTGTAGAAGTCAAATTTCTATTCCTGTTTTGTTGTTATGAGGAGACACAGGCTACATCTCCAGATGGTAATACAAGAACAGGAACGGAAGGAGGGCGACAAGAGTACAATTGCATATGAGGATGGTTGCGTAAAACACCAGAAGTGTATGGGGGGTGTTGATAGTAGTGGATCATAGGAGAATGTTGTTATAAAGTTTTCATTCAGTTTATGTGTTTGCTTAATATTGTGTCATAAAAGTGTAATAAAAGTGTTGATTTTGTATATGGCAGTGGCTTTGGTGACACTGATAAAGGAAGGATCACATTGTTCAGAGTGGGGTAGTTCATATGAAAGGCAAAGGAATTTGTTGCATATAGCTGCGCAATGTATGACTTCAGGATTGGGTGTGGGTAGGATAAGTGGTATGAGAAGAAGCACAAGTTTTACCTGTATGAATGTGGAAATGTAGTTAAAGGAATATGTATCAGAAGTATGTGCATGAGAATATGCAGATACTATAATCCAACATGTTTTGGAGTTTGCAATAAGGCAAAGTTCACAGAAGAATTACAGTGGGGGTGTGAACAGTTATATACCAAAAGATATAGTGGTGTAGTTGTGACTGGTAGCAAATACTAAAAGTAAGTATGTGTACATATCTGTACAAGTGATTATATGCCAACTGAGTGAAATGGTGTAGGGATGGAAAATGCTCCTTTACCTGGAAAGGCCTAGGACTAGGAGTGTCAGATAAACATGGGTCAACTTAACGGATCAAGTTCTCCTTTGTGTAAAATATTTATCATCTGATGGCAGCCCAGTGATGTCTTTTATTTATTTAGGCTATTTGGGCAATTCAAAGCATAACTGTCACATCCACAAAATATTTTGGACAATGCGAATTATTCTGTGGAAAGTGTTTCAAGTCCTTCAACCAAGAACCGTCATCCACAACCGTCATCCACATCATACCATAGCGTTGTATTGCCATTATGTACGGTACATGACAGTTTTGCTTAGCACTGACCATATTTTTTGCCATCTCGTGCATTCGCGTGAGCCTTTACCCGCCGCAGGTGAAATGTTATCTTTACCAAAGCAGTGCTACAGGAACACAGAGTTAACCGAAAAAAAAACCCACACATACTACTGTCCATTTCTAATGTGACATGCTGAGTTTTGCCACAGGAAGACCAGCAGCTTTTACAGCCGACAGTAAGCTACTCGTTCTCATTTTTAGCTTGCATTTAATGCTTTGGTCAAACATGAAGGTGTTTTCGACAACAAACATACCGGTACTCCAGTCTTCTACCAAGTACACAAAATTCAATCTAAACTAGCATTATTCATCTTCCATTCAGGTCTTTCATCCTAAAAAAATGATGGGATAAATAACTGTCTCGGACTCCTAGTTGGAGCGCAGTTCGTTTGTAGGCTATATTAGCAAGCTAACTCAGCTAACTCAAACTAACAACACATGTTCATAGCCCATTTTATATATCATCAATGTTAACATGTACAACACCCCTTTTTTGGTGAAAAACGTCACCTCTATGCAAGCATACCTTTTATCTCGGAAAGGGCATCGTGGTTAAAGATGATTACTTGAAAATTAACCATTTATTACCAGAGCTCTACGTTATTACAATTACATTAAAAGAGATGTAACTTACCTCACACAAGAACGAATTCATATTTGGCTTCCATTGCTTTATTCTAACTTTGGACTCCCACAGTTTTCTTCGCTTTGGGTCGCGGGGGAAACGATGTAACCGCTTCCCCTTTTGTTGTTTAGTGCCACGGCCAGAATTTTGACAGCTGAAGGGTTACAACATGGCGCTACATCCCGCTAACACTGGGAATGTAAAACTTAGTCATGAGACAAAAAAAGCAGCTTCGCACGACTCAACCTGCTAAACAAAAGCTGTACAGATATCAGTTAGTGGGAAACTATTATAAAATGACGAACGGTTTGATATGGAAAATATCAAATAAACCCGAATATATTGTAAAGCTACAAGGAAATAGTTCATTATTATACAACCGCTTGCTGGAATTTCCCATTGTGAAGTGCTGTTTAAATAACATTGAAGTTTCTTCCACATATTCACCGTAATAACAATGTCAGTCAGTTACTCCCTGAACTTGTGAGGGGGAAATGTAATTATAAATTATATTTTACTCGTTCATTGCACTTCGTTGTAAATGTCAGCTAGCCACATTTAGATAGCATAGTTGACGACATAGTTGTTAATACATACAGCTTACCGGACAAACATCAGACAGAAACCACCCCTGCAGAATGAAATTATCCGTCTCCAAAACAGTACAAATAAAACAGAATTTATAACATTGTGGCTATGTCCTAGCAAGCAAAGCGTAGCATCCAGTTCACAGCCCTTCTATGCTTACTTCGTGAGGGCTAATATGGTAGCAAGGAAGCTAACTTTCAGTAAGCTGTAACATCACACTAGATCACAGCCCTTCTATGCTTGCTTCGTTTATTTCTTTCACTAAGTGAAGCAATATTTCGTAGTTTACTAATAACATATAGTAAAAATATCATGGTAGGACTTTGAAATATCAGAATCTAAGCCTTAAGCCAGTATCACATTAATGAAAGAAAATGGCGCCCTGTTGCTGCTGAACTGCTGTTGAACTGGGGGACCCAATAGCTAACCGTTCCCTTGCCTGACTTTAATGCACTATGGAACACACCTGTTGATTGATGCCAATTTATTAAAAAATGACAAATATTGGCTTCACAGCCCTTCAACATTTAACATCTACACCACTTCCACACCATGTATACCAAATCTCACATAAATCTAATGTACCGTGTAGCTTTACCACAACCTAAAACAAGTCATTCTGCTACCAGATGGTGGCGCTATGCCTGACTGCCATTTCACTCACACAGATATGTTCATAGTCATGACAGACATTAACCTGTCAAGTTTTATTCTTGTCAAACACTGCATAATGAATTGGTGACACATTTCCTGTGTATGTGGATACTTATAATGTGATACATAAATTCATTGAACCGTTGTTTCGTCATCTTACAACATATCAAATTTTTGTTCGCAATTTAACATCTACAACATGTTGACATCATGTATAGCAAAACTGACACAAATTTGATGTATGGTTTAGGACAAGTGCTTGGGCTTCAGGGCGTCAGGGGTGATTCAGGGCTTGGGTATTTCTCTCTGAGTAGCAGGGGGAATTTCTGACATGTGTGCAAAATTTCATGAGTTTTCGTGCATGGGAACCGCCTCAAAAAAGGGCAAACGGCGCAGCAGGAAAAGAAAACAATAATAATAATAATAATCTTAGCAGAAACAATAGGGCTTCGCACCTCCGGTGCTCGGGCCCTAATACAGTTTTTTACAGTTGCTTAAACTCAATTTTAAAAACTGGGCCCATGTTGACAAAACACTACACACAGTTAATGCAACCATACACCCAATTAACAGAACACCCCAGCTCTATTGCAAAATGCTATTCTTTTGTCAAAAGTGTACACATAAAAATGTAATTGTGGCACCAAATTGCACACACATGAGTCACATCATATGTTTGTATTGGAATAAGTTAGACACAGTGGCAATTAATGCAAAATACATGTAACTTTTGCTCTTTCTTGTAAATTACACAGACAAAGTAAAATATAGTAAATTCACCTAATGACACCAATTCACAAATTCAACACTACATGACAGCAATTCTGCAGACCAATGAAAATGTTTATTTTTTTATCCTGTAACTAGACTCAACTCAGCCAATATTTGCAGTTTGACAACAAAGTATATACTGAACAAAACAATACACAACAGTATCTTTAACCATGTTGAAGAAAAAAAATAGGCATCCCTTTTCCTTGCTGCATCTGGCCACAGAATTTCATCGAGATCGTAAACCTTCCACCGCCATGCTGAGAAATACTCTTCTATTGGATTTAGAAAAGGAGAGTATGGTGGAAAAAAAAGGACTGTAAACTGTGGATGCTGTAGAAACCAATTCCATACCAAAGAAGATCTATGAAAGGACACATTGTCCCACACAACAATGTAACGCATGCGTTCATTCGTGTTCACTGCAGTTAGAATGTTGTGTACTCTGTCCAAAAATGCAAGGATAAGTTCAGTGTTGTATGGACCCAGGTTAGCATGGCGGTGGAGGACTCCATGTACTGTTATAGCAGCGCAAAGGGTAATGTTACCCCCGCGTTGCCCAGGGACATTGACAATAGCCCTTTGCCCAATCACATTTCTACCCCTTCTCCGGACTCTAGAGAGATTGAACCTCATCAATTGTTTTTTTTCACCATCAATCTACATGATTCTCTGAAACACATAAAAAAGACAACTGTTACATTTATGTAATGTTAGACTTTCACATTATTCTGTGTTTTATGTGTTGTGGCAAGTTATGTGCACACAATACTGTTGTCATGGAGTGACCATCATTAGGGTTTTGGGTGTGCTCTGAGTACCATGTCACTGAGTCTGGCTCATTGGTGTTGTGGTCAAAGTGCATGTTTGGTACCCTGGAGACCTGGGTTCAAACCTTGGGGGGTAACTTTTTTTTCCTCCCCTTCACTAAAACTGTGGTAAAGTTCAAAATACATACCGAGACCACTATACACAGTTAACACATGACAAATGCTGTTCACTAAATATATTTCAATAGATATTTTTTTTTACTTTTGTGTAATCCAAATAAATATGCTGAAGTGTTTGCTTGTTGCATGGTTGCATATTGAAAGCCATTTTTTCAAAGAACCATATTCACAGCAAACATAGTAAAACACAGTGTTGTTGGAGACAAAAAGTTACTCTAAGTATCATGTCTGGCTAATTTGGTGGCAAGTCTCAACATAGCGTTTTCAAGGTAGTCAACCAATGTCATTCCAATGTGATCAATTTAGTCCTTGTCTTTTCTTTATGCTCTCCTCCCATTGTACCTTGCAGTGATAGTATTTACCTCTTCCTCTTGTTGCATGTCATCTCACTCTAATCTTTACTGTCCCTCTTTCTTTTCCTCTTGCTAAACACTGCCTTGCATTCATATTCAAGTCAAAGTTACGCCCCTGTTTTTTGTATTTTACAGTGTTTAAGTATGATTACTGTGTTTTGCATTTTATCCCTTAGTGTTTTGGCACATGACAATTGTGTTTAACCAGTTGGTTGCAAGTGTGTGGTCATTTGGTAGCTAGTGTTTTGAAATGGAAAAAAGGTGACATTACAAAAGCATCACGTGTGTAATGCATATAAATGTGTGTAATGTTTTGCAAATTGCTGTGTGTAGTGTTTCGCAAAAAGTGTGAAGCTGAAAATGTGCTTAGAGTGGTGCCTACCTGAGCCGATGTTTTGGTATTTGAGTATTGGGTTTCATTAATTGTGGAAAACTTTAGATTTTAGTGTGTAAGCAAACATAAAAAACTGTAATAATAATAATCTTAGCAGAAACAATAGGGCTTCACACCTCCGGTGCAGGCCACAGCCTGCACCTCCGGTGCCCGGGCCCTAATAATAATAATAATCTTAGCAGAAACAATAGGACTTCACACCTCCGGTGCAGGCCACAGCCTGCACCTCCGGTGCCCGGGCCCTAATAATAATAATAATCTTAGCAGAAACAATAGGGCTTCGCACCTCCGGTGCTCGGGCCCTAATTAGTACACAATGTGGCAACTACACACTGATGGTATCAATGAAAAACACATCTGTTTTGGTTTCTCTATGCACAAGGTGTCAGTTTCAGGTCATACACAGGGATCTAGCCCAACACACAGCGATTCAAAGTTCAAGTATGGATGTTCATAACTTTGGTATGGTTATTCCAACATTGTACTCCACATCAAAAGCTTACCTGTGGCTTGCTGTATTGCTAGTGCTCAGGCTGATTGCAAAGTGAATTATTTATATAAATGAGTTTTCACATGTGACAGTGTGGCCAGAAAGTTGGCAAAATAGTTTAAATAATAGCCATGATTGTGTATAGTTTTGCGAAGAGTATGTTGATCATTTGCAAGTTATGTGTAAAGCAGTTAGTTGTGTTTACAGTTTTGCAAAAAGATTGCTGTGCAGTGGATTGCCTTTTCACTTTTGCAAAGTGTGTGTTACAAAATTACAAACTGAGTGCAAAGCAGAGTTTGTGCTATTAGTTTTGCAAACTCATTGAGGGGTTTTACTATAAGAATTAGTAGTTTCAGAAATTGTGCTACAACAATCACTGTTAGTGTTTAAGCATTCAGAAAAAAAAACTGTAAGTGCCAGTTATGAGCTTTAATTCATAAATAAATCCAGACTCTGCTCTATTTTCTAAAAACTCTGTCTGCCACTGTTTTCAGTTAGAGTGACATCATTCTCCACTGCTCTCTCCCTTCAGCTGGAGTCCCCGGTGTGTGCTCTGAACACTCTGAAAGTGTGGCTTTCTAAACAAATGAGAATTCCTCCCACATTCCACCTACATTTTAGATGGTTTATCCTCATCCATGCATCTATAATGGAATGTCGGACAAATGGGCATAATTTTTCTGACTAATGGGATGTCTGACTAATGTGTTCTCCACTCAGTGGTCCATTTTCGGACTAATGGGATGTCAGACCAATTGGATGTTGGACCAATGATATGGAACCTTGGATGAAACCACAACTTTTAAACAAGAAAACTGACGTAATTGGTCGGCAGATGTCACTATTAGTCACCTTCGGTCCAGGCGCGGCTGCTTCATGTGGGCAGGTGGGGCAGAGCCCTCCCAAACATTCCTCCACTAAGAAAACTAGATCCATTGATTAATAGTAAATAAAATGTTGTTTTATAAATGCAATGCGAACGAGAATCTTGTTATGTTTTGTTAAACATTATTAAGAATTTGTAAGAGAAAAATTTGCCGATTTTCTTGCTTGTCTTGATCACCGCCACACTGTAGCTGCTATTACATTGAATTCTATCGCTGGAGGGGCAGAGCATCTCTCTGCCCCAGCTCCCAATTGTCATTCTATGTAAATCTGTGCGCAGACGCAGAGAACACTGCAGAAAAAGCCATAGGAAAAAGCGCGGATTTGTAGACGCCCACGGAAAAGTTCCTTCACTGTACGTCAGCCTTCTACTGTCTATCTATATTTCTCCGCACGTCACCCAGTCAGTAGTATAGTTTTAAACCATGGCGACCGAACATGCTTGCAATAGCGTGGAGTTTCTCTTGGAGAACTCTTTCGAGCGACTCGATATAGTAACTAAATTGCCAATATGAAGTCTTGGACCCTATAAGCCAGACATACATATCGTTTAGCAAACGAAGGACAAGGGTAGGTCATTTAATCAGACGTTTTCACGTTCGTGGTATGATAGAAAGCCTTGGCTCTCTGGTTGTCCAGAACGAAATAAAATGTTCTGTTTTTCATGCCTGTTCTTTCGTTCTTCTGTCATGGGTGGACAAGGGGGTATTTGGAGCAGTGTAGGTGTGTGTGACATGAAGCATTTTTTCAAAAAAGGCGAAAAACACGAGCCTAGCAAGTCACATCTGAGTTGTGCTATAAAACTAGCCATGCTAGAGAATGCTAACATTGCAGCACAGCCCCATTAGGGCTACAGTGTGTGTTCGAAACAGTCTGCTTGTCTCACGTTAGTTTCCCTTTAGGAATTACAAGTTACTCTACTGCTACGGCTCTTCGCCCATGTAGCGACAATAAATGTCACATCATGCACGAATGTGATACAGTACATTAATAACAAAAGGCAGGGTTTTAGTTATGTTACTTCAAGATTTCCTTTGGCTTTATTAATATAAATTATAAGACATTTTTGCCAAAAGCATGCCTGTACTTGCAAACAAGTAACCACGATTCACTTAAAAATCAAGTTTTAGTTAATCACACACATATTTTTCAGGCAAATAGCGTCTTCAGGCATGATATACAATGTTTTTGATTATTTACTTTCCACCAGTAAACCAATTTTGCCCCCTGTTCGCGTTTCTGAGGTGACAGTTTTTCCTTTTCCCTTTATTTTGTGCGTAGGCATGGGTGAGGTGCGTGTAGGTGCGCGCATTTTCCCCATCAAGGCTGCTTTTTAAAGATAGTGGCATACGCGCTCTTTAGTGCATGTTATGAGTTCATTGTAATAAACTCGGTCATCATCAGCCTATCTGCCCTACCTTTTTTTCTACCCACGAGCCGCTACTGCTTCGGTCATTAAATAATAATAAATATTAATTTACATTTTCATATGATTACAGTATGTTGTATATTCATGTCATTGTCATTATATGGACAATGCTATTACCATCAAGGACATGCATTTTTTGAGGGAAGTAAAATTTGCCAGGAACATTTATTTATTCAAAGTAGGAGCTTTATTGACTGAGTGCAAACACACAACTATGTACAGTGCAAAATGAAGCAATTTTTTAAAGCACAAATACACACAACTATGTACAAAGTGCACAACAAATGGGAAGCTTAAAAGGCCAGAATTTTAAAGCTACAGCTGCACGTAGTGTCCATTTGCCACCTCAGAGCTGTAGGTAACTGGCGGCATTCTGTGTAATTTTGGTTAATTTCTCAGGCATCTGTGATGCGTTACCCTGTATTTTGAATCCGATTCTAACCGCGACTGCGCAGAGGACGCAGGACGCACCCAACAATGATGCTGTCTTCCTCGTCCTCAAAACAGTTCCTGTTTTAAATCTACCAGGTGGCCACTAAGACAATGCTGCATCAGCCTCTGAAAAGTTGCTGGGGCATTGCAGAGGCCAAAAGGCATTTGGCCCCACTTGAAAAATGCAAAAAAGAGTCTCCCGATCAGCTACCTCAATCTGGTCCTGCCAATACCCACTGGCAAGGTACAAAGTGGAGTACCTTCTTGGTCACACTGTTCAGGTTTCAATAATCGACACAGAACCGTCAAGCTCTAGCCTTCTTCTGTACCAGCACTATTGGAGCTACTGTCCCGAATAATGCCCCCATCCAGCATTTCCCTTAACAAAGTCCAGACCCCTTGATAGCGTATCGGTGGCACTGGATGATATTGCTTACGGATAGGCAGTGCATCCCCTGTGGGAATCTGGAGTCCGACTGTGTCCATCCATAATCCTCGTCATGCATCAAGAACATGTGCTGCCACTTAGTCAGGAAGCACTGGAGCTGGTGTTGCTGGCCCTCATCCAGGTTCTCCCCTTGAAGAGACTAACAATCAAGATGGTTAGGCAATTCTCCAACAAGCATGTCTGTACTTTGACCCATCTGCCTGATGCCCCCTTCAACCACTCCAGTGTCTACCTGGCTGAAACAGACACCCTCACCTGTTGGGGACCTACCATTGATGGGCCAGGCATTGATGGTGGTGCAGGCTGCGAGGACCCAAGCCACCTCGACAGTTTGGCACTTACTGTGTGGCTCCACTAGGACCCAGTTGTCTTGTCTGTAGGCAACCTAACCCAGACCAGGGCTTCACTCTGAAAAGAGCATACCTACACGGCACCCGGCCAGTGTCCTTGTGGTCTCACCGAGTCCTGCTTGCATGGGTCCGCTGTCAGTCTGCTAGGATGGTCTCCCATTCTCAAGCCTCGGTGGGTTGGGGCGCCAGAGTAGGTTCAGTACGGAACAGGTCCTCCAAGCAGGCAGAGATGATGTTTATGTCCAGCAGGGCTCGATGGGCACCCAGGCAGTAGTCCTGTACAATAGCAATCCCCTTCTCCGGCACAGTAATGCCTCGAACCTGGAAGTCAACTACTATGTAGTCTACGTAGAGGATGTTGAGCCCATTAGCTACCTGCAAATTCAGCCATGGCACCTACCCTCCTTGGGGCTGTGGGGCATCAAAACGTTCATTACACATACTTTGGGACAACAGGGTGACTTAAGAACCCGTATCAACTAAACATTTAATCTTCATATCATTGACATGCACCTTCATTGCCCAATCACACTGTGCTGAGGGAAAAGTGCAGGGTCAAGGGGAGGGGTGCTGATCACTTGACCCACAGTGGAGCTAAAAACCCTCATGAGACACACGTGTCATGACTACTGGCAGCTAATATGGCCTGGCTCCCGACAACTGTTACTAATGGGCTTACCCTGGCCATCCCACTGGAATCTGGAACTGTTTGGCTCACCTGGGCATCTTTTCGTCTGCTCTTTCACATCCCTCATGATTTCTGCATGCAGTTATTGCTTTCAGTCAATCACTAAAGGTGGAGCGGGGGTCTGGGCACTAGTACTAGTAGCCATACATGTAGGCTGGTCGTTTTTGCCAGAGTAGTCCAACTCCAGGGCTAGTGGTCCTTGCTGTAGATCCTTGAAGGACAGCGCAGGGTTAGGGCGTAGCTGCAGGCACAAACTCTGGCGAATAGGGCCATCTTGAAGCCCCAAGAAGAACTGGTCGTGCAGGAGTGCTTCCCCCCTTCTCCACGACCATGGTCGCTCCTTCTCTTCAGACGGTTGACATTCTTTGTGTTATTATGCTTGTCTTCTGCTGCAGCCTGGACCTCCCTCTTTGCTATACCCTCAAGGAACCCGAGAATGAACTACAACTTTTGCGACTTACTCAGTCCCTCCAAGCCAGCCAGGTACTCAGTCTGCGATTTCCACAAAGTGGGTTCTGATCCCGTTCTTTCGAAATTCTGTGCCCACGAAGACAGTCATAACTTGGGGGTGAGCTGCTGGTGCCTCGTCATCCGGTATTTTGAGGGTTCACAGCTGTGCCCACGAAGACAGTCATAACTTGGGGGTGAGCTGCTGGTGCCTCGTCATCCGGTATTTTGAGGGTTCACAGCTGCTCAGACTTGGGTTAGTTAATCCTGCCGGCAGGAGTCAGGAATAAAATAGCAATATCTTTATTTTATGTTTTTAATTATCTAAAATTATTAAAGGAGTTAGTCCAGCTGGCAGCGGCCCGTCCAGCAGGGGGCCTCAGCAGTGGGGGCCGGATGACAGCAGGGTGGCAGCTTACACGGTACATCCAGCAGGGGGACGTCAGCAACAAGAGGCAGGACAGTGTCATGGCAGCAGGAAGGCAGCTTACACGGTATGTCCAGCAGGGGGCCTCAATAGGGAGGGCGTTCTGGACAGTGAAAACAGAGGTTACCAGTGCCCTCGGTTATCCAGGTGTCCCATTCAGGTAGATACAAAGATAGGCCATTCGGAGCTGTATAACGTGCAGGATACACAACACTACAATTAGTGGCATTTGTGAGTGTTCCACTCAATATTCACATATACACATTTCTTAGTGGGCACCTCAAGACACAGCAGGGCAAGTCGTGAATGGATTGTGCTCAGAACAGGAACAGTTCCAAGTTGTCCACCACCTAAGTGCTCTGAACAGATAATAGTGCGTTGGTAACACAACTCTAACAAGCACAGAAAACTTGGCCCGTTGGTGCTGCGCTCAAGGGGCTGCCCTATGTTGCATCTGAGTCTCCTCTGTTGGGTTCCAATCAGGCAGGAAGCCAGTGCCACTCACTATGGTGTCACCATCAGTGTCTTAAAAACTGGGTCGGTTAGTCGGTGAAAACAAAATGTACAGTTAAGGTGGAAAACTATTAATAGATGCAATTACGTTACGTTACACAGCAGAATGAAAGTATATTCTTGAAAATCGTACCCTTGTTCCAATTGGTAGCACCTGTAATTTGTTCCTGAGTTGTGAAGACGGCGTACTGCTTCCAAAAAATACACTTTTATAAAGCAACTTACACTAATTCTGCACACTTGTTCTTTTACAAAGCTACTTTTAGCTTGGGCTAAGCTGCTTAAAAAAGGTTTGCTTTTAGGCTACTTCTAGCTCAGCTGGCAGTCACCAAGCATATTCCTACTGCAGTCTTGAGATTGTGCACCGGTCTCTTCTTCTTGGAGTTAGTCTCACAGTTGTTCGACTCCATGCAGCCAACCTTTCCCAACTTATCATTCAGCATGGCCTTCTTCCCAATCTGCGGACTGGTTGAAAGGGCCTGTCCATGCAGAGGAGTTGAAGGCGAGATGCCATTCAGCCATTGTAGATCACGAAACACACCGAGGAAGGCCTGAATACAGGAATGAAAACATGTTTGTTGAGGTTTGTTTATATCGTAGACATGAGATTATCTCGCACTTCCATATAACAATGACCTTACACGTGATTGGACAAGGGCTAGAACTGTTGTCGGCCACCTCCAATCACATGCGAGGTTATTGTTTTATCAAAGAACTCTCAAGACCTGCTTATAGCTATGATAAACAAGCTCGGTTTGCTGAAAGCTCTGTGATAAACACAGTGGATGTCAGTTGAAAGGTGGAAGTTCAAAGACGTATGAAAAGATGTTAGCGCTACTGTGCACTAACACTGAACACAGTGATTCACATTATTTTTACCACAAAAAACGGTATTACAAGAATGACAAAAAAAATCCTGAAGGGCTAGTGCTAACATACAGAACCTGCTGCTATCTGATTGTAATATAACCAGCACACTACCTATTTTTGGTTTACCCCCAACACTTCAATTCAACTTTTGTTCAAGTCCCACAGGTGGGAGGGTATTAATGACAGAGGCGTGAATTCTATGTCAAACATAAAAATTTTATTTTACTTTGATAAATCACAATTCTTAAAATGCCGTGGTCGACCACCTCGTGCATACGCACGCACACACACACACACACAACCACACACACACACCGGTGGGGCCGTGCCCCAATGGAGGTTACCCTGAAGCAGGCCTAAGGTGCTGCTGTAAACATAAAATTAACAAAACACACTGTAAACCAATGAAACGGCACGGCAATGAAACAAGCAAACAAATAGTGAAATAGTGAAGCAATTAGGCAAACAAATGAAAATAAGCAAGCAAATGAATAACACAGCAAACCAAAGAAAACACACAGAGAGAAAATTAAACACAGCACAACAGGGAGCTCACAAGGGAAAAGCCCCAATTACTGGGCGAGACGCCACATAATCACCAGCAACAGAAGGGGACAAGTAAAAGACAAAGACTCAAACCAAAAAGACAAAAAAACAACCAAACAAACGTACACTATAGACGAAAACACAAATTGCGGGACGGCAAAGCAGGTCAGCCAAGCGTGCACCCTGCAACCCCAACACATAAGTGTTATGTACTGACCTTAAGTTTTTACTCAATAATGAGGAGACAGTCAGGAGTGTGGTTACTGTTAGTTTGCTAAAGACTGAACTGCAAGTACACTGGAAATCAGCCCAGAGGGTGTCAAGGGGTACGGTAGCCTAATAGGGTCAAACTTAATAACATGAGACCCCTGCTCAATACCTAACATTTCCTCCCCCCTTATTCTGTAAGACCAACCCTGGGTAACATAACACTTATAATGTATAACATGGTAACACCATATAACATTCATTCAGCGCAAATTAGTCTAAATGTTCAAGTGTTCAGGAGGCCGCCGTTCGCGAGTGGGGTACCGGCGAGGATGTTCAACCACTGGAGATGATGGCGGCACTGGCTCCACTGTCGGTGGAGCTTGGGGAACCTGGTCTGTGGTGTCGTCCTCCTGAAGTGTGGTCGGCAGGTTGTCGGGGACGGACAGACCATCCCCTGTGCCTGGCTGATGATGTCAAGTGCTGGAGAGCCAATCAGCTCTGGGGAGGGGCCCTTGCTGGCCAACAGCTGGTCAGTATGGCGACGCCACACCACATCTTTGCAGGTGCGTACTTGGTATGACAGCAGCCAGTGATGGCCACTATCCAGCTAGGTAATTGCGGGTGAGGACCGGGTCTCCTAGATGGAAAGACCATGGTATGGCTGACCTACGGCGACTCTGTCTTTGCTGAGATGAAGTAAACACCAAAGGTGCTTTGCTACAAGCAGAGACTGCAGGAGCAACTATGGATGTAGATGTTGAGGTTCTAGCTGGTGGAGTGCCATGGTGTTCCTGGGGACCCCTTCTGCATCCTCAGCAGGTATCTCAGGGTCACGGGTGTTTCGCCCTTTAACCTGTACACCTCTCCTGAGTGGGGCGGCAAGGGCTGAGTTAGCCTTCACCTGCAGAAGGGGTCCAGCTGCGATTTCTTGACAGCCACAGCCACCTGAAACCACTTTCGGCTACTGTGGCTATCTCCCTGGTAGCCTTCTGTACTTGTTTGGCATCAAGCCTGATCTTCTGCAGGAAACTGCGGATAGATGTGGCGGGGAAACCGCGAGCCCCAACCTCAATTGGGTAGAGGGTGGCATGCCACCCAGCAAGGATCGCCTCATCTACTATGTCCTGGTACTTAGCCTTTTTTGCCTGATGAGATATGGCTAGTCTGTCTTCCCAGGGAACAGTGAGTTCGGCTAGAATGATTTTGAGCTCCTAGAAAGAAGGATCATATCCGGTCGGAGGGTAGTTGCCACCACCTCCTGAGGAAAGACCAGCTTCTTCTTGAGATCCACCCGCAGCTCCCAATCTGCTGACTGTTCAGCATGATTTCGCTCCTCACCGGAGGACATACACAGTCCAGTTTGGTGCGCAGCGCTCTTTTCAGTAGGAGTTCAGCAGGGGACGTCTTGGTGGTGCTGTGTGGCGTGTTTCAATAAGTCAGCAGGAAACTGTGGAGTCGGTGATGAAGAGAGCCTTGGGAGGCTGATGCCTTTAGACTGTGCTTTAAAGTTTGCACAAATCTTTCCACCAGACCATTGGTGGACAGGTGGTAAGGTGCTGACTTAATGTGTTTTAATCCCATTGTTTTTGAGGAAGGCCTCCATTTGTTCCATGACAAACTGGGGCCCGTTGTCGCTCACCAGCTGCTCCGGTAGTCCATACCAGCTGAACATTTCCTCCAATCTCTCGATGGTCTTCCTGGTAGTTGTAGACTTCATGATGGCCACGTCCGGCCATTTGCTGTGCGCGTCCACCACCACCAGGAACATTCTCTCCTCGAATGGCCCAGCAAAGTCAATATGTATGCACTGCCAGGGCTCAGCTGGCCATTCCCATGGGTGGACTGCAGCTGTCTGTTGTCTGTGCTGTCTGGCATGATGTGAGACACGACGACTCCAACCCCATAGGGGGAAGCGTCACAGGCCAATTGGAGTGGCAATGCTGGGTCGAAATGGGTCGTCACATCAGAATTCAGAAGGGCGTTCTTGGAACTGACAAAAGCCATTTGGCAAGCCTCTGACCACTCCCATTTCCTTCCTTGCATCAGTAATTTATGAAGTGGCTTTAATAAGGTGGAGAGCTATGGAATGAATCGGCCATAATAGTTCCCAAGGTATGGGCTTCTAAGATGGCCTTGGTCTTGGAGGGGGCCTTGTGTAGGCCCCTACCATTGATCACATGAGAGAGAGGATAAGAACCGGCTTTGTGTCAAGATGATGGATGGCCTCATTAGTGCGCAAATGGGTGGGCGTGGTTTTGTTGCGGAGTTGTGAGTGGTGGATGGTGTGAGGTAGGCGTGTCTGTGTGTGACGTTGTCCAATGGTGTGTAAGGAGAGTTCCAGAGATCAAACAGTAAATTCCACAGATCAAAGAGTAAATTAAAGAGATCAAAGAGTAAATTAAAGAGATCAAAGAGTTTAACCAAAATTACAGAGATCAAAGAGTTTTAGAGTGAACAAGTGTGTGCATGCGTGTGTGTGTGTGTGTGTGTGAGCAGAAGGAGTGTTCTTTGTCTCTCTCTCTCTCTCTCTCTCTCTCTCTCTCTCATATGTGGAACAGGATAAAAGAAGCATCAGTGTTCAGAAGAGTTACAGAGTCAAGTCTATAGGTTTATTTAAAAAAAACAAAAGTTTACCCCCCCCCCCCCCAAAAAAAAGAAAATAAAATACTAGGTAGGAGGACTATTGCTTGAGTGAAAAGACTTCATACGATTAATGAAGAGGAGGTGGAGGTTGAAATGGGAAAGCGTGTGAAGAACTCGTTAATCAGAGCAATACTGACAGGAACACCAGTAGCATCAATAGCACCAGCAGCACTGACAGCAGACGGAAACAAAGGAAAAGGAGAAGAAGAAAGTAAAGAGAGTTATGATACGTTGATGATGGTCAGGGAGACTAAAGATGAGTGACGGAATCAGTAGCATGAGTAGCCGCATCAGTGATAGTAGCATCAACAACATCAACAACAACAACAACAACAATGAGTGAAATGGATAGAGGCTGCTAAGTGTGTGTGTGTGTGTTAGTGTTAGCGTGTGTCTCATTCCTATATAATCGCATATAACCTTCCTATGTAATCATGTATAACCTTCCTATGTAATCATGTGTAATATGGTGAAAATTAGATACAAGATACAAGATATTTTATTGTCATGTGTACATGAATTCTAGAATTCATGTGCAATGAAAAACTTCCCTGCTCAGAGAGTCCCAAAAAAAGTGAAAGTAAAAAGGCAAAAGTAAAAGTAAGGAAAAAATATATATTAAAAAACTTTGAAAGCTGCATTTTTAAAAGGCAGGTTGGAGAAAAGATAAGATGAGTGAGAGAGTGGGTTCCTTCCTATGGTGGTTTGGAGTTCAGCAGCCTGATGGACTGAGGAAAGAAGCTGTCCCTCAGCCAACTGGTGTGGGCACGTATGGACCTGTATCTGCGGGCAGATGGTAGTAGGGTGAAGTGTGTGTAGCTGGGGTGGTGTGGATCCATAATTATTTGTTTGGCCTTCCTTATACACCGTTGATTGTAAAGATCCTGGATGTTGGGCAGTTCAGATTTGATTACCCGTTGAGCAGATCTGATGACTCGCCGGAGGTCTCTTCTGTCTTGGGCAGTGGTGTTGCCATACCAGGCTGTAAAGTTACCAGATGATGCTTTCTATCGTACAGCGGTAGAAGTTGGCCAGTATCCTGCTCTCCATACCATAAGTGTGCAGCCGCCTCAGAAAAAACAGTCGTTGTCTAGCCGTCTTAGTGATGCAGTTGATGTGATGAGACCAGCTTAGATCTTCATTGATGTTGACTCCAAGGAATTTAAAACTCTTAACCCTCTCCACTGCAGTATCAGCGATGTAAATTGGCTGGTGTGACTTTTGTTGGGTCCTTCAGAAGTCCACAATCAACTCCTTTGTTTTGTTGACATTCAGGAGTAGGTTGTTATCCACACACCAGGGGCCTATTTCACAAAACCTGACTAAACACATCCAAGATAAGAGACGAAAACGGGGCTTGACCTAGCCTTGTCTATGTAAACACGCTCAATACGTTTCACTAACGCCGAGCACGGATGAGTTGAGGCGGCTAGGCCAAGCCAGGTGTAACAAATCCTGTTAAGAGCGCGTTCACGTCATTCTATAAAAGACGGCATGGATCGATCCCAGAATGAGCGATGAAATGGAGAAGACGCGTGCGCAGTACTTCACCCCGGCGGAGCAGAGCCTCCTCATCTGCAATGTCGGGCAAAAAAGGGCAAGCCATTGTGTTGCAATGTGTTGGACGTGTGTAGCCTGTCATTATATACTGCTGTGATCACCGACTTAATTGAGAACACAAGTGAAGTTGGTTTGCGTATTCATTCAATTAATGAAATAAATAAAAGAAACTATTCGATTACAATTGGTTCAGAAATTAAAAGCATAATAATAAGCAAACAAACAAATGTAATAAACAGCAGAGAAAATGTTTTATTTAGCCTATTCAAAGTGTTTCATACAGGCCATTAAAAGTTGGCTAACACCATTGCTGGTGTAGCGGTAGCTTACTGTCTTCTGCGTTGTGTAATAAAGTCATCCAGTCATCACCACTCCTTTGGCACCATGCCATTTATTCTGATAACAACAAAGATAGTGAATATCTCACAGCTCGGATAGGTCTCCAAAAGTAGCATGGAAACGGATACACTTACGTATAGCTCTGTATAAAAGCAATATTTCTTTTAACAATGCCTATTTATTAAACTGTTTGACCAGAGCTCATTTTACTTAAACCTACCATGGAAACGATATCTGCAGTAGTAGAGGGCGCTTATACATCATGTATTGTACAAAATAGATAAACTCATGGCAAGTGGAATATTTAATCTGTTACACTGGCTGGCCGGCCGCGTCTCTTTACTTGAGGTTCACTGACACTGACAACTCTGAGTGACAGTTCATTGAGCCAATAAGGGGCAAGAATTAACTAATCCTGGTTCTTAGCCTGGTCGGGAGCAGGCTAGCTGCAAGGTATAAATCCCCATGGTAACTTCTTTGCGATTTCTTCTGTGAAACGACTTCAAGGCTAAAGTCATCTAGGATGACCAAGTAAACCCGTCTTAATCCCTTATCTTGGTTTTGTGAAATAGGCCCCAGGTTGACAATGCGGCCACCTCAGCCCTGTAGGCAGACTCATCTCCATTTGTGATGCAGCCAATAACTGTGGTGTCATCAGCAAACTTAATGATGGTATTTGAATTGTGGTTGGCTGTGCAGTCATGTGTGAAGAGGGAATAGAGTAGAGGGCTGAGCACACATCCCTGGCGCGCGCCGGTGCTGAGGCATAGTGTGGAGGAGGTGAACTTGCCCAGTCGTACGTAGGTATTAGAGTTTCACCACTGTCCCCCCAAACAATGTTCAAAGGATCCACAGGACAAGCGAATTGGAGTATAAAGAAATAATTTGTTCCTTTTATTTTGTTCAGCAAGAATAAAAATAGTATGTCATATTATTTGGTAGTTTTTTTTTGTTTCAATGAATATAAAAGAAAACTCTCGCCCCCAAAAGGCGAAGGTTGACAACCCCACACACATAAAATCAGCACAAACAATAAACCTGAGGTTGGCTGTGCCACGGTACTGTGTCTAGAGCCTTGAAGACCCAGGCCTACAGCAGGTATTGGCTATCACACGTCTATCGCAAAAGCACGGCAATCACCCGTGGAAAACCCCACAGCAACCGGTAATGAAAATGGTTTGTTGTATACGAAATGGGCCACAGCAAATCAAGCACACGTCTTATACACACTGCAATACTAAGTAAAACTAAACCCACAAGTGAACTTGGCTGTAGGTAGGTTCAAGTCCATCGACACAGTACCGTATAATTTGCCAGAGCCTCAGTTGAACAAAACAAAACAAAAATACATGGCGTCAAAATAAACCCGGACATACACAGTTTACACACACAGTACACAAGTATAATGGCTTGGAGGTTTAGACAGGAGGGGGAGAAAGCGGCACAACCACCCCTAAGCACTCCCACCTGAAACATCGAAGCACACATTACAGATACCAATACAATTAAATACCAATAAAACAAACGCAATATAATCATCTACCTGTTGTCACCCGCATGTTTAAGCACCATTCCCACTCTTGCCCTCCCCTAAATGTTACTAATTCAGGATCCTGGGTACCCAGTTAGATCGATTACATTTATTACATTATTATTGTCCCTAAGCTGCTAGCAACACAACTCCCCACACGCTCTGTCGGAAAAAAGTTTGAGATGTTTCCTAGTCGCTTTATCCCCTCCCCTTGGGTTAGCGGCTTCCAAACTAGGAGTCAGAGGTCAGTGCTCCCTCCACTGGGAGGGAGTGTATGTGTGCACACGTATCAATAAGTGGTACATGTATATACGTTAAACGAATAAGGGAAAGTCCTTCCTAATACACCCGGTCACACATGTATAACCTTCCTATGTAATCACGTATATCATTCCTATGTAATCCATGTAATCACGTATTAACGGTGTGTGAGCAAATTAAAAGGCAAAAAAAAAGAAATATCCCCTACAATAAAACCCCCATTTCTTTCCCAGCCTGTGTCATTGTCCCCAAGCAGCAAAACACGTTATTTGAACCAAACTGAACGTTTTTTCAAGGTGTCATTTGGGTGTCAAATAAAACCTATGTGTACAACACGTTATTTGAACGTTTTTTCTAACACATGAGAAAAATAACCTGTTAAGAACGTTCATTAAACGTTTTGATTTGGTGTCAAAATACCAACGCATCTGAAACGAAATTCGAACATACAACTCTGGTGTCAAAAGACACGTGTTTTTAAAAACTGATCTGACACGAAACTCGAACGTACAAAACTGGTGTCAAAAGACAGGTTTTTTTAAAACTGACCTGGCACCAAACTTGACCGTACAAATCTGGTGTCAAAACACGTTTTTAAAAAAACTGATCTGGCACCAAATTTGAACGTACAAATCTGGTGTCAAAACACGTTTTTAAAAAACCTGATCTGGCACCAAATTTGAACGTACAAATCTGGTGTCAAAAGACACGTTAAAAAAACACTGATCTGGCACCAAATTCCAATCTTCAAATCTGGTGTGAACTTTCATGAAACTTTTGCATCTCACACACGGCCCTGCTGAATCCCAGTGTGCTTTTGTCCCAGGCAAATGAATCTGCTGCATGGTCCCGTGCATCCGGTCCTCAATAATAATAAAAGATCCCTGATTGGGCACCTGTAATATTGATCCTGGACCAACAATTAGGTAGCCTGTACGTGTGTGATATATCTGTATACTATCTTGTCCTTTACCACCAGGGGCCATGTTGGAAATTAGTCTTTAACACTTTTGCATGCAATCCCTTGGATAACCCCTTGTCTTTCTATATCCATAAACAAACCAAACCAAATCACATCACCCCCCCTTTTAAATCACAATACTCAGTTCCTGTAGCAATAACCAAATACATCAGTGTACAACTTTTTATTATTATTCTTATTAGTACACCATGCAAAAGCAGTCCATTTGATTTTCAGTCTGGCATAGAAACAATTATTGAAACAGTAGTGGCTTTGCAGATTAAGGAACATAGCGCTCAGGTGGCTTCCGTTCTCTAACTGAGCGCCGTAAGCCTGGAGATGCAGTTGGCACCTCATCACTGTCCATATGCAGAGGACCAGCATCAGATGGCAGGTCCAGCTTCACGGTGGGCTGGTCGGACATGGGCTGGTCGGCAGTGTCAGCAGGTGCACAGTCCGTATTTAGATCCAGTTCCTCGGCTGTGACACGAGATCTCAATTGATCCCCATGTCTCCTGTAAGCAATGTCATTTTCTGTCCCCTGAACTCTGTAAGACACTGGTCCTGTTTGCTCCACTATCACTCCTGGAATCCATTTCTCTTCCCCCCCCCGCTGTATTTTGTAGATACACTGGGTCATCTTGAGAAAAAGATCTACTCACTGCATTCCGGTCATGGTAGAACTTCTGCATATACTGCTTCTTGCGAACAGAGAGTGCTGTGTCAGGATGAATCAGGTCCAGGCGGGTGCGCATGTGCCTGTTTAAAAACAAATCTGCAGGCGACTGGCCTGTAGTACAGTTAGGAGTACAGCGGTATTGCATCCTCTAAATCCATTGAAGTCTGTTTAAGTTTTTTAATTCCATTTTTAAAGGTTTGCACATACCTTTCGGGGGGTCGGCCCATTAGTCCGACAGCCCATTAGTCCGACCGCCCATAAGTCTGAAAATAAGCCATAGAGGACCAAACAAGAATCCCATTGGTCCGACATCTCATAAGTCCGACAATAAGCCATAGAGGACCATAACAAGAATCCCATACCCATACCATAACAAGAATCCCATCCCAGAGTCTTATGAGATGACTCTGATTCTAGTTACGGTCCTCTATGGCTTATTGTCGGACTTATGGGATGTCGGACCAATGGGCTGTCGGACCAATGGCATGGAACCACCTTTCGGCAAGGCCATTGCTGGCAGGGTGACCAGGGGCACTGGTAGAGTGTAGAATTCCATTCTGCCTCATGAAGGTCTTGAATTCCTCAGACGTGAACTGCGTTCCGTTGTCTGTGAGAACATGCTCAGGAATCCGTATGCTGCAAACAGCCTATGCAGTCTTGTAATGGTGGCTTGTGAGGTGAGGGAGGGCATTTTGAACACTTCCAGCCACTTGGAGTACGCATCCATGACTATCATGAAGCTGTGACCGAGGAAGGGACCAGCAAAGTCTTTTCCAGCTTTGTCCCGGAAACTCCCATGGATGTAATGGTACCTGCCGAGGCCTCCGCTGTTCCATCTGGCAAGACTCGCAGGCTTTGCATACTTTCTCTAGGTCTCCGTCAATCTTGGGCCACCACACATATTTACGTGCAAGGACTTTCATCTTCACAATACCCTGATGTCCAGAGTGCAACTCCTTTAACACTGTTTTTCTCTGTTTCTCTGGCAGCACAACCCTGGTGCCCCATAGGACACATCCACGCTCAGCAGACAGTTCATATCGGCGAGAGTGGAAGGCTTTCAGACTAGTATCCACAATTACTGGCCACCCCTTCATGATTAACTTCAGAACTTTTGACAGTACGCTGTCTGTACGTGTGGCGTGTGCTACTTGGTCTGCGTCCAAGGGTGCTTGCTCTAAATGCTCAGTTAACAATGCATGAATGCTCTCCGAGATGGCCATTGTTCCTGCGTCACTAGTCTCTGGCAAGGGGACTCTTGACAATCCATCTGCATTGCTGTGTTTCTCAGATGCACAGTACTCAATTGCATAGTCATAAGCAGACAGAATGATTACCCATCTTTGAATCCGTGCTGCAGCCATAGTGGGTAGACATTTATGCTCTCCAAAAAGAGTTAACAATGGCTTGTGGTCCATCACTATTTTAAATTTCCTACCCCATAAGTACTGGTGGAACTTTTTCACTCCAAAGATCACAGACAGTACCTCCTTTTCACTTTGCGAGTAATTTTTTCAGCAGGGCCCAGCGTTCGAGAAGCATATGCAACGGGCCTCTTCTCTCCCGATGGCAATTCATGTTGAATGACAGCCCCTATTCCATAGGCTGACGAATCACAGGCTAGCACAATAGGCAAAGCTGAATCATAGTGCATGAGGACCTGATCACTTGCTAACAACTCCTTGCATTTCTCAAAGGCATTTTGCAGTGGTTTCTTCCACTCCCATGGGATTTTATCTTTTAACAGGCTATAAAGGGGAGCCAACACTGTGCTTTGGTTCGGTATGAAACGGCGATAGTAATTGAATAGGCCTAGAAACGCTCTCAGTTCTTTTACTGATGAGGGCGCTGGTGCATCCTTACTTTGTTTGGAGATGGGTGAAGGCCATGGCTATCCAGTACATGGCCCAGGTATTCAATCTGCTTTTTCCCGAACTCGCATTTTGATTTCTTCACTCTTAAACCACATTCCTGGAGTCTCTGTAACACCTGTTGTGGCTTTTGCACATGATCACGTTCATCTTTTCCTGTTACAAGTAAGTCATCTAAATAGGTAACTACATTAAGATCTTTCAGGAGGTTCTCCATAATACGTTGGAAAATGGAGGGGGCAGAGCTAACTCCAAAAGCTAACCTATTGTAGACAAACAGACCTCGGTGTGTGTTAATGGTCAGTAGTTTTTTCGACTCCTCTTCCAGCAGGGTTGCCATAAGCTCCTCGATGCGAGGCAGGGGGTAAGTCTCAGTATTGGAAGCCTGATTAACTGTTAACTTATAATCTCCACACAGGCAAATTGTATTGTCTTTCTTTACGACAGGCACTACTGGTGCAGCCCACTCGCTGTGCTTAACTGGTGAGATTATGCCTGCCTTCTCCAGCCGATCGAGTTTTGCATCCACCCTGGCTTTCATGGCAAACGGCAATGGGCGGCTCTTGCAAAACTTGGGCTGAACAGCTGGATTGACAAGAATCTTGGCTTTGAAGCCACGCAGAGTGCCCAGTTCTTCTTTAAACACTTCTGCGTGTAACTGAAGCACATCCTCTATGGACCTTGGTTCATGCATTTCACTCACATGCTTTATTTCTTTCCAATCCAATGTTATTTTTAGTAGCCAGTTTCTGCCACATAATGCAGGGCCAGCCCCTTGCACTACAATCAGCGGTAGCTGTTCTCTTTGCTGCTTATAGCCAACTGTGACTTCAAATTGACCTAACACAGGCATAGTTTCACCTGTATAAGTTTTTAGCTTGACACTAGCAACATTTAGTGGCTGTTCTGGGAAATGAGTCAAGTACATTTTTTCAGAGATAATACTCACGGCAGCCCCAGTGTCTATTTCCATCTCAATGTCTTGGCCATCCACTTTAAACTGCGTTTTGAAGGGTTGTTTGCAGGTTTCACTGGCTAGTGTGAACATTGGGAATTCATCATCTTCTGCTGCCACATATTTTGTGTTCCGTTCAGTTTCCTATTCACCTGAACAGCTGTTGTAGATCTGCAAACCTTTTTGACGTGGCATTTCGCATCTTTAAAGTAACATCCATCCGGACAGTGATTTTTACCGTGGCACCGGTAACACCTCCTCTCCGTCGAGTTGAAGGAGCGCGTGTCCACCTTGTGCACGGCCTCAGAACATGCTTCTGGTCTCTGCAGCTGCTCGGCGTCCTTTGCGGCCGTCTCCATGTTCACCGCTGACACGCTTCATTCCTTATGGCACTCACAAATCGATCCTGCAGCGCGTCGTCGAGTGTAGCACCAAACTGGCAATGTAACGCGCATTGCTTCAGTTCCGCTGCATAATTAGTCACACTTTCGTCTGGCTTCTGATTGCGGCGATTAAAATGGAATCTTTCCGCGATCAGTAAGGGTTCAGGCTCAAAATGGTCAATGTTTTCACAATGACCGCGAATGTTTTGTCCTTCGGTTTAGCTGGCTGCACTAAAGTTCTTAAAAGTCCATAAGTTGTCGCTCCCATTACACTCAACAATGTGGGCACCTGTTTCACCTCTGCAATCCCATTAGCCAGGAAGAACTGCTCCACTCTTTCGACATACGCCGTCCATGACTCCGACTTCGGGACAAATTCCCCTATTGTCCCAATTAAAGCCATCACTTCCAACCTCCGGTTTTTTATCCTTGTCGCCAGTTTTCTGTGGTGTATCTTCACTAAAATAACGCACACAGAGACAGTCAGCCCTTTTGCTGTGAGATGTCTTTTACTTAGCTCAACACCGGAAACAATACAATATCCCAGCATTCCTTAAATAGGCTATGGGGTTACCCAACCACCAATCACGTGTAATACATCACAGAGAGAACGAGTTTTTCGTGACCGCGCAGATTTTTTGGCACATGATGACACATGGCTGATAAGTAGGTACCGCTAGCCGAGAACGGCTTTGTTAGAGCTTTGTGCCCAAATGGGCCCTCATCTAGAGAGACGCACCAGACGCAACCAGGCTATACCCGTTCAGGTACAGGTTTTGTCTGTTCTTGGCTTTCTCCCGACAGGAACGTTCCAGTGAAAAATTGTAGACTGGTCGGGAATATCCCAATCAACATTCAGCAGAATATTGCCAGATGTTCTTCGCGGAATTATTTGCCTATGCCCGCAATTAATTCGATTCCCATACAGTGCCCAGGAACAGCAAGAAGTGAAGGAGGATTTCCTGCATAAAACACGGTTCCCAAATGTGATCGGTGCGATAGACTGTACCCACGTTGCCATACGAGCTCCACATGTGAACGAGTGTATATATGTCAACAGGAAAAACTTCCACTCCATAAATGCGCAGCTCATTTGTGATGCTCGTATGGCAATCTTGAATGCTGTTGCGGGCTGGCCAGGGTCAACGCACGATTCCTTCATTGTGCGTAATTGTAGTGTTGGAAATTGACTGGAGGCGGGAGCGGGCAGAGACGGCTGGCTTCTAGGAAAACCCTTTAAGAAATGTCGCCCAATTTATTTGCTTTTTTAGAAGGAACATGAGGTTAAATTAAGGTTATCCTTTGAAGAAATGGCTGCTCACCCCGATTGTGCACATGGAGACAGCCGAGGAGGCCCACTTTTTTTCTTGCGTTCCTCTTTAGTTGCCATTGTCACAGAGAGTTTTTGCTTTGAGGATGAGCTCATGTTATATGTTAATTCATTAAGCAGGGGCGTTTTGAGGGCGGAGCATTCAGCTGCACACAATTCCACGATCATTTGTGATTTATAACCGAACGATTGGCATGGATTTCGTGCTTACGTTCGTTTTCTCTGAATCACACTTACGATCAAATCAGAAAAGTTCTTAGATAAAATCAAGGAAGGTTTCTATGCAAGTCTTTATTAATGAGGCCCCAGAAATGCACCAGAGCCAAGAGCTAATTTTCTCACTGTGGAAATTGTCTTGCAGATCCATTGCAATTTGCATTGCAGCAGCATTGCTTGTGTTTGTGTCTGGCAGAGTGTCTAAGTAGGCCTGCCAACGCAGTCTTTGTAGTGCCTCTGTGATCAGTTTGTTCCATCGACATTTATCTGCGAAATCTTCTGACACTTTTCCAGCATCCATCCTTTTAGCAGGCTGTGGGCCTTGCCAAATGTTTTTTAATTGCCTTTTGTTTAGTTCTGGTTTCTGTGCACTGATTCGACCATGGAGGACATTTCGAGACAGAATTCTACTAACTGTTCTAGTTGACACAGGGATTTAAGGTGGCCAGGCCTGGTGGAGTTCTGCTGCAGTGAAAAAAGGGGCTGGCTTTGGAACACACGGTCCTCCCGAGCAGTTGTCTAGCAGGGTCTGCCGGACCTGACCTTGTCAAAAACATCTCCAGTCTATTCAGATCTTTTTCTTATTCTTTGTACTTGACGCTGAGACACATTGAAGGTGTCAGCCACCTCAGCAGTGGATCTGGTCTTCTGGTCCTCTTGATAATTAATGCTTTGGTCTCAGGGTGCACCTTAGGCATGTTGTCAGAGGGCAAGTTGGAGTTGATGTGAAGGTCTGGTATGCTGGGGTTCTTTTTATACACATCCACTAATTGATTGATCAATAACTGATCACAGGTGAGGCTGTAATCTAGGATTGGGTGCATCATATGACAAAGCGACAAGACTTTTGTCTTGCCAAAATCTGACTTTTCTGTGTTCATTAAATGATCAATCTTTCTTCAGTGAAGCACATTTATTTAAGTATATTGAGCATAATTTGGGAGGGTTTTAGCTTTCATATGAGACATTTCTACAACCAATATATTAATTAAAAGTCAGGTTATAAACTTTTGTTTCTACAGAATAGATAAGCGACAAGACTTTTGTCAGGCACTGTATGAAAAAACTAACTTCTAAACACTGTAACAGTCTCACAGCCTACCAGTAACAACTCCACACTTGTGTGGTGTCTTTGCACCTTTCAGCGGTGCTGTGCTTATGTGCTTCCACGGAATGTAGTCCCTAATCTAAATGTCGCTTGTTCAATCCCTTCATGTTAATTTGCATTATCATTTGTACTGGATCTGAATGCACAGGTCACGAGAGAAATAATTATAAAAATTGAGTTAATTGATTCACTTTTGCCACAAATTGCTAGTTGGCAACCCTAGGTTACAGCGACTACGCTAAGCTAAGCAAAGGTCAATGCTGCCAGATTCGGACTATGCCTGGGTCTTCTACAAACCGCTTCCGCTCACTTATACAACTCTGGGGACTGCGGGGAGAGACTCAAGTTTTACCTGGGGGGGGCGTATTCATTTAAAGGCATAGCCCATTCTACAACAGCAGTTGGGTTACCTGTGGTAAATTGAAGCATCTCATCGAGGCCTTTGTCCATGTCATAACGTGCACATGATTAATTTCCATTAAAGAAATTAACTCATTAAAAATGTTAAATTAATCACATGTTTAAATTAATCAATTAGTTCATTGGCAGGCCATTTCTCCATGGCTCTGGCCAAGACATAACAGATTGATGAGGCGGGATGAAGTGGGAGACATAAATGTAAAAAGGGTGAAATATGTGAAAAAAATAAATGTCAGAAAAAATAATGGGACTTATAAATAACAGACAAAAATATTTGTAAATAAATAGAATTTATAAATATAAATAAATTAACGTAAATGAAAATACAGCAATAGATGAAAAGAATGTCTGACTATGTCAAATTTTACGAGTCATCATTGTTTTGAATGATTTCCAGAGCACATTTTTGGTGTATTTTGTAGTCATTTTATTTATTTATTCAGCAAATTTTGAAATGCATATATGCTTTTAGTTTTTGTCAGGAACAGTCCTCCATACATGTTCTACCATATCAAAATAATAATGCATTTTAAACATGCAAATGTATCTTAATGGGCGCAACAAATAAAATGATGAATACTAAAAGCAGATTTAATAGCCTGGTGCATCTTTAAGTTAGTAGCAGTGCTGAGGCCACTATTGTGTTTGTACTACTTAACCACATGGATAGAGAATGCGAAAACAAAATAGGTCTATATAGAGTAACATAGTATAATGTAGTATAGACAGAAAGACTGTGATTTTCACAACAACATAAGCAAACAACTCTAATGATTACATATGGTTAGCTAGCTCAATATTGGTTAAAAGTAAAATGCTGCACCTCTCACAAGGAGAAAGTACTTATGTTTGGCAAACCAGACACCAGCACATGAAGTTCAAAGTTTAATCATCGAACCCACCAACATGACCAAGAACAACCTTTCTTTACCCAATGACCTCCAGCAATCATTATGTCTGTAACACCCCTTTTGCCTGTTCACATGTCTGAAATGTAGAGTCCATTCCTTTCTAAACTTTTATAGCTCAGTCTGAATTTTTACTTCAATGACTTCACCTATAATGATTCAAATATCTTTTTAGTTTTAATCTTAGATAGCATCTAAAATTGAAACCCCATGTTGAGCAAATAACAGAATTGTGTGAGTACTAAGTTTTCCCTGTGTTATCCATTTGGTTATGACCTATAATAGCATGGGTTACTGCATTATGACTTGTAACTAGAGTGCACTTGAGTGAACCAAAGTGACCTTTTCTATGTGCATGTGGTGGCCATCACAAACAATTCTAGCATGACATCAAGATAACACTGTGGCATCTGACAGTTAGCCAAGAGGGAGATCTGGGAGCAATATGTATAGAGGCAAATTAAACTTGCCATTATCCAGACTTTCCAAACTGTTGAAAGTATGTGGTATGGGTGAGTACTGTCAAGATGACAAAACTACATTTTCCAAGACATTCGGGCATACAGTATTGCACCTGTCCATTTGTGCTTTTAAAATGTCATTGAAATATGTACATCTCAGCATTTGTTGGATTTTTTGGTTGATTCGTTGAATGTGAATCCACCTTATGACAATAGCCTGACATTTTCACTGTATTTTTATAAACCCTTACTGGACTGTTGAGGCATATTGGCTGCATGCATGCAGCATGGTATTGTAGATGGTCGCTTGTGTGGGAAGGAGTATTGGTACAATGCAAAAACTACAGCATTTTATAGTAAGAATCCATACATCATTTTATAATTCAAAATACATAAATCCTACATACAACTGTTATTGCATTAAGAAAAAAATTACAATGCACAGTGATTTGCACAGCTTCAGTCAATTCGCTGGCAGACACTGTTAAAGCTTATATCATTGTGTTGTTGAGATGTTAACCTAGAATTTACAAAAAAATAGATCTGCAGTAAATATTACTGATAAAAACAAACGTTAATTAAATACATATCTGCTGTCACAAACAGCACTGTTTACAAAGATTACACATACAATTGTTATTTTGATCAATAATCTATGTCTATGTACACACCAGTCAGGGGTAAAAAATATTCACAATGTACATTTAAAAGAATAATTTAGCATGTATTTAAAACTGAGATTTCAGTCGATATTTAAAATCAACATCATATGTTGGCTGAAGGATTCCCAAACCTGCTCGTGACTGATCAAGGAGGGGGACTGTAACACTTGAGTCCAGCAGCTCCATATCAAAATACGTAAGCAAAAGTGAGAGGAACTGCTTGATTTCGTGCACAGCGAAGAAACGTCCAGGGCATTTAGTTACCCCAGAGCCAAAAGGCATGTAATAGTAACGGAGCTTGCGTCCATCTCTGTAAAAATTTGTTTTCTCCAGACCATTTTCATCCAGGAACCTGTCATATTTGTAGGTCTATAAATGAAAAAAAGAGTTCAGAAAAGGTGTTAGCATAACGGCATATTCTGTATATTTGAAATGACCCAAGAACAATGAGGCAATAAAATTTATTTCACCAACCAAAGGATCATCATAGATCTCTGGATCAAAATGAAGCATCTGTGGATATAGCGCTAAGACATCATCTTTGCGTATACGGTAGGACTCTTTGTTGTCTAGGTGGAGCAGAAAGTCCTCCTTGGCAACCCTAACGTTGAGAGAAGCACTTGATAGACGCATAGCTTCCTTGATAATACTGTCTGTTTGGTGAAAACAAACAATTGTAAGTTAAAAATCCAAATTATATATAATATAATATTAAATGTCAATAGACCCTTAAATATGCAACACTGATCTGAAGATTACCCAAGACTGGCATGTTGTCCAGCTGCTCTCTGGTCAGAACCAATTGAGGGTTTATTGGATCTGCTTTCTGATGGGAACTTTCTAGGACCCTTTTCACCTCCTGAGAAGCTGCTCTCATGGCCTCTGGACTCCTGTGGACATTGACATAAGAAAGATCCAAAAGTTGGGGGGAAAACTAGCTTCCTAAGCTGATGGTACATTACAGTTATTTCACAAAAGTACTGAAATCATAGGCTCAAAGTTGTTCACTAAAAAAACATTACATGTCTGTACATGGTCCTGTGCATCTGTGATATTTTGATCGAATGAGTTAATAGCTTTTATCTTAAGGCTACTTTAGCGATGTTCTTGTACCTGATCATGTAAAAGAGGGCCCAGAAGGTAGCAGGCAGAGTATTGGCCTGAGATGCCCAAAGCAAGGCTACATGCGTGCGGGCCTTGCTAATGTCATTGAAAGTGGACAGAGTGTCATTTAGGAGCATGCGAAGAGAAATCAAGTCGGACAGGTTCTCTCTCTTGCTGAGGTTTTCATGAAGCATAGTCTTTGCTAGATTCTCACGTGCACTGTATGCACTCTTAAATACATGGATGGGTAGACCAGCCACCAGAGCAGGAAAAATCTTGTCAAACTCTTTAAAGTTCTCCAAGGCATTAAGCACAAGGGCTTTTTGTGCATCCTGGTGAGCTTGAATCTTGTCCCCGTTTCCCAGCTCCTTTCCAAACAGCGTAAGGTACCCTGACTCGAACATGACCTTGTAGCAGAAGGCAAAAATGCCATCCACTTCCCAGGTGGAGGTGGTGACCTTAAGTGTGTCAGACTGTAGCATGACAGTTTGCAGATTCTCCATCATTGTCTCGATGAGTGAAGGCAGAGCTTCCCCCTGAAGAGTTTTCAGGAAGGTCTGGTGCAGGTTTTCTGTTGTGTAGCCATGGCTTGGGTCCATGCTTTCATGGCCAAAAGCCTAAAATAAACACAATCTAAATCATACTAAACCCAAGCATACTGAGTTTTTTGCTTTTAATTGCTTTGCTTTTAATTGGCCATACATATTTAATTACTAGTGTATTACCTTGACAGACGCAGAAAAGTGAAATTTCTTCCAATCCAGATGTCTGCCCTGTCGGATGACTGCATGGTACGAAAAAGGATCACACAGAAAGTGAACATATTCACCAGCAATCTTACAAGTGAAGATATGCCCATACTTCTTTTGCCGACTGCGAAGAAATTCTAGAGGGTTGGCACCAAACTGTAGAGCGCAACCAAGGTAAGGTATCCAGCCATTCTCCACTGGTGGCTCTCCAGATTGTCTGAAAACACCATTATTCAAACAGAGAGAAGAATTCCATCATAAACTTAGACCGATGTTTAAAGCATGTCAACATGCATGATATTTTTACTCTTTGATATACAACTGATCAAATTTCCAAAAGATATTATACAAAATTACAGAAGTATTCAGCTAAATGAGCATTATGGTAGTTTGACATGTTAACCCTGTAATCAGCTGAATTGTTACAAAAAGCTGTGGTTATAATTCTACATATAACATAGGTATGTTAAATCTCCAAATACGTATTTTTCTAACACAAATATGCTGTACATTTTTAACCCTAATTTATGTTTACCTCCTGCGGATCCCTAAAATCAGCCACAAGCAGCAGCAGAATCCCACCACGACAGCCCATATGAAAGCAATGCTAATGATCATTGTGATGTAAAAACTAGAGGTACACTACAATGTAATCCTGCAGGATGCAGTGACAGGTTCTTCTGTGTCTTGGGTTTTATAGTGTGCTCACACCACAACTTATGACGTACTCATGTAATTTTGCCAAAGCCTCTAGGAAATCAAAGTGTGTGCAGAGGTGGATGTCTGTGTGTGTGTGTGTGTGTGTGTGTGTGTGTGTGTGTGTGTGTGTGTGTGTGTACATGGCCTTGACCGGAGTCCATGGACACCACTACCTGTGGGCTTGCAGACTGTACTTTGATTGCGCTGCTGGTTGGGAAACCACTTCAAGGTCTTTGATTTATGTGATTTGTGCAAGGTAAGGACAGTTGAGATGTGCATGATAACATTTTACCTTTTTACTTTTGATTTAAGACACGCAATAATATTGTCCGGCTTGTTTCAATGTCTAAATTAAATAAAAAAATTGAAGTCTGAGACATTTCATAAAGGATATGAAACTAAATCTTTGGGTTTTTTTTGTGTGTGTGTGTAGCAGACTTTTTTTTACCCAAAGTGACTTACAATAAATAACTGGTATTCTTGGTATTCTAACTAGGCATTCTAAAGACAAATGTCAAGATCTTTCAGGCCCTCCCTCTGCCAATACTTGCAGAAAATTGTTGCTTATGGAATGTGGTTTTGTGGAATTGTTGCTCATGGAAAGTGTTTTTATGTTTTAATTAATTGTAATCAAACATAATTATTGTACTCCATTACACAGCATTGCACACACAGCCATACATACAAAGCCAACATATTCACAAAACACCAAACAAATCTGTGTTTTTTGTTCCAAAAATACCCATTGAATTTAAAAGCCATGTATTCTGAACTTATTCCATTTGCATGACATCTATAGTGTTCATTTTGACATGGACTGTCAGTGCCTAGTAGACTTTTGAATTTATACTCTAGTAACCTAGATTTGTTGCCTGTAACAAGGGTCACTTCTGGTTAAGAAGGTTATTGATGGTTATGACTTGCTGTTAGTCACAATTCATTAATTCATTACCCACATAATGTTTTATGTCCAACCAGACAACCAGGATAAAAAAAATATTGTACATGACACTGTAGTAGACAACATTTACTTTGCTTAGAGAGCAATTAAAATATTGTATGTTTTGATGTTGTGTTCGATGTATAGCCAGCATAATTAATACTGAAATTTCTCTTCATTTGTTGTTTTTGGCAATGAAATGAATACTTAAAAATGCACACACTATTAATTTAAGAAAATATATATATACAATCACACTCATCTCTAGCGCTTTAAAACAACATTTTCAGTCACAGTACCTATGACACTGGCAATACCAATGAGCTAACTTTAATGATAAGGGAAGACCTTGAAGGTCAACTGCAGTAGTTTTAATTATTAACACTTGTTGAACCAGTAGGGCGTCCACTTGGCCTTGAAAACATAGATAAACTACACTGGATGTCATGCTTTGTGATCAATCTCAAAATGAAATCTTTTCAGGTTGATGTACTCAAGGTTTGGTTTGTTACACACTATGATTTAACACATCTAAAAAACCTGTCCAAAGTTGCAGAACAGATTCTGCTATGTATGTTATGTCAGACCTCTGGATACCAAAACAAAGTATAACAGAATGGACCATGATATTTTTCAAATGGTAATTGTCAGCCAGAGAGAAGTTAGGATACCAGAGGCATTGCCCTGACAGAGGGCCCTCCTAATTCATAAACACCATCATTATTATCATATTTTCAAAGTCTGTTTATCAGCACAGTTACTAACAACCTTGACTTACTGAAATCAGATTAGGATTTTATCAGGCTTTGCTGTATGCTATTGCTGAGACTGCTGTCTGGTGATAACCACTTCCACTCTGCTTTGTGCTCAACAATCACTTTAATTGAACGCATTCAAGGGTGCTATTATAGTTCCATAATTCAGTGTCGCAAACCTTTTGTTCTTTTCACAATATTTTTTCTCATTTAACCTAGGTTGAACAATTTGAGAGTGCTTAGAAGTAGCAGTTATTTTGTGTTAGAATTCTTTCTATCAAAATCAGATCTTTGTAAGACAGTTTCCTAAGTACTGCCAATATGTGTGTCTCTGCTTTATTCAGTAGGTTAGGTGTGATCTGGAGGAAGTGTGAGCTTGCTGTCTGTGCGTTAAGAGATTATCAGTGGTTATCTGTGTATTGTTTTTTTAAATCTATTTGGTGTGTCTGAAGGAACTGTCCCATTCTTTTAATTAACATAGAGATGTTGGTTTGGCACCCTCTGATCTATTTACATACAACTGCCTATTTCATATTCATTTAGGGCTGGTGCCTTTGGGTACACCCACTTTCTGTATAGGACATTTAAGCTTAGAATATCTATTGTTAGGTACGGGGAGAGGCATAAGAGAAGCATGGATAAGCCCTGAATAGTTGCTTGATCTCTGGTAAGGAGAGGCCCTACACCTTTGCCTTCTGGAAGTGACGCTGGCTAAACTTGGCATCAAACTATGTCTCTTTTTCCATTGATCCATCAATGTTAATAAACCTGTTCCTGATTTCAAGCATGCTGGCTGAGTCTCGAAATATACCTGACTACATAAGAGATGTCTATGGAAGCGTAGCTGCACAAATATTGAAATGGCAATTTGCAAATAGCAATTCAATGTTTAAATTTGTCATGCAATTTGCAGTTGGCAATTCAATGTGCAAAGTGGCAGTGCAATCCTTAATTCAGTAAAATACTTCATTGATATTTATCAATAAAAAAATATTAAACAAATGTAATACTGGTACATGGTATTTTTGCTATTTGCTATTTTGTTATTTAAATGGCATTCATTTTACAAATGACAATTCAGTGTTCAAATTTGTCATGAAATTGGCAGTTCAATATGCAAAATGACAATATAATTCTCACATCATTTCGGATCAATTGGTTTATAAAAATGGTATGAACATTTATTGGATTGCATTTCTTTTTCTGGTGTTTTGTTTTGAAAATATACCACCTTGGTTCATTGCATCTCCTTTTGCCACGCTTCTTGTGGACAAGGTGGGTGCTCCTGAAAGACGTAAAGACCGTTCCTATATACAGTCTATGGTACAGACTGGCTACCAGTCCATGCTGAACCTGATCTCGGAACGGATGCGTAAAACCACAGTCTATGATTAAAACGTACTCAACACTGTGTACTGACATTTGTACGATTTTCTACGCATGGTCCATCATGTAACACATGCGCAGTAGCCGATACTGCTCGATCATCTGGCTGCCTGGAGCCGCCATTGAAACGATTTGAAAGACAGACTTGTTTAATTCTTACAAAACAAAACTTTAATGCTGTTCAATATACAACGGTACATGGCAAGCACAATAAAGTCTACGCTATTCGTTGCTGTGCTTGTACGTACTATTTTAATCACGTCTGCTGTAGTGTCTTGATTAATATTAGAAGCAGGAAAAGACACGGAGATGTGTTTAGGGAGTTTTACTAGAAGCCATTGTTCACATTACATTGCATACGTCATACGTAAAACGTAACACGTAACAGCCTACCAACAGAGGCGCTACCTAACCAGCTATAATGGCCTGAACCATAACACTCCTCCCTTCTACAATTTATATTGTACAGGAAAATAGGTATAACCAAACAACAAGAACATTACAGACTATCTGTTGCCTAACAAGTCTTATTGATTATGTATCATAACAAAAAAAATACAGCCTAGAGTTTTAATTTGTCTGGTGGGTTTCGTGTTCTCGGTGGATATCTAGACAGTTGTATAGTCTCTGATTCCCTTCCCATTCCTTTATCCCGGTCCAGTTGTTCCTCAACGTTCTTTGGTTGGTTGCCTTGGGTCTCTGTAACAGTCTGTGTTGCTACCGCTGTCTCATCTGTAGTTATGTCCTTGTTCTGTGTATGTGGCCCTGTTTCCCCTGTAGCTCTGTACTGTTCCTGCTCGTTTGATGGTCCTACAGGTTCAGATGTATTTGATATATGTGCCACACCATGTTCTGACCCACTTTCACCTCATAGGTCCGGGGTCCTGTTTGGGCCTGTACTACTCCATGCGCCCACTTTCCTCCCCTCCGGTAGTCTCTCACCATGACTTGCTGTCCGGTGGAGACATGGCGTTCTCGTGCCCCATGCAGCATCTTTGCTTGTTTATTTAACACTTCATTGCGTCTGTTTGGGTTCATGAGGTCAAGACGTTTGTGTAAACTCCATCCAAACATCAACACTGCTGGACTTTCCCAGTGGTGACATGTGGAGTGTTTCTGTATGCTGTCAAGAACCATGATAATCTCGTCAGCAGTGTTCCTCCATTCCGTTTGGATGCTTTTAGCCCCTGTTTGAGGGTCTGAACAATTCTCTTTGCCTGCCCATTTGTGGCTGGGTGGAATGGAGCAGAGGTTGTGTGTTTGATTCCATTCACAGCCATGAATTGTTCAAATTCTTCGCTCACAAATGTTTGCGCATTGTCGCTTACAAGCTGGAGAGGAAGCCCAAAGTGAGCAAAAATTGTTTTTAAGCACTCAATGATCTGAGTTGTAGTCTGAGATGTGGTGCAAAAAACCTCTGGCCACTTGGAATGTGCATCTATGACCACTAAAAAGTTCTGTCCCTCAAAAGGTCCCGCATAATCCACATGTATCCTCTGCCACGGGGCCGTTGGCCACTCCCAGGGATGGACTGGAACTGGAGGAGGCATGTGACGTGTCTCTGAGCAGCCTCCGCAGTCCTTGGTCATCATTTCCAATTCTTCATCTACTCCGGGCCACCAGAAGTGGCTACGGGCAAGTAATTTCATTTTTACAGTGCCCACATGGCCCTCGTGTATTTGCTGCAGCACCTGTCTCTGGCATTTCTTTGGTATAATAACTCTCATTCCCCATAACAAGCATCCCTGGTGTGCTGTTATTTCATCCTTTCTCTGGAGGTATGGCCTAACCTCCTTGATGCAATTTGCTGGCCAGCCCGTCATGGTATAGTTGTATACCTCTGATAAGATTGGATCCCATCTTGTCTCCCTTTTTACCACTGTGCTGGTTGATGGCAATGCTTCCAGCTGTGCTGCATGGAACACTTCCACTGCATCCACACGTTCAGCCTGGCTATTGGTTACTAGGAGTCTCGATAGTCCATCAGCGTTTGTGTGTTGAGATGTCTGTCACCAGGGTAAAATGTCTTCCATACAAGTATGTGTGAAATTTCTTGACCCCCCATACAAATAATCAATATGGAACGTTTCGTCATGAGACAAAAAAGCAGACGCTACGACTCAACCGCTAAACAAAAGCTCTACCATTACCATATCAGTTGGTGGAAAACTATTCCAAATTGACGATGATGGCCCATCACGCATTAACAACGTCAAAGCACAAGCCCTTAACTCGCGCCTGTTTGAGCAGCTTTGTGAGGAGATGGATGCGGAGCACAGACGTCTTCTCCTATACACCGAAATAAGATGGTTATCCCGAGGGAAATCGCTGGCCAGAGTGTTTGAATTACGAGAGCCGCTGCAAAGATTTCTCTCAGAAAAGAAGTCACCGCTGGCAGCGCATTTCAGTGACGAGGATTGGGTCACAAAACTGGCATACCTGTGCGACATATTCAACCTGCTCAACGAACTCAATTTGTCACTTCAAGGAAAAATGACAACTGTCTTCAAGTTGACAGATAAAGTAGCTGCATTTAAAGCAAAATTGGATTTGTGGGGACGGCGCGTAAACAGAGGCATATTTGACATGTTTCAAATACTGGCAGGGATTTTGGGTAAAACTGAGCCTGAGCCTTCATTCACCCAACTGGTGCACGATCACCTGTCTTTGCTGTTGAAGGAGTTCGAGCGCTACTTCCCAACCGCAAAAGACCCACGAACTGGCAAGGAATGGATCCGTGACCCATTCGTCAACAAGCCAGCTGAACTCTGCATGTCTGTGCAAGAAGAAGACCAACTGTTGGAGATCGCAAATGACGGCGACCTTAAAAGACTGTTTGTGTTCACCGGTCCGCGGTGATAAAAAGGTTGGGGACCACTGCTGTAGAACATGGGAGAGGACAGCCCCTAAGCCATATGGTGAGGCGTCACACGCTAGTTTGACAGGGAGCTCTGGGTCGTAGTGCGTCAAGACCTGTTCTGATGTGATCAGACGCTTTGCTTCTCTGAATGCCTCCTCACACGGTTGTGTCCAGCACCACTTCCTGTTTGATTAAGGGGCTGCAGGACTGAGGCGAGGTTGGGGAGGAATTGGCGGTAGTAGTTGATCAGACCCATGAATGACCTTAACTGCGTCGTATTCTGTGACTGTGGGGCTCCAACCACAGCATCTATCTTGTCTTGCGTTTTGTGGAGTCCACCGTGCCCACAAAACTGAATCCGGTCCTTGAAAAACTCACACTTCTGTGGATTTGCCCGCAATCCATACTGCTGCAGTCGTTTGAGAACACTCTCCACATTGGCTAGGTGTTCTTCATCTGTCCGTCCGGTGATGATCATATCATCCAACAGGCATTGGGTCCCTGGAATGCCTTGCAAAAACTGGTCCATTGTGTGTGACCAAATGGCAGGGGCAGATGCAATGCCAAAAACAAGTCTGTTGTACCTATACAGCCCTTTATGTGTGTTTATGGTGAGATATGGTTTGGATGCCTCTTCAACGGGTATCTGTAGATATGCTTGTTTCAAGTCTATCTTGCTGAAGTGTCACCCTCCAGCCATTGCTGTAAAAATGTCGTCTACACGTGGTAAGGGATAGTGATCCACCCGTAGCTTGGGGTTCACTGACACTTTAAAATCCCCACACAGCCTTACCGAGCCATCTTTCTTGATGATGGGCACCACTGGTGTCGCCCAATCACTTCTGTCCACTTTTGAAAGGATGCCTGCAGCCAACAGGCGATCTATTGTAGTAGAAAAATCAAAGATGCATGTATGTTGGGGCGTGCTTCCATTGCAACGTGTATCCCCACCCCCAACCAGATCTCCTGAATCTCCCGCCACACTAAACAAAGGCGTCACACCTGTATATAAGGAGGGCGGAATGCCCCATATGATTGAGTTTGTATGGTCACAGCCTTAGGTGCACGCTGTATTAAGCTCCCGGATCCGTCACAATAAACCTCAGAGGTTTTGTCATTTACCACTACTCGGCTTGGCTTTGTCTCTATTTTGTTGATAACTAATTTTTGGACGACATTTTGGCGCTGTGAGCAGGGTCTTTCATTTCTGAGACGCAGTTGGGACCGACGGAGAGAAGGCTTCCCACACTGCGGATGGGTCGAGTTTTGCCTTAAAAGCTTGGGAGAAGGCCGAAGGAGCTATAAAAAACAGCTCCGTGGCACCCTGCTTCCCGACGTCGTTCGAGTGCCTCTGCGGATCAGATAGCAAAGACCCGAGCTGTGTTGGGGAGAATCCAGCCGAGTATGGTAAGGACACTGAATTTACACATTTAAAGCTGTGTCTATAATTCAGGAAAAAGGCCTATTGTTTGCCTGCCCTTAGACGGGCAGAGGATTATTAAGGTGTCGGGGACACCGCCCCACTACAAACAATATTGGGCGCTGATAAATTATTTATTTGGTTATACTAGAGTGGGGATAAAAAGTCTACTTGGGAAGTAGCGAGCTCTCAGTCTATTCAACGGGATAGCTACTAGTATCCTTGCCGTGGGGCAAGAAGCTCGTTCAGGGAACGGGAAGGCTCGGGGAGTCTGTACCTTGCGGGGCAAGAAGCTCATGCTGGAAACGAGAATGTTCTGGTAACTTTGTGTGTGTATTTGTCATAGAACGAACAGATCTGGTGCATGCAGTGTTTATAATCGTTAGTACTGATTATTATCATCATATGGGTGTCCTTGATAACTCCCACTAGTCTGCCGACGGGCATTGAATGTTAGTGAGCGAACGAACTAGTGCGTTTTCGGTGCGTTAAGCCAGCGAACCATTAAAAGTTCGTGTGTGTGCGAGCCTAGGGTGTGCGCGTGTGTGTGGTTGCGTACGTGTATGTTTGTGCGTATCTTTGTCTGTGTGTTATTCCCTCAAACCGCATGTCTTCTGCTCTGTTAACATAACAATTAACCGAAATCTAACGACTAACCACGAGCATGTTTTCCCCTTTGTTTCCGGAGCGAGTGAATGAGTGTGTAAGAGTTGGCCAGCCAATGTTTTTTGTGTTTGTAACAAGGTTTAAAATGTTTTACTTTGTTTATTTCATGTTTTATTTGCATTTTGTTGTATGTGACGGCTGTGTGTGTATGTGCTGTTGCAAGATGTTTTTTTATGTGCCTGTGAAAACCCACAGATGGCTATTTTGCCTGGAAACAGATTTGATGGTGGATTTTGATTGGATGTGTAACTCTGATTTATCCTGATTGGACGGTAATTGAAAGAGTGAGTCTGTGCCAATTTTTAGGAGAAAGAACGCTGTTTTCGGAAAACTAACCTCTAAGACAGTGCTAGGCGGTAGAAGTGCAGCTTTTTACAGTGTCGGGACTACGGAGACACGACGCAGAGTGTCGTTCGACTGAACAAGTTGAACCTAGGAGATTCTGCAGAGATCAACGAGTCTCGCGACGCTGTGGGGAGCTAGGCTACACCGCTGTTGAGGGCTTCTGGACATCTGCAACAACGAGGTAAAGGTGCCTTTTTTCTTTGTTTGGCTCATAAGAGTGAAGCGGCTGTTAAGTTTGTGGCCTCACCGATCCCAAGCTCCGAACAGGCCTGCAACTTATAGACATTCATTGGATCAAGTTTGCGCGGAACGGTGAACTGTTTCAAAGGTTTACTGTGGACTGTAAATATGTTATGGGTATTGAATTTGGACGTGTATTGTTGTAAATATTTATGCCGTTAAAGGTTTACTTTATATGTTGAGGAAAGTAGGGATTTACCCTTAACTGGGATAAAGTTATATGTGTGTGTTGGGTATCACAGTTCAGTTAGAAGCATTAGACAACAGACGGGATATAAAGGAACAACGCGGGGCACCCTTTATTCTATAATTTGGGGTACATTTCACCATAAGAAAAAAATATATATGCATATTGTTTTTCAGTAAATCAACCACTCTTACAAGTTAGCATAATCCTTCAGGGTAGCATATCTAGTTGTTGCAAAGCTTAATCATTAACCATTTTTTCTATTTTTAAATAAATACAATGTTTTTCCTTCCCCATTTGTCAACTAAGTTACGGACAAACTGATATGATTTCGATCATTTGGCAGAATCTTACAGTTAAAGTAAAATTAGATTTGAAGACATATTTAGTCTTTTCTGCCAGAACTACAATTATTGTTTTAAATACATATTTTAACAATTAAAATTCCCCCTATATGTAAGCAATTTGACTACAACTGTTATTATGACCATGATGTTTTCGTTTACAAAAATGTCACATCAGTCATTTTCCAAATTCAAACAAAGGGCTGCCAAAGTTCACAACTGGTCAAATCTATACCAATCATGAAATTATGTTATTGACCTCATTTTTCATTCTTTAACTTGAAAAGTGTAACTTAGTTGACGATGGAGGTAACCCAGTTGACACAAGTAACTTAGTTGACAGGACACATTAAACAACCAGTACCATGTCATTTTAATGTAGTATGAAATTTAATGAAATATCATTTAAGTAGTCAAGGTGAAAGATAAAACACAATGAAAATATCATGAACAAAGCAAAGTAGTGACTGTAGTATATGTAACATTCACCTGATCAATACATTCCATGTAAACCTCACTAGGAACTTTTACAAACTTGACCATATTTCTTTGTCAATTTGAACATGGCATGAGGTCACAGCCTTTGGAGGAGGAATCAATCTCAGCACATCCTCAAATAGGTACCATAGCACATCCTCTCTGAGAGGCCAGAAGAAGCGGTTTACGCCAATGCTACTCATACACTTCACCTGTGCATGGGTTTCCATGGTGTTTTGAATTATCCCAGGGTAAATGTCTCCTTCGTATTTCACAACACACCATTCTCCAATTAGCTCAGGACCCCATGGAATTTCACTTCCTGCTACTTTGTGTGTTTGAGGTACTAAAGTTGCTGTTTGTGCAACATCAAATGCAAAGTAATGTGTGCCATGACATCTGCACTCAAAACTTTGCCGAGTGGTACAAGGACAACTGACATCACGATACAGGATTTCTCCCAGTGCCCCTGTGACCACTTGGTGAATTCTCATTGTTGAAGGGACTGCTGGTAGGGCTGGCATCATTTTCGCTGCATCATCCACCAGACTTTCTTGGATGTAGAAGAGCTTCACAGCCGTGCTGTTGACCAGAGCGTGGTAGAGGTGCTCTGCTGTTGGGATATCGTGGCCTTGACTAACAAGCCTGTCAGCTGTTCTTTTCAGAAGCCCCTCCACCCCATCTGGAGCCCCCTTCCCGTGGCTAGCCTCAAAGAAGTTCCACGTCCCCCGCTTAAAACCCCGATTCAGAAGCTCTGTGCTAAAGAGAAAAAAGTTCCCCTTTTGTCTATATTGGGTTGTGGGCCCATCACTGTAGAAGTGCACCACCTCAACACATGGGTGTGACTTCTTCACGTCGTCTAGGATTGGAGACAAATGTGCCCAGATAGCATGAGGGCCCTTATCCTTTGCAGGAGAAACTGTGCAAAAACACAAGGGGTCCTCTACGCCACCAACATAAAGGACTCCTGTGTGGAGGGTCGCTTGCTTTTGGTTGGCCGCAAAATGCATAGCTTGGATTTCTGATGCAAGCTTGCAGCTGTAGTTTTCCGAGAAATCGATGTGGATCAAACATTCTCTGTTGGACATGCATCTCCTCAATTCACGGTAGTGTGCAAACTGAGTTTTTATGTTGAATAGATGTCGTTTGACACGATTCAGTTGGCTTTGTTTTACAGTGATTTTCACTGGAATCTTTTCTTTTATTCCGTCAATATTCTTCTTGTCTCGAATGATGGTGTCAGTTGCCCACTGTGTGATTTGTATTTTTTGCTGAAGATCCACTCCATCCACTCCATCAATGGCAAACTCTTGTCCTTTGCAATCAGAACAGATATCATACATACAGTCCTTTGACTCCATGTTGCATGTTATGGATGAGACCATGTTCTCCATGTCGAGGCTTTTAAGTAATTTGAGACTGTGAAGTTTTTCCACCAAAAAGGACAGGTTCTCATGAGTTTTACAAAGACAGGTTTCCCTATCAGCAATTGTTGGTGTGACTACCCAGAAGGGACGCATCCGGCAGAACAAAGAGTAGGAGAGCCTCACAAGGGAATGTTCACTAAGAAACCTTCTATGGAGATTTCGCAAGGTGTCATTCAGAAACCTCTTCTGCTTTCTAATCCTCCCTCTAGTGATTGTTTGTTTTTTTCCTGCGGTCAGGCGACTATTTTCATCCCTTGTCAAGAAGGCAACAACTATTGCCTGCAATTTGAAGCATGTGCTTCTGTACTTCACATTCCCTTCCCCAAGATTCTTTCTCCACTTTCTTGAGACATGTATTGTAGCAGAGATTTCTTTCTGCAATCCATACTTTTTCAGTAACTTTCCAGTGAAAAGTCTTGCCATTACTCGTTTCTCTCTTTTGGTTTTGGTGGTAGCAAAGGTTTTCTTGATATTTGCCATAAGGGCATGGTGAGTAAGCAATGATCTACGTACTTAGCTGGAACCTGGCACATTTCGTAGCAGTCGCTGTGCTTTTGATGCTGGGGATTCAGATTTTTGTTTTTGCCTTTTGAGCTGTTTACGTAGTTTGTCTGTTGTTTTAGTTTGTCTGCTCAGCGATTTCTTCAGTTTCTCTATTTCCCTATACAATTTGGAATTTTCTCTTCGGATCCTTTTCCTTCCGGATTGTTTTTGTCTGAAATAAACAACAATTATTTGTATTAATGTACTGTTTATAATACACAGCTTTATGAATACTCAGTCCTGTTTAAAGGCTTTCTGTTCAACATTTTGTCAGTGGCCCACCAAGAGCTCCTCAATCACCGCACTCCATACCACTCCACGCGCACACGCGCACACACGTGTGTGTGTGTATGTGTGTGTGTGAGAGAGAGAGAGAGAGAGAGAGAGAGAGAGAGAGAGAAACTACTGTGCTGTGCATAATAATAAACACAGACACACCTCACAGCAGACAGGAGGGCGTCTGCTGGTTGATGTCTGGATTATTTGCATTGTTTTCTGTGGAAAGACGTAGGGCCTACATGTTTTGATGTGTGTGTATGCATGGGTGCGTGCGCGTGCGTGTGTGTGCGTGTGTGGTGTGTCTCAATGGTACTATGTGTAGAAATTGAGGAGTGCTACGTAGGCCAATTGAAAATGTTATAGGCCTACCTACTGTAAATATAGATATCTATTCCCTTATCAACATACGGCACTGTAAATTCCTACTTTGTTCCCTGAGACTGATTTGCAAGGTGGCTGCCTGGACCTGGGCTGCCTGGACTCCCTGGTGGTGTAAGTCTCCTCTTTCTTTCCCTGCTTTCCTTCTGTGCCTTCCTCCAATAGGCCCTCTTGTTTCGCTTCTCTCTCTCACTCATCATTTCAACAGTTTGAACCTTTTTCTCCTCCCTTAGCCTGTGCCATGCCTGTCTTTGCTTCTCCAAATAAGCTGCCCTTCTTGCTGGATCAGCATCTCTTCGAGCTCTGTATCTACGCTGTTTTTCAGCTGCTGACATCTATTTCATATAGATTTTAGAATATTAAATTAACTTGAATAGTGAATAGAAAACCCATGATTATATGAGTAACTTAGTTGATGGTTAATTAATATACTCTCGGGCCACATGGAATTTTAGATCAAATATTGCATGAAGAGAGAGGAGACTCACCATAATGCTTTCCAAATTCCCGCCAGAAAGGAAGTAGTCACCACACAGGGCCAGTCACATGGTCTTGGACCAAACCATTTTTGGGTTCAGCGGGGGGGGTCTTGCTGGTAACTTAGTTGACATGAATTTTGCGGACAGCGGTAAAATTAATAATTTTAAGTATTAAAATGTTAAAATATAGACTGAAATTATTATTTTCCCGTAGTACTTAACACTCCTAAGAACAATGTAAAATAATATTATTGACTTTGATGTTTTTTAGCACTTTATTTTGATCACAACACAGTGAAATGGGAAATCGGACATGGAAAAAATGATAACTCTAAGAATATCATTATAGATTTTAAATAATAATAATCAGAAAATATATAAAATGTTTTAACGCTATATTGCATTATGTGTATACATGGTTAAAATGTGAAATTACAGAGAAAAAGAAGATTTTTAATAGTCTGTAACACCACTTAACATCAGCGGACATGGAATGTACCCCAAAATATAGAATCACCCACTTACAACATACTTGTAGCATACTTATCATGGTGTTAAAGGGGTGCTACATGTTGTCTCTTTGTGTGAAAAACCTAGAGGAGAAAACTTTCACAAAGACCACATTTACCACTTTCATTTGTTCACAGGATTCCCAGTTTAAATTTGAAAGACTGTATGGATTTGTAACATGACATTTAACTTTCATGCTTTTATCCATGTCTTTGTTTAGGTTTATGAAGCTAAGCCTATCAGGCGAGAATATGATTTTATGCAGAACCTGACTTTAGCAAGAATTTGATTTTAATCACAGATTGCATCAGATTTCGTTTGTGTCACTGTTAAATCTGTTTTCTGAGTTTCCCTCTGAAGCAGAGACTTGAAAGTCCTGCTAAAACCTGTTTTTATGCTAATCGATTGCCATTTGGTCACCTAGAGAAGGTGTGATGCATTTGATGTCTGAAACGTCTCAGCATAGAACATAGAAATACATACATTTTAATGTTTTTAAGTTATACTGTTCATTTTGCCTCATATACTCAATGCAGAGATTCATTTATTTATTTTGTTTGCAGTTATTCCATTGTTTATTTGTTTTAATCCACTGATGAGACTTGTTGGTTGTCCTGTCTTTAGCATTGTCATCTCTGTTTATAAGGTCACATTGATATAAGAAACTAGAAGAGGTCATGTCAATCTGTAGTACATATTATGTTTACAATGCAAGCCCTGGGGCCTGATTTATAAAACGTTCTTACGCACAGATTTGATCTTAGAGTGTTCGTACGAACGAATTCACGTCAAAGTACAGATTTATAAAAAACATCTTTGACGTGGAAAAGTTCTTACTTCCACGTCAGGTTCCAGCTTGGCGTACGACCATTTCCTTGTGGTTATGCCTGGTATTGCAGATATTTTCCGATGCACGGGCTAGGAATTTCATTAAAAAAGACAATCTCGCCTCTTTCACTGTAATATGATTAGGATTAGGCTGATATAAGCAGAAGTGCCCTACCAATACTTTAAAAATATATATTTCGATTATATATATATAGATTCCCATACAGTGCCCAGGAACAGCAAGAAGTGAAGGAGGATTTCCTGCATAAAACAGGGTTCCCAAATGTGATCGGTGCGATAGACTGCACCTACGTTGCCATACGAGCTCCACATGTGAACGAGTATATGTATGTCAACAGAAAAAACTTCCACTCTATAAATGTGCAGCTCATTTGTGATGCTCGTATGGCAATCTTGAATGCTGTTGCGCGCTGGCCAGCGTCAACGCACGATTCCTTCATTGTGCGTAATTGTAGTGTTGTAGGTAGGTAAACCCTTTAAAAATGTCGCCCAATTTATTTGCTTTTTAGAAGGAACATGAGGTTAAATTAATAATTTCTGTCAGCAGGACAACGAGGTTATTGAAGAAATGGCTGCTCACCCCGATTGCGCACACGAAGACAGCCGAGGAGGCCCACTTTAACACTAAACATGCCCGTGCACGGTCGGTAGTGGAGCCCAGCATCGGCATGCTGAAGGGAAGGGAATTTTTTTTTTTGCGTTCCTCTTTAGTCGCCATTGTCACAGAGAGTTTTTGCTTTGAGGATGAGGTCATTTTATATGTTAATTCATTTAACAGGGGCGTTTTGAGGGCGGAGCATTCAGCTGCACACAATTCCACGATCATTTGTGATTTATAACCGAATGATTCGCGTACGCATGGATTTCGTGCGTACGTTCGTTTTCTCTGAATTGCACTTACGATCAAATCAGAAAAGTTCTTAGATAAAATCAAGGAAGGTTTCTACGCAAGTCTTTATAAATGAGGCACCAGGACACTTAAACTTAAATGGCTAAAGTGCAGTTGGGTCTCAACCTCCACACCATCCTCTAGTTGTGCCTTATTTTAATTCTGCCTGTGTTATCTAAACAGTTTTAAGTTTTTCAGAAAATAATTGTGTGCCACGGCCAAACAAAAGCAAAACACTGAAGGAAGACACCATTGAGAGGTGTTGACGTAAGCTAATAGTGGAGATCAAAAGGTGCTTCCCCGTCTGAGTTATTTAAACTTATGGCGTAATTTAATAGTGGACACTAAATGGTTTTTCCCCGTCAAGGTTAGACATTAAGGATATTGATGCAACTAAAAAAAAAAGGTACATTTTTTTTGTTTGTGTCTGTCGCAAAGGACCCTGATCTGCTAAGCTGATAGCTGTTAACAGCTTAGTAGATCAGAAAGGGGGAGGAGTACGGGTTGTAGACTATAGGCTATTAACTTTCAATGGAAAATGGGGGGTAGCTTGATGGCTGATGAGTCTAGGATCACTTCCTGATGGCTTTAGGATCACCACCTTTTTACAGACATGTTAAGTCAACACCCATCGTCACCTAACAAAAGCCGGTCAATCTGAGCTACTCTGAGCTACAATCTCTTTGGGTGTCAATATTAAATACACAAGTACTGTTGGATTATGGTGTCTTTGTCTTTGTTTTTAGGTCAGATCTAAAGAAAATAACACTCCGATAGCCCAGCCAGACATGTGTAGTCTACTCAGACTTAAGAATCAAATCAGACTTATGAATCGAATCAGTTTCAATGGAGGATGGGGGTGAGGAGGGGTTGTGATTCTGACTGTACTCATGCCTGCACTATCGATACTACAAGTTATAGGTTGACTACAAGTTATCAAGTCCTTAGATGGACACTGGAAAGCTAATTGAAATCTCTATAGGAGATGAAGAAAACCGACGGAGTCATTGATCACAAGTTTAACCATTTTCATAACTACACTTAAGATTTGTTTGAGATTTGCAGGAAACCGACGCCTTGCCTTTCACCATTGAAGAACAAGGATTTTGCTGATTCTGCTACATTCACAAGGTGTCAAAAGGGGGACATTACAAAGACCCCTGTGCCAAGTCGCATTTTACTGGAGGAAGACCTGAGAAAGTTGCTGGTGAAATTGGAGCAACGAACCAACACAGAAACTACACACACACATACTTTTAGCATAGTGGACCTACTGTGGGCAGAATAAACCCCATGAGCAGTACGGATCCAGAAGGTACAGGCAGTCTACCCTGGCTTTCAGCATAGGCGTTTCAAGATTTAAGAAGATGAAGAGGATTACTCTTGTTTGCGTGTGTCCACACACAAACACACTGCACACCACACACCACATGAAGAGGAGTCAAACATCATATGCGTCATCCCCATACTTCTTTCTATTACAGGAATTCTACAGCTACCAAGATGATGGTGTTCACCATACTTTTCATATGTCTGTTTAGCATGGTCTGTTTGTTTTTGTTTTGCTTTCCATAAGTCTGTTAGCACGGTCTATTGTTGTTGTTACTTCTTTCCAACATTCTACAGTATTCTGTCACAGCCACAATATCAGAGTATTAGAGTTTCAACATGTAGAAAGATGACACAAGATGACACAATTGTATAGACTTTCTTTAATGCACATTTTTGTCCGCTCACGGTAGTCCAAACCTGGGTGGTCATTTTCACATGACACCGGAAAGGAATTTTCCCAAACCTCTCATCGGTTTCCACATAATTGGCAATGATAGTGGTTTTACTTTGGGTAACATGGTTTTCGCCTTTCCCTGCGAGTGTAACTGATAAAGAAAAAAGAGACTGGCAGGTCTCACTCATGGAAACTGTAAATGTATTTGTTTAGTTCTTCTTGGATGCATTAATGGTAATTGTAATAGTCCAGTCAGTTAGATCTATAGTCATAATATCATGTTGTTTACGGTATTTCATTTGCTCATGGAACCATCTTTTATCTGTACAGACTCTCTACTGTCAATTTCCTTTTAAGCTGAAGTTCAGAATGTTTTTGCACATGTTAAGGCTGTTTTTAATTTATTTTAACCTGGGTTTTATTTCCCTCCATTGTAACGTAACATGTAACATTTTTTTTTATGTGAAAGTTTGAAAACTTTCAAAGGGGGGTAATGTAGTAGAAAAATCAAAGATGCATGTATGTTGGGGCGTGCTTCCATTGCAACATGTATCCCCACCCCCAACCAGATCTCCTGAATCTCCCGCCACACTAAACAAAGGCGTCACACCTGTATATAAGGAGGGCGGAATGCCCCATATGATTGAGTTTGTATGGTCACAGCCTTAGGTGCACGCTGTATTAAGCTCCCGGATCCGTCACAATAAACCTCAGAGGTTTTGTCATTTACCACTACTCGGCTTGGCTTTGTCTCTATTTTATTGATAACTAATTTTTGGACGACACTATTTCAGCTCCAACTTTTGGACGTAAGGCGAATGGTACCAGTCTGGCTTTGTGGAATGTTGGGGTGGTATCATTTAATACCAGTTTGGCTTCAAAGCCCTTCACTGTTCCCATTTCCTCTTGGAAGACAGCCCCGTATTTTTCCAGTAACTGGTCCACTTTGTTGTATATGTTGGTTTCTGTGGTTCTTGTAGTTCTCAGCAGCTTTAGCTTACTCCAGTTCAGATTGAAGGGTCGAGCTAACCAGAACGAGCAGACCAGAGCAGGCTAAACCTATCTACGTCACTAGGTCGTAAGCCCCGCCCAGAGCCATGTATGGCACTCCCAGAGGAAGAACAGTGGACAGAAGCTAGGTGAGCAAAAGACAGCGAATTTGCCCAATCAGAGGTGCCATATTGACACGTCATGGATATTCACGAAGGACACCGGAAAACCCAGTCGTTCAACCACTAGACCTGTTCTAGCTTACAGAAAACAGCGTCAAGCAAGAGAACTAGGACATAATTTTTCACAGAAATGACGCACAATGCATTCAACCATAGTGGCGACACAGCAATATGAATAAAAATAACGATAGAAGTTCACCTTTAACATCGGCCGACCGTGTCCTGCTGAGTACAATACATGAACAACTTGAACAATTAAAAAAGCTGGACCTTCTACAGGATATGAGTAAGGACATAAATGAACTAAAGACCTCCGTGGAGTTCACGAATAAACTAATTGAAGAGTTAAAAACTGAAAATGCCACTTTGAAATCGACTGTGAATATTCTGCAAACGGAGGCGGTAAAGTTATCCGAGGAAAACAGGGCTATGAAGATGGATATCCTTGAGTTACAGTGTTGGAGTATGAGAAATAGGCTATCATTATCATGGGCTTGAAGGAAGAAAAAGATGAAGGATACTCTGTTACGGAAAACATCATCAATGGCTTCATGATTAATGACCTGAAAATCTCAAAGGAACGCCTTGATAACATATTGATTGATACAACGCATCGAGTAGGCCAAACAAACGAAAAGAGAAGTCCGAGGCCGGTGGTTGTAAGATTCTCTAATTTGAAAAGCAAACAGGAGGTGATGAGTCTGGGCAACATGCTGAAAGGTTCGCACTACTTGATGTTTGAGCAATACCCACGGGAAATTGTTCAGAGAAGACGCATACTCGTCCCTATAATGAAGGAATACAACGCTCGGAATATAAAGACACGCTTGGTGATGGACAAACTCTATATTAACAATGAATTGTACAGGGATTCTAAAGTTACGACGTGGTTGTGAGTAAAACTTCTGCCTCATTTCACTGAGTGCAGGTAAGTGACATTTATTTGCAATTAATATGTCAATAGCGATGAACTGGCCTATAGGCCATATGATGAACTACGAAGATGAACTATGATGGATGTCTTCTTTTCTCCCCCTCTTGGGGAAAACTTGGATGAACCCTCCTATAAACTGTGAACTGTGAGAGGTGACTATTGTAGCCTAAATTGTTGAAAGTGATAATGTGGATGTTGGGAGGATCCTTCCCAGACTATAGAATTGTGAGCAACAAAACAGTCAGCCAAGGTTCAACTATGTTTTCTGATGTTCTCGTTACCCACATTTGATGGAGAATGACCAAGCCCGTAGCCTAACCGGCCTATTTGTAGAAACTCCCTGATGAAGGACGCTTTTCTTCTCTTCTCTTTTCTGATGAATCGGGCCCACATAGAGAGCTTCTGATAGTCCTACTAAAAAAGAGGGAATTTTGATTTATTTTCAGAAGATAAAACAGCCTAGTAAAATAATGACATTTAAAGGAACTTGCGTGGTGCAGCAACGTGTGATCCCCCCCCTCCTCTTATTTTCCTTTCTTTTTTCCTCACTTGTTTGTGTGAACGATGAAGACGTGGTTAAGAAGGGAGTGGGGGAAAAGGGTACATTTTAAGGTTTTTTGTTTGTATTTGCTTGTTATGTCTGTCTTGGGAAGGGAACGGGAAAAGGGACATAGTAGGGAACCTGGGGCTTTTGATAATACTGGTGGGTACCGCTGGGTGGTGTGTGCGGGGCGAAACCAGTTTGCGACAACAGAGAGAAACTCGTTGCTGCTATGGTTGGGTCTTGAGTGCACAATCACATCGGCCGGCAGTGCTGGCAGGTGCATATGCTGAGCTAAGCCCAGATATACTTCTTTTACCAGACCTAAAGGGGCCTTGATGACTTGATGAGTGAAGAACAACATATTGACATGGGTAAACATATAAACTGTAGAACTTTCACCAATTGACCAGATAAACACAAATGAGAAACACAATTTTTCAATGTTCCACATAAACATTAGAAGTTTGAATAAGCACCACACTGAACTGGACTCTCTTTTATCAACTGTAAATCATACTTTTGATATTGTGGGTTGCAGTGAGACCTGGCTAAACAGTAATTCTCACCTTGGCAGTTTGAATATAAGTGGCTATAATTTAATGGTTAAAAATAGAGTTGATGCTGTTGGTGGTGGAGTATTGCCTATATGTGAATTGCAGATATGATGCAAATGTCTGTGATGATCTAACAGTGAATGATGCACACTCTGATTCTTTGTTTATTGAGATAACTACAAGTGAAAATAAAGTCATTATTGGTGTTATCTACAGACCGCCCGGGAGCAACCCTGAAGATTTTAGACAAAAATTAGAAGAACCTTATATTGCATTAACAAGAGAAGTCAAGATTGTATCATACTTGGTGATTTCAATATTGACATTGCTAAAGATGACAAAAATAAGAATGACTTCATAAACACACTACATTCCTCCACATTCTTCCCCACTATCAAAATTTTTACAAGAGTAACAAAACGCAGTAAAACCGTCATTGGCAATTTTATCACAAACATTGAAAATAGGAGTATCAGTTCTGGTGTAATACTCTCAAAGATTTCTGATCATCTGCCTATTGTTCTTTTTATGAAACTCAGCAAGCCTAAATCGTTTTTCAAGTAAAGAAAAAAGTAAAAGTCCTGAATTTAAAAACCCTCACTGCATTAGTTGAATACATGAACAACACAGACTGGAGTCATATTTATAATTGTTGCGATCCTGATATTGCTTATAATTTGTTGATTAAGGAAATAACAGATTCAATACAGAGCTATATCCCAGGTTGTAAAAAATGGTACTACTAATAAAATGTTTGGATCACAAGGGACATTAAAAAAGCAATTAATTACAAAAATAATTTATATAAACGCTACATCAAAAATAGAAAACAAAAGTAAATTTTCACAATTTAGGAACAAATTCACACATATGGTCAGAAAGGCCAAACAAAGCCATATCATTGAACTCTTGGCAAACTCTAAAGGCGATGTTACAAAGACTTACATACCCTTAACGAGGTTCCTGGGAGGGGTCAAAAGAAGCTGGTGCTACCTGATCTTATTGGAATAGGCAATGTTGATCTTGCGGATGCAGTACTCCCATTTTGTCTCTGTTGGAGAAAACCTGGCCCAGAATATATCCCAACCATCAAATGCCTCTTTTAGTCAATTTCTATTAGGAAGTTATCCACAGTCCTGTTACTTGCTGTAACAGGACTGTGTTAATCTATCACTATCAGTGGGGGTTGTTCCCAAAATGGCCAAAATTGCTAAGATTGTCCCAATTTATAAGTCAGGTGATAAAAATGATTTAAACAATTATAGACCAATATCAATCTTATCGTCTTTGCCTAAAATGTATGAAAAAATAGTTTACACCAGACTAATTAAGTACGTAGACAAAATGAATATTCTGGACTCATCGCAATATGGTTTTAGAAAGAACAAAACTACATGTATGGCGGTTCTTGACTTAACTGAAAATGTGTTTGATGCAATTGAAAAAGGCGATCTCTGTTGGTATATTAACTAAAAATAGACAAAAGTTAGAACATTTTTGTCTTAACATCGATGGTCATGTAATAAATAGAGATGAACATCTGACTTTTAAGTATCATATTGAACAATTAACAAAGAGATTATCTATGTACTCTGGTTTATTTTTTTAAACTAGATGTACCGCATAGCGGTACATGGTATGACCGCCGCAGTGTATTGAAGTGTGGGAATCATAGGTATGGTGAGTTTGTGGTAGGTCAGTGTTGTGAGGTGAGAGTTTGTGTGGAAATGATTTGCTGGAAGTGGGCATGGATGTGGGTTTTGAAGGAATGACATTCTGTGTGTTTGTGTATATTTTGTGTAGTTCCCACCTCCTTGGTCCAAGATATTGGCAATGCAAAATGTCTATTTTTGCATTTAACTATATCACTAGGTGGCGCTATTTCTTCAAGTGAGTGTTTATAGGATGGGTTGATACGGCTCTTTAACACTGGCTTACTAACACAAAATCATTGTCTTGGGCAAAATTTTTGATAAGTTATTTAACAAAAACTGTTTTTGTACACCTAGCTTTGACCGGAAACATTGCACCATGTGATGAAATGTCACAAAATTTGGTGCACATGAAAAGAAAGCCGTTCAGAGTTGTCATGTCAACTTTGACCAAATCTGAGCAATTAGAAGCCGAGATATGGAGTTTTGCAGAATATTAAGCTATGTTTTGAATTTTGATTTACATGTAACTTTGAAACAGTCCATCTCAAGATAAATCCTTTGATAACTTTTTGTCAGCATTGTCTGTAGATGACATGTACCAAATTTAGTGAGATTCACATGAACGGCCTGTGACGAGTTCGTTTGGTTTCGCTTTCACAATGTTCAAATTTCACAGAATTTTTTTTTGTTGGAAGTGGGCGTCGACAAGTGTTTTCAATGTGGGAGGGTCAATAGATTTCAAGACAAAAAAAGAACTGCTTGTAAACATTACTGTTCTCTAGATAATAGGCAAAATTACATTTTGTACAATTACAGCGCCCCCTATGGGCCAAATTCTATGGCATGTGCTGTGCTTTTAGAGGTCTTTGTGTTGATTGTGCATGACATATTTTGTACAGTTCCCACCGTCCCAGTCCAAGACATTGGCAATACAAAATCCCAATTTTTGCATTTACCCCATCACTAGGTGGCGCTATGCTTCAAGTGACAGTTTATGGGCTGGGTCAATGCATCTTTGTAACCCTGACATACTACCACAAAATCACTGTCTTGGGTAAAAATGTTGATGAGTTAAAAAAAAAACCTGTTTTTGGACCACTAGCTTCGACAAAAAACATCGTCCCCTTTCACGAAATATCACAAAATTTGATGCACATGAACAGAAAGTTGTTTAGAGGTGGCATGTCAATTTTCACAACATTGGAGCAATTAGAAACCAAGATATGGACTTTTGAAGAATTTTAAGCTATGTTTCAAATTTTCATTGACATATAACTTTTAAAGGGTTTATCTCAAGACAAATCTTTTGATAACTTTTTGTCATCATTGTCTGTAGATGACGTACCAAATTTGGTGAGATTCACATGAACGGCCTCTGACAAGAGTTCGTTTGGTTTCACTTTCACAATGTTAAAATTTCACGGAAATTCTTTTTGTTGGAAGTGGGCGTCGACCAGTGTTTTCAATGCAGGAGGGTCAACAGATGTCACGACAAAAAAGAACTGCTTGTAAACATTACTGTTCTCTAGATAATAGGCAAAATGGCATTTTGTACAAATTGTATGGCATGTGATGTGATTTTAGAGGTCTTTGTGCTGATCGTGCATGACATATTTTGTGCAGTTCCCACCTTCTCAGTCCAAGATATTGGCAATGTAAAATCCCATTTTTTGCACTTTTTTGCACATATCACTAGGTGGCGCTATACTTTAAGTGAGTTTTCATGGGCTGGGTCGATATGCCTCTGTAACACCGATATATCACAAAAATGTCATGTTGTTCGGTAAAACGTTCATTGAGTTATTCAGTAAAAACTTTTTGGCGTCTCCCCCTCTTTGATGGACACTGGCACAGTGGGGGGGGTGGCCCTTGGGGGCCAAAAGCTTCTATTCGCTCAAAAACTTCTAGGGCTATATGCCTACAAAGATTCATGTCACCCAGAGTTCCAGTGTCCTGGCAATCGTTGATGAAAAATCGGTGAAAAAAAAAAAAGTAAAAATTAAAAATAAAAAAAATTTAAAAAGGGAAAAAAGTCTCGGCAACACTATAATGACCGCTTTCTCTAGCGGCGGTCATAATTAGATTAATAATATTAATATTTCTTTCCTGGTTTCTTTAAACGCACAGCTTTAAGACCGCACCAAGCTTTGGTTTTCATACGTCTTCAAACATTTGCTCCTCGAAGAGGCCAATGGTAAGCTAATGTTTATCAAAACACCACAACATTGGCTTACTACTCAGAAAGCAGTATTTCACTGTCTAACTTTGATGTGTATAACACGAGGGTGAAAATATGTCGTAGAGTTTACCCCTAAAGATTTCATTTTGAACCTAACTTGAACTAAAGGATAACAGATTGAAATAGTTACACCAACTAATGTGGGATTATTATAATGAAGGTAGCCTGCTTAGCATTTTTGCTAGTTCACAGATGTGATTGTACAATCAATAATGCAGTATTCAAAAAGTCTGCCAATAAAAGAAAATAGGCCATTCCCCACCTTCGCAAGTGGGATATTTTTAAGCCCCACCTGTTCCTAGTGTCCCAGCAAAATAACATTCGCCACGGTTTTACAGACCGAATTCATGTAATATTTTCCGTTTACTGCCCAGGATCTGATCCGATTGTCTTACTTTTGATGTATGTCTTATGATGCGTTTGCTTGCTCGTGGCTGTTTGGTCTTGTATGCACTCTCTATGTCAATGAAAAAGAGCTTTACTTGTGTCTCTTTTCATTCTTTTGTATATAAGTTATACTCGCTAAATTTTGTCTATTCATTCGTAGATAATATCTCTTTCCAGGTGTCCCAGAACTTCCAAATAAGCGTCTGAGACATGATCTAAGCTGTTTCTAACTCTTCTCACAACATCTGTACTCACAAAGCATATTCGAAGGAAGCACTGTGTTACACGACCCTGTTTTTGTAAAATGCAAATCAGTTGAACAGAGGTATAAGATAATAAGACAATACTTTAACAGACTTTAACAGTTTGCACAAAAAAATGTTTTGCACCACCCTTCTGATGGTCAGACTACTACTAAAATGGTTTAGCCTGGTGAACTACATGAGGCGCATTTGACTTGATGTAAATGTGTGCATGCGTTTTCAGACGTTTGCAGTCAGTGATGCATTGTGGGATGAAAATGTTGCATGATAGTTAGAAATTGTCAGACTTGCCAGGAAGTTGTGAGGATGTCACCAAAATGCAACAAGGTCATATGACCTAAAAACTTGCGGGAGTAAGACGCATGTAGACAAATCATGCAAGCGCTTGTAGATGCTTCCACACATTTACAAGCATCTAACTAACGCGCAACCTTGCCATAGTTGTTTTAAAGTTCATTGACGTCTGTGCACGTGTGTTGCGTGGCCATCTGGCACTGAATTTCTCAATTTATATGTACGCTTTTTAAGTCCATTTTGAAGACATATCTTTTCTCGATTAAGCTTTTAGCTTGTTCTGGGGCGTTTATCTGATGCTGTCAAGCTCACCCTTTTATTACCTCCACCAAGGAGGTTATGTTTTCGACAGCGTTGGTTTGTTTGTCTCTCTGTTTGTTTGTCTGTTTGTTTGTGAACAACATAACTCGAAAAGTTATGGATGGATTTTGATGAAATTTTCAGGATAGGTCAGAAGTGGCCTAACTTAGAACTGATTTGTTTTTGGTGGTGATCCGGATAACCATCTGGATCCAGGATTTTTTTATTCAGTGAAGTTACCAGTGTAGCATGGAATCTACAGAGACTTTTATTTTGAAAGGAGGGAATATAGGTTGGTACGGAAATGAGGCTCCTGTTGCGGGTCAAGGAGTTGTTGAGTTTTTGGTTAGAGGGTTCAGTGAGTAGTAGTTCATGTTGGCAGTGGAAATTAGATAAAGTACTTTCCTGCACCGAAGAGCCAACCAAGTTCATATGAGCATGAGTGAACGAACCCACTAGTTAACTATTACACCAGTAATAAAATGTTTTAATATGATTAATGTCTTTTAATGTCTTAAGGTGAGAATGACAATAAGGTGGAGACTTAAGCTGCCTTGGCGGAGGTCTGCGCTCTCTGAGTGCTTTTCTAGTTTATTTATGTATTTGTTAATCTTGTTTTTGTTTTATTGCTTTGTGTCAGTAGGCTACACCTATTAATGGTCTTTGTGCTATGGTTTTGTGTTATTTTTCATCCTTGTGTTGTGCAGCACTTTGGGGCATCTCTGTTTTTTTTGTATAAATGTGCTATTAAAAAAAAAGACTTGACTTGAAGTCTCAATGCACCCTACTACAACCTACAACCGCCCGCCCCCTCCCTGTCCCCCACACACAACACATGACCTCTCCGTCATCTACTACGAAGATCGGGAAGGTGCAAGCTCAGTCTCGTTGAAGATTTGTGTCCGACTTGACCGAAGCCTTTCAAACGCCCACCCATGCTGTGACGAGCAGTTATCGTTGACTTATGTAGACAGACGCAGACAAACGGGTTTGTAACTCAAACGCACCTATTCTTTCACTTTGTGTCACTTTGGAGACTCAATAGCCATACATGCACTTTTATGTGAGCAGATAAGCATACATACTTTAACTTTTATACTTTGAGGAGTCATGTTAGGACTAGGAAATGTAGCTTCAGCCAATTAGCAAGGCACTTAATCGCCTCATTAAAACAAACCCAAAAAAAGCTTTAGTTTCCCTGTGTATCGTGTTGCACATTGTGTGGCGCGTATGGTGCTCTACATTTCCTCCATACGTAATGTGGCATGTAATTGGCTAAATAAAATAGTGGCGAAATGAACCCCATTAAACAGCATTTGTAAATAAAAATGCATTCAAATGTAACCAATTTACAAAGGGCGCACATCAATCACAACCTGGGATACAAAGATCTATTGTAAATTGATTTGGATTAAAGCAGCTGCTAAGTGTAGTGTAATGATTTTCTATGCAACTTGCAGTTTCTCAGCCTTACTTGGCCTGAGTAAAAAGAATGTGTTTTCAGTTTCATGAAGTCATGTATATGTTTTGTTTCCATGCAGGTGTAATCTACAAACTGGCCAGGTTCCCCATAGTGCTTCTTGAAGCATGGCAAATATGTTCTAAACATTATTAAGTTATCTCTTCAACTTCAGACACTAATATAAAGTTGGACACCTCCGCAGTCTGATCTGCAGTGAAAACATGGTAGATAAACTTCATAGACTGCAGGGATGACAACACGATGTTCACAGGAGATACAAGTGTTTATTACCCAGACTTTGATGGTGATGATGATGTAATGATGGAGATACTGTTACATGTGTTGTGAAATGGATGTATTGGATAAGATAGGTTGGGTTAGATCAGTGGTTCTCAGAATTGTTCTGCCATTCTCTATTTCTCAATGTAGTGAATTTTCAACCACCTTTTCCCCTGTTGCCCCATCAAAATGATGAGACATGTAGGTGTTTTTTTGGCTTTTTATTTGCTTGTGTGTAGCTGTTTTAATGTACGTTGTATGGTTACTGTTATAAAAGAAAAAGATTACTAAAGATAACTGTAAAGACAAATTTCTTATTTTTTTCTTGTGCCTCACCACTCCATCTACCTGTCTGTCTGTTCCTGGTATTTTTCGCTACCATTTCGCAAACCTTTAACATCCTGAATACTTTTTAAATGTTTACCAAACTTCTGAGGAACAAAAAGGGGAAAAAGTAAAAAAGCAACCATTAAGAAAACATTAAATATTTCAATGTATTAAACATGGCTTTTCATATTTATGTAAATTTCATCAAATACATGCCCTTTTTTTTTATCTTTGAGAAATAACATCGACTTGACTTTTATACATCAATTTTTACTTAATATTATTTATTTGAACTACACAGTCTGTAGTGTCCCACATTTCACTGCAAATTGCACACTGTTATGGTTTGTATGTGACAAATAAATGAACTTGAATTTGAATCAATGTGACTTTTGTTTTGTCCTCAAAACCTCTGGTTCTTTTGACGTCACAACCTTTTCATTTTGAACCAGTGACTTTCATCGGTCAGAACAAGCAGTAAGTTCAAGGTTAACTTTGAAGTTGGATTGTAAAATTTTGATTTGTCACATGCAGATATGCAGTCACAAATGTATGGCAGCACTATGCCCTGCAATTCTGTACTGAAATCCTTTCTGAGAGAGTAGTAATTTTCAAACAAGTTAGCCTTGTGCGGCTCACGTTATTGTATCTGACGTATTTATTAATATCACGATAAATTACCTCCAGCCTATCAAGTAGCATAAATAATAAATATTCTGACTGCCAAGGAACTGTATTCTGGTGAAGGTCAGCAAGGTCAAGGCGTCACCTTACCCCGACCCTTTACCAGGACAGCTCATTCCCAAACACCGCACTCTCCCTCATGGAATTCCTTATTGTATGCATCATACAACAACTACCATAGTGACGCCATACATGTTCCATCTCCCACTCTTACTGTTTGTCCTAACAGCATTCAGAAACAGACGTGACATATTACCTGCATGTGATTGATCCATTGAGCATGTTTGAGAACAACGTCAGCAACGATGGCGGAATACCAAACTAGCATGTAGGGATGGTAGGTGAACGTCCCAAAATTAATGTAATTTTATTAATAATATAGACTTGCTGGTTTTGACCAACTGCCTTTCTTCATAAGAGTGCCTAATAAACTTCAGTGTTGGTGAAATTATAGCCCAAATTTAGTAAGCAGACTCACCACACACCTGCTGTCCTACTTTTACTGATGTTATCAATAGGGTTACTGATTATTTAATTTTGTCCATTCTTAATTGTGCTTTAGTCAGCTATGCCAAAATATAACCAGGCTGGCCTGGGAGATGTGCAGGTTTTGATGGAGGAGATGAGGAGAGAAAGAAAGAAAGACTGTAGTCCATCATGTGTGGTCCCAGTGCACTGATGCATGGTAATTTTATTAAAAGTAAATTATATCTTAAGTTTTATCTTTTAGCTGTGTCAGTAACCTATGTCATATTTTTTGGATAGCTTATGCTGAGTAGATGTGATTTAATGTGTTGATAGGCATGTCACAGCTTTCTGCGTTAGTAGATATCATAACAAGCTGAGGCAGCACGGTGGAATGGCCCCATGCAAGACCCTTATTCTTGTATCCTGGTTCGATCCCAGGGTGGTGCAAAGCTGTAACAGAACAGTTACTATTGTTAAAAAAACATGCTTGTGGATATTATGACATTTCTATAATAGTCTAGGCAGAATTTCTGAAAAGATGCTTATTTAAAGTCCTGGAGGCAAATCGTGTTAATTTTTAAGACAATACAGTGCATTCCAATTGATTACAGTGCAATCTATTGCTTCAGTTTTGCTATTGCTACAGTACATGCTCTGCAATATCAACAATTATAATGATTCAGAATACGCTAAAAGTCACTTATACATGCAAGATGTGGTACAGATGAGTGTACCTTAGCTCCTACAATACGCGTAGTCTTGCTTACAGCAATTTGATAGCCTGCAGCGTTGCAACAATACAAAGTGGCCATAACTAACATCTTGCAACACTGTCTGCTAACGGTGGTAACAGTCATAAGTTATAACCATAGACTGTATATATAACGCAAATCAATCTGTGATCGTATATACAGTCATACATATTACCAGTGGCGGTTCTATAGTGTTTTACGCCCCGGGCGAGACCACCTCTCAGCAACCACCCCCCGAAACAAATACACCAAACATTAAAGTTAAAAAAAATACATTATTTAAAATGGTTAATAAATAAATACCACAACCATTATAAAACAAAGATTTGTGCAATGATTGCAGACGGCTCTACATTCAGAATTAAAAGACAAAATATATAGGAATTCTACTGAAATACAGTTTTGAACTTAGTACAAAAACTGCATATATAAATTAGGTTTATGTAGTCCTACGTGTAAATCACTGGTACATTTCAAATTCACTCTATTTTACATTTATAAAGGTTTCATATGGGAGAACAAAAACATTGTGTACAGAGTTTGAAATAAATACGAAGAGAGAAAATCTACGTAACAGTAAGATTGTTTCTTTTCATATTAGTTTCACCAGCAGATGTTGCCCTTGGCCTATAAATCTGCAAACTGACGAGAACTATGTACTTGTGACTGAGGGCAACCGCAGCATAGCTAGCTAGCAACCTAAAGAAGAAAGTGCTAGTCTTATCCGAACGTTAACTGAAAACAGTCGAGTGACCATGATGAATTGCTTTCAAATATCCATATTCATATTTATATCCACAACCTAAACTAGCTAGCCAGCATCAATCATTTACAACTTTAATCATTTGCAACACTTGTTAACACAGTCTGAACATTGCTAGTAGCCTGGGAGCTAACGTTACAAAGTTTGTTGACGATAAGGAGCAAGGGCTACAAAATGAACTTTTTATTATTATGATTTATTTATTTAAAAGACTGTCTTATCTGCAAGCGTGAGATTTATCTTGCTTTCTATTCTTTTTTCCGCTCCCGACTTTAGATATCTTTTCAAGGCCCTGTCCAAACATGTGTCTGCCAAACTTAAACTAAGAGCAATAATCGACCAGACCACTGAAAGGTGGGAGAGGGGGGCACCAGGAGGAGAATGGAGAAGGAGAGGAGCAAATTGACCTATGTTGCTTTTGTATTGCTTAAAATAAATATTAACATGCTTTGCACATTTTTAAAATATCCTTACTAGCACGTACCTAGCCTATTGTGATGATTTTTTCACGAGCCTATTCTTTTGGTGGTGCCCCCACAAGCACTTGGTGCCCTACGCACTCTGTGTTATGTGCGTGTGCGGAGCTACGGCACTGCCCCCGAGACAGAGACACACGCTGCTTCTGTGCATGCCACCTTCTCAGCAAGCAAGGGCGCCTGCAGTTCGCCATTGTGCCGATTGCAGCATTACAGGGGGCGCCAATGTGCCGATTGCAGCGATATGACAAACAGAGCTTTTTATTGTATTTTTTCCCCCAAACGCTCGTGGCGCCCCCCACGGAATGGCGCCCCGGGCGGCTGCCCGGTTCGCCCGTGCCTAAAACCGCTACTGTATATTACTTTACCTTTTTGGAGTATTTTCGCGACTGCTTCTGATTTAAACCACGGAAGCTGCTTTTCCGCGATAGTGTCCAATACCAAAATAAGAGTCCTTTTTATTATTAATGTAAATCAATGAAAGACGTACTGCTCCTAAATAGATTAATTAGACCAATACTATACTAGACTGATACTAAATTATGACAAATACATGATTCAGGGTCATATAGGCTACATCGTATGCAGTGCTTGCAGCAGTGAGCATGTAACAGAACTGACCAGTGCATAATTGGCTAAATATTTGTTTGTAATATGTAGTGATGGCAGTCTGAGACAGCAACCATAAAACCACAGCTCCGGAGGTTGCTTTGGTATGGAAAAAAACACGTGACATATTACGCATGAAACAGCTACTGTTTCATTAGCCACATTCGGGTGATGGTAAATGTTTGCAAACGGATGTAGCCGCATGTAGTCAGAGATGCATTGTGGGCTGAAAATGTTGCATGATGGTTAGACTTTGTGTCAGAGTTGCCAGAAAGGCGTGGCGATGTCACAAAAACGTCACAAGGTCAGATGACCTAAAAACCCACATGAGTTAAACGCATGTAGCCGCAGGTAGACAAATCGTGCAAGCGCTTGCAGTTGCTTTCCCGCGGCTACAATCATCTAACTAACACCTCCGTGGTGACGCAACTTTGCCCTGGTTGGTTTAAAGTTCATTGACGTCTGGACACGTATGTTGTGTAGCGCTCTGTCACGGAACTGCTCATCTTATAGGTACGTTATTTTAGTCCAGTTTGAAGACATATCTTTTCTCTCTCTTTTTAGCTTGTTCTGGGGCGTGTATCTGATGCTGTCAAGCTCAATCTTTTATTTAATTATGTATTTGTTAATCTCGTTTTTATTGTATTGCTTTGTGTCAGTAGGCTATACCTATTAATGATCTTTGGGTTATGGTTTTGCCGTGTTATTTTTCATCCTTGTGTTGTGCAGCACTTTGGGACATCTCTGTTGTTTTGTTTAAATGTGCTATTAAAAAAAGACTCGACTTGACTTGAAGTCTCAATGCACCCTACTACAACCGCCCACCCCCTCCTTGTCCCTCACACACAACACATGACCTCTCTGTCATCTACTATGAAGATCAGGTGGTGAAAACAAAAGACTTGTGTCCGACTTGATCGAAGCCCGCCCATGCTGCGAGGCGGAGTTCTTGCTGACGTATGTAGACAAACTCAGACAAATGCAAATGGACCGGTTTGTTACTCGTACGCAGCTAACCTTTGAAAGAATCACCTGAGTGTTTCCTGGTGCCGCACAGCAACTGGCACCGCCCATTTTGAGTCTGAATTGTAGCGCCTTCAAAGCATAAAAACTTTAGCGCACATCATGCGTTTGGTTCGTAGCCTAGTAGCCTATGACAGTCATTACTTTTGTATTGATTTATCGTTACTATGGAACCATCTAGAAAGAGGGGTCGTTCTGACATGTGGGAACACTTTATTCTGGTTGCTCATGATAAGGTGTATTGGCTGTTAGAGTAGAGTGGGGGAAAACGCCCCGTTGGGGTAAAACGCCCCCTACCTGTTTTACCCAAAATAACCACTAGGTGGAGTCAAGTTACAAATGTACTGTTGCTATGTACTACGTTGACAACGGTGATATACAAACATCCACTGTGAAGTTTACGCCCGCTACGTACTTGGGGAAAGTCGGATTTCATGGTAAGTGATATAATTTTGACATATCAGTAAAACTGTTCAGAAAGTTCTTGCTTTGGCAAGACATCACAATTATGTATGAAATACAAACAGTCAAGCTTGTAGTTTTAAAAAATACCTTTGGTGTAAAAACGTAAATCATATTGCCAGACTAAGACTCTTTTTTCTAAAATCATAAGCTGCAGGGTAAAACGTCCCTAGCGCAGTGGGGTAAAACGCCCCCAAGAGGCATTGTTTCTTTTGATAATAATTACTGTATTTCATACAATTCTGAACATCAGATACATTGTTTTTCACTGAATCTAGCCCACACGGTTGATTAAATTAAAACCTTTGAACTTAATATTAAAAATATTACCTCAAGTTAGATCAATTAGCTAGCTTGCATTGTTGGTTTAGGTTATATTACAATAATAGGCTCACTTTTCATACCAGGTTAGTTAGGCTATTATTGTATAACTTAGATATTCCTTTGTACTTTTTGCAGTAGAACTAGAGAAATATGGTAGCATTACTTTTGGTGATAGCTCTAATAGTGTAATGAATTCAATAAGATTTATTCTATTGTACAAAAGGAAATTTCATACTGTACCTCACCTGCGTGAAGTTGGCACCCCATATGTTGAAAATATGAATAAAAGTATTTTGATTCGTTTGTGCATCGTTTGTGCATGATTGTACAAGTGAGAAGTGAGACAGTGAGGAGGAAATAATTGCTGGTAAGAGGAGAAAAAAATGTAACAAAAAATGTATACAATACCATTGGAAATTGACTAATTAATCTTATCTTTCAGCAACGCAACTGCTGGATGGTAAGGAAGATCAAATCAATCAATCCATCAATCAATTCCTTAATTAATTAGACAGAGATTGAATATGTGTGTGTTGTTGTGTCATTCTTTTTATAGACCCTGATGCATCATCTGCTATGATTTCAATCCCTACCCAGTCCCAACCACACCCAGGGGCATGTGTTGTGGAGCCAGTTCAACCTGGTATGAAAAACTATAAATTAAAACATTTACTTTCTTGACAGCCATGCTTGAATTTACCTGCTCAGGCATAAGAGAACAAAATATATTGATTATTTTCCTCAAATTTTCACATTAGATGTATAATACATAAAAACATCATTCTTTTACAGGCCCCAGCCACACTGTCACCACTTCACCATCCCCACCACACCCTGGGACAAGTAAGCAGACGTCAGCTGAACCTGGTAAGAAAACACTTTGAATTTTGACTAGTTTGACAGAACCTTCTGCTTTGAAAACCGTCCTGTAACATGTAACATGTTGCTTTTAAAGGACCCAATCAAGCTGCTGAACTCCTTGACAGAAAAATAGGTATGACACGTTCTTCACGGCATTTGTGGGTTATACAATATAATAGAGTTTGACAAAATATGTAGCCTATGCTATAAAAACACGCTTTGCTAACCACTGTTGTTATGCAACTCACTGTTGGCTTAGCTCAGACGAACTATAGCCTAGTCGCACTTTGCTTATAGGCTAGTTAAATAGACTACATTGAGATTTGCCCCATATTTATTAACGTCCCCAACTTCCTTGGCAACGACAGTACACTGTACATTGTACAATTTAATAGATTTTATACTTATACTTGATTTCATGCATTCATAGCGCAGTAGGCTATGTGTGGGCATGTCCACCTCCCCAGCATTCATGTTGCAATAGCCTACTATAACTTAAACATGTCTATGTAACATACTTGTGCAAATGAACACTCCTGCGAAGTAATTTTGTGTAATGTTCATAAAATTACTGCACATCTGGATCTAAGATGGCGAGAGCTAAACAGCGCCCAATGTTAAATTGTGGTCAGGGCAGAAAGTGCAAAGGTAAACATTTAAAACGAGATTCTGGGTGAAAGGAGGGGGAAAATAACAAAAAAACGGGCCAAATTGGACAGCCTTGCTTGTAACGGATCATGCAAGACCTGTAGAATATTGTTCATTGTGAGAACACATATTATAATGGCGTGTTTTATAACACAAGCACATATGTGGGATGAAAACACACTTACCTGGAACAATTCTTCAGCGATTAGAAAATAAAAAGCTTATTTAGATGAACGACAACTGCTTATAATCAAACATTATGAATAAAGACAGATTCTAAGAATTTTTAATTCTCTATTTTTAATTCCATTACATTTTTAATTCAGACAGAATAAAACACACAGATAATTAACAGTTCCAAACGTTTGGGTAAATTATGTAAATCCATAATTTCCATAATTTGACTAGACTGGTTACATATTGTAAAAAATGATGAAAAAAATAACTGTGTGGTTATAAACCATCTACTTCTAAGCAAGAGCTCTGGGGGGCAACAACAAAGACATTGCTTCAGTGGATGAAAGAGTAATGGAAGTAGTTTTAATGCATTGTTCATACATTTAAATGTGTCAAAATGTTACCATTTTAAGCAGAGGTCTCATTAAGTTGTAGTGCAAAAAAAGTATACATTGAAATTACTGTGGAGCAGTGGAAGAGGAACTCTACAGGAGATGTGTCTTAAGGTAAGCTTCACTGGTCCTGGACCGGAGGCTCCTCACTCTTCTTCCTGGCAGCAGACTGAAGAGGCTGTTGGATGGGTGGGATCACCTGCAATGCAGAGGGCTGCAGGGAGGGGAGAGAAATATGAATATTATATGGGTGGTCATGCTCAAGCATACTTGAATCCATAATCTGGCACTAGGACCACTAATGGTGGTATCTGAATCAGAAGGAAACATTCACAGACATACAGTGCTGGAAAAGTCAGTTGAGCCACTTGGCTTTCTTGGGTATGACCAATTTGGCAGCAGAGTCAAAGCTATCCTTGCTGTCTGGGGGTACGCTGGGCACCTTGACGCTGGGCACTATTCTTCTTCATTGCTTTGTTTCCCTGGTTGCACCTACAAAACAAAATGAAAAATAAGTGCACGAGTAGTTGTGACAACACATGGGCAGGCTCACACTTTGTCAAAATGATCAGGGGAGAAAGTATCCACACTGTAGTTAAAAATATACTTGCTTTTTTAACCAGTGTGATGGAGTGACCATCACTAGGGTTGTGGGTGTGCTCTGACTGCCATACCAACAAGCATGGCTCTTTGGCATTGCGGTCAAAGCACATGTGCCACTGGACAGTAGATGGGAGGCACAGGAAAGCAGTACCTCAAAGTAGCGAGGTGTGCAGTACACCTAATTGGCGCATGTCACCAACAATGTTTTTTTCTTTTTTTGCCTCTCCATACCATAACTACCCAAGAAAGACTCTAGCTACCAACAAGCAAAATGTTCTTCTAAAACCTCACCTGTTCCCATGTATAAGGACCATACATGTTGGACTAGAGTAATTCACATCACCATTCAATTGAGGTAGGTCTACAGTAGCCTACGTGAAAAAATGAGGAGAGGGGGGTGCAGAACAGGGGCGTCCTCCTTAGAAAGATAAGATTGAGGCGTCTTCGCCACACAGGTATTATTAGCTGGGTGTGCTGGTGGGTATATTATATTTCAAAATTCCATAGTAGATATTCTTCCAAAAATAAGAATGTTCTTATTTGGTACTCAAAATATTTCTGCAATTTTTCATAGCTATACCATGCTGAATCTGCTCTTTTTAATTTGGCGAACAGGTTTGGCTGCAAAACAAAAGGCAGACGTAACTAAAATAGCCCATACAAGCACAGTAATGAATAGTGTAGAGACTTTGTTGTGCTATTGGCATATACTGTTGTATATTGAGCAGCATTAAAGTTTTGTTTTATAAGAATTAAAGAAGTCTCTCTTTGCAGTCGTTTCAATGGCGGCTCCAGGCAGCCAGATTCAGCAGTGTCGCCTATTGCGCATGTGTGATATGATGGACCATGCGTCGAAAATCGGACGCATTTCAGTTCATAGTGTTGCGTCGGTTTAAGGACGCATCAGTTTCGATATCGGGTTGGTTGCACTGACATTTCACGCGGCAGCGTGAATACAAGAATGGTTTAAGGTCACATGCATAGACATACTGGGTAGAGTAGGACATGCAGTGAAACTGGAGACATTCACGATTGGTTAATCACGTATTTCGAACTGTTACCCACAGTAGGAGTGCCCTGGCCAGAAGTGGGGGGGGACTACTGAGCCTCATGGTAATTCGCACCCTGCGTCCGGATGATATTTGTGGATTACAGCTCACCCCTCAATACGATCATTCCCAACATTCCTATCGAGGCAGCCTACAGGGAGGAGGTCCTGAAGTTGGCGGCCTGGAGTTCATTTATTAACCGAGCTCTGAACACCAAGAAAACCAAGGAGATCATTGTTGACTTCAGGAGGCACAGCACAGACCTACTTTCCGGTTCCTCTGCGTTCTCGTCTCCGATGACATCTTATGGAGAGAAAACATTGCCGCAATAATTAAGAAGGCCCAGCAGTGACTTCACTTCCTGAGCCTGACCTGCTGATAACCTTTTACCACACATCCATTGAAAGTTTGTTGATGCACTGCCACTGATTTCTGAATATTTTATACATTTTAGTCAATAAAGTCTTAAAAAGTGGCCTAAATGTGTCTCTATCAACTAATTCACCATTCCAATTTGTCATGTTGCATCTCCGTGGTGACGCAACTTTGCCCTGGTTGGTTTAAAGTTCATTGACGTCTGGACACGTGTGTTGTGTAGCGCTCTGTCACTGAACTTCTCATCTTATGTGTACGTTATTTTAGTCCAGTTTGAAGACATATCTTTTCTCTCTCTTTTTAGCTTGTTCTGGGGCGTGTATCTGATGCTGTCAAGCTCAGTCTTTTATTTATTTATGTATTTGTTTATCTCGTTTTTATTTTATTGCTTTGTGTCAGTAGGCTATACCTATTAATGGTCTTTGGGTTATGGTTTTGCCGTGTTATTTTTCATCCTTGTGTTGTGCAGCACTTTGGGACATCTCTGTTGTTTTGTTTAAATGTGCTATTAAAAAAAGACTCGACTTGACTTGAAGTCTCAATGCACCTTACTACAACCGCCCGCCCCCTCCTTGTCCCCCACACACAACACATGACCTCTCCATCATCTACTATGAAGATCAGGTGGTGCAAACTCAGTCTCATTGAAGAGTTGTGTCCGAATTGACCGATGCCTTTTAAACACCCGCCCATGCTGTGAGGCGGAGTTCTTGCTGACGTATGTAGACAGACGCAGACAAACGCTGACAAGTGGGGTTGCAAGTCGAACACGCCTACTGCTGACATCCCCCTGCACACACGTTGTGTAGCACACACAAGTTCTCCACTCACCAGTCCCTGCTGCCAAGGACTTCAACTTCTCCAGAGAAATGGCAGAGCAGCCAAAAAATGTAAAACTGGCAATTCCACTATTCCTTATCGACAGCCTACACATCGAAAATAATAAATAAGAGGAAATTAATTAGGAAAAGAATATTAACCCTTTGACGAGTACCATCACATATTTGTGATGAGCCGCGGCTGGTCCCCTGGGAGTACGATCACATATTTGTGATTAGAATTTTCACTGAGCGCCGAGTTCTCACTATGACGTCACAGAGACTCCTGCAGCAGATTCTCAGCACTGTAGAACGTTAGTGTGGAATTCTAGAGGGGACGCAGAAAATACTTCACTCCAGGGGGCACAGCATTGTTGAAAAGAACGTACTCTTCAAAGGGTTAAAAAGAAAAAAAAATCACCAAGGCTGAAATAAAACTGTGAGGTGGAGGGAACTACTTGATCTGAAAGGATTCAAAAGCTATAGGCCTATGCAGATTTGGCCATGTTTGTTCTCGACAGGTCCTAATTGTGTTACAGTTGTTCTACGAAATCTCTGTCTTGATTTATGGTAAGAATTACAGTAGACAACGGTTACACTGTGTAAATAGGTAGGTTGAGTATTGAGGCTGTTAGTCGTTAGCATTATTGTTGTATAAAAGTATGTTCCCCTGCGGCCATCTTGGTTTGCTGTCCTGATTTGCTGTATCTGCAGCTAGGTGTATTGTTAGAACCATAGACATATAAACATAGACGCCGCATTGAGCTGGACCGTTGCTGGGATACGTCAGCGTGTCCGCCATATTGCATGTGGCAAATCTACCCCGTAAACCAGTGGAAGTAAATGGACCGAACTTCATAAATCGCCTTTCTACAAAGATATTTAACTTGATGCCTTTTTCCCCCCCCTTTAGACACACACGTATATATTTGGGAAACAAACAGGCATGAAAACAACATAAATATTTTTTTTATGTGTTATAAATAGTGTGCGAAATACCCGTCAATATTCATGTTATCTCGTTTGGACGGTAAACCTGTTGGTACTGTTAAACGCAGTATATAAATGAGGCATCTTTATTCTAGGCTACTGTCCAGACGATATACTAGAGACGGTTGAAGAATCTCCACTTTGCCACATAGAATATGGCGGCGAGGATGACGTATGATTCCAGGCGGAAAGCGGCATCTATGTTTATGTCTATGGTTAGAACAACTACAGGTGACCGTAGCGACTTGCTGTATCCACAGTCTCCCCAGTCAGCTGAGGACTTCTGCTAGCCTAGAGTCTGTTTTATACCCTCCGTTAATAACGTCAGTTTGTCCGTTGGTCAAGAGCTTAGCAATCCGGTGAGCTCCGGGCGAAACAGAGTAATATCACAGGAAGTAGTGGGGGCAGTAGAGAGCCCGAAGTGTGTAATTTCTGAAGTCCGTCCACGAAGAAGTTTATCCATCTTTATGATTCAACGGTGCCTGGTCACCGCCAGTGTTGCCAGATTGGGCGGGTGCCCACCCAATTGGGCTTGTTTTGACTTTGTCAGGTGGGTAAAAAACGCCTTGGGCGGGCAAATAAAACATGGGCTACATTGGCCAAAGTATTGTTGGGCGTTTTTTTGCTGAAGTGGGCGGGTTTTCGAACGCGATTGGGCGGAAATCACTCAATCCAATCTGGCAACACTGGTCACCGCGACAAACAACGCTGCAAAAACAGCTGGGAGGAGATCGCTAGTACGTTGGGATTATCTGTAAAGGGGTCCAAAGTAGGTGGAATCTAGCGAGGGACCGCTACGTGAGGGCTCATTAAGACAGGATGTCAAAGGCGAGCCGGGGTTGTGCCACGGGCCCAGAACATCCCATAATCCAGCGGCTGGGATGGCTGAAGGACCATATTAACAGGAGGACATCTACCAACTTTGACGTAAGTGTTCTAGTTGTGTGCATTTAAGTAGTGCAGGGCAATGAATTTATAATTAGGCTATATCTGTTCTTTGAATACAACACATTCTATACGCACACTTTGTGCTTATCTTTATTTTGCTATTGGATGCTTTAACCTCATTTGATTACGCGTGTGTTTGTTTAAATACTGCACTTTCTGTGGAAGGCCTACAGAATCTGTACATAGGTTAATTCAGGTCAGTTCTCAGTTCTGCTTTTTTTTTATTTCATGATTAGTTATGAACTGCATTGCATTACTCTGTAGGCATATGCTGTTTTTAATGTAAACATTGACAGTAAGTTGAGGTCTAATCTTCTAATATTGCTGACTTCTAGGGTGAAGTGCATGAGGAGGAACTGAAGGAGGGGGACGAGGAAGTGGGTCCTCCTTCACCATCTTCCGGGGGGGAAGGACCCTCGCAACTCCCCAGAAGAGCCACACCAACGCACCAACCACCACCACCAACAACAACAGCAGCATCAGCATCAGCAGGAGGCAGTGCAGCTACCACTCAAAGGGGATTGGTTGGGAAAAGGAAGAGGGGGGAAGATGTCGACCCAGTGGGTGCTGCCTTGCTTGGCCGACTAGATGAGCTGCGGCAGAAGGTGATTCAGAAGCAGAGCGTATATGGCACCTTCACAGCCTACCTGCAGTCTTTTCTGGAGGAGCTCCCGCCAGCTGACGCTAAGAAATTGGTGAAGGACATTCAGCACTTAATGCTGTCTTATTAATGTTGTATGTCATGTCGTATGTCATTGTTCTGTTATTCTGTTGTTCTATGTTTACATCAAGGTAGTTCTTGCACTTTAAATGGACATAACTGTTCTGTTGTCCTTTTATATTATTTTAATGTTGTTTGTCATATTGCATATGGCATGAAGTTTTCAAATTTTACAGCCACATTTCTATTTAACTTTTTCAGACACTTTTTAATAAATGAAAAAATAAAAATTTAATAAAGAACATTCGTTTGTTGTTATTTAGGTAGGCTATTGGTGGTGGTATTGTAATAATTGCTCAGTATTTCAATGACATTAACATTAACATTGAAACATTTCCATTGAACATTAGCATTGAAAATGATTCAAACATTGTGCAATGTCCCATGTCTGACATGCTGGTCCTGCCACTCAAGCCTTCCTTCATCTGTCTGGAAATACTCCTTGAATATCTCCCTAACAGCCATGCCATCCTGTGTTGCCCTAGCAGCAGTGATGCAATGGGTTCTGGTGAGGTTGGTATCACCTTCGACTATCCGTCTCCACTCTCCAGGTGCACCATCCCTATCTGCCATTCCCGGGGGGATGTACCTGCTCTCCTCAGGCAGGTCTTGGTCTCCTTTGGCCAGGAAATTCTGGAGCGCTAGGCTATACATGCCTTGGTGACTACTTCGGCTGTGTCCTCAGAGCATTCCGTTGCCTTGCCCATAATTCGCCACCTGGCAGCAAGGATACCGAATGAATTTTCAATGATTCGCCTTGCTCTGGAGTGCCTGTAGTTATACACCTTCTGGTCATGTGACAGCTGTAGAGATCCTATAAACACAATTTGTAATTTGTATTAGAAAAACCTGGCTCTTCTGCAGTAATACAACGCATATCCAAGTCAGACATTGTTTGCGGTCCGTGTACTTTTTCGTTCATTCATTATTCTATTCTGAAATGACAGACGAAAATTTAAAAAGGGCGCACCCTGGTGTTTCATTTAAAACAGCACAAGCAGAAATGACTGTATTGTGTTTTCGAAATGTATAGCCATTATCAAACAGTAGTGATAGAAAAGCCGGCTATATTCTGATCATTTTTAAATTTGTAATATTTATCTGTTCTTTTATTGAATTTCATTTGGCTGATTCTAGATTTACCCGGAAGTAAATTTCACCGCTTGCACCAGACCTGCCAAACCATTCAATGGATAATACATGGGTCACTCAATGGTATGGAGTAAATAACCCACAACTTTACAATCTGGATTTGACTGGTTCAATTAACTTTTATTTGAAGGTTGTGAGCGTTACAAAACCTCCTTACACTCATAACAGAGCAGCCACGTCCTGCGCCAATATCTTTTAGATGCTATGAAATGTCCGCATGCGTTGCATGCCTTCGCAACATCTCGCAAATTATGTTCGAATATGCCTCCAAAGATGCCATGGATGAAAATACCAAACCATAGGCTATGCGCCTACCCGCCAACTCCTTTTTCATTTTCCATGTGACTTCCAAAATAGAACTATGAATGAACAAAAAAGTACATGGACCGTTTGCAAGAATGTACTACAATATTGATATTATGTGTGTGCACTTGGAGATTTCCATGTTTCGTTTTTTAACCCTTTGAGGAGTACGGTCACATACGTGTGATTAGAACATTAACATTAGAACATCAAAATTGAGACTTCCCACTATCATGAAACAAATACTCTGAAGGACTTTTAACGTTAAGTTTTATGACAGCTAAGGAATGTTCGTGTAGAATTCTAGAAGAACAGGGAAAAATAATTCACTCCTCAAAGGGTTAAAATTCATTACACAAGTTTACATAAATGTTGTCACTCAAACTCACCTGGGTAAGGCGCATGAGATTAATTTTCTGGGGGAAAGCCTCATCCGCCACAAAAACGTGCGGGGTCAGCACCTCTGTTCCTGGCAGAGGAGCGCACCGTAGCGGTGGGAGACGGCCTTGCAGAAGTTCTGCACCGAACTTGCTCTGCGAGAAGACGACAGCATCACTCTCCTTTCCGAACGCACCAACGTCGACAAATGTGAAGCGATATTGTGGGTCGCATGCCGCCATCAAAACAAAGCTGAAATAACCTTTATAGTTAAAAAACACGGCTGCCACTGTTGGCCGGTGCTTTGATGTTTCCCATCAATGGCTCCAACGCAATTGCGGTAGTTCCACTTCTCCCAAAAGCCATCGCGGATCGCTTCCCACTGTGCGCCCTCCGGACACTTCACCTCCTCCTCTAGACCAGCCCACAGAGCCAGGAACACCGTCGCTGTGCCCAATTTGTAGCTGGCAGCTAGAGCTGTCTGGCTCATGCCAGTGGAAATGTAGCGGAGGGTCGCTGACAGCCTCTCAGTTGCGCTCACAGGCGCCCTGTGACACGCTGGATTCTGGATGAAGGGCACCACCCGGTCAAGGAGATGGTCAAAGGTCTTGGCGGTCATTCTGAAATATTCAAAATGTTTTTCCTCGTCCAGCTGACGCATTGGTAGCACCAATGATACAAACTCCCCATCTTGTATCCTCGTTGTATTGACTGGGCGCACACCCCATCGTCTTGTGCGCCTATTTCTATTCTTTTTATCATGTCAGTCTCCTCAGTAAATAGGCCTACAGCAAAATAAAAAAAAACTTCAATAGACGCCATGTTTTCTCGAACTGGTCGCAACGCGACTCGTTACCGCCCTCTAGCAGATTTCTAACGCAACAGCCATAATACGGACGGAGGCATAATAACAGCTTCGGGAGCTACGTATGGAACGGAAATGCGAATTTCGTCCGGTTCTGGAGGGGCTTTAGGTCTTGTTGGCCGTTGTCATGGGCGTATTAGAACAGCTGTATCCGGTATCTATTGGCAAAAGCACAACAACTTGACTGTCACAGCAGCTTCTATGAGTTTAGCATGCGGTTGCTTTGAATACTTTACGCCTGCTCCCTAGCTTGGCGGCACACACTCTGGCGTGCACTGCCTCGTATACCGGAGGAGTGGTTTGAAAGATGGTTTTGGAACTTAGTGGAGGTTGGGGGACTGACCTGATGTTGAATTTGAAATTAACCGACCTCCATCTGGGAATTGTCTAGACTTGCCTACTGCAGCTTTAAGTTATATTAGCTTCATTCATTTAGGATAAGTGTATGTGAACTCACCAGTGTCCTGATTTCACACATCAACACACAAGCGGTCATGGCCAAACTGGCTTCGCGCCACCAACTGGCATCGGAAGGATTTTTCCCACGCACGCATGCACACACACACACATGCTCACAGTCTGTCATGCCCAAACTGGCGTAATGCCATCAACTTGCAATAGATATTTTTGAATAATTTTGCTCGTAAATTGTTCTAGTTTTTACTAGGTTAACTTTTGTCTGTCCTATTTTCTTCTGTACACAACCTGAAAACTGTACACCGAAATGTAGCATGCTGTACCCTTTGACATACAGTCAGAGGAAAAAGTTTGTACGCCTTTTGGAAATGTTTACATTTTTGATTAAATTGGTCATAAAATATGGTCTGATCTCTCCAACAACCTCAAGAATGAACACTGTCTGCTTGAACTAAAACCACTCAAACAATTACATGTCATCATATTTTTATTGACCATAACATGGAAACATTAACAGGACAGGGAGGCATAAGTAAGTACACCCTATTATTCAGTAGCTGGTTGACCCTCCTCTGGCTGCAATAACTTGCACCAGACGTTTCCTATAGTTGCAGATTAGATGCACACAACGATCAGGAGAAATATTGCACTATTCCTTTTTGCAAAACTGTTGCAACTCAGCAACAGTTGGATGGCTTTCTTGAGGTCATGCCACAGCATTTCAATTGGTTTAGGTCAGGGCTTTGACTGGGCCATTCCAAAACGTGAATTTTGTTCTTCAAAAACCATTCTAATGTTGACCTGCTTGTGTGTTTAGGGTTGTTGTCCTGTTACAGGATCCATCCTCTTTTGAGTTTCAGCTTTTTGACAGATTGCCTAAGGTTTTTCTGCAAAATATCTTGATATACTTGAGAATTCATTTTCCCATTGACTATAGCCAGTTGTCCAGGTCCAGAGGCAGCAAAGCAACCCCACACCATGATGCTACCACCTCCATACTTAACGGTGGGGATGAGATTTTGGTGATGGTGTGCTGTACCAGCTTTCCTCCAGACATGATGTTTTGTCTTCCCCCCCAAACAATTCAACTTTGGTTTCATTAGTCCACAATATGTTTTTCCAGTGGCACTGGGAAGCATCCAAATGCTTTTTCGCAAACTCTAAACGAGCAGAAATGTTCTTTTTGGACAGCAATGGCTTCCTCCGTGGCCTTCTCCCATGAATCCCATTCTTGTTCAGTGTCTTTCTTATAGTAGACGTGTCAACAGAGATGTTTGCATGTTTCAGTGATTTCCTTAAAGGGGAACTTCCATCGTTATTTTTATGAATATTTCTGAGCCACCACTATGGTTGAATGGATTGTGCGTCATTTCTGTGAAAAATTATGTCCTAGATCTCTTGTTTGACGCTGTTTTCTGTAAGCTATAACAGGTCTAGTGGTTGAACGACTGTTTTTTCCAGTGTCCCTCGTGAATATCCATGACGTGTCAATAAGCCACCTCTGATTGGGCAAATTCGCAGTCTTTTGCTCACCTAGCTTCTGTCCACCAATCCTTTGGGATGTGGGCTTGCCATACATGGCTCTGGGCGGGGCTTACGACCTAGTGACGTAGATAGGTTTAGCATGCTCTGATCCACTCGTTTTGGTTAGCTCGAACCTTCAATGACCAGTAAAACCATGAGGGTCGAATTTCACATCTTGGAATGCTGCGTGCATATATTGCTTGTTGTGACCCACCACATTGTAAATAGAGCTACTAAAAGTGTTTTTTGATGGAAGGACCCCTTTAAGTATTCAGCAGACACTCTTGGATTCTTTTTTACCTCATTGATGATGACTCGCTGTGCTTTTGGAGTAATCTTCACAGGGCGGCCACTCCTTGGCAGAGTAACAATCGTTCCAAACTGTCTCCATTTACACACAATTTTTCTAACTGTAGACACATGGATACCAAGGGTCTTAGAGATTGTTTTATAACCCTTTTTAGCTTTATACAAATCAATTACTTTCTGTCTTAAGTCTTCAGACAGCTCCTTTGTGTGAGGCATGATGCACAGAACATGCCTCTCATCAAAGCACACCTTTTAACATGGTTTGCAGTGGGGTGGGTTGCTTACAACACACCTCAGTGATTGGACTTCAGGTTGGCTCACCCCTGAGTCAAATTGTCTAATCATCAAATTAACTAATTAACTCCTGGAGGAGCCTTAGCTAAGGGTGTACTTATTTATGCCTCCCTGTCCTGTCAATATTTCCATCTTATGGCCAATAAAAATATGATAAAATGTAATTGTTTGAGTGGTTTTAGTTCAAGCAGACAGATTTGTTCATTATTGAGGTTGTTGGAGAGATCAGACCATATTTTATGACCAATTTAGGAAGTAATGTAAGAAATTCCAAAGGGTGTACAAACTTTTTCCTCCGACTGTACCTACTATTTGTAGTCAGAAACATTGGTTCCATTTCAAATATTTTTATGTTGATAAAATGATTATAATTCGAAACAGCACCTCAGAGTTTTTAATTTTGACTTTCACCACACCATGGCTTTCACCACTAACTTCTGATGGTAAAAGCTGGCAAAATTGTCCATTTATTGAAACATAACTAATCATGAACATTTCCTGATGACTGTTTTGAGCCACAACTCCAGTTTGAATATACACAACAGGTCATTTTATAACAGTGTTATACAGATTTGATTGTAATCATATTCTAACACATCAAAAGGACAAGGAGACAGATCGGGAGCATTAGATGGAGCATAGCAAAGTTTTTTGTTAGACATCTTTCCTTCCAAAGAATGCTAAAATTATATACACATCCTTACAGCATTAACCACATTCAAAAAGTACCACAAAAACAGTCCTTCATAGGACATATAATGGGAGACAAAGTATGAAAAAATAAAGCACATACTAGTAGTATATTGAATAGGTCTTAATGTAGCTGCTGGAGTGACAGCAGAGGGCACAACGTGGACTAAGCACAGCAAAGAGCACAGGATCAGGACATGAAGCTGAAACATGCTTTTTGCAGTCAATTGTGTGCAGTGTCCTTCTCAGTCTGTACAGTTCAGGGGTCTAAGATTCCCTTCAACTGAAAAAGGACCAAAATTATCTGAAAACACATGGCAGCTTTGCATTCACACTGATATGGCTTTATTGGCTCAGTGCGCTGGATTTTTATGAAAATGTACTTAAAACAGACCTGGCACCATCACACTGAGTTTTAGTTATACAAAACCCAAAAGGATATATCTGGAAACAGAAAGAAAACAGATGCTGCAAATAATGATGGAAAAAGAGCCATTGTCACTTGTGTTTTGCTTGATCTAAATTAGCTGCATTAGCCTACCAAGCCACACATTAACGACTTGAAGGTTGCTGAAAGACCATGCAGATTCAAAGGGCAACAAATGCACAGAATGCACACATAGGCAACTGAATGTGACAGCAGTCAAACCTATAAGGACTTTTGATAAACCCCACCTGGAGGTTCAAAGACAGTGTTCAAGATGGACAAAAACATAAAGCAAAGGTCTGAAAAGATTGAACTGAACAAGTCAAAAAAAAAAAAACTAAGCTCAGACATGAGAGACCTTCTGAGACTCTCGTGCTTGCTTTATGCTGTAAAGCCATTTGATGACACGGGCATTACGTTCCACTGCTGAGATGCCATAGGGAACACGTTCACCAGCACCGTCTTCCTCCTCATCTGACAGGTCATCGTTACTGTGCCGTGACTGATCACAGTCAGAGCTGATCATACTAGCACTACGAAAGTTGAGTGAGACAATATCTGAGTTGGCACGAGCAAAGCTCTCCACACCCACACTCTCAAGTTCCTCAGGGTCCAGCCCACAATAGTTGAAGAAACGTTCCACATCAGCACCAGCCCGAGCATAGCGGTCACTCAGATCAGACTTAGAGCGATGAAGAGAAGGTCGTCGTGCAACAGAGCTACCGAGCTCTAGCTCTAGGTCTGTTGTGGTGGCTGTAGGGAGTGGGAGAGATTCCCTTGCTGGGGAGCAGAGCACATTGTCACAACCAGCTAGGCCCTGGGGCCTGGGTTTGGGGGGTAATGGTGGGGCAGAGCTGCTACTGCTACAGGCCATATTCAGTGGCTTCCCGTTGCATAGGCGACGAATGTCAGAGGACGAATGAGAGGAATGGAGAACAGAGCACCGCTGCCCCTCAGCTTGTTCCTCCAGTAAACGGCGACTCAGGTTTAAGTTACCTCCCTGCTGAGGACTACGTCTGCCTGTCAAAGGATCCAGTGATGTCCCTGGGACTTTCAATGACTCAGTAAAGGATTGTCGACCAAGCTCTGAGGACTCTGTCATATCTCGATGTGGAGCCCAACTTCGGCTGCAAGGTTTGTGAGTAGCCATTCCTTTGGTAGGAGGACCCTCAGATGATGAAGAGCTGTTAAGGATGTTTTTGAGGATCTCCAAATTGAGATTCTCTCGCTTAGTAGTGGTTGCACAAGTGTCTGATTTGGCGTTGTTGTTTGAGGCCTTTAGGCTGGTGCTGCTTATACCACCACCCCCACAAGAGCTCCGCTTAACAGGTGCAGGGCACACTGGCTGTTTGGCCAAGACAGATGGTTTGACAGGTTCCTGCTTTGCATTTATAACTTCCTGACTCTTAACATACTTAGCTTTATCTGCCTCAAGCCGTTCCACAGCACTCAGGCGTTTGGGGTTGGGTTCAGTCTGCCTGCGAAAGTAGTCAGGCCCTTTATTGAGGATACGAAGTGGAACAGCTGAGGCATAGGTGGCCCCCTGACTGGTAGATTTGCCATCTGGCTGCAGTGTCTCAGTGGGCATAGCGTCAGCACGAAGGTGGGGGTGTGCTGGTGTCCCAGTGGCCGCCGTGATGGGTGAAGGGGCTGCGAGCTGTTCACCACAGACACAACCATCAAGCCAGGGAATGACAAATCATCAACATCTGTTTCCAGCTGTTAGAAGCAGGGCCTCCTGTCTTCACCAAGTTAAGGCACTCCTCCAAGTCTAGCGCTGTGGTCAGTCTACTTGATTGTTCCTCTCCCACGACCAAGCAGAGCAGCTGAAACACGGGAAAAAGAGAACAAACCTTGTCAAGACCGTCTGACATCACAGTCCTAGCAACAATAGCAACAATGACTGTTTACTAATTCAGGAAACCAGACACAAACTTAAATATAAACACATGCATAGTGCCCTACACATGTCTAACAATAATTATACGTCTAGCATTACATAGCTGTACATGGTATGACCACCACAGAATGTGTCCATGTCCTGGAAGAAGAAAATAAAGCACAATTTTTAATTGTTTTGAATACTCAAGTTTTTTTCCTTCTTATATTCTATTTAAGTTAAACTTTTTATTCTGTGTTCTTACTTTATTTATTAAACGTATTCTTTATTTTATTTGTTAAACTTATGTTTTATACTACTTGTTATCTTTTACGTATTTTATGTAATTGTTATACCATTCTTTTATATGTTGTTTTGTGATCCTGCCATGTTTATTGTACTAGTCTGTTTCATTATTGAAGCACACCGAGTCTGTGCCTGCCATATACTATGTGCTGTACAAATTAATGGAAGATTTTTTTTTCTGCTGGTTTTATTTCGTTGGATGGAATATGTAACATGGAATGACCAACAGCCAAAGCAAAATGTAATTCTGTGAAACAATACCCCTACAGCCCAAATTTCATTAAACCTGACATGCTTCCAGAGGTCTTTTACCCTTCTAGCTTGCAGTATGTATTTTTCTTAACACAGTGCCCCAGTTAGTTCTATGTAGGAAACACAAAGACACATAAGCAGAGCAGAGGTCTTAACTGATCAGTCTCAAGTCCTGTCTCCCATTGTCAGCTTGCAGAACTTAGACAAGACTAACTTACCAGACTTGACTTGTACATTTGCCTGTTCAATGAAATTAAAACAAGGCCACTAACGTAGAAGGGGAAAGTGATAAGTGAAGAAGCATAGAAAAGAAATACACAGTGGCATGATAAATAATAAATGGGTTACATACATTGGCTGTGAATATTATTAATACTGCACATTTGAGGTAGGTATTCAACAAGGGCTGGCGATGGAGTTGTGATTTCTCTCTGTAGCCTTTTCCTATCAGCTGCTATACAGAAAAGTGTATGCCATACAGCATGCTCTCGACTGTGGCCTGGTAGGACACCAAAAGGTTGCTCTGCAGTCTGTTTCATGTGTATAGATGCCATACATAGAGGGCTGAGCACACAGTCCTGTGGAGAGCCGGTGCTGGGTGTCAGGGTGGATGATCTCCTGTTGCCAATCTTGATAGACAGTGGGAAATCTGTGAGGAAGTTTTTGATCCAGGCACACATGATAGGGGTAGGTCCAAATCAACCAGCTTGGCTGTGAGGATATCCCGAATTATGGTTTTAAAAGCTGACTCAAGACTTTTAGACTTTCAACTGGTTTTGACCTCATGCACTCAGCTAATCTATTAACCATTTCATTGAAAGAGCAGGATTTAATTAGCCTGGTAAACCAGCCCAGAGAACTGTTTAAGGAGTTTCATTTGTGGAAGAGACGTTGTGGCACTACTCCCCACGGGGTTTGGGAAAAGTTTAATCTTCCAGCTTGTTCCATTAGTTGTTAGTCTGTTAGTTTCCAGAAAGCTTTATAACTTCCTTCACAATCCAGCGCATTGCATATGTCACGATTACACTTAACGGTTAGGTAAATGCAGATCCGTTTAAAATTTCAGCAGAGTCCTTCAGGAAAAAAGTGTTTCTCAATACAGCACAGCCAGACACTCTGTACAAAACAAAGTGAAGTACGAGAGGCTGGTTTACCAGGCTATGATTTAATCCCAATTTCAAAAATGTTCTGAACTAGCATATTAATGGCTAAATGAAACGGAAAGGTTCTCAATGACACAACTGAAAAATTACATGTACTGATCATGGATTATATGTACATGTACATGATGTACAGGCTGTTATGACTTTAGTTAATTAATATATTATGTTTATTCTTAAGGCACTTAAAAGTTGAGACATTTGATTACTGGTTTAAAATTATGATTTGTCTATTACTGATATGCATATATGGAGTTAATGAACTTATATAATGGGTGAAAGTTCAGTAGCCATACTACAGTTCCCATAATGCATTTAGTGACATGATGTGTTTGGTGCAGTCCACAACAGATGTAATGTATACACAATTTCTGCAAGTAAAGACACCAGTTATCTATTATTTGCTCGTTAGCTACATTTACTGAACATTGCTTAGTGCTGATACCCGGGAGCCTAGTCAGAAGATGACAAAGAAATGGACGAGCAGCTGGACAGATTAATAAAGAAACATCAGACAATTAGAGGAGCCACAAAGAGTCTCCTGCAAAGTATCAACACAGAACTTAGCCATGACACTGCTGATGTGGTACAATTGTGTGAGTTACTGGCGAACTTTACTTATACTAAAGAAGAAACATTGTTGGACCTCATAAACCAAGGAATCGAACATGAAATTGCTGTGAAATCACAAACACGGAGGAATATAAGGAATGAGTTATCACAATGTGGATGTGTGCACAAAGAGTGATACAGGCTCATTAAAGCATGAATAGCCCTAAAAGGGGTGCAGCAGAGACACAAAAAAGCCAGAACTCTGTAAAGTTACCAAAGTTTATCATTCAACGTTTCAGCCGTGATGTGAGTTTATAGGAGAGACTTTTGGAACCAATTTAAAATGGCTATACACAAAAATGACATGTCATGTAAAAAGATCTGAATTGTGAAAGCTGCAGCGCCATTGAGATACTATTTCAGATAAGACAGTAGCAGGACTAATGCTAACAGGCACCAAATATACCCATGCACTGGAATTACTGAAGGAGAGATATGGTAGGAAAAATCTCATTCTGAAAGCTCACATGACCAAATTGCTGAATCTTAGCCCTGTGAAGAAGGCTATTACCATTATTACATTACCATAACATCACACTTAGCGGACGCCCTTATTCAGAGCCATTAGCCTAGGTACTGTGTCAGAGACTCATGGCAGTCTGCTCTGCCCAATCCTGAGACAGTTAATCCCAGAAGACATAGCTCTTCAGTACAGTGGGAAAAAGATGAGAGTCGTGAATGGAGTGTTACAAGGTGATGAATTTCCTTCAACCTCAGCTGAGAAAGGGCAATGTACCTGAATGGCGAGAAATCCTGAAGGCCCTTGCATCCATTGTGGTGAGCATTGAAATTTTTTTAATATTGAGTTGGCATGAAATAACCCCAAAGGATTTCATTTTTATTGCATTTCACAGTTGTAGGGTACTTCTTCCTAATAAGAATTAGATGCATCGGATAACAGTTTTTTTCAAGGTGCTGTTTACAGATGATGTACACCAAATTTCTTCAAATTAACATAAATGCTATCAGAGTTTGTTTACTTTTATTTTCAGTATTCAAAAGAAAAAAGAAAAATAAAATAACAATAATAATAATAATAATAAATATAGCCAACAGGAAGGGGCATGTTGTAATGTATTTGGTGCGGGTCGTCTCAGGAAATGTGGGGAAAATGTTATTGTTTTGTAGTTATTAGCCAAAATGTAATGAAAAAAATTACAAAACAGAATGTGCTTTAAGAGGTTAGAATAGAAGAAGGTTAGAATAGTGGCCCTACATGGCAAATTTGATGTGATAATGACTCTGGCCAAGATACCAGTGCTTCACAATTTTCCTTAGGTGGATCTACACCCCAAACGACCATTTATGTACTGAGTACTCCTCGTCAAACCTCATCTTTACAGATTTTTTGGTCTTGTTGGTTGCCACAAAAATTGATTTTAACTTCAGATTTCGTAAGGCACACCCTACACAAGAAATTTTACACAATGTGTTGTGGTCTTAAAGAATGTTGTGCCCATTGACCTGTCCATGCCTACTTCCAATGATGAAACTGTCCAAATTTTAAAACAAAATCAAGTTGAAGTGCAAAAAACAGCATGAACAGGATTCACTGCTACTTGATGGGAGAAGTATCGACATAGAATGCCATACGACTAGCAGCTCACACCATGATTTCCAATTCAGGAGTCCACAAGTTAGACCTACACAGCACAAACATTTATAACCAAGATTTTTGAACGTGAGGCCCATCAAAACATTTTAGTACACTTGGCTGTTCCAACTCTAATAATATTTCCATTTCATACTGCAAAATTCAATACCATGTGGTAGTCATACTGTGTAACGCTGTGCGGTACATCTAGATTTGTCATTTTTTGAAATGAGATTGATATTTTTTGGAAAATCACATTTTTGAACCCATCCCTAGTTAAATGCAACCCAATTCATTTTTTTTTTGGTGAAATGTGGTACAATTCCGATCTGCCACATGAATGTGTAAACAGAAAAAAATGCATACACTGCATTAAAAAAACGGGATTGTCGTGGAAGTTTAGGTTTATGACTGCACACAGAAATTTGCAGGCAACAGCTAAGGTTAAGGCTAAGTTTTTATTAGTTTTGGCCTTTCGTCCACACAACGCCAGCATTTCGGGTGACCGAAAACAGTGTTTTTTTAGAAAACAGATTACAGAGTGGAAAAATCTGACATTGCGTCATTGCATTTTCGTGTAGACAATAAAACCACAGCTTTTTGAAAACGATGATGTTACCGCCTCTTCACCTTCATGTGCACACCTCACAACATCAACTTTTGAACTTCAAACTTTTACAAACAAGTTGTTGTCGAATAAATTGTGGTTTAATTACCCTGCAATGTAGGCTGGCTGTTATGCACTTGTTTTTATCCTTTGCCATTAAATATGCTGTATGGCTTTCATTATGATTAATTAATTAAAGACAAATGTAAGTTAGGGTGGGGTGGGGTGGGGGGGGGGGGGTGTTACCCCAGGTGACAAGATATTAGGGAAATCTCTGGTATACCAATCTCTGGTATAAATAGATCAGGGTCAGTAAAGCATAATAATAGACTCTTAAATGTTAGCTTGAATTGATTTATTTCATCAAACTCTGCTAGATTAATTACTATGTATGTTATTAGCAATGGACACTGTTATGTACACAATTTATTTCAACAATTAGTTTTAATCAGGCTTTGTCACAAAGGTAAAATGTGCATGCCATGCAAACATCACAGGCTCCGAAAGCTCCACCACTGTGCATGACTACAGTGACCATTTTTTTGGTCTTGTTTAAATGCACAGTGGATGAGTTAAACGAGCATCTCGCAGCAATGCGCTCAACGGGCAGAAATGATGCTGGGTATGTTGTGTGTGTTCCCTGGAAGCTCCAAACTTCTATTGGCTTTCCATAAAAATGTGCCTGGATGGGGATAAAGCCAGGAAACTTGCTCATTTACATGTTTGAATGCAGTACCTTCTGACACAACATTAACAACTAGAAAAGCACTCAGTTTTTTATTTTGTCAATGGGATTTCCCATGTTAATTTTCCATTTTTTTGTAAGGTAACCAAAGAACTGATTTTTACCTAGAAGGAATCACCTTGAGGCAGTGAGAATACCAGTATACTGTAAACATTTCAGACCGATATGTTCATGGGTTTTTGAGACAGCAGATAAATGACAGCAAAAACAACCTCCTTGGTGGATGTAACCATAAACTGCTTTATAATAGCTGCTAGAGAGTAAAGGGTGAATTCCTCCGCACTTGTTCATATCAAAGACACAAGGTTGACTCACGAGTTCTTCCATATAACAATGACCTCACGCGTGATTGCAGGTGCCGTCTAGTCCTCGTCCAAGCATGGACGAGACATCAGACATGTTTTTATTCCTGTATTTAGACCTTTTCCTGTGTGTCTTCATAACTCAGAGACAAATTGTAGGCACAACCAGAACCGGAGTAAGAGTAAAAATTGAAAGAGTATGCTTTCATTCTGCTGTATAAGGAAATAGATAGGCCTATGTTAATAGATTCCAACCTTAACCGTACATTTTCTTTTCACAAACGCCTTATAATGACGCTGTGACCTTCTAATTGTTTGGAGCTATGTCTGTAAGTCTAGATTTTTATATGATAATGACGCCATTGTATGTAACTTACTGTTTTCTGCTTCCTTGTTTAATATTACTGTAACTTACAGTTTTTATTTATAGCACTCTTATTTCATTGTTTTCCAGCTGCCTCTAAGACATTACGAGTCGATCAAGAAAAAGGAAAGACTTATTAGATTAGAACAGTTTTTGGCAAATGTGACTATTTTTTGGGTGCATTAATAGTGTCAATATGCATGGCACGGTATTGATTGTTTTTACTGATTGATTTACAGCTGCTGGAAGCTGGAGTGTGCTAGCTGAGGATGAGGTGGAAGTTTGCCACCACAGACCTGATGTCTGATGAAGAAGATTATGGGCCCTATTTTGCCACGGCGCATTGTGCATTCGCGACATGCGCATGCTGTCATTGCTATTCTGTGCCAGCGCATCGTTCATTTTTTCAGGCAAAAAAAACAACGTTGTTGACATTGCGTCGTGACTGGCGTGTCAGCGAAAAAAAGAGGTGTGGTCTGGCGCAAAGCGCACCAGATGCTATTATGAGGTCGCAAAATTTTCCTATAGCAGTGGCGGTTGTATAGTGTTTTACGCCCCGGGCGAGACCACAGCTATTTTACGCTCAAAATACATGCAAGCGGGCGGGCGGAACGTTCTATTCATTTCAGTTGGGAGGCGGCAGATGGTGACGTAGATCAGCGAGGCGGGCGGAAAAGTTGAAATCTGCTTAACTTTGTGCAAATGAGGAGCGGTGTTCGCCGAGCGGTAACCAATGACATCGTTTCAAATGACGTTCCATTCCTTTCAGTTGGAAGGCGGCAGGGGGTTTGATAAACATTTAAAAATGGACATGCATAAAATTTAAAACAGTGCCGTTAATTAACATTATATTAACATTCAAAAACAAAGTAATCATTACCATTCAGGATTGTTTATCATTTTAAACTTCATGTCTCTTCAACTGACGGTTGGTACACGCCCACTCAACGCGGAGAAAGCGGGGCGAAAGCGGTAAATTTCGCTTGCATGTATTTTGGGCGTTAGGGTTGCACAATGGTGTGAACCCCGATGCACCTGCTGTTGCGCCAGAGAGGCAAGCTGAACTGGCAGAAAAGTTGCAACATGTATAGCCTGTATAGCCATGTATGTTTATGTTTTAGTAAGCAAACAGGCACAAATAATGAGAGTATAGCAATGTTCTGCAGTTTATTTAGGCTACGTTTTCTTTTGTCGTTTTAAATAAACAGCGATTGCATTGTTCTGCAGTTTATTTACGATTTCTTTTGTTGTTTTAAATAAACAGTGTGGCAAGTTGTAAGAAATGAAATGGACAAATCATCAAAAAGAAAACTTGATGGACCTCCACCTTCCGTTTATTTTTTATGTTTCCTTTGAGTTTAAAGCTTTTGTTTCCCCGTCTTCTCACGTTGTTGTACCACTTTCGGCGCTGTTCGAAAGTTCTCTTCTTGCCAAAGGAGGACACAATTACTGAAGATATTTCCTCCCATACGTCTTTGACCCACGGAGGTTTGGGGGGATTCTTTCCATCCCCGAATATTAACTGCTCACGCGCTTTTACTTCATGCACGAGCAGATCGGTCTCCCCCACCGAAAAGCTCCTCCCGTCCGGGTAAATCCGCCATGGTAATTGCAACAGGCCATTAACAATAAAGGGAATGAGAGTATAAATTCTCATTGGTTAATTGTATGTTACACCCAAAACACACCCATGACTAATGAAGTAATTTAAGACCAACCCTTTTGAACAATGCGCCTGGGGCAATGTTCACTTTTCCCGCTGTCAAAATACCAAATGGGGTCGGGAACGTCCCTAAAGCAACTAGCGCTTCAGACTTTAGACAATGCGCATATGATCGTGAAAATAGAGCCCTATATAATTTACGGGGTGTTTGGAAGGATTGTGTGACGTCTGTCGTTTCTCAGACAGGAGCTAACCAAGCTTTGTGCCATGCTGCAGTTGAGATCAGAGGCAAATTCGAAGTACAGGACAACACACCACTGATGTTTGAGAAATTGACAGAATTCAGACAGAATCCCGAGAGTTACCTACAGCTCAGAGGCAGCAAACACACTTCATGGACCTGTAACTGTGTTTTGGGGTTCTCATGAACTTTATATTTGTGCAGATCTCCTACACTGTACAGACATACATACATACAAAGTTTACATTTGTACTAAAAAAGCTTTCTTTGATTAACCATTTTGTATAGGTGTGTGTTGTATAAATAAAGCTCTTTTTTAAATGAATAAATGTTCCTGGCAAATTTTCCCTTCTTCAATAAATTCATATAATTCGTGGTAATAATAGTGCAGTCCATATAATAACAGTGGCATGAATATACAACCTATGATATGAAAATTATTATTTATTTTTTTATTGTGGTTTACATTTATAACCCAGGGTGACCAATAGATGACCAAATCTTCGCCCAATCACAAGTGATTTTTGTTGTTTAAAAGTGGAGCTCTCATCCAGTAAGGCCAGACAGGTTTCGCTGCTATTCGTATGCTAATTGGGGTCATTAGCACCCTCCCGCAAGCTCTTCACATGTCATGGCTCATTTCCAACAATATATGGCACAGACTGACTAAAATTTCTTGCAATAATTGGTTGTAGTAGAGTGCGTGGTGCATGTGCAGTAGCCTAAGCATCCCTGATGTTTTAGGTGATAAAGTAAACAAGATAATTGGATATGGGTCACCATATTGAAATTCTTGTAACCGCAAGGTGAAAAAAAATCAGCAGTGTTGGGCTAGTTACTCAAAAACTGTAATACACTACTGATTACTTACTACTGTCATTTTAAAGTAATGCCTTACCTTACAATATTACTCAATTTAAAAAGTAAGGCATTACACTACTTTTACATTACTTTTAGTTACTCTCGCCAAAATGACTGGAAATAAGGATTTGGCATCCCTAGCACATATCTCTCATGTGTCATGAATTTCACCCAGGAGGTGTTTTGTGAGCCTGTAGACTGAAAACTAACATGAATTGCTTCTTACCTACCTATAAGATATATTGTCCTTTCCCTTCTACCACAGCAGGCACACCAGCATTGTAATGTGTAATGCACTGTAACGTTGCAATTGTAACTAGTAATTTATTACCGATTTTCTTCCCTGTAATGCCTTACATTACTGCGTTACACCAAAAAGTAATGCATTACAGTAATTAATTACTTTTGTAATGCGTTACTCCCAACACTGAAAATCAGATAGGCATTAAAATGGAATTAGACAACAATACCTGCAGTGTGAAATAGGCCATAGTATGCTACCTAAAGTGTCCTCCACCCAAGCTATTTTTCTCCAGGGGTTCTCTAGCGTTAGGATAATTTTTCCATGATGTTACTTTCATATATTTTCCATTTAAGAAAAAAGAAAGACTCTGCCAACCATTTGTCTTTTAGGTTAAAACCCCCATTTGAGAAACACTACCTGACTACCCTGTCTGAGAATACTGACAAAAGAAATTTTTCAAACAAGATAGTTGGAAGCATAGTTTATAGATAGTTTTTTGAGTGTGTAGAGTTGCTTCCTTTTACGTTCCCTTTCTCCTCAGGCTTCTACAGAGTGTCATTAGGGAATAACACCTACAAAGCAAAAAGCGCAGGGGTGCCCACTATGTCGATCGCGATCGACCAGTAGATCTGGAAGGCAGTGCTAGTAGATCACGGCATAAAAATAAATAATAATAATAATAATACTTTAACATGTAGGCCTAAGCATATCATTGGTCCTCCCTTTTTTCCATTTGCAACTTAATTAACGTAAAGGACGGCCAGTCCGCTGTTGTCTAAAACTTTGTTAGGTTACCATAACTACAGCAGTTCGCTATTAAAGTTCCGCGCTCCGCTCTAGAATCTTTGGTTCCCAGTGAGGTTTATGCGAATGTATCAAGCTATCATTGCTATCCCAAAGAAAGGAAATGTGGAGAGGGACTATCGAACTGTTCATATAAAACTATGACAATGACCCCCCCCCTTCCTTGAGGTAGCAGATTTCTTTAAAAACAAGATAATATCTTCAATCAAAGCTCTTGAGTTATCAATTCTGTTATAAGGCGCTGTGAAATGATGCGTCATGATCTGACACAGCAGCTTTGGAGGGACATTAAGGACTGCAAATGTTTCTCACTGGAATTTGACGAGTCTACAGAAAAGTGGTACAATTGCGCATTTTCATTCAGATGGTGTTTTGAGATATGACAGCCAAAGAGGAGCTGTTAACAATACCACTCATGAAGGAACACACGCAGGGAGAGGACATGTTCCAGATTTTCAAAAACTTTGCGGATAAAAACTCCCAGTGTGTAAACATAATACAGCAAGAAGCATTATGCGCAGCTCTGTCTGGAGATTAAGGGGTTTCTTCTTGTCACCAAACATGCGGAACCCGATTTGCATTTTTAACTGATCTTAGTTTCTAACTAACATGTTAAATGAACTTAATTTGAAGCCACAAGGAAAAAACTAAAACGTGGTCAACATGATCAGCTCAGTTAATGCATTCAAACGAAAAATGAAATTGCTGTCCTCAAAGTTGCAGCGCCATGATTTGGGAAACTTCCGAAACCTTGCATCGGAGCTGGAGAAACAAGGGAGGGTGTCTGTGCAAATTGACAGTGTGCGCTACACTAAGCAGATACAAAATGTCCAGTCAGACTTTGACAAACAATTTCAAGACTTTGCTTTACTCGAGCCAATCGCTACATTTATGTGCCATCCATTTGGGGAAGATACTCACTTCAGAAATTGCAACACTGTTTCACCTGAAAGCGTCTGACGAGATGCTGTGACTACACTCTAACATTGAGCACATGGACAGGGCACATGGACAGTTTTGGAATTTACTTACACAGGAAAAGTACCCAAACATGAGGAAATGTGCTACCTCCTTGACTGCATTATTCAGCTGTACTTATTTGTGAGAGTCAGCCTTTTCCCACATGAAGGTTATTAAAGGGGTCCTTCCGCTAAAAAACACTTTGAGTAGCTCTATTTACAATGTGGTGGGTCACAACAAGCAGTATATGCACGCAGCACTCCAAGACGTGAAATTCGACCCTCATGGTTTTACTGGTCATTGAAGGGTCAAGCTAACCAAAACGAGCGGATCAGAGCAGGCTAAACCTATCTACGTCACTAGGTCATAAGCCCCGCCCAGAGCCATGTATGGTACGCCTACATCCCAGAGGAAGAACAGTGGACAGAAGCTAGGTGAGTGAAAGACAGCGAATTTGCCCAATCAGAGGTGCCTTATTGACACGTCATGGATATTCACGAGGGACACTGGAAAAGCCAGTCGTTCAACCACTAGACCTGTTCTAGCTTACAGAAAACAGCATCAAGCAAGAGATCTAGGACATAATTTTTCACAGAAATGACGCACAATGCATTCAACCATAGTGGCGACACAGAAATATGAATAAAAATAACGATAAAAGTTCACCTTTAAGTTCCACCGTTCCACCATGACTGATGATCATTTGGAGGCCTACTTGAGGCTCGCTACCAGCAGCTACTGTCCGGACTATGCAACCCTGTCTGACTCTCTCCAGTGCATCATCAGATTAAGATGGTAATAAACAATTAAAAATGCATGAGAGCTGTAAAGATTCATTGCAAAGTTATACAAATGTATTAGGTTCATGCATGTATTTTATTATACTGCATATATAATGGAACATGTATAAAAATGAACAAACTGCATTAACATACATATAAAACACATACTGAGTGATGTATTATTATTATTATTAGTAGTAGTAATAGTAGTAGATCATTTTGACATGGTAAAAGTAGCTCACGAGACAAAATATTGTGGGCAGCCCTGCTCTAGCGCCACCAACAGGTCAAAGCTGGACATGTGTTCATGTAGGTAATCTTTGATCTGTCCACTCAATTTTCCAAACCTTGGTGTCAGTGGAATCCTTGGGACAAGCAGAGTTCAATGAACCCTATGAATTTCTGGGTGCAATCTTTTTCACCATTTTCAAAAATTTCAAAAGTGAAACAATTTTCAGGTCACAAATTTTGCCCAAATTTCCCAACTTGGCAAACAATCTTCAGACCAAGCCTAACAAAGGAACCTATGTGGCAATGTATTCAGTAAAAGTGTTTGCGTGTCACAGCCAATCAAATTGGGTGGCGAAGCTGGCAAACAGGAAGTGAGGTCATATCACGGAAACACGTTGATGTATTGCAACCAAATTTGTTGACATGACTCTTGACGTCACAAAAGGTCATGACAAATGTGTTGCAGTTTAGCCACAAGGGGGGGGCTGTAATGAGCAAAATTGTGTTTTGGCTCATATCTCTTAATTTGTTTTTATAGAAGACATTATTTTGATTTCTGGTCATAGTTTGGCATGGCCCTTTCAGGCATCTCACTATTCAGGAAACTGAGCAAATATCATACGCAGACCAAGCCTCACAGAGGAACCCCCCTGGCGATTTGATCAGCAAAAGCGTTTGCATGTCACAGCTAATTGCATTCAGGTGGCAAATCTGCCAAACAGGAAGTTAAGTCCATCTCCGGATGATTTTGATATACCCAAAAGCACTTGGGACCCAACTTGGAGCAGCCATGCCATTAGAGGGTGCTGTTATGAGAAAATATATTTTTGCTTATAACTTTTGAAGTGTTATTTATTAATAATTCTTGAGTGAGTTTGTAAACCAAAGGGTCTCAAGACCAAAACATGCAAGGTTCTCATACTAACCTGATTACAGTAGCTGACATATTGGATATTTAAAAAAAAAAAAAAAAAAACTAAATTTGCATAGGCCACAAGTCCTGCTCAATCATTGTGAAATTTGACTGAGAGGATCTCAAGACCAAGCCTAATAAACATAGCAGTTGTTTGGTCAGTGAAAGTGTTTGCATGTCACAGCCAACCAAAATTCATGGTGAAGTTGACAAACAGAATGTAAGGTCATATCACAGGAAGAACTTCACATATGCCAACCAAACTTGATAGAGGCACTTGCTAGAAGGCACTGTTACATGAAAAAATGTAAAAGTTATGTCACGGCCAATGCTTGGCCCCCTTATTGCTGCTTGCAGCTTTATTTATTGGAGGCCAAGCAGTGAAGCTGCTGGAACCCATTGTTTTAGTACATTTTCTTCTCATTATTATTATTGTTATTGTTATTATTATTAATATTATTATTATTATTATTATTAAGGCCTGGGAACCAGAGGTGCAGACTGTGGTTATATGGCACACACGTCAGATACCCAGCCTCTGATGTGGCCCAGGGACACTGCAGCGCCCCTGTTGTTACAGAGGCTCGTGGTTGTCATACACATTTTTAGCTACATGCACAAAATTTGGTAGGTGGGTGCATCTCACTAGGATGAATAAAAAAAGGTCAATACAGTGGCATGGCCACACCCAACAGAAAGTGAGATAATATAGAATGAGGAAATGTGTCACCAATTCATTATGCAGTGTTTGACAAGAAGGAAACTTCACAAGTTCATGACTATGAACATATCTATGTGAGTGAAAGGGCAGTCTGGCATAGTCCCACCATGTGGTAGCAGAATGAACTGTTTTAAGATGTGGTAAAGCTACACGGTACATAAGATACATTAGATGTATGTGAGATTTGGTACACATAATGTGAAGGTGGTGCAGATGTTAAATTTTAAAGGGTTGTCAAGCCAATATTTGCCATTTTTAAAATAAATTGGCCTCAATCAACATGTGTGTTCAGTAGCTCCAATTTAAAGTCAGGCACATCCACATGCAGCAGAAGTACTGCATTTGAAGGACCCCAACTTCACAGACTGCCTTAAGGCTGTCCTGTGGTCATACATTTACCATATGTTACTAGCAAACTATGAAATATTTGTCAGGTAAGGTTTAGAAAGCATGTTAACAGGTTAGACTATTCAGATGGTGTCTGTCGGCTCACAGACTACTTAGAAACCACACTGCAACTACAAAATAGAAGCTGTGTCTATTTTTCGGCGCTGTCCATGAGCATTTTCAGCCTAAATCCTATTGAAACCTATAGCAGAACTACACATCATCTCAACTGCGCTATGTATGTACTGACACAGGGATACCTCAAAAGCCTCCTGACTGTTTGAAAAATATGACCACTCGCCAAACAATGCATGAAACAAACGCTGAAAAGCTATCAATATTGACTTTGTCATACCACATCTGCTCTATAAGTTCAGTAATTACATGAACATGCCTAAAATGCCTTTTAAATGCCGATTGGCAAGACACAAGTCTTGTCGCCTTGTCATATGATGCACCCAATCCTAGATTACAGCCTCACCTGTGATCAGTTATTGATCTGATCAATCAATTAGTGGGTGTGTTTAAAAAAAACTCAGCACACCAGACCTTTACATCAACTGCAACTTGACCTTTGACAACATGCCTAAGATTCACCCTGATACCAAAGCATTAATTATCAAGAGGGTGAAGACCTGATCCACTGCTGAGGTGGCTGACACCTTCAATGTGTCTCAGCATCAAGTACAAAGAATAAGAAAAAGATCTAAAGACACTGGAAATGTTTTTGACAAGCCTGCAGACCCCACAAGACAACAGCTTGGGAGGACCGTTTGTTGTTTCAAAAATCCAAGGCCAGCGTTTTTTCCACTGCAGCAGAGCTCCACCAGGCCTGGTCACCTCAAATCCCTGTGTAAACCAGAACAGTTTGTAGAATTCTGTCTCAAAATGCCCCCCATGGTCGAATCAGTGCACAGAAACCAGCACTAAACAAAAGGCAATTTAAAAAAAGTGTGACATTTGCCAAGGCCCACAGCCTGCTAAAAGGATTGGCGCTGGAAAGTGGCCGAAGGTTGATTTCGCAGAAGAATTACATCACAGCCGCCAAAGATACTGCAGGAGACCTACTGGAGCCCACATGGATTCAAGATTCACCCAGAAAACAGTTAAGTTTGGTGGTGGAAAAATCATGGTTTGGGGTTACATCCAGTATGGGGATGGAAGGCAATATCAATAGCCTAAAATATCAAGAAGTATTAACTACCTCTTACATTCCCAACCATAAAAGAGGTCAAATGTTGCAGCAGTATGGTGCTCCATTGCATACTTCCATCTCTACATTAAAGTTCCTCAAGGCGAAGAAGATCAAGGTGCCCCAGGACTGGCCAGCCCAGTCACCACACATGAACATCATTGAGCATGTCTTTGGTAGAATAAAAGAGGAAGCATGGAGGGCAAAACCAAACAATCTTGATGAACTCTGGGAGGCGTGCAAGACTGCTTTCTTTGCTATTCCTGATGACTTCATCAATAAATTGTATGAGTCATTGTCAAGCCACATGGATGCAGTCCTACAAGCTCATGGAAGTCATACAAAATAATAAATATGGATCTCACAGCACCACTACTTAATTCACTGATGTTATGCAACATACTTTTGTATTTGAAGTAAATTATTTCTTCAATTTTCTGTAGGCGACAAAACTTTTGTCTCGACGGAATATTTTCTGGCATTTTTTTCAGAGTATTTTCAATACAATAGCTTCAAGCACTATTCTTCCATCGACCACTCGAGTTAAAAAAAATTGCAAACTCGTTCTGTCATCCTGTCAACAAGCTGGTGGGAAAAATGAGGTGCATGTGTCCCAAAATTGAATAATCTATTCATCTGAGATGGGACAGACTGACTGTTGCCAAAGAGGAAGAGTTTATCACAAGGGGTAAAAAAAGGTTTGCTTTTTTGTGACAGGAGTAAATAAACAATCAGCCTACATGCTTTGGAACAATGTCAAATATCCCTTCAGCCTCATCAAAGTAATCATGTTGTACTACAGCATCTCACAAAGGTTTGTACATCCTTCACATTTTGTCAAAAAAATGTTATATCTTGTTATAAAATAATGTAAGACACAGCATTGTTTTGTATACATAGCAGGCCACAAAAGTGAGTACACCCCACAGTGAACATGTCAATGTCAATGTTAATATTTTGTGTGAGAACCATTATTATTTAGCACTGCCTTAATATAAAATTCACCTGAGCTGCACAGGTTGTTCTTGTAATGTTTTTCCATTCCTCCATGATGGCATTACTGACCTGGGAGATGTTAGACACTGGTACTCCTCCACATCCTGCTTAAGCATGATACACAGGTGATCAACAGGGTTCAGGTGTGGACCAGGGAACTCAAACCATGATGCTACCACCACTAGGCTTAATTGTAGGCAAGGCTCAATTATAATGGTACTGTTCAACAGGTTGCAAACACATATGCCTGACACCCTTTAAGCCAAACAAGTTTATCTTATTCTAGTTAGACCACAACACATGGTTCCAGTTCATTCTTTTGGACTGCATGTGTTTAGCAAATAGTTTTCAGACTTTTTTTGTGATCAGGTTTTACAAGGGGCTTTCTTCTGGGAGGATGATCATGCAGAGCTGTTGCGCTGTGTGGCATATTATTTGAGCTCTGACAGGCTGACCTCCCACTTTTGCAACCAATGCAGCAATGCTGGCTGCAGTCGTGTATTTATTTTTTAAAGCCAACATCTGCATCTGACACTGAGCGGACAGTGGACCCAACTTCTTTGATGGATCCTTTGATGAACCCGTTTTGGAAAACCACTTAAGGACTCTAGCCACGATGATGTAGTTCAGTTTATGGTGATTGCTGATCTTTTATAACATAGGCCATCACTGTCTAAAGCAACAATTTCATTTCTAAAATCTTCAGACATTTTTTTGCCATGAGGAGCCATGTTGGACATCCAGTGGATAGTATAAGTACGTGCCAAAACATTGAAATAAATAGCTCCTTATACATGATACACACATTTGTATGGTCCAGTTAAGCAGATCAAAACACAAAAATGATGAATTGGACAACTGACTTTTCATGGTTGAAGGACATGAACAGTTATTATTCCGGATGTACTCACTTTTGTGGCCTGCTATTTATACAAAAATCCCTGTGTGTAAAGTTGTAAAGAGGACAGTAAATTATTAGGCCTGACGAGCTCTATACTGACTACTCAAAAACATATCTCAGTTTCATTCTGAATTCATTCTGTAGCATTGTCCCTTGAAAAGCAATTTTTTTGCTGAAATCTGAAGGGTGTGCTCACTTTTGTAAGATACTGTATGGGCAGTTTTGATTTCCAAACATTGTTTAAAATAAGACAATAAAAACAAAGAAACACATATTGTGTTTAGTAAACAGCATCAATGGGAAACAGGGCTATGCACACTGAAACACACTGGCTGAGTGCATTTAAAGACAAGACTTGCAGCTGATGCCCTATGCACACACCGCACCCGCAGACATGTCTGGTGTGAATACACGAACACTCACAAACCACTCACGGATCACTTCCGCCACCGCCCTGCTTCCGCTCAATCCTCAAATAATGCCTAAGGGTTTAGCACTTCCTTGCAGAAGGGTGTGCAACATGACCAGTGGCATGATGTAGAGCAATTATGCAGGGAAGCCAAGCAAGATAACTAGGCCAACTAAGTTTTTCAACGTTTTGTTTTATCCCACAGACCACTATGATGTTAAGCATACAGAATTCCACAATATAACAAGGTTGTGGGCTATTACAGTCATTACAAAATTCTGACTGACTGCAGCACTGTATTTGTTTTATTTAAATGTATATTTTTACATTCATGTTCCAACAAAACAGTTTTTTTTTACTTGGTTAAATAAATTATGTTAAGTTTGGAAATGTTATGCATCCACTTATTTTTAGTGTTACATTTTAGCATGTGAATGAAGAGGGAAATTTCAAAACATATTGGCCCTAAAAATCAGTCAAAGAAATGGCAGCACATATCGGTCGACCTCTGTTCTGCATGCATTCTTTGTTCTGCATCCTTGATATGAGTGAACCATTATTTTATGGCTTATTATCAATATAAACACACTCATAGGTGTAACAGGGAAATCTGCTACAGTGCCACCATGTGAATTGCTTGTGGTCATGGTTATATATTATTATTATAATGTCATCAAAACACCCAATATTAGTGTCTGGCATAGCTCCAAGAAGTGTCCCAGAAATTCACAATGCTGGCAGAGTTCCACTAAAACTTTCCAAACCTGGAAATCATGACTATGATATGTACAAGACCTGTTGTAGTGCCACCAATTCCTAGTAGTTTTTTTTTTTTTTTCAAATTAGAAATTCATCAGATTATTTCAGTTTAGGTGTATGTGAACTCAGCGGTGTCTTAACGTTACAGATCCAGACTAGTCCACACACACACACACACACCTCACGCAGATACAGGCACACACACTTTCTCTTTCAGACACACACACACACACACACACACACACACACACACACACACATCATCCCACTTCACCTTTTCTCCTAAAGCACATTTTCTCTACATTGCAAAGATAGCGCCACTAAGTAATAGGGTCATTCCGTGTCAAATCAACAAATGGCCGCCAGTCACCCTCTCCAAAAAATCTGAAAAAAGTCACAGCTGTTGGTACATCCAACCTATGTATAAATCTTAAATATTAGGTCTGTATCACTAATAGCTCCAAAACTACAGCCCTTTGAAATTTCAGGTCATTTTGGGAATTCTGGTGAACAAGCCTTTTGCTCAACTTCCGACATTGCTGGCTCTTTTAGTAATCCACACACATTAGTGTAACTATGTGAAAAGAAATGCATTTTCCTGTAGAATTCAAAAATTAAATCAGATCAGATGTATCTTGTGTAATTCTCCCCTTCGGGAGCTGTGAAAATGGCTATAGATTCAATATGTGAAATGACACCACCACTTTTGAGGGCTTCTCATTTTGGGACAAACCACCCGCTGCCTAGCAATATCAGATTTGGAGAAATCCAATACACGTAGTGATTGTAACCAAACTTGGTCAAATGACTCTTGACCCCTTTGCAAGGCAGCACAACAAATTTGGTGGAGTTTGGCCACTAGGGGGCGTTATAATTAGCAAAACTGTGTTTTGGCTAATATCTCTCAATGCGTTTTGATATAAGACTACATTTTGATGTCTGGTAATAGTTTGCCATGACCCAATGATGGCCCTTGCAAGCTTTTCTCGTCAGCTAATGGAACTCAGCAGCGAAGGCGCCAAACAGGAAGTGAGCTCATATCTCAGCAGCCCTTTAAAGGGGTCCTTCCGCTAAAAACCACTTTGAGTAGCTCTATTTACAATGTGGTGGGTCACGACAAGCAGTATATGCACGCAGCACTCCAAGACGTGAAATTCGACCCTCATGGTTTTACTGGTCATTGAAGGGTCAAGCTAACCAAAACGAGCGGATCAGAGCAGGCTAAACCTATCTACGTCACTAGGTTGTAAGCCCTGCCCAGAGCCATGTATGGTATGCCCACATCCCAGAGGAAGAACAGTGGACAGAAGCTAGGTGAGCGAAAGACAGCGAATTTGCCCAATCAGAGGTGCCTTATTGACACGTCATGGATATTCACGAGGGACACCGGAAAAGCCAGTCGTTCAACCACTAGACCTGTTCTAGCTTACAGAAAACAGCGTCAAGCAAGAGATCTAGGACATAATTTTTCACAGGAATGTAGCACAATGCATTCAACCATGGTGGCGACACAGAAATATGAATAGAAATAACGATGAAAGTTCACCTTTAACATATCATAACCAAACTTGGTATACAGACTGAGGATCCTGTTGAAGACATGTGAAGTTACAAATTACTTTAGATTGCTTACGATACTTTCGGGAAACGCAGCCATGATTGACATTCTAGAGCAATAGGGATGCAAATTCAGGGAAAAAAATAGTATTGGCTGTTTTAACTTTGTTGTCATCTACCTCAACATGCTATGGCATAGAATCTCTTCCCATCAGCTAATGTTTTCTAACATTGACCACATTAAATGAAAGTGGAATTACATGTGAAATCGGCCATAGTGCCTAAAATATTTTATTTAAAGTTTCAGCGTGAACAAGCATTGTTTAACTGCTAAGTTACTTTCATTAACGAGAGCTAACCTAAGTAATGTAAACTAAATTCACTAACCTAGCCAAATTATGAAGGTGTATCTTGCATATTACCAAGCTTGGTGCAGTTTCTTAAGTGCAATTTGAAACCAATTTTGGCTACATCTTAAGGACAAAACAGACTTCCCTGTTTACATTTAGTATGCAGTGCCAACTGTCTACCATCTATGACAAAAGTTCTTGAAAGTTTTGCTTACAAATATGGGATTTTGGTGAATGACTGCTGGTTGCCTTTGCATATTTCATAATCATTTGGAGTTTTTTACTCATGCAGATAGTGTCATGACATGCTGACGACACAGGTACAAAGGACTTCCATCACAGGCGCATGCATCAAACATATTTATTACTGACATGTGTGTGTCAATGATTAACAAAAATAAAGAAAGAAAGAAATGAGTTACGATTGAATTTTGATTTATTTAGAAATCTTTGTGTTTAACTGTAGTCCGATATGTTTCCAGAAGGTGGAGAACTTCTTTGCTGTACCAGTTGATTTTCCTGTAGATTCATTTGGCTTAGCAGCACGTTTGAATATGTAGGAATATGTATGTAAACAGCAGTGGCGACTGGTGGTCATAAAAATAGGGAAGGACAGGGGGTGAAGTGGTCAGGTGGGTGAATAAGCGGGTAAATGGGAGTAGATGGGTGGATTCAAAGAAACAAAGAATTACAAGACCAGGAAGGTCTGTTGGGGGTTGTGTTGTTTGTAAAGCCAAGCTCTGTAAACCTGGGTGTATGTTACAGCATTAAATAAAATTAATTTGGCTTTTAAAGACACACTGTCAGCATGGGAAATACCATACAGTACAATAAGTATAGTTTGTTTGTGGTAATGTCAGTTGTCCTTTGTGCTTTACAGTGCAGTAAGTGGTGACAGTAAGTGCTAGATTTGACAAACTGGTGAATTTAGTGGTTGAATGCTGTGCCAAATTTAAGGTGCTGTATTTAAATAAAACATTGGAATTTATTTGAAAAAGAAGTTAAGTCTCCTGAAAGTATGGGTGGCAAGTTTATCAATGACTTGCTCATACCATTGGGGATCTTGTTGGAAAGATTTAAGAATGCCCCTTTCAATTGAAATGATTGCTAAATTTTTCAATCTCTCCTGGCCGCTTGATTTTGAAAAGAACGACGTAAACTCACCCAGATGAGCGAAAAAGACTTGTGCTTTTGAGATTGACTTAACACCCTGACTCCCTGACAGATTCGGGCGATGCGCGTAGCAGTGAACTAATGTTGCAGCCAGAGCGATCTCTCTCACTTTAGCCTGCAGACAATTAAGAGCCGAGGTCACCACTGCAGCAACCAACTTCTCAGCAAAGTTGTACCCATAGATAAACAGTAGAAGAAACCCTGTCATCTCTGATTGCTCAAACTCAAACAAGGACTGTGCATCTCGCCCACACCACACATCAAAAAACGAATTGAAAAATGAATTGTGCCCTGATTGTCAACGAACCTAATAATTATTGAGAGCTGGGAATGACAGCTTACATCTGTGGTCTCATCTATTTGCCAGAAAAAGAACGGAGCCATGTCTAATTCCTTAGCAACTTCGTGGTTGATGGAGGTGGCTATTGCACAGATCAAGTCATTCTGAATGCCACTAGACATACCACTGAAAACACCAGAAGACTGCAACAGGTCTGCAAGCAAATTGTCATATCGTACTATTAGTTAAGCCAACTCCCTATAGTTGCCCTTGTCTGAATTTGGCCCTTCATCCCGTCCCCTAAAAGCCAGCTCCTACATGCCCAAATACGCCGTAGCATTAATCAAACGCTTCGGTGTATCCCTATTACGACGCACGTTAGCATTGTGCTGTGCCACATGCAACCGGGCACCCTCGTCCACAAGTTGGTCAACTAGCAGCTACCTAGCAATTTTAGCCTAATAGCTGCGCCATCGTGGTAGTTGCACTTGTCGTGAAGCTTAATGGCCCTGTCCAGATTTTTACGATCACTAAATCCCTGCACAGATCATGTTTGAGATTTCCCTACCAACAGTCAAGGCCAGCAATATAAACGACTGGTCGTAACACTAGCAGTTAGCCATGGGTATCTTTGATAGCATGTGGTGTTAAACACACTGACCTTACCATTTGGTTTTTCTATGTCAATTTTTGGAGCTGGTCTCCTCTCTGTTTTGTACTCCAGTGTGTGAAATAGCGTATTTAACATCATGAATACAACGTCTCATTTTTCCATCCTTTATTGACACACCAAAGCAAAATCCTACAAAAGGTCAAACTGCACGAATGACAGGTCTATCGACAATGACAGTAGTACAAGACTTTGTTTCAACCTGTCAAACCAGCCCTTCATTTTGATTGGCCCAATTGACGAATGCAGCTCCACTGATTGGCTGATTGATTACAGGCGAGGATTTTTAACGGACCCGCCCAAAGGGAGGACGTTCCTCCCTTTTGGCCATTGACTCCATGTTAAAAGAGGGGCCCGCGAATCGCCCGGGTTTGTAGCGTTTATATTGGATGTCAATGAGGGAGTAAGGGAGGAATGTCCTCTGTTTGGGCGAGTCCGTTAAAAATTCTTGCCTGTCAATCAATCAGCCAATCCGCGCAGCCAACCTGCGGAGCTGCATTCGTTAAATAGAAGTATTCCAGCTGTTTTCAGACGTTTTTGCATATTTAGTTTTTTCTTTAAAAATTTAAGGGAGGATCTTCCTCCCTTTCCTCAATGGAGGAGTCACCTCTGGTAAACAGATGTCCACAAAGACCACATTTGGACTACAATTAACCGTTACAGTATGTCACAAAAGTGAGTACACCCCTAACATTTTTGTACGTTTTTTATTGTATCTTTCCATGGGAGAAGTCTAACGATGTAACACTTTTCTACAACATAAAGTAGGCAGTGTGCAGCTTATAAAACAGTGGAAATTTGCTGTTCCCTCAAAATAACTCAACATACAACCATTGTTGTATACAACCACTGTTATATAAGCTGTACACTGCCTACTTTACATTGTTGCAAAGTGTTATATCTTCAAACCTCTCACATGGAAAGATATAATAAAAAATGTGAGGGGTGTACTCACTTTTGTGACATACTGTATATACAGTAGAAGTTATGTGGATGTCAACATTGGACGTTCAGGAGACGTAGGGGAAAAGATGTCATCTAGCATCATAATGGCACTGAAAAGAGGCCGTTTTGATGCGTCTTTGCGCAGTGAGAAACTCAGTGGGTGACTCATGTGACCCTTTGTCATGTGATGATGAGTGTGGCTTACGGCTCCACCCCCTGTGATCCAGAGATTTAACTCCTAGTTCCCTACCCTTATGCCAGAACTGAAGAAGCTTTTTGAATCAAAGGTGAAATGTCTTCAAGCTACTAAAAGTCCAGTTGCTTACAGCTTAGCTCATTTGACTAACATAACCTGGATAAATGAGAATCTTCACAGACATACATAACATACAGACGTAACCCCTTCAGACATAGAGGTGGGTGATAAAACTATGTGTATCTCGACAGACACATACTCGATATCAATAGAAAATGTGTTCAATAGAACGTTGACATAATGATTTTTTTTTAAAGCCCTTTCTGGTTTAGCTCCACCTCAAATCTTTGTTGTGAAGCCAGCTTGGTTGCATGAGCAAAGACACTTGTCCTCTGGTGCCTAGCAACATATGGGTAGTGACATACTAATAGCCAATCATGTAACAGTATCGTGTTTGGTTGCACCATTTTGTCTCGTGGTCGTGTTTTTTTCCCAGAACCAGTGTGGTCAAGAAAGAAAATATAAATGCTGCCGTTAAGCTACTGCAGAGCCCGTAGAAAATGTGCCAGAGTATTATGTTTTTGTATAGGTTACCTTATTGTCGAAGTGGGTGATATCAGGTGAAAGGAGAAGGCCTTTGCAAATACATTTGCACTGAGTGACTTGTGAGATTTTCATCAGCTGTTGTTTTGCGATGTGGGATAACCGGAATTTAGACATGAAAAGTTCTGTCTCCTCTATGTGTCGTCTGTATGCACTGTACGCCTATGTTTGCAGTGCTGTAGTTTGCTGTAGCGTATCTTACCTGCATAACAGCCTTGCTGTGGGCAAATGTTCACTCGTGTTATGTCCAATATTGTAGTTATGTCGTTAGTCAAGTTATGTCCAACATTGTACTTATGCCGTTAATCGTATTCAACATTGTAGCAGCTAGCGTTGTGAATCCCATCAGCCTGGTATTGTCCAGACTATGGCCAGAGCAGCGCACAAGGCAAAAGGCAATTGAAGCTTGTTTGGCCGATATCTTTTACATATTTTGCCCAAACAACACGAAACTTGGCACTGCACACACTCATAACCTTTATAATCCAATAGCATTCACTCCTATGAGGAGGAGGCTTTTGAGGAAAGGCTGGAACGTGTCTTGGACATGTAATTACACCATGTAGGATTGACAGCATATCATCCAGGTCATTGGCATGCATTACCATTAGTAGTTTGAGAAGTTCTGTTTATCTTAAGCTGTATACTATAATCTTAAATAATTAATGCATGACTAAACCATGTTTTGTTTTTTTGTGATTTATGATTATCTAGCCCAGTGGTTCCCAAAGTGGGGGGCACACCCCCTAGGGGGGCGCGGAGGTATTGCAGGGGGGGGCGTGGAGGGGAGGGGCGGTTGAAACTGAAATGGTTAAAACAGTGCTGTTGCACATAGACACTTTGTGCTAAAAATGCTTTTATATAATATAACCATTTTATTGGTTAGTATTCATTTATTTGTATGGTTATTGAGTGTATTTGTACTGTTTCTGTGAATTTCAAAGTAAATTTTGGCAACATTAATAGACGAAAAAACTTGGTGTATGACGGTGGACGGGGGGGGGGCGAAAATATTCGTAGGTCCATAAGGGGGGCCTCAGCAGAAAAGTTTGGGAACCACTGATCTAGCCTACATACTGTCACTTTTTACCATTTCAGTGTGTGTCCATCCAGCCTTTCCTCTGAGCCTGTCCGTCCTCCCTCTCAGATGCCCTCATAAAGTATTACACAGTGAACCAAAAAAACAGCTGCTGTTACATGAAGTTGTTTCTCCACTACTGTCGTAAACAGCTTTATTATGCACTTAAAAGATGGCTGAGGCTAAGGGCGAGAAACCAATAAGTCATAAGCGTTATTTGTAAATATTTATTTGTTTTTTGTTTGGGTTCACCGTTTTTGCCTCCTAAAATCCAACCCCTTGTCCATGTGATAGGAGGTGGTAACAGCACATTACAAGGTTTATAATTGTTCTGGCAAACGGGGCTCTGGTATAGACATTTCCTTATTGTTTTTCAGGACTGACATCATGGGGAGATATCTGTGGAAAAACCATGCAAATGTCTACAACAACACACAGTAAACTACCGCTTATTTGGAGAGGTTTCGAGTAAAATAAAAGCAAAATACATAGCAGTTCCTTGAAATTAATTTAGCAGGGTTGGCTGTTGTTCAGGAGATAAGAACAAAGTTAATATACTCCACATTTAGTTTCGTATTTTGGTGATTTGGGGTAGGCCAGAAGACATTTTGGGAACGCCTAGGTACACCAAATGTATTGTGTAAAACTTGTAAATCTTTGCCTATCTGGTTTATTTTTACCATAATGTGGGTAAATCATATAATGCTTTTTTTCCCTGTGACACTCATAACCAGTTTCACTTTGCAAATTCAAAATAAATGGTAGGCATTTTAAAATTTCATCACACATTTTTTTTGCTTTTCTGGCTGTACAAATCAATGTATAATGACCTCAATAAAACACTTTGAGTGTCTAAATTGATGACTCAAGTGTCTTCTTCATTTTAAGTCAAGGGTCATTATTATAAAATGTGTAGAACCAGAGCTATTGAAGTCTAAAGTTTAACAGTCAACACTTTCAGCACACTAGAAAGACCCATACTAAAAATAATAATTATTTATTACTATTACCATTTTCATTATTATTATTATTATTATTAATAATAATAATAATAATAATAATAATAATAATAATAATACTAGTAGTAGTAGTAGTTAGGTATGCCTATTATTACTAGGCCATTGGTATAGTTGGCACCAGGCTTCTAATGTGACCATGCAGGCCTTACTATTATTATTACTATTATTATTATGAGTAGTGGTAGGTCTATAATCATAACTTGGCCATTGCTGATTCTATGAGGTTACATTCTCTATTATTATTATTATCATTATTTTTACTATTATTAATATCATCATCATCATTATTATTACTATTAGCAGTAGGCAGAGTGGTAGGCCTATTATCATTACTAGGCTATTGCTATAATTGGGAATTGGCACCAGACCTCTGATATTAATGTATTTATTTTTGTTACTTTGTTAGTTGCTTTATACAGAATGGGACAAAAATATGGGACACATTTTAAAGGGGTCCTTCCATCGTTATTTTTATTCATATTTCTGTGTCACCACTATGGTTGAATGCATTGTGCGTCATTTCTGTGAAAAATTATGTCCTAGTTCTCTTGTTTGACGCCATTTTCTGTAAGCTATAACAGGTCTAGTGGTTGAACGACTGGCTTTTCCGGTGTCCCTCGTGAATATCCATGACGCGTCAATAAGGCACCTCTGATTGGGCAAATTCGCTGTCTTTCATTCACCTAGCTTCTGTCCACTGTTCTCAATGGATGTGAGCGTGCCATACATGGCTCTGGGCGGGGCTTACGACCTAGTGACGTAGATAGGTTTAGCCTGCTCTGATCCGCTCGTTTTGGTTAGCTCGACCCTTCAATGACCAGTAAAACCATGAGGATTGAATTTTACGTCTTGGAATGCTGTGTGCATATACTGCTTGTTGTGACCCACCACATTGTAAATAGAGCTACTAAAAGACGGAAGGACCCCTTTAAATGCTTATATCTTGGAATCTAAAAATGATAGAGAGTAACAAATATTTTGTGCCCAGAGAAATAAACCTATAAAAAATCCTGAACGGCAGCTTTCATTTTTAGATTCCAAAATATAATAGTTTATGTGTCCCGTAGTTTTGCCTCACCCTGTACTAGCCATTTTTTACAGAAGCTTGCAGGTAGTTGGAGTTAATGTGAGACCTGAGCCTTGCATAGATCCTGAATTCTTGGCGCAATGTTAGATAAACACAACCTCAGATCATCCTTAATTTGTGCACTTGCACGGTATTTAGTTTTAAGTGCAATCATTTTTGAGAATCCTGCCTCACACAAATACGTCGACGCAAAAGGGAGAAGAATCTTTAAGGTGGCGTCACACAGTTGAGGGTACTCCCGCATCAGTGCTACCCAGAATGACGAAAGAGGGCAGGAGGTAAAGCGTTCCAGTAACACTTTAGAATAACAGATGCTTATAAATCATTAGTAACACAGTAAATAATTAACTGATGATAAACAAAACATTTATAGTCATTTGTAAATGATTAGGAAATGCTCTGTTATTTATTAAACAAAGAGGTTGTTTTTCCATTACAAAAATATTAGTAAATGATAACAAAATGATGAAATAAAATAATTATTAAATAAATACAAACATTTAAATCTGTTTACAAAACCTAACCAAACTCAATTTAATTGTGCATCATAATCATTGGAAAATGTTATTTGTAAATAGTCAATAATTTGTCAATAATAGTCAATAATGAAATAATTTGCATCTATATAATTATTACATTAAGATTTTCTTGTAAACCATTAAGTGTGATTGAAATGAAAACCATGAAAACATTAACTAAGTTATGTAAACATCACCTACCAATGAGTGAAATTATCATTTATAGAATGTCTGTATCCATGCATCCAATAGTATTAGACACTGAACTAAATATGAACAAAACATTTAGATGTTGTTTATAAATGATTAGGACATGTCATACTGGAATGCATTGCCTTGGCAATGTGCAGGCATAATTCCAATAAGAAGTACAGAAAACATTAAGTTATTGATTACTTGTTCATATGTATCTAAGCTTTTATTCAACATTTATATACAAGCCACATGGAGAAAGACTTTACATGGCCCAGATTCACCTCTCTTGTTTTAAATCATTTGTTATTATTTTTCCCAATGATATGCAACACATCTACTAAGTTAACTACATCTCATCTGAAGTGGAAACATGTTCTCATATACAAACACTTACCTCAATACCTGTAACTCAGTCTTAACTTTTACAAATGATCTATTAGTGTTTACAATGTATTTACAAAGTGTTTTGCATCCCCTAATCTAAAGTGGAAACATGTCATCATATAGAAACACTTACTTCATTGTGTGTAACAATTTGTTTATGTCAGTAATGTATATTTTATTTCATCATTTTGTTATCATTTACTAATGCTTTTGTAATAAAAAAAACAACCTATTCGTTTAGTATTAACAGAGCATTTCCTAATCATTTACAAATGACTGTAAATGTTTTGTTTATTATAAGTTAATTATTTACTAATGATTTATAAGCATATGTTATTCTAAAGTGTAACCACAGTTCCTTCAAACAACTGTCACTCTTCAGCTCAATAAGCTGTTCCTGCATATCAACGGTTAGCTTGTATGCTGTGCACACAAATGGATCCCGAACCCATGTAAAAGAGCGATAATTCTCTGTGAAGTATACCGCAAACTGTTTTCCCATCTCTGAGAGGTGCTTAGACGCTGCTTGACATAGAGAGGTGAAATCGTGGGATGTGGCTGCATCAGTGATGAAGTCTGCAAGGCTGGGGAACATGTCGTAGTTCCCTTGCCTGATGCGGCCATGCCAGAGGTCAAGTTTTTGTGTGAAGGCGTCCAGTCTGTGTTGTCCAGATGGTTCGCAAGATCCTATTTGATTTCTGTCAGAAACAACTTCCCCCTTGCAGCTCATACAAGTGCTGTAACACCCACCCCTTGGAGAGCCAGCGAACTTCAGTGTGCAGAAGCAGCTGTTCGTGCCCTGACCCCATCTCCTGGCAGAGGACCCCAACTAAGCAAGAATTTAGCGGCCGTGACTTGATGTGATTTATAATTTGCACTGCTTGGTTAAGGACAGTCAAAAAGAACCAGCATTTTTTTTAGCAGCTAGTGCTTCGCGATGGACCATGCAATGTGTCCATTTTACAAGTGGAGTACTTGCTGAACTCGAACAACAAGGCCACGCTCATGGTCTGTCATTGCCTGCGCACCATCGGTGCATAGGCCAACGCAGGTCCCAAGTCAAACCATTTTCACAGATGAATGTATCGAGGACATTGAAAATGGCTTCCTCTGTAGTGTGCCTTTGAAGAGGCGGGCAAAACATCGATCACCTTGTCCTACCTGACATAGGTGAGGAGCTGGGCCTGCCCAGCAATGTCAGTGGATTCATCCAGCTGTAGCGCATAGTAGGGACTGTTTTTTATGAATTGTATTAATTGTTCTTTAATGTCAATGGACATTTCTGAAATTTGCCTAGCCATTGTGCCATTGGCACTGTCCTGAGTGTGGCTGCTGCACTCTCTCCTATCATTACTTTGCACATGTCTTGGGCCGCCAGCAAAATGAGTGTCTCGGCAATTGCATGCGGTTTAGCCAATTTAGCAATTCTTTTGGCCACTGCATACAATGCCTCCAGACACTGTTTAGAGCTCCACTGACATGGTTGACTGTTGCTGATTAAGCCCATCAAGCTTTCTTTTAAAATAGTCAACAGGTTTATTTTTAAGATCAGCATGCTTAGTTTTGAGGTGCCTTTTAAGCTTACAGGACTTCATGCAGTCATTTGCTAGGACCTCAGCACACACTACGCATTAAGGTCTCTGATTAGCCGTGACTGTAAACTCAAACTGAAGGTATGTTTCGTCATATTTCCGAAGTTTTGGCTTTTTTTGCAGCTGGTGGTGCATCGGTTGACTGGTGGTAGTCCTAACTAGACAATTTCTCTATTTTTGTTTGATTGTGAAATAATGTGGCAGTGTGTTTTCAGTTGTGTTCTCAATAAAGTTTCTGATTTAATGATATGCGTGTGTGTAGTAATGCTGACACTAGCCTAGCAATGGGGGTAATAAGGCTAATCAGAGTGAGCTCAGAGTAGGGCTGTCAATGAATATTCTAAATTCAAATATATATTCGAATAGTTTTAAAAAACAGGAATTTGAAGGTAAAAATTAATATTCGAATGTAATATTCGAAAAAAAAAAAACACGCTAGTGAGCGGGCTGCCTGAGAGGTCACGCACGGTCATCACAGCTGAACGTCGACTTACTAAAGATGGCAGAAAGTGCAGATACCAACTTGACCCTGCAGAAAAGGAGATTTTAACCCCCCAAACCTGAAAAGCCATGTATGGAGGTACTTTGGATTTTGGTCAGCAGGAGGTAAAATTATAGAGCCAAGAGATAAAGTGGTATGCAAACTGTGTAAAACACAATTAGCATATCACTCCTCAACTAGCAACATAACGTCACATCTCGAAAATGTGCACCCAAATGAGTATGGCAGAACGTGTGGTGGAAGTATTACAGCTAACCAACCACGCCTTGACACATATTTTGTACCTACTGCCACAACCATTTTGTCTGCAACAAGACAAGAGGCCATCATGCAAAAATTAATTTCATTTATGACATGAGGCCGATCAGTGTTGTGGATGGAATGTGTGAAGCAATGGAACCGAGGTACCGTATCCCTAGCCGTGGAACGGTTATCAGTAGAATCACAGAAGTATATAACAGCACCTCAGACAAAATAAGGGAATCGATCAAAGACATAGACGTGGCTCTTACCACAGACGGATGGACATCCCTAGTGACAGCATGCTGTGTTACAGCAACGGCCCATTGGATTAATGATGACTGGGAAATGGTTAGCAATGTGCTAAAAACACAAGAGCTTAAGGTAACCCACACTGCAGAGAATGTAAGTGAATGCATTCAAGACATCTTGGGAGTTTTTGGCATAAGAAGGGGATCTGTGATAGCCATCACAACGGACAATGCCACTAATTACTTCAATGCAGTGGAGCGACATCTTGAAATGGTAAATATACCATGTGTGGCGCACACAATAAACTTGGCTGTGCGTAAAGGACTCGGGGTCAGAGCCATTGAAATCCCCATTAGCAGGCTGAAAATGGTGGCCTCATATTTCAGCAAATCTTCCGCCGACAGCTACCTCCGTTGACATAAACAACAACTTTTGGCATTGAAAACTGTAAAGCTCATTAACGACGCGATGGAACAGCACATATGACATGATCTGCCGTGCATCGGAGAAGCAAGCAACTGTGTCTGCTATACAGAAAAAACTGTCACGAATGGAGCTGACCACAAGCGAATGGTCCCTAATGGAAAAGGTGAGCATAGTGTCTAAAATATATGTACTGTAAAAGGCAGGACAATTGCAAAACTGTTCTAATTTTTTTTTTAAATAGGTAGAATATGGCTCTAATTTACCTTGTGTGAATAAGCTGGACAATGCAATCCTGTCCTGATATCAATTATATTTACTTGTTTATTGCAGGTGCAAGAGGTCCTTAAACCATCTAAAGTGGCAACAGAAGCACTGTCAACTGACAACTACCCAACAGCGTCGGTTGTACTGTCTTTAATGCATGTTCTGCTCGTTCAACTGAACAAGCGAACGCCAGACGAACCAGAACCACCTGCATTGTCAGAGATGAAGACAAAGATCATCACAGATCTGGAAAAGCGTTATAGTGAGGAAAAGGGCGCATTTATGCTGCTTAACAAAGCGAGTTACCTGGATCCACGCTTTCATCGCCTCGTTCATTTAAAAGACGAGCAGAGACGGCAGGTGCAGGTGGCTATTCTGGAGGAGATGAAACACGTGAAAGTAGCAGGGGACAGGCAGTGAGGCCGGTTGCAGAGAACCATGTAATAAGCAACCCGCTGAAAAAACTGTGTTGTCTGCTATGGGGTGTCTCTTCGGAGATACGTATTGCACGGAGAGCCCAGACAAGGACATCAGTCTGATGCTTCAGAAAGAGATGTCGATGTATGAACAAGAGTCTCCAATACCTGCCCAACAAAATCCTCTCATGTGGTGGAAAACGTTGGGCTCTGGGAGATACCCTCATGTCGCCCAAATGGGAAAGAAATATCTTTGCATCCCCGGATCTTCAGTGCGCTCTGAACACGTTTTTTCCTCTGCTGGGAATATAGTCAATAACATGAGATCACCACTGGCCCCTTCAAATGTGTACTATCTTGTGTTTTTGGCAAATAACCTGTAGGCCTCCAGGCCTATAAGACCTGACAGTGACCGTGCATTAAATTGCAGTCAGTTTTTTCCCCTTTTTTATATACAAGCACGAAGAATGTAAGTAGCCTTTTTTGTTTTTAATGGCACTTTATTTTTTATGAAGCTCAGGGTAAAAGTTTTTGTTGTCACATTTCACGGACCTGTGTGCCTTATTATGACCGCTGCTAGCGAAGCTAGCGAAAGCGGTCATTATAGTGTTGCCGAGACTTTTTTCCCTTTTTTTTTTTCCCCCACAGATTTTTCATCAACGATTGCCAGGACACTGTAACTTTGGGGGAGATTAATCTTTGTAGGCATGTAGCCCTAGACGGTTTTGAGCGAATAGGAGCTTTTGGCCCCCAAGGGCCACCCCCCCCCCCCCCCCGCTGTGCCAGTGTCCATCAAAGAGGGGGAGATCCCGAAAAGTTTTTGCTGAATAACTCAGTGAATGTTTCACCGAAGAACATGAATTTTTTGTGATATGTCGGTGTTACAGGGGCGTATCGACCCAGCCCATAAATACTCACTTAAAGTGTAGCGCCACCTAGTGATATGGGTAAATGCGAAAAATGGGATTTTATATTGGCAATATCTTGGACCAAGAAGGTGGGAACTGCACAAAATATGTCATGCACGATCAGCACAAAGACCTCTAAAAGCACAGCACATGCCATCAAGTTTGGCCCATAGGGGGCGCTGTAATTGTACAAAAATTGTACAAAATGTCATTTTGCCTATTATCTAGAGAACAGTAATGTTTACAAGCAGTTCTTTTTTGTTGTGAAATCTATTGAACCTCCCTATTGAACTCATCAACATTTTTTCCCAAGACAGTGATTTTGTGGTAGTATGTCGGGGTTACAAAGACGCATTGACCCAGCCCATAAACTGTCACTTGAAGCATGGCGCCACCTATGCAAATGCAAAAATTGGGATTTTGTATTGCCAATGTCTTGGACTGGGAAGGTGGGAACTGCACAAAATATGTCATGCACAATCAGCACAAAGACCTCTAAAAGCACAGCACATGCCATACAATTTGGCCCATAGGGGGCGCTGTAATTGTACAAAATGTCATTTGGTAGGTAGCTAACTAGCTAGGTAGCTAACTAGCTACGTCTCCAATCCATTTACTGTATTTTGAAGAGGCCTAACATCAGGGAAACACTGGATGGTTAAAATGATATAGGGTGACCTTGTAGTAACCATGAACACAGATGAATTATGTTCTTAGTAGAGGTAACTAATCACTGTATAGCTTATACAACATAGTCCGGCAAGTACACCACTGCAGATATTTTGAGCACTCAAACTGTTGAGCTAGCTGACAGGCTATTCAGCTTGCTAGCGAGTCGGCTATGCACTTGGTACTTTTACGTGACTCAAACTGTTGAGCCAGCTAACCCACGATAGCATCTGTCACTGCATCGCAACCACACTTGCTACCACAGGATAGCAATAGCAACATGCTTGCCGTTTTCGCCAGGCGTTACGCCCTGTCGGAACGGGGTGTTAGGCTAACAACTGATTTTTACCAAACAGGACTGTGAACAGAAGCATGCAAAAGGGTCTGCAGCATGCTTCATGGTTAACAGAAAATCAAAGTGACATGCACCAATAATAGCTTCAAATTAGAGCCATAGCTGTTAGCAGATCACTGCAATTAGGCTATTTCACGAACCACAGATCAAACTGCAGGCCTATTATGCATAATAATACTGTAAAATATATATATATTTCAAAGACTTCTTATCTATCAGGGGGTGGGTGGGTGAAAACCAACGAACCTAGTTGTTGTGTTCCTACCCTTTTAAAAAAATCCCATAGACCACATACCACAATACTACAAAATGTCCTTTGAAGACATGAGATAGAACTTTCATTTTTTAGTGCAGGTATCATCTACCAACACTGACGGTATAATGCAAAATTTCGCCTTCTGCCTATCATGTCAGAACACTCATACATGACACACAGTCAATGTAGTCCTTTGTAAGCTTACTAAAAGAAATTTCGTAACATTTCAAATTTAGGGTAAAAGCCTAATAGCAAGAATCAATAGACTTGTCAGACATACACAGGTTTGGGCCGCTTTCTGTGATTCCTGCCTAGCTTACCAGACACACTGATGTTAAGCAAAATGAAGAGAATACCAGAGTCAGGATATGCATTTTTAATATATGCTGTCTTTATTTCACTAAAACTGAAACAGAAAAGTTGTATGACATGGGCACTCTGTGTAGCACTCTCTAGTGGCTTTACTACAGGCTGACCTAACTTCTATAGTCATCAAACTATTTGCATCAGAGCGACAAAGAAAACAATAATTCTAATTATTTAACAAGTCAGTAACTGTAGCATAACTTAGTATACTGTGATTACACAAACTTAAATATAATAAAGCAAGACGATGGCCACCAATGCTCCTGAAATGAAATGCACAAAAATAAATATAAACTATGTTTAAATCAAAATTTGAGATTCATTTTATGTAATTAATTGATCACGGGGGTCAATATGTGCTTGTGCCACTTGAATTGGATGTTGTCAGCGATTACAAAAAAGCTGTGGAACTCCCAACCGCATGCTTAAGAGCCTGACAGTGCCCTTTTGCTACACCTTCTGTTTTGCCAAAGACACAACAGCTGCTCGGGGAGTCTTTGCAGTATCTAATGTGCATTGGCCAGTACATGCAAGTTCGGTGTTCTGCGGAACAAGACTAGCAACCAGTTAATACATCAACAACACATGTGCATGAGACTGTGCTGCTAGAAGCCGACAATGTAACACTGCCTTGAACTTTGGCATTGCAAATAGAGACTGCAGCTGCATGAGCATGTTAGCTATAACCAAACCGCACGCAATCACCGACAATGCTGACCCCCCAACCAATTTCATCACCAGCAACTACTGAGCTAAATTCAACAACAAAATCAGATACATTTGAGACTGGTGTTTATTGCCTAAATGGGACTTGGCTATTTGTGAAGCTTAAGTTGGCACACAGAGGATTCTCGCTGGCTGGCTGGCGATGGTGCCCAGCTGTTATTTTTATACGTTTATTCGTTTTATAATGTTTGCCCGTCATCTGTTGTTGAACAGCAAAAGAGGCACTAAGAACTTCGTAAGTGTATATCATTTACTAAAAAAACAGTTATTGCAGGCAGTCCATACAAGTTGATTGATAAACCGGAAGTGAAAGCGTCACGTAGTGGCTGCCTCTGGAGTAGAAAACAGGGAGAGTACTACAGAGATCTTGAGGAAGATGAAGGCTCATCTATATTTGATGGGTATCCGTACTTGTTCTAACCAGAATATACAGATGCAGAGCTGATGAAATGGCTGCCAGAGGGAGATGGCCAAAACTCAATCGACTTGTATGGATTTTCCTCATGGCAGCGACAAGAAACTACTGCAAGGTACTGCCTGTAAGAACTGTTTTATTAATAAACGATGTGTAAACAAAGTTCTCAGTTCCAGGCCCACAGTTGCGTTTGTGCACTGCTGTTAATGAGAAGCCACTTAACAAATTATCGTGTGACAGGACAAAATGGGAAGTATAAGCAGGCCTTGACGATGCTCTTAGAAGTCTATCATTACTTTGGACCTCACGTAGATCTACGAGTAATCTGACAATGTTCTTAAGCAAAGAAGGTTTTAGGAAATGGTCCTATGTGTGAAGTTACAAACTACTTAGGCTTACAAACTATTTAAGATCGCTTACAATGCTTTCGGGAAACACAGCCCTCCTGGTGTTAGGTCTGCTTATCACATTATGTAGCAGCCGAACATTACTCCACAAAATGTATCTTGCAATACACATCTCTTGTATAATTAAACAAAGATTGTCAAAAATTGATTGTCCTTAAGTAACTTACGTATCCTTAAATCAGGGTTTTTCCATGATTGTGAGTTGATGACCTCCGCCAAGGTGTTATCGCCAGCGTATGTTTGTCTGTCTGTCTGTTTGTTATTCGCATAACTCAAAAAGTTATAGACGGATTTTGATGACATTTTCAGGATAGGTCAGAAGTGGGCTAACTTAGAACTGATTTGTTTTTGGTGGTGATCCGGATCACCGTCTGGATTCAGGATTTTTTTTAAAGGATTCTTTAGCATTGAGAGGGGCAATTTGGCCATTTTTGCTTATAACTCCACAAATAATGCCCAGAATGTTTGGTACAAAATTACAGCATAGGGCCATCATAAGGTCAAACAAACCCCAGAGTATGATCCGGATCATGACAGTATTCCGAATCTGGTGATTCAGAATGTTAAGAATTTAGGGGGCTCTCAGAAAATGGGCCACTGTTAAGTGACGAATCATGCTAGAGACATGTAACCAACACCAAATTGTAGCTGAGAGATTGTAGATTCAGTAGAATGTTAACGGATTTGACGTATCTTTATTAGTTACAGATCTGTATCCAGAAGAAATCCGCCATTAGTGTTAAAGTGTTTTCGCTTAATAACTTTTGAACTAATAACGATAGCAACATGATTCCAAATCCTAAGGGTACATTTTCTGGGTCAATAAATCATACTATATAGGTTAAATCATTATGTGATGAACATTTCAGGGTGCAACAGCATTGGTGGAGGTCTGCACTCTCTGAGTGCTTTTCTAGTTGTTGATATGTTTACTTCACCAGAGACACTCCTTTGTGGATTATTATTATTAATGTTTATTTAGCTATTTATTCCCTCTGCATATTTTTTATTGAACATGCATAGAATTACAGGTTAAAACAGCTAGTACCAAATGAAAGTATAGACATAATTGTATGTTCAATACAATCTATTCTTTCCAGGCCAACCCACACAGCCCTTTTGTTAAGGTCTGAAGACAGACAGGGCCCGTAAATAGTCATAAATGGCCTCCAGATATTATGAAACTTAAAAGGTTCCTCTTTTAAATAAAAATTATGGGTTTCCAAGTGAATTCCAATACAATACGTATCCACTGTGAAGTGGTAGGGGGTTCTAATACCCAATTTAACAAAACATCTTCTAGCAAAAAAGCAAGATTTTGAAAAATTTCAATTGGTTAGCGGACATATCTGGTGGGCAGCCTATACCCAGGATACAAAATAAGATAGAGCCGTTTAGTGTTTGACCTTTCATTTCTTATACATCATCCCAAAATGTGACTGTGTACATAATCTAATGGACAGTAAATGTATGAGCCTCCCTCAATGTTGCACTTATTACAGAACTTTGATAGGTCTTGAGTTCATTTTGTTATGTCGCAGATGGCTGATGTGTAATCTGTGAGTGATTCAAAATTGTAATTCCTTGCCCTTATTAGTAGCACAACACCCACTGAGGTTAATCTACAAGTTGTCCCATTCTTCACTAGTTATTTGAATACCAAGGTCAGTCTCCCATTTAGTTTTTATCTTTGTTGTATTTTCTTTCAACATCTTACAGAACACTACATAAAATGTAGTCACTAATTTAAGTCATTCGGGTCAATGAATAAATCTCCCAGAGATGACATTATATATTCATACTGAGACTGTTTATAACATAACTGTGCGGTTGGAAATACCTAAAAAGTTGTGTAGTTGGAATTTCAAACCAACTTTTTAACTGATCAAAACATCACACTGAGCCAATGACCAACGTATCTCCCAGCATCTTAATATCTTTGTCATACTATACACTGAAAGACTGTGGAGTAGGGTGGAGATACGATTTTATTCTGTCCCTCTATTTTCCTTATTAAGTAAAAGTAATTCTTATTTTCCATTGTGATGACACAGCACATCACAGCACTCAGTGCACACAACGAAATTCAACTTTCGCATTAACCCATCACATGTGACCAGGGGGAGTGACAGCAACAATGCCCAGAAAGCAGTGTGTGGGGATGGTGCCATGCTCAGGGCACCTCAGTCATGGGGAAGGATGGAGGAGAGCAGTGGTCACTGTCCAGTATCCTAGAGCACTGGTCAATTTTTTGACAATCAGGGTCTACTCTGGAAGTTCACCTCCCCTACTCCTAAACCCCAACCCTACAACCAATCCTATATTTTAAACTTAAATGAACCCTAACCTAACCACACCCTTTAAACCTAAACTAACCCTACATCCTAACCCTAAACTAATCCTCCTATAGGGGAGGTGAACTTCCTAAGCAGACACCATTTATCAACTTGAGAAGTTTTTTTTTTTTTTTTTTTTAAGTTTACCATGGGAGTTGAATGTTATTACACACCTTTACAAATATATTGCTGATGAAATGAAATATCAAATAAAATGCCCTTACTAATAACTGATTTGTAAAGGCATTTTAAGGTTTATTATTGTTCTGCAAAACAGTGACTAAGCTATAGTATTTTTGTAACTGATGGTAGGACCACAGTTTGAGGGCTATCTAATCTTAAATTATTTGTTTTAAAACAACATGACTCACAGTCATACTGTCAGAAGCTAGACGCTACCAAATAAATGGTAACACGAAACTATAGAGAAAAGATAAACATCTTTAAAAGGCAACATCTCTTACAAGGTAGGCTGTTTTGTGCAGTCACAGGAATAATCAATTACAGATTTTTTTATGTCAATCTTTACCAGTTAAAATTTACTGGTAGTGGCTAAACATATCGTACAGTATTTTTAAAAAGGTTTATTGGTTTGTTTTTATCATTTTAAGTTAAGGTATACCAGTAAAGTTACAATAAATAATACCCAAAACAACAGGCGAGGTAGCTTAGTTATAGTTTCTGGTTAAGTTGGGAAAAAACAGGTATATTATAATATTAATCAAGAATATCTGGGTCATCTTTTTATCCAATGTCTTACTATTACCAAGCTGTCTTGGTGTAATGCCATGGTTATTTTAACACAGATAAAATAGGGCAGGTCATATTTTTCTTTATAACGGTAATTATTGCTCACTAGCGTTGCCCCAAGCAACAGTATGATGAACGGACATTAGCTGGCATTACTTCCATGACATGGGTATTGCGAAAAGTAGCGAGGCGACTTGACACTGCCCTCAGAACTAGATGACGACGTTAAAGCACCAGCGTTAATTACAACTCAGGTGATGGAGCTGACTGGGATCTGCGTACAATATTACGTTTGCCTGTTTGAAACAGTTTTCTTGCTTCCAAACGTTTGCCCTGCCCTTTCCTAGTGGTATTCGTTACGATTTATGTAATGATATAGCTACATAACCTAGCTGTTATCTGTACTGTAGACTTTATAACATGTATGTCATTAAGCAAACACTGCAGCTAGCTATTGTTAGCTGTCGTTGTGGGCTGATAACTAAGATATGCTAACATACCCTTATTATAGTTGATCACTCGTCGGTGCATAAATAACAGAAGAAAATACAGTTTGTTTATAGTAACATCTTTTAGGCGATATCTAACGTTAACCTTACATGGAACGACAAACATTCATAGTAACTTCAATAATGTTCAAAAAGCTGGCAAGTGTTATTGATAACGTTAACACGAGCTTTTCCAAAAGATTAACGTTACGTTACATCACATAATGTTCTGCCTTTTTGGCTGATCGGTATGGCTGCAGCTGAACAATACCCAAAAGATAGTGCTTACATACAGCTTCATTTCAACATAGCACCGCGTGATCCTTTCCGTACAATGCATATTTTCGCGAGTATACGCCTTACCTGGATAATCAGTGCCAAGGGACAATGGATGTTGCAGTATCTTTCCGTTAGACGAGCTACAGCTATCAAGCTCGCGGAGGACAGCACCAACTAGCTAATTCAATCTGCAGTGCACCTTCACTCCCATATCGTCAAAAAATCCTCTTCTAAAATCGGGTGGGGCGTGGGGGCAAGTAGAATATTTTTTTAAACTGATTGTTGCGTGTCATAAAATACGTATTACCAGCAGTTTTTTTAGTGTCACGGACTACACGCTTTATAATTGGCATGGCAATAGTTTGATAGAATAAATAGTAGGCTATGTTCCTTGTTGCTTTGCTCCCCTTCGCACATTTTATTTTGGTCCATGTTTTAAAGGGGCCATGTACATTTTCCAGGGAGAGCTATGTAAGTACACTGAAGAGTGATTCCGTTGTAAATTTTAAGGCACCCACTTAAAAAGAACACCTTAAAAATGTTAAATCCCTGTACCTGTGTGTGTGTGTGTGTGTGTGAAAAGTTGATGTGAATGTGTATATTTATATGATAGATACAGTAGTCTAAAAAAATATATCTCCAGTTATATGTAAGGGATAACAGCCACCAAGGTGTGCATTATAATCAAGGCTGACAGAGCCAAATAACTTCCTAATGCAAAGCCATTTAAAATAAAAAAAATACCCAGAAAAAAGTGGCTAATTGCTTGGGTTTATAACCTGGTATTTTTTCCTAGGTTTCCAACTCACCACATCACCACAGATGAGTAAAAAAAATGCATAAGTGATAAGTCATTTTTTCTCAGAAATTTGAGAAGGGGATGGTAAAATAAAAAGTGAACAACCAGCCAACCTGAGGGCAACAGCATTCTGTACTGTGTCTTGGAGGCAAACCTGACCTTTCAAATTGACAATTGTGGCATGTGGCTCACGTCCCAGGGTTATTATTGAGCTAGTTGGCTCCCCTTTGCTTTATGATAACGATGTTGTCATTGTAGAAAGTGATGGAGAACAGATTAAACACCTTACTGTGCCCATAAAAAAACCCATTAACCCATAAAAAGTTAGTTTCAAACAGGATCTAAACTGTCAGAATTAAAATGCAGACGTGAGAAAGCATGTGGCAACTTTTTAAATAAATACACACACATACAGGATGTGCTAAAAATACAGGACACATTTTAAATTCTTCTTATAATTTTGGAGTATAAAAATAATACAGAGTACCAAATATATTTGTTGTTAAACAAATTTTGGAGTTTTTGATATAGGGTGAGACAAGGTAAACTGTTACATCAGCTAAAATGGGACAAATGAAAGGCAATAGCATGACAGATTTCCAATCGGAGCATTGTTTTCTCGCTGTGTTTTCTCCTGTGCTTTTTATGTAAAATTAATCTATTTCAAAGTGAGGCTAAAATGAATGGAAGTCTATGGAATGCTTAATGCTACTGGGCTCTTTCCGGGTAGGCCATTTCGCCAACTTCCATGTCTGTTTCTGGTCCCTTGGGTGGGCTGCATGGCATGCTGATTCTATCCTGTTTACCATACAAATACTGTAGCTGAATTAATAATAATATAACACACAACATGCTTTAAAAAGTGTGTTATTTTATGAGAGGTTTAACTTAATCAGTGTGCTTTACTTTTTCAAAGAAAATGAATTTTAGGAATGTGGTGTGCATCAGGCGAATTGGGGGGAAAATCACCTAAAATGGGAGACTTTTTCTGAAATAAATGGGTATGCCTTTTAACCACAAAAAACATCTGAAAAAATAGTCTCCAGAAATCATCTGGAACTGCTCTCTTTTGCCACACTCTAAGATATGTAAAACTTAGACAGTTCACATTTTGAAAATTAAGCTATAAATATGTAGCTTGGGCACGCCCATACTTCCTTTAACGCTGCATTACAATTTCGCCTTGAAAGTCAGTCTGGCCAAGCTGCCTGTCTACACCGTTTCTACATTAACAGAGAAACTGGGACCAATGAAAATCTAGCATTTCAAAAAGGTAATGACGCCGTAGTTCAGCGACCAGAAATCTACCTCAGTCACTGTCAACATGGCGAACGTGGAGCAACGGCAAGATTTAGTGCAGCTGTAGCTGCTGTTTTGGAAGAATTCAAAGGGAAGTTATCTCTGGAAATAGAGCAAAGGTTAGCCCTTGAATCATTTATTGCAGGAAAGGACGTTTTCGCAATGCTACCGACCGGCTTCGGTAAGTTTGATTTATCAGTTAGCCATGCTGGTAGCCAAGTCAATTGGGCTTTGCAAGAACCCTGTCGTTGTGGTCATTTCGCATACGTCAGAGGACAGAGGAGTGTGATTGGTTGAATCTTCGTCCAGTAGCAAACAGAGGCATTTGAAAGAGGCGGGTTAAGCCCGCCCTCTGAGAAATGGGTTTACAACACAGCTTGGCCAGACCAATGTTCGCAGAGCATTGATAAGTCGCGTTAGCCATGCAATAAATATGCTGTTTTCAATAGAATGTAGTCACTCACAAACATTACCGTTACGCTGTTGGCATATTAGCCTTTTCACAGTCATAGTATGTGTGAACACACGTACCCTGCACACGCATGCCATACAATCACACTCACACACCTGCACTGTGCTGGTGTGCAGTCACACATCTGAACATACACACACACACAAACACACACTATATAGGTATATTTCTAATGTTAAAAATGTATAAATATTTTATTTTTTTCTATGTAGAGAGTATCGCAACCAGGAGAAAGACAGCTCAAGAACAGGGGAAAAAATAAAAGAAAGAAAAGAAGGGAACATACAATCAGTGGAGCAAACGTGGGATAAAAAATGCAATTAAGCACTATAATAGTATGTTGGTGGCAGGACAGAAACTAACATTAAGATATAACCACATAAAGTCCACACTAAGGAGAACAGTAAATGGGACGGTCACTGGATCCAAATATGCATCATGTAGTACTACTACCTACTACCTGAGGCTGCCGAAAAAAGAACAGGGCCCATATTCACAAACATTCTCAGTCCTCTCAGAGAGCTCCTAACTCCTAACTAAAATTCCTAGCAAGGAGTCTTAGCCTAAGTAATTCAGGAAGTATCTCTGAGCAAGGAGGGGACAGAAACTTTTGCCTTAGTGAGGAGGTGTGGTTAACCCCAGTGCTAGGTATGTGATTGGTTGTTAACCAATCATACACTTTATACTCTATTAAGAAACATGTAATCATGAAAATAATCTCATGTCATGATGATGAAACTCACCAAGGTGGAGTTAGCTATGTTGCTTGACTGTTACAAGTTGATGAACCACAGACTATTTTGGAAATATTATTTTAAGCTTGAAAAAACTACTTGCTTCAATTTATACTATAATAGAATTTGTGGATGCAGACTCAACTGTTACTGTGATTGCTGGCCTGCTTGTAAAAAGAGGTTTGATTTGGCAGAATGACCAAAACAAGCGAAATGAAGAAAAAGGAGTGAGAAAGCCAAACTGGACAGATGAACAGTGCGAGTTTTAAAAAGGAAATGTGCCTGAAAAGTGTCTTATTAAATCACTGTATCCTTCACAATAACCTCTCTGTTTTTCCGCTATCTTCTCTGTTTAAGACACCCTTAGGCCATCAACCCTGTTATTGTTTCATCTCGCTCCACAGTTATTGAATACACTATCTTTAGTTCATAAGTGAGGAGACATATTTTTGATGTAGTCTTATTATGTGTCTGTCGAGAAGCATAATTATTTGGGCAGCATGATTGAGCTCCAGGATCTGTCCTGCTATAGGCCGTAGGTGAGGCTGGTAATGAGCAGCTTACGGTGTGGGGATCTCTGAGCGGTTATCAAAGATGTTGCTGCATTCTATTGTCACAGGCAGGGGGTGCCAATGCCGCCCTAGAATACTACGCACTAACCCAAGGAGCCAACAGTAAAGCCACAACACAGCAAGGGACGGTGTAAAACAAATCTTTTATTATTTATCACTAAAAGTCTTTGGCAAAGGGGGAGTTTAAAAAGGGGATCGGTCGGGTGACAGGTCACACGGCTCGCCAGCAGGGGGGGCCTCGTCTGGTCTGGCGGCAGGTCACACGGCTCGCCAGCAGGGGGGGCCTCGTCTGGTCTGGCGGCAGGTCACACGGCTCGCCAGTAGGGGGGGCCTCGTCTGGTCTGGCGGCAGGTCACACGGCTCGCCAGTAGGGGGGGCCTCGTCTGGTCTGGCGGCAGGTCACACGGCTCGCCAGCAGGGGGGGCCTCGTCTGGTCTGGCGGCAGGTGAGCAGTAGGGTGGGCTTGCTGGTAGGACACACTACCTGGGTTACCCAGGTGGCCAACTAAAGAGCCCAGTGGTGGTTCACTCAGAGCTGTGGTAAGTGAGAGGGAGAACACAGCAAAACAGGGCACTCCGTGCTTACACCAAACACACAAGCTATGTTAACCACAGGCACATCAAAGCACACAATAAACCACAAAATAAGCCTCTCAACAGCAGCTCCAATTGGTGACTACGATAACTGGGTCAGGTAGCACCAGGAGAGGTATACCAGCAACAAAAAAATAGGGGTACTAAAACTCAATACGTTACAACACGGGGGCTACCGCCGGTCGAACGCCACTCTGAAGACTCCCGTGACCGAGCCTGGGCTGGAAGGCAGGCGACTGGAAACTGTAGAAGGCTATAAGCACACAGAACTACACATCACACAATCGTGCTTCATTCGAGCGCACGCATTCATCAGTAGGCACGGCAACAAAAGCGAAAGCGGCAGTGAACAATCAATCTCAATGTAAGACAGTCTCAAGCAATCTGCCGCACAGCAGCCAGCCAACTGGCACAGGGAGGAACGTTTCACAGAGGCACTTAGCTGTAGCGTCGAGTAGCGTAATGGAGAGGATAACTCCTGCCGTGTTGTTCGGTAATGCTCATGGGTCTGATCCGTGCTGCCTTCGCTTCCCCCGGTCTCTTCTCCCTCTTCATCATACCTGCGGTAAATATAGTGTGCCTAATTTCCCGACTACCAATCGCGGACCTGGATCTTTCATTGCAAACACCTGCAGCACACACACACAATCATTAAATTAACTGCTGACACCCAACCACCCCGCCGTGTGAGATTTGTTTACATCTCCGAATAAGGGGGCCGCCATCTTGCCGCCGGATAGCGCCTCCCAAAATAATTCCCCTAGGGAAAACACACAGACCTACAATCAGTTCCACACACACACACACACGTCACCCCGTGACAATCAAGTTTGGGATCGGCAGAGTGACATAGAGGCTGTTCTAGAGTTTGTTTTCATTTGTTTTGTGGACTGCAACTGACATTCTGTCTGCATTTTTCAGGTGATCTCATGTAGCCCAGCATCATCCATCATCAGCATATTAGAGAGCAGTATTTGAACAATGTTGCTATTCCCTGAGCGGTATGCAGGCAGGCTAGTCAGGCTTGAAGCTCCATTAACAGGTCTCCTATCTCAGTTTTTTCCAGTCTCAAATCTTTGGAAAGCTGTTCCCTCTTTTTAGACATGCATGCACTTTTAATGACTATAAATGCTCCAAAGCACTCATCAAGCCACTGCCAAATGATATCTAGGCCTTCTGCAGGGTTATAGACATGCACACCTTTAATGCGTTTTGCCTGTTCACCTGACTCTTTGCCTAGCCATTTGACCAGGAGATACATCTACTCTTTGACTGCGAGGCTCAGGCCTATAGTTTTCTGGTGTGTCATCAAACCACAGCAACCAAGTCGCAATTATTTCTCTGTGTGCCATAAGCTTGAGAAAAGCAGGCATGCTGTCATTGCTTTCTTTGGGTGACAAGAGACTAGACACTGCTACTGGCTCTGTTAAAAATGGTCCCATGCACAAGCCTGAATGGAGTATGTGTGACATTCTTTTTTTACAAAAAAGGGAAAATTCTGGAATATAAAATGTGTGATTTTTTTAAATCGATTCACAGGACTAGTATTTACATCAGAGAGGGGGAAAGGCATACTGCTTTGGAAGAGGTCCCTATCTGGGCGATTCTATAATTTTTGTTCAAATTCACACTTTTTAACATCTTGAAAAAAATGTGTTATTTCCTGCAAACTTTTTAGTTTTAGGCATACAATAACATCTAAGGAACATTATTCTACTGATGGGACACTTTAATTCCCTACTGAATTTTTATACAAATTTAACATTTTTTGCATCTCCCAAAATTTGTCACAACTGAAACACAATATAATTTCATACAAAAATGAAGTTTTCTGGACTGTATTTTGATTTTGCTTTAATTAACATTCCAAATATACTTCTAGTGCTTTTTAAAGACAACTTCCAGAATACTGGAATTAAAAAATATCATTTTAGCACAATATTAAGGGTTGTTCTTCAAATTAATAGCATTTTGAATGCAATACTCTGTAAATTCCATAAAAACACTGATACAACTTTCAAATCCAAGGATTCATTAGCTTAATAATTTATCTAACTATATGTAATGAAACCATCATTTCAGGTATCAAAAAAACATTTTATTTTCCCAAAATATCCATATTTATCGGTAGTGACAAAAAAAGCTATCTGTATGATTTAAGCAAATATATGTACACTATTAGCATGTAAGGAAGTCCTTTTGACTGAAATATAGTAGTATCATAAATATAATACTATAAATGGATATTGTTTTGTATTTATTTCATGAAATGTTGAATGCAGACCATTTTGTCACTACCGAAACAGCTATGTCACACCCAAAACCTCCCAAACCCAAACCCTCAACATATGTTTCGGTTGTGACAATTTAAGCTAATGTTGACCCTACTGCTAATATGCTAGTCAGTACGAAGTTAGCTACCATGGATCTCAACTTTGAAACATCAGTGAAAAGTAGATTACCAGAAAAAATCTATTAAAAAAATCTTGATTATTTGTTAAAAAGTTGTGTTTGGTAGAGACATTTTTAAATGTCACCTGCTGATTTTCAACCTCACAACCTAATTTACTTCAAAATATTATGGCCGACGAACTTACTGTGGCACCATGAGGGAGAGAAAGGGTAGACTAACTTCCTGATCCAAAATGTAGGGGTGTGGCTTAAGGCTGTGTCATAATATGGGCCAAAGTGTGGAATGTTTCGGTAGTGACGTGAAAATGTGGGACAGGATTTTTTACCATAAAATTCCAATAGAAATATGGTTATGGCATAATTCTGCACGACCCGACTCGTCTCTGACAGCGCTCAGCTCTCCAGTCCCGGCTGCACGACCCGACTCGTCTCTGACAGCGCCCTGCTCTCCTGCCCCAGCTGCTCAACCCGGCTCGTCTCTGACGACGCTATCCCCATTTCCTATCTGCCCTGTCTTGGGCCCCCTGACTCAGTCCCTGTTTCCCCTGAATCCCTTAATAAAAGTCCTTTTGGTTATGTTACGCACTTGGGTCCATTTCTGTCTGTTCTGGTACTCTCACATGCCTTTTAAAGAGCAGAATACATTACAGTTTTTACCAATCATTTTCGGGCGTGTCTCAATACCATATCTACATTTTCACAACTCTTAACACATTTGCATGAACCAAAGTCTATGGGAGACAAACTACGTTCTCTTTCGCATTGCTTTCACACAATTGCGTTCAATCACCACTTCAACCAAAATACATAAGTACTTCTCTCAGTTAATGTTTACCACCAACAAAATTATGTACAACTGCAGCTAAATTTTGCAGACATTTGGATACTCTTATCAAAACAGTTAACTCTAGGATCAAAACCTAAAAGCAATACAATACAGTGTAACAAAGCACAGCATTTTGCATTTTGTCACACAAAAAAGAAATAATGTGCTTGAGGCATCTTTTAGCCAAATAAGTCTTGATTTTTAGCACTTTTACACTTACGTGTGTAGGCTATTTCTTCATAATATTTTTTTAGCTTGTTATGTAACAGGTAAACAAAGAGGTTACATTTGCATGTTTATGGGCAAAACATTGTGATATAGAAAATATATATTGGAGTTGCTGTGTATTCCATTACCAGTATGTACTGTAGGCTTTATCATGGTTTATCCAAAATGCAGCAGCACCATGGATCAGCATTACAGTAGGTAGGGCCAAAAACGACTTCTTTGGATGACTATATTTACATAGCCTGGCTGTCGCACCAAGCTTGTAGACAGAGCTTGGTCTGGCAAATCTCCCTCAATGTAGCATCACAGGCAGTATGGGCGGGCCCAGGCTAATATTTACATACATTTACATGTACAACACATATTACATGTACATTCTTTTGCAGTGAAACATACTCTAATTGATGCAGGTAATGGGCGTTTACCTTTCCTGCAGTGGAACACAATGTGGTTATATGTAAGCACAGGGTGAAGGTATCACATGTTACAGTTCATCCTGGTGTGTTTCTGGAGTGATGTGTTTTCTGTTTGTATAATTGTGCATATTTGATTGACACAATTTATCTTCAGTTCTGAAATGTGTTCTGCAGTTAGAATCCAGAAAAATTGCAAACTATAGAAAATCCACTGAAAAACACCTTGTGATTCGCATCAACATTTTCTAATACATATGGTACTTTACACAAAATACAGTAATTAATTTGTAAACTGTATAGGTATAGCCTATACTCTTTATCTATCTATTATCAAAGGTGCATGAATACATACAAATGTCACTTACATTGTTTGATAAAATGTGTATTTACAATACATATAAGTAACATGCCATACTGTCAGACAGAGGCTAGATTTTAAGTGATTTGTTTCAAGTTGTTTGCATTTTTTAGCTTATTGTACATTGACTGGCATTGTAGACTTACTGACCGACAGCGTGTGTTATAGTTACGTTGCTGTAGCGCATTTTGCAGCAAATGTTAACTGATGTGCTCAAACGCACGTTGGTACAGCACACTGTGTTAAGAGTTTTGCAAAAGTGGACATTGCCCTGCAAAACGTGTGAAAATGATTGGCAAAAACTGTAACTAGGCTAGAGAGACAGCACAGTTGCCAATGCTTTGTTTTGAATGCCAGGGCCCATGTTATACCAGCAAGGAAGTGTGGAGCTACTTTGAGATTTGTAATGGTTTAAAAATGTTTTCTGCAAGCTTTGTCCATGCATTTAGTACTGGCATTGTTAGTCTTCTCAATCAAAACAGTAAAAATAGTGTAGTTCAAAATGCTCTGCAAACATACCAGCTCAGTATGTTTTAACAGTTTTCATTTTACACCGGAGTTTTCCTTTAAGGCCTATGATGTTTTGTGAATAATTTATTTTACAGAGGGAAAGTTCTAAACATTTTTTCTTATGACGTCATTAATAGTACAGGAAACCAGGCCCTTAAAACTTGACATACCTTCGCCTGAGGTAGAACAAAGCAAAACCATGTTTTTTTCATATCTCTAATGCCTATTTTATAAATGGATTGTTGTATAAATTGTTCTTTTTTTAATGGATTTGGTCTCATTAGCTTTTTCAAAACCTCCAGCTTCGCTATCAAAATCAAAATAAATCTGCTGTAGTTTGGCCCTTATATTTCCTGAAACTACATGTGTTGGTCCATTCTCAATTGTTTCAAGTCTGTGTCTCTGTTGTTGCTTAATGAAGTTAAGATTCGTAAGAGTCGTACCTATCAAAAACAACAGTCACACAACTGACTTTCTCCACACCATATACAGTATGTCACAGAAGTGAGTACACCCCTAACATTTTTGTACTCTTTTTATTATATCTTTCAATGGGAGAAGTCTAAAGATATAACACTTTTCTACAACGTAAAGTAGGCAGTGTACAGCTTATATAACAGTGCAAATTTGCTGTTCCCTCAAAATAACTCCACACACAACCATTAATGTCTAAACCACTGGCAACAAAAGTGAGTACACCCCTAACAGACAACTGTGTCCTGCTAACAGTCAAGCATGGTGGAGGAAGTGTTATGGTTTGGGGCTGTATGAGTGCTGCCGGCACTGGGGACCTACACTTCATTAAGGGAACCATGAATGCCAATATGTACTGTAACATACTGAAGCAGAGCATGATGCCCCCCCTTTGAAACTGGGTCACAGGGCGGTATTTCAACATGGTAACGACCACAAGCACACCTCCAAGATGACCACGCCTTGGGTGAGGATGAAGGTGATGGACTGGCCTAGCATGTCCCCAGACCTAAACCCAATTCAGCATCTGTGGGGCATCCTCAAATGGAAGGTGGAGGAGCTCAAGGTCTCAAGCTCAAGGTCAACTCCGTGATGTCGTCATGTAGGAGTGGAAGAGGATTCCAGTGACAACTTGTGACGCTCTAGTGAACTCCATGCCCAAGAGAGTTAAGGCAGTGCTGGAAAATAATGGTGGCCACACAAAATATTGACACTTTGGGCACAATTTGGACATTTTCACTTAGGGGTGTACTCACTTTTGTTGCTCTCAAAAAGTCAATAAAGCACTTCTTGAACAAGCTTCCTGTTTCTCACTCCCCTTGACAGATTATTTCCTTGTTAGCATTTGGCGGGCAGTGTTCCCACCATACACATCTGATTCAATCAAAATGGATAACAATTCTCCATCTCCATATAATTTTACAATACTTGCAAGATAAGCCATGATGATGTGCATGCCTCCCAGTCAAATTGTTACTTTTTTATGAAGAGCGGGCGGCTTGTTCCACAGGATTTCTTGGGCTTTACTGTAAATGGCAAGGTCTGCAGCAACAAGGATATGCTTTTGCCCCAGTTATGGAGAGAGCTGTGTTAGACGAATCCGTGCAGTGTAGATTGTGGAGTAATCACTTGGGGAATCAACTTTTTTATGAAAGGCATGTATTGCACAGTAGCTAACTAAGTAGAATTACTTGTGATAAATGCATTGAAAGCAGACCAGGATGGGACATGTTCTTTTCCCTTGATGATCTGAGCCAGGTTCCACAAGGTGTATCTTTTTTCAGCAGATGTGGAGATGTCTGTGCTTGCAAAACCTGTGCTGGATGATCTACTGTATAGCTGGTGGCGCTGGTCTGGCAAGTGGTCGTGACTATCTAAACAGATAAAATTTAAAATATTACTTAAATGTCCCATCATGTTAATGAATCAGTTGTGTTAATCAATACAACTATGCATCAGAAAAAAAAACATGTTGTAATCATTGCAAATACACTGAAATGCATTTTCAGTTTACCTGTGAAGTTCTTCTCCATCGACATCATAATCAGTCAGACTTGAAAATGATCTTTCAACACAGTGGCTTTCAGGGGTGGTCTGACCTCGTTGGTATATTAATGTGGCTATTGCATGAGTAGTGTGCTTCCCATCAATAGTCTCTTCATTTTGGTAAAAGTTGTCAGTTGCAGCATCAATCTACCATCGTCTGAGACTCTGCTGAGGCCATAGGGAATACAGATGCCTTGTGAGTTGATCAGCAGATACAGATGTGAGAAACTGCCTCATCTCAGTGTATGAAACACAGTAGCCTAGGGCATTCAACTCATTGATTAGTGTTTTGTCACCAAATTCGTGATGTACCACAATGGCAAGACCTAGTGTGATGAGCGTGTACATTTGTCGGCATTGTGCAATGATGTTTTGGTGGATTGCAAGAACACTGAAGGTCTGTGGCAATACAACTGGGCACAATACAAAAACAAGCCTTTTACTTGCCTCAATCTATCTAAATAGATAATTTTGTAGAGTTTAGGTGGGAGGGTGGTATTGTCCAATCCCAGAACAACAGATTAAATAAATCGCAGGCTATTAGATATACATTTTGGGTAGTCAAGATGTAGAGCGAAGGTGAGGCCAAATAGAAGACAAACAGCCAGGGGCAAGTCCTGAATGTCATCCAAGACAGCACTGCCCTCCAGAACGATTACATGGGACACTGGAGGACATTCGCCATTCTCAACAAGAATGGTGAGCACTCCCATGGTCATTGAGGTGATGGCTTCTTCTACCTCTGCACGCCACAAAAACAAATTATGCCAAGCCTTGGGATGTGTTCAGTTGACAATTAACTGAGAGCAGTTAAGGGTGACCAAAATGCATCATGTGCAGTCAAGATATTTTGCCTTGAGCCATGCTGAAGATGGGTTAGGCAAAGATGTCTGTCTTGACTACCAGATAAAAAAGCATAAAAGACCATGTTAAAAGCTTTTGCTACTCTATTTTTTAATACACACATTTCAAGCTTTTAGCCAAAGGTAGTGAAACAGTCCAAGAGCAACATTGAAACATGTTTCATTGCAAACAAGGTGTACTTTCACACGATTCATTACTGCTGATAAATGAGCCAAAACAATGCAGATTCAAAAACAATATAAAATTAGTTCACTCCAGACATTTTTAACTAAAAGCTAGAAGTTATATAAGGTCACTGAATGCCATCAGAGGCAGAATGTGTCAGGGGGTAAGCCTGTATTGGGTCTTGAACCCAGGTCTCCGGCTGTGAGAAACTGGTGGATAATGATCTTGTTCTTTTAAAAACCACCACCCGCGCATTGCCCTCTCAGTTGCTCTGTGGTTGTGTGTGTGTCCTTTATGGTTCTGTGTTGTCTGCTATGCGACAGTTTGAAAATTCATTTCAGGACCAGGGTGCGTTGGGCCGTCACATCTGATGTCTAATGAAGTAGAGACAATAACGGTTGAGGCATTAATGACAAAAACAAAACAGCCTGCTTTTTAAATTTTACTTGTATTCTGGTCAGCCTTTAGAAAATAATAAGAAGAATAAGGCTAAGAACCTTTCCATGGAAATGACTAAAATCAGCGTGATCTTGTCTCTGGGACACTGAAAACACCTTTGACAAAATGTGAGGAAATATCAAATTGAAATACTCACTACACCGTTGAAGTCCTGCATACGTTCCATCAACTTCTACCCAATAATCCCTTTTTTTCCTTGAAAAAATTACAGACAGTGTGACACAGTCTTGTCCAGGCCAGCGAAGAACCCTCCCTCAAGACTCCACTCTGGTAAACTCACTGCATATCTAAAAATGATGTGAGGTGGGGGAAGCGAGGGAAAAATACATTAAAGAAAAAACAGGTGTGAATAAATCCATAACCCTGTCATTCCAGTTCAGGTATGAGAAACAATGTTTTCCAATCAAAGCCTTTGCCACATCACTAAATTCCTTGTCTGAAGGGTAAGCCTTAAATGAATACACTGCTGAGTACCTTATTTTGAGGGATGCAAAATATCTCAGGCCATTGTTGCCTTGCAGTGGGAGATCCAGGTGTTGATATTATGTCCGTGTCAGCCTCACTGTCAGAAACTGATGGCAACACAGGTGATGTGAGGGGTGTTAGAGTAAGATGGGGATAATTCAGTGTCACCTTGTCGTACAATTCTACCACATCAGTTAAATTACTCAGAGCACTGAAATCTGTATTCTCATATTACAGATTGAAGTCATATGGAAGCTGTAGTTTGTTTTTCGTCAGCCTTTTTAGTTATTCCGAGTCTTTCATAGAGAATGACCTTTCAGATGTCATCTTCAGTAACGATGACTTGCATTAAGAATTGTTCAGCCATTTAAAAAATGGGTGAAAGTATCACAGATTAGACAGACGAGGACCCAGTTGCGTCACGTTGAAAACAGAGTTTATTAAAGGGTTGGGGAAATGGGAGATTGTGTGTGTGTGTGTGTCCCGCAGGAGTGTCTCTGCTCGGCAGTGGAGATGAATGCACAGGTTAAGTTTACACACCAAGGATCCGGGGCACTGAGGAGACACACACAACAGGCAGGCAGAAGAGCTGAGCAGGTGGCAGACAGACAGGGGCAGGCAGGAATCAAAGTCAAAAAGCAGGTCAGGTTTTCCGGGGCAGTGGAGCAGACGGTCTCAGACAGATCCGGGTTCGGTACAGGAGTCAGAAGAGAGAGCCAGCCAGCCAGCCAGCCCGCCAGCAAGCAGAAGAGCAGCTTTGTAGCTTTGCAGACAATCTGACAAAGACACACTGGAAGTAGTGATGGGACATTAGAAGCAAGGCGTGTTTGCGTTGAGCAAAAAGGGCGTGCCACAGGGTGAGGGCTTGTATCGTTGATGTAAAACCACGTGACTGATGACAAATGGAGCTTTAAATTCTGTGTGATACGTCATTAGTTCAGCTTGGTATCACTTCTGCATAAAATGGGTTGAAAACCTGCGGCACTTCATGGTTTTTGTGTTGGTGTTTGGTGTTGAGAGGTTGGAATGTGCGTTGGAAAGAGTTCCGAAGTGATAGTGGACAGTTAGTTTATTAGTTATTTAGTCAGTGTTGGTAGTATATTAGTAAGTTAGTTAGTCAGTGTTGCTTAGATTAGCATATTATATTATTATTATATTAGTGTATAAATCTGTATTAAGTTAGTTGTTATGATAGGACGTAGTTGTGTACATCGTGTTAGTTAGACAAGTAGCAGGTTAGTATAGTTTAAGTTGTATCATATTATAGTATAGTATATTATATTGTATTAGCCTATATTGAGTTAGTTGTAGTATAATTAGATGTACCACGTAGCGACTGCCGCAGTGTATTAAAGTGTGGGAACCATAGGTATGGTGAGTTTGTGGTAGGTCAGTGTTGTGAATGATTTGCTGGAAGTGGGCATGGATGTGGGTTTTGAATGAATGACACTGTGTCTGTTTCTGTATATTTTGTGTAGTTCCCACCTTCTCGGGCCAAGATATTGGCAATCGCGCAACGGACCCCTCATCCCCCTCCAAAGTCCACCTTTCCCCATTCACCCAAACAGACAACAGCCACTGCTCCACCCCACGAGCAGTCTAACAGCAGTCACCTGTAATGATTCACCAAATCAACAACCCAACTACAATCCAGCCTCCCAGTCAACCACAGCCCCGGCAGATGGGCTTCCCTAGGAGCCGCGGTTCTACCTGAGGTTTCTTCCTTTTTTTTCATTTTATTTATATAAACCACATGCAACTCAGGGAGTTTTTCCTCACCCCTGTCACCCCTATGGACAAAAACAGGGACTGTCAACAGCACCTGAACGACCTTTCCTGTGCCACCAAGATGCAACAAACGCTTTTTACCCGTGTTCATGCAAGAACCCGCATCAACGAGGCATTGCGCTATTGTGACATTGCATTGTTGTGTGGCGCAAGAGCCTGCATCAATAGGGCATTGCATTGTTGTGTCGCGCAAGAGCCCACATCAACGGGGCATTGTGTTGTTGTTACATTGCATTGTTGTGTCGCGCAAGAGCCCGCATTAACGGGTCATTGCGTCATTATTATTGAACGCCATTTCATCATTGCGTGCAATTACTTCCGATGCCATTGGACTGCAAGACATGCTGTCTTGTTGTGACCTTGCCAAACTGTAAAGCACTTTGAGCTGCGTCTTGTATGTATGAACTGTGCTATACAAGTAAAGGTTATTATTATTATTATTATTATTATTATTATTATTATTATTGGCATATCAACGTTGGCCAAATTTGAGCAATTAGAAGCCAAGATATTGTATTTTGCTGAATTTTAAGCCATGTTTGAAATATTCATTGACATGTAACTTTGAAACAGTTAATCTCAAAATAAATCCTTTGATAACTTTTTATCAACATTGTCTGTAGATGACATATACCAAATTTGGTGAGATTCACATGAATGTCCTGTGACTAGTTCGGTTTAGCTTTCGTGATGTTAAAATTTCACGGTAATTGTTTTCTTTGTGTGACCAAATGGGATTATGTAAAATAATAACTGAGCAGACTACGCCACCTATGGAGGGTTGGTCCACAGGGAGAGCTGAACCCAGCTGAACATCCAGCTGAACACGTCCGCACACACCAACCAATGTTACCAGCACCTGGAAGCAACCTACCGGACGGTGCCAAAAAAAACGTGGATGTAACACTAGTACACTGAATTATTATGGATAAATGGACGTGATGGCTTACCCAGTCTAAGCGTACGCTTGCCTCAGTGCAGCTACAGCAGCAAACTCGTGCTACTCACCACCAACACAAAGCCGGAAGAGGAGAAACGAGGGTAATCACCTGACAGGTACCTGCTTAAATGCCCTATGTTAGAGTCACCATCCAATCACCGCACGTGAAAATCAAAATACAAGGTGACCTCAATAGTCCAATCTGTTACATTCGTAAGTGGGCATCGACCAGTGTTTTCAATGCATGAGAGTCAATAGATTTCAATACAGTAAAAAAAATTGGTTGTAAACCTTACCATTCTCTGGATTATAAGCAAAATGACATTTTGTATAATTAAAGCGCCCCCCAACATCACGGTGTTGACATTGCGCCGTGACGGGCGTGTCAGCAAAAAGAAGAGGTGTGGTATAGCAATGGTTTGCAGTTTATAGCAATGTTCTGCAGTTTATTTACGTTTTCTTTTGTCGTTTTAAATAAACAGCGATTGCAATGTTCTGCAGTTTATTTATGATTTCTTTTGTCGTTTTAAATAAACAGCATGGCAAGTTGTAAGAAATGAAATGGACAAATCATCAAAAAGAAAACTTGATGGACCTCCACCTTCCGTTTATTTTCTATGTTTCCTTTGAGTTTAAAGCTTTTGTTTCCCCGTCTTCTAAAGTTGTTGTACCGCTTTCGGCACTGTTCGAAAGTTCTCTTCTTGCCAAAGGAGGACACAATTACTTAAGGTATTTCCTCCCATACTTCTTTGACCCACTGAGGTTTGGGGGGATTCTTTCCATCCCCGAATATTAACTGCTCACGCGCTTTTACTTCACGCACGAGCAGATCGGTCTCCTCCACCGAAATGCTCCTTCCTTCTGGGTAAATCCGTCATCGTAATAGCAACAGGCCATGGACAATGTGCCCACTGGCTCTTAAAGGGAATGAGAGTATACATTCTCATTGGTTAATTGTATGTTACGCCCAAAACACACCCATGACTAATGAAGTAATTTAAGACTAACCCTTTTGAACAATGCGCCTGGCGCAATGTTCACTTTTCCCGCCGTCAAAATATCAAATTGTGTCGGGAACGCCCCCAAAGCAACTTGCGCTTCAGACTTTAGACAATGTGCATATGATTGTGAAAATAGAGCCCTTTGTGTTAATCGTGCATGACATATTTTGTGCACGTCCCATCTTCTCAGTCCAAGATATTGCCAATATAAAATCCCATTGTTTTATCACTAGGTGGTCATTGAGTTATTCAGCAAACACTTTTCGGCGTCTCCCCCTCTTTGATGGACACTGGCACAGTCGGGGGGTGGCCCTTGAAGGCCAAAAGCTTCTATTCGCTCAAAAACTAGGGCTACATGCCTACAAAGATTCATGTCCCTCAGAGTTCCAGTGTCCTGGCAATCGTTGATGGAAAATCTGTGAAAAAAAGGGAAAAAAGTCTCGGCAACACTGTAATGTTGTATATATTATCTACATCCTATATTATATATTCTATATACGCTATATATTACATATACACCCTATATTATATAATCTATATATCCTAAATATCCTATACATTACATATGTATATCCTGTATTATATATCATAAATATCTTACCATATACATGTGGCACAACCTATGGTAGTTAAGTAGTGACTACGCCACTCCCGGTTAATAGGGTGGGAGCGCCCTAAAAGTACATTCTATCAGATAGTTCCCCTGCAGGTTCTATAAGAAATGCACTTAATAGGAGACAGCTGTTGAAAACCAAAGAGTTATTTTATTTATTTCTTTTGGAAGAGTAAATAATTAAAATGTGCAAAGTTTGCATATAAGTTCGTTGCCACCTAACATCTCCATTCAGAGGCAAAGGATATTAAATAGACCGATACCAAGTCAGGAGTGGTGCAAAAGCAGTGAGAGCTAGCCAGGATGTGTGCAAAACAGCAATAAATACAGGTTGTGCAAATCTGCAATAAATAGTAACAAATAGTAATGGACCTAGGCAAACACACTGTGCAAACTAGCAAGATAGATTAGGCTTTCTAAGCAGTTAGTACAAAATGGGTAGCTTGTAAGACGAGGTAGCACCAACTCAATTGGATTACACAGTAATAATGTTACACAGCAAACGTGCTTCACAGCAAAAATGAACCAAACCACACGTAAAAGAACCCAAACCAAACAAAATAGGGCTACGCCCCAAACAAAAGAGCAATTGCCATCAGACACACGGTGCGGAGAGAGGTTGGCGTACAGAATTAAGAACTAACACCAGCACTAAACTGTTCGAGAATTAACCCACCTGGCCACTAGAGTTGCACCAGGATAATTGCACTAGCCCACGTAGCCTAGTTAGTTACATTAACAGATATTGCACTGGCCCGAATAAATAACATTAGTAACACACAATATTAGCTGGTCACGAAGTATTGCACTAGCCCCAATAAGTTAATCACTGAATGTCTTGTATGACTCGGACATACGGCACTGCCTGGAATAAATTAGTAGCACAGAGTAGTAGGCCTGTTCATCAATATTGCACCATCCCGAATAAGTTAATTGCATAAGTTCAAATGTCGTCTCTACAAGAGACTACTGCACACCTCCGATATAACATTAGCCTATAAGGCCGCACTGGCAGAGCTCACATTCAAAATAAAGAAAAGAAATTAAACATGGAAAAAAACAGTGGTGCCCCCCTTTTGTCGTAAATGTGCTTCCCCCACTCTTAGGATTCCCCGTCCTAAAAATAGCAACGGGAGATTTACTATTAGGGAAGACGCCACCGCTACACATTCACGGATTTACGCCCAAAATACATGCAAGCGAAATTTACCGCTTTCGCCCCGCTTTCTCCGCTTTGAGTGGGCGTGTACCAACCGTCAGTTGAAGAGACATGAAGTTTAAAATGCTAAAGAATACTGAATGGTAATAATTATTTTGTTTTTGGAATGGTAATATAATGTTACTTAACGGCACTGTTTTAAATTTTATGTATGTCCATTTTTAAATGTTTATCAAACCCCCTGCCGCCTTCCAACTGAAAGGAATGGAACGTCATTTAAAACGATGTCATTGGTTACCGCTCGACGAACACCGCTCCTCATTTGCATAAAGTTCAGCAGATCTCAACTTTTCCGCCCGCCTCGCCGCCTCGCTGATCTACGTCACCATCTGCCGCCTCCCAACTGAAATGAATAGAACGTTCCGCCCGCCCGCTTGCATGTATTTTGAGCGTTACACAAAAAGGACCGAAGTCCACATGCAAATGGACACCATTCAGTTAGACCATTATGTTCATGAAGAGAAAAAGACATTATTTTACCTCTGTTAGTATGTGGAAATCAGAGTTCAGTCAATTCCTCCGGCTACACGACGTTGAAGATAGGCCCACGCAACAGGCAACACTAAAGCATATGAGCATTCGATTAGTGACTGTAACGACTAGCTTAGCATAAGCTAGGCGGCTTCGCCACAAACCAACAAGGATAGGAAGCCTACCTCATCTATAGGATCAAACAGAAGCCCAACACTGGAGGAATCAACGAAACTGGCCACGGCTTGTACGGCTCGGGTGTGCTCAGGTGAACAAAGGCTTGGCGTCTCATAAGTGGATAACGGAAGTGACGGCTATATTGTTTACGTGAAACCTTCCCTAGCCCTGTCGCCTTCCTGCTGGGTCTTAGCGTCCCACCCAAGCGCCAACGTTCCAGGCTGAAAAATGAAGCCGGAAATTAACGTTCTAAGGCTGCAGTACCTATTTTGTCCTTTGGGGGCAGGCTGCAAAAGGGAGCAATTTCCCATAGACTCCCATGTTAAAAAGTCCATTTTCACAGCTAAAATAAACATATTTACAGCCTGGTTCAAAAAATGGTTTTAGTGTCTTTCGATAGTTTGGGGGTCCATGACAACTCTGAGGGGGGTACATTTTTTTAGAATCCATTTGCTTTAAGCACAGTTAAGTTTTAATTTTATGAATAATTAGGGGCGTGGTCAGCTTGATTGACAGCAGCCGGCCACCGCTGGTGACGTGAGGCTGAGATTCTCAGCCTGAGAACTCTGTCGACTCTTCGGCTGTCATCGGATATTTCACGACTATATCATTTCCAGCATATTCAATGATATGTTACATCCAGGATGTCTGACGTTCCTGTTAATTGTTCTAAAGGACCATCAAAGAATGTTCCCAGCAAACAAAAAAACGTCCCCTTGACGTCTTTTAAAGGTCCTTTCTGAACGTTCTCTGAACGTCATTGTGTAGGGTTCCCTTTCCGTCCTGGGGACGTTACACCAGACGTTCCTAGAACATCCGGAGGACACTGCAAGGACGTTTGAGTCACGTCATCTAGACGTACCTCGACATTGGGGTATACCGTTTTCCTTAATAGGCTATGTGCTTTGACGACATTAGTCGCCTTATGTGGCACCCTGTGTTCAGGATAAAGTGAATATTTTTTATTTAATACAACGTCAAAGTTCTTCGGCTTAGGTTTCTTCTTCCTCACCATCTTCCACATGCGGACGTGCCAGCATCTACACACAGAAGACCAGAAGGGACTTTGAGAAGACAGAAGATAGATAGTTGTCGTCAACCTAACGTTAGCTACTTACAACATACAGATAACAAGCATTACAGCTAACATAAATCTGGACATTTTTTCGTGCGGTCAGTGATATTACTGTAAGCATCTTAATAGGTTTATTAATCTTAATGTTATCTCTGTGAAGCCAACCACAGTATTTGTATGGTCCAATAGTCCACACAATGTGCCTTCACATCCCCAATAAAACCCAAGAAATTGTCCATTTAACGTTATTTCAAACACCGATATGATAAAGTGGTTGTACATTTTAGGAATATACTAGAGACGTTTTTGGCTGCATTATGTGACACAACCTGAGTCCAACTCCCCGATACTAACCCCCACATTTTGTCCTAATATTTTAACAAGTTCTCTTTTCGGTTAATGTTATTGCCATTTTTTTTACTGTCGTTATCTACAGACAAAGCGGAGGAGACAGACTACGGTAGTTAAGTGCGCTCCATGGTCATCACTTAAAGGGAGACTCAGTTAAAGAAAAACACTGACATATAATGTGTATTGCTATTTAAAACCCTTAAATCCGACTTATTACGAAAGTTAAGAGTCGTTTTGGTTTATATTTTTACAGTTTTTAGCATAGTTACAGAATATTCGTTTCTGATTGGAGATGTGCCTGATGACGTATTAAGATGAATATGGTCCACAAAATGCATTGGAATGACAGGGGAAATGTCCATTTTATGAATACAATAACAAAAGTAATTTCGTGTGTAGCCCTATCACACTTCATCACAGTTGCTTGGCCTACAATAAAAGAGCTGTTGATGTAAAAACAAGTGCACTTACAGTCGTGAAATTAAACTAAGTAAGATGTCAGCATGGGTTAGCAAGAACACAAGTGGATCATAGCTCTGCACCAACTTAAGGTAGGACAGAGGGTTTCCTTTATCACATGCCTGCCGTGGCACTCGTTACCAAGACAGTCACAAGTAATATTATTTTCATTGCATCTGAAATCATTTGACGTAGAAATTTAGCATCTACTTATTGTGACTTCTACTAGCGTCAAATTCATAGCATGACAGGCTAGTCACTGTCTGACAGCTAGCACCACCTTAACAAACTTTTGACCGCACGCGTAAACCTATTTAGCTAGTAATAATCTGTTGAATATGGCAGGGGGGTTGTAGTCTTTTTGATTGCTGTTAATTTACAACTTAATTCTATAGGCGTCCATGAATTTACTTTGTTGTTCGCCATGTATGTAGCTGACATTTTAAGTATGGTGTACCCGTGTGTGTGCGGCCGTGTGTGGCAGTGTTGTTCAAGTTCACTAGATTTGTTCATGTGTAGTTCACTTATCACATATGTTCATATTATTCATCTTCAAGTTCAAGTTAGTCGTTGTGTTGTAAATATAGATTGACACTTCATAGACTCTTCCACTCTCTGTTCACCGAAGATGGTCGCTCCTTTCTGGGCTTCACAACAGTTGTGATAAGGGATATAGCGGTCTCCTTGAGATATCTCTTCTTTCGTCTCATACCCAGTAAATGAAACAGTCCGTCATCAAAGTCTTCGTGACAAAAATGTTCACTACAGATGACTCTAAACGCCGACGGTCCTCTCCATTTAGCCCGAGTGAGCTTAACGCGTTTTACCCAAACCTTTCTTAGGGTCCTTTGGGAAGAAATGGAGACTTATCCCATCTTTCGCCGTATTCCCGCACCCCACCACTATACATCGTTTGGGCATACTGAATATAATATAAGTAAGGGATAATGTATTGTCCACGGGGACTATAGGAAAATATTTCCCGACAGGGGCGAACAGCACCCCGACGCCGAAGGTTAAATATGCTTTAAACATTTATTTTATACAGTGATGGAGTGTTTTGGAAACTATGGTAGTGACATACAATTACATTACAATTATCACATGCTTTTATTCAACACAACTTACAGTAGAGGACACAATGCCCATTTATTCTTGACTCCATTAGGCCACAGATGCCCTTTGCTCCTATCTTGATGTTCTTGTGCATCACTTTTGCTTACTGCTTTTCTTGCTGCATTTGATACTTACCAACCTGCCATAACTTTATTTATTCACTTAAATGTTCTGATTTCTTTACATGTATGGGTAAATATCAATGTATTTTCTAGTCAAAATGTCTTGTCAATATTCCAACGAAAAATATGCTACTGAAAAAAGGTTGACACGTTCGATACTTTACATGCCATATACTGTTTTTTTTTTTCACTTTGCTCATTGACTGCAGTGTATGTTTAATGCACTGCTTTTGTTTACAATGACATTAAGATTTTCCCTTTTATATATTAATAGTAATTGTTGAATAAGACATTTTGATTTGATTCATTCTTGGTTTAATAAATATATTACAAATTCCATATACATTTCAAGTGTGACTTCAGTGCAAATCAAAATCAATAACAGATTTGTGGTAGAAAATGTTGTTTGTTGAAGCAGTTTCAGACATGTGCTGTCCTTATATTTAAAGTTATCACGAGTTTGACATTCATTCACCTCTCTTATTAAATCGTGTGCAAATGGGCAACGTTAACGACCAAAATCATAAGAAAACCATAGTATCAGTTTGAAGCAGTAGTGACAGAGTATTGAGGGAGGTTTTGAAATCTTTGGTAGTCAGTTAGAGCAATCATAAACGACATGGTTGCTATGCATTGCTAACTTACGCTAATAGCCTACAATAATTTAGCAACTATAACTGATGACTAAAAACTGCTCTTTCACTACATTACACTGAATAGTAGCAAACGGTCTGCATGATTATTAAATTTACTCATGTACTTGAAAATAATAATGGATTTAGGTACTTACCAGCAAAATAGATGAGTTCAGTCTGGTCAACATCGGTCAAGTGTATCGCCCAAAATACATGCAAGCGAAATTTACCGCTTTCGCACCGCTTTCTCCGTGAAAGAAGTTCTCCGCTACGTAATTTGCGGGAGCTGGCCTAGCCTGTAGGGGCGGGTCTTCAGGCCGCCTGGCACTACCTTTTCATCCATATATGGAATGTCAGGTAGAAGGCGGGTTTAGAATGCAGAACGCATTGGTTAAGATGGCGGCGCCTTGAACCTTTAAGCCTCATTTTGGCTGTTGGAAAGTCTATGCTTCTGAATAAAATTGAGCAACTTCGGATAAAATGTCCGGTATAGTTTGCCGCTACATTTGGCTGCAGCTTGCAACTATGCCACACCCAATGAGTTATTTCTACAACGGATGCTTTAATCTTAATCAGGGTCCAAAACAATAACTATAGCCAATTTCTCCTTCAGGTTACCTTAAGGTTCAGTATTTGCTGTGCCCCAAAGTACTGGCATATAATGGCAATGCCTCATCTATGCTGTGGCACTTCCGTGCCAAACATGATAATGTAACATCTAGTACCGCTAACAATGAGCGCAATAAAGAGAATGCCAGTATTGGAGGTCCTTAATTATGTTTTATTTTATCACATTTTTATGATCTTTAAGGTACACACATAATCACATGAGATCTATAATGATGAAGCCCTGGCCATGTGCTGGATGATCGTGCTGGATGGTCAGCCACTTTCTTTTGACAAACATGTGGGATTCAGGGAATTCATGTGCCTGGTGGACCCCACCTATGAAATCCCTGGGAGAAAGGCATTATAGGGAATGATTGAAAGAAAATAAAAGGAGACCAAAGAAAGGGCTGTGAGTGACCTGACAAAAGTGCCTGTGGTGAGCCTCACATCTGACATTCAATTACTGCAGATGCATACCTTGCAGTGACATGCCACTATGTAACAGAGGAAATGAAGCTTTTCACAGTCTTGTTAGGGGTAAGAAAGTTTCCCAAATCTCACACTGCAGCAAATATTGCCCAGGTTCAAACGGCACTGATGGCGCAGCGGGGGATAACTGGTAAAGTAACCAGCATGGTGGCTGACAGTGCCGCCAACATGGTGGCTTGTTCTAATCTGTTGAACATTCAACATGTCCCTTGTTTTTCTCATGTCCTAAATCTTGTCGTGAAAAGATCACTAAATGAAACCCCAGAGCTTGAGGGAATCCACTCTCAGGCAAGAAAGCTGGCCCATCTCTTTAAACACAGTACTAAAGCCAAAGAGAGCATGTGTAAGGTCCAGGCACAGATGGGAAGGCCACAGTTAAAACTAATCAAGGAGGTTGACACTCAATGGAACAGTACTTTTGACATGCTCAACAGAATTTTTGATGAACGAGAGCCTTTGGGTGCCTCACTGGCCTCTCTGTAAACAGACATTGTTCCCTTTAAAGCAGAAGAATATGAAACAATAACCCAGTGTCTCAGTGTCCTCAGACCATTTAACACAGCAACTGTGAAGCTATCTGAAGAAAAAAAGTGTTTCTGGCTCAAAGGTCATCCTCTAGTGAAAATGTTAAGGCACATAAATGCAAGACACTTAGGCAGTATTAAGCATAGCACTGTATTAAAATTGGCTAACAACATCCAGAGGAAAAATTTCAGCATTAAAAAGACAGACTGCTCTGTCCATAGCAACTCTGGTAGACCCAAGGTATAAAGAAATGGGATTTTGCAGTGCAAGCTGTGTACAGACAGCAGTAGAGACTAACGCATGAGAGTGATAATTATTCCACCACCACCACCATCACATGCATCTACTGCATCTTCATCTGCATCCCAGGATGATGGTCTCTGGAGCCTGCTAGACAGCCATGTTAGCACCCAAGATGCCTACACAACTGCCAGTGCCATTGCAGAGGCCCAGAGGGAAATTGTAATAGTTATTTGTATTATATCTTCCATGATATCTGAGAGACTGTAACTTGCCGAGAACACAGGACCCATTGGAATATTGTAAAGTTCATAAGCCAATTTACCCACATGTATACCAATAAAAGGCTTCTTAGTGGAGGTTAAGGCATACATTTAAAAAACCTTAAGTCACAGGTTCATAAAACATCAAGTCAAACTAAATTGTTAAGAAAACAGTTGTAAGCAATTCCTTTAGTATTCTGGCAGCATAGGGAATTGTCCATCCAATATCTTCTTGCCAAAGCAACATGTTCATATCATTTACCGCTTTTCCCCTGTGCACATAGACCGCGGAACGTGTTTGAACAAGGGGGGGCCCATAATCGGGGGGGGGGGGGGCAGCGACATTTTAGGTCAGACATAATGCGTAGCAGAGGCTTTACTCTATACACGGACACACACATAATGCTATCAGTCATGTCAGTCATGATGGAAACGCAACTGAACATGTTTGCTTGCTTGTACCAGTAAAGCATTATGAAAAACACTGAACACAAACAAGTGCACGTTCTGTGGTGCTCGACAGGGGCGTCGCTAGGTATGTAGAACAAGTTTTGGGGGGTTCAGGGGTTTCTCCTCTGAGAATTTTTGAAAATTGGGCTGATGAACATGCAATTTTAACATAGTTTAGGAATAAAAGGAAAGGCCAACTCCATGACTCAAGGGCCATGCACAAGTAGTTCGATGTTTGCATTAAAGATAGGATAGCTTGTGAACGTCTTTTCTGCCAAAGTGCACCACATACATTAGCAGCCAAAATGTGATATTGAAATAGCCTATAGCTTATTAAACACCTTCATACTACACATAGACAAGAAAGAATACCGACGTTGAATTTGCGACAAAAAAATCTAAATCTGCCCATAGCCTATGGTCAGGTCAGATTTACTTGCGGTTCTGTGCTGCGGGCTATGCTAGTTTTACTATGAAGTGTCGATCTATATTTACAACACAACGACTAACTTGAACTTGAAGATGAATAATATGAACATATGTGATACGTGAACTACACATGAACAATAAACATTAGTGAACAAATCTAGTGAACAACACTGCCACACGCCCACACACACAGGGGTACACAATACTTAAAATGTCAGCTACATACATGGCGAACAACAAAGTAAATTCATGGACGCCTACAGAATTAAGTTGTAAATTAACAGCAATCAAAAAGACTACAATCCCCCTGCCATACTCAACAGATTATTACTAGCTAAATAGGTTTACGCGTGCGGTCAAAAGTTTGTTAAGGTGGCGCTAGCTGTCAGACAGTGACTAGCCTGTCATGCTATGTATTTGACGCTAGTAGAAGTCACAATAAGTAGACGATAAATCCTACGTCAAATGACTTTAGATGCAATGGAAATAATATTACTTGTGACTGTATTGGTAACTAGTGCCACGGCAGGCATGTGATAAAGGAAACCCTCTGTCCTACCTTAAGTTGGTGCAGCTATGATCCACTTGTGTTCTTGCTAACCCATGCTGACATCTTACTTAGTTTAATTTCACGATTGCAAGTGCACTTTTTAAACATCAACAGTTCTTTTATTGTAGGCCAAGGATGTTGGTATATTCTGTATGCGAGCAAGCAACCCTCACTATTTGACCAACCAGAACTCGGGATTCACCCAGTTGTGCATGTCTAGTAGTAAGTAGCTGACTGGTAGCCTGCGATGGAATTCTTGATTGATGCATCATTTTTTCGTGAGAGTGGGGGAGGGGTAGCCAAGTGTTTAAACTCTGTGCATTAAATCGCGTTCAGTTCTCTTACACAGATGTCTCTCTGTCTCTCTCAAATTCAATTTCAATTAAAATGTGCTTTATTCTCACGACATCATATGCTGCATTGCCAAAGCATCCATAGCCGTAACAATAATAATAATTAAAAAAAACTCTCTCCCCAAGATGCCTTGTGCGTACAGCCGCCACTTCCCAAAAGATCCGGGGCTATAGCCCCGAATGCCCAGGTCTAACGACGTCCCTGTTTGCCTGGGTAGCTGGGGGCACTCAGTTAGATCGGTAGATTCCTCACTAACTGACTTGAAGAAGCTGTCAAATTCCTTGTCTGATCGTTGCCTTTGGATAAAAGCCCGTGTCACAGTGACAGCATTATGTTCGTACTTAGTTTGATTTTGTTGACTTTTTTAAGGTGAAAAAAACAACTTGCAGGCCTTTTATTTATAATTGTTCTCAAAAAGTTACCTGGGCCACGGCCCGCCTGGCCCCCCCGCTTCCGCGGCCTGTGCAGCAGTGTCGTGTACAGCTACATCAGGTTTTGGGCTGCAATGATTTCTGCTAACCACCAGATGGCACCATGCTGTCCATCCTCAATGCTTTGAAACGTTTTCAGCCACAATCAGGAAGAAGCTTCACAAGGCTTCATTTGCCCATCACTAACTGGAAGACAGGGCTATATATACATGGAGTAATAAACCAGGAAATGCAGTGCAGCTGGTTGGGCAATGAGGGAGCAGAGTAGATGCAGCTGGGGCTAATCAAGTAGAGCAAAGGAGAGAGAGAGGCAGATAATTGAAAAGAGTTAAGTGCTTGTTAACAGGCAGAGAGTGAGCTCATGACAGAAAGGGGGAAAAACAGGAAATTAATTTGAGATATCATATCAGTCAGCATAAGATATATCTTTTTAGTGTAATTAGCTGCCTGCCTGTAATGCTGTAGACTGACAGTGGGGAAATGTCATTCATTTCGATCAAGTGGGTGACTAAGTAGGTGGAAATATGATCTTTACAGAATTCATATGCCCTAAGATGTTCGTCATACCATGCTGTCATCAGTCTGCAGACAAACACAATGTTGGTGTTAATCACCCCAATCTTTGATATCATTCTGCAAGACCAGCACATAAACCAACAGAAACGACCATGTCCACACTGCACTTACCATTGCTTAACCATACGGAAGGGGTCACAAGGACTGTTCTTTGTCCGGCATTCATTTCATTGAGAGAGTTCTGGACATTGGAGAATTCTGGAAATGAAGAAACCATAGCAGACTTTACATTGGTAAGTTCGATGGATGGCTTAAAAAAGGGGGTTGCAGACAGATGGAAAGCTATCATTTTCTGATGCCTCACAGCCAAAGAAATTCTTGAAATTATTGGAATGATAAACAGCTTTTTTAAAGAATTTATGCTTTCCCTCAAAGCGCATCGTCCACATATGACACAGAGGTCCAAACATTTGAATGAGCTCAGGGTAATGCTCCACATAATGGTGTTTAGGTCTCAGATTTTGGTCAGGGAACACTCTTTGAAATGCAAATCTGTGTTCTAAAATTTTGCACTGCAGATAGTACAGACTCATCTGTGAAGCCTGATCTTTTAAGTGCATCAACACGTCCCTGTGCTGATCACCATCCGGGATGAGATGGGCTATCAAGAGAGGTCTAAGAAGTGCCCAATTTTCCGGTCCAGAGATGGAGTAGAGGCGCCCACGAGGAGGAGTGGACCCAGGTATGAGGTCAATGGCGCAGTCGTAAGGGTGGTGAAGAGGCAGGGATGTGGCTTTGGCTTTACAAAAAACCTCGGCGAGGTCATGGTAACAGTGGGAAACTCGGGAGAGATCGGGTGAACTTACTGGGCCAGGACAGGAGGCTGGGATGGCGGCTGACTGCAGGCAAGACTGGTGACATTCCAGCCCCCATTCAAGGATAGCCCCGCTGCGCCAATCGATGCAGGGGTTGTGTTGTCTTAACCAAGGCAACCCGAGGATCACAGGCTGGCCAGGTGACGGCAGGAGGTGGAACCTAGTGCACTCCCGGTGGTTACCCGAGAGTTGCAGCTCAAGGGGTTCGGAGATGTGAGTGACCCGGCCCAACAGATGGCCATCCAGCGCTCGGGCAGGCACTGAGGAGGGCAGGGGGGACAATTGCACCCCCATGCGTCGGGCGAAGAAGCAGTCCATTATGTTGGCCTCTGCGCCTGGGTCGGTAACAGGGTGAAAACGGGAGGCAAGCCTCAGGGAGGCCCGCAGGAGCGGTTTGTCATTACTGGAGGCGCTAGTGGTAGCAGAGCTCAACCGGATGCCTCCTACCTCCGGTGAGCTCGGCCTTTTAACGGGCACTGGATCGCCAAATGTCCCTCACCTCCACAGTACTAGCAGAGGCCCCCCAGCAGGTGGCGAGTCGGCCCACCTCCATAGCCTCAGGGGATCCGGTTCTACGAGTGGGAGCCAGCGGCGCATGGAGCGGCTGGAGAGCCGCAACCCTTCTCGCCGATCGATGCGGGTAGTGAGGGCTATGGTGTTGTCGAGGGTCGTGGGCCTGTCATGGGAGACCAACTTGTCCTTTATATAGTCAGCCTGTGGGGGTAAACATCGACAAGAGCATCCATGTTCCAGTGGCTGCAGTTAGCCAGGGTGCAAAAATAGATGGAATAATCCGCAGCAGTTCACTTCAAACAAGAAAGTGCATGAACACTCAGACATAGACAAGGGGCAACACAGGTGAGGGCAATGATCACAGTAGTGAGGGGAAAACGGGGAGAAGAGTGCGTGATTGAACTAATAATGAAATGACTGGAATAGTAGTGGAAAGAGTGAGAGCAGCGTCAGCGGAAAAAAACCCAGACCAAGAGTCGTGACAGTGGTAATGTTTTAGCAAACAGGCTCTCTTGCCTGCACAAAAAGTGCAGTACTTATAGGTCAGGCAAAGGTCTGGTCTGCTTCACAAAAAAGGGAGACAGGATCATTTCAGCACCAAGCCCAATGTAATTAACTCCGTAATAACAGGAAATTTATTTTTTAGTTATTTTAGCCAGTGTCAGATACCAAGAAGAAGTGTGAGTGTGAGTGTGAGTGTGAGTGTTGAGTGTGAGTGTGTGCTCAGTGGGGCAAAGCAGCTATGACATTGTCATATGACAACACTGCACAATCGGAAAACTTAACTAAAACAGAAAAAAATATTGGGAACAATTAAATATTCATTTCTTTCAAAGTTTATATTGTAGTTTAGAACAGAAAGTTAGTGTTAAAATGTGTTAATGTGCTGATATCACCAATATTTCCTGCTATTTTGCTTTGTAGGGCTGCCAAACCTGACAGCTTCTTTCATGTCTTCGTTTAGACAAGATGTGTTGTCTTTGCTTTACAGGCGGCATAGTAGCATGAATTTGTTCTTTTTGTATTTTTTTAGACCAGTGGTTCTCAAACGGCTTGAGCACGGGGGAAGGAGAAAAAAACCTATAGGCTACTATCTAGTACTATTAGTACAAGGTACCAGATTCCCCCTATGTCAAAATGCAAGCGATTGGACTATTTTCCCACAAACTAATCAACCACAGAGTTTCATTTAAATACAATTAAACAATTTAAATAGTGGGTATAAATTTAAACCGTCACGCCACGTCAGTGCAGGGCGCAAAAAGGGGGTATGCAATATATGCAGCGCAGGGGCACAAGGGGGGCGCCGAAAGAGAGAGAGTTTCCATAGACTGTATGGTAGTTTCGCATAGACACCATGGAGAGAAAACCATGAATAAACTGGGGCGCCCCAGAAGTTTTCAAAATGCAAGAGTAAAAGAGAAAGTGTGAGAAAGAAGTTGTGAGTTTGGATGAAAAACTGCAGGTAGGATGTGTGACTTCTTTGACAGGGGAGGGTTTGAGGAGGGTAGCGTTGGTTGGCTTCTACATAACGTTACACTTACTTGCTAAAGTAGTTCACGTTGCGCTCAAGTCTGGTAACACTGGCTGAAGTATTTTTTTTAGATATTGTTGACAGTGGTCCTTTTTACACATTTGATGTTGTTCATGTCGTCTTTCTCTGCATTCACCAATGCAAATTATTTAGTTTTTGTAATAGTGTTCTATGTAAAATCTGTTGTGTAGGACTAGGTGTTGATATCCCAGTAGATACCTAAGGCACTGACGAGGCACTGTGGCCATTAAGTGAGTGATGGCATCCTTTTGGTTCTTGGGTGTTTCGCTGATAGGCCCACGAAATAAGCAGGTTGCCCATTCTTTCCAGCTTCTTCAAGGTTTCACCAAACCACTATGTTTTTAAGTGTCAACCAAGTATTAAACCACTAAATTAAATGCTAAGCCTGTTTCTACACATAGCTATAGGTATAATTGCTAAGCCTATTTCTGTAGATCTAAGAACCCGTAAAATGCACCAGAATGCACGAAATTACCCCAAAGTTTTTTTTAGAAATTAAAATTAAATGTAAGACCCCACTCCCAAGTGCCTCTGCACACATTAAACATGATCTCAACACATTAAACATGAATATTAAACATAATTTTAACACCCTTCATGGATCTGCATGTGCTTGAGCAAGCTGTATTGCTGTATTGTAGGCTTTGTATTTAGAAGGGTTGAAGCAGGCTTCACTCAGACAGTGTTTTGGATTTTTTTCAGAGTGCTGGCCAAAATATAACTCAATCGAAAAACAGAAAAAAGGCCGCACTATGCATATTCAGTCACCATGACTGAAGGCTTTGTATTTATACATTTGTATACATTAGCATTGTTTTCTCCATATGTAATTCTAGCAATATCCTAGTAATGATAATACTCCTACCACTACTCATAATAATAATAATAATAATAATAATAATAATAATATTGGCCTAACAATAATAGCCTAACCTATGGGTATCTATTTATCTATCTTTCCATCTATCAATAGTTTTGGGGGGCCGCCGGAAGGGGTGGGGGACTGTATTAAATCTAAATTTAAAGTGGCAGAAACTCGTCTCCACATCTTCTAAATGAATCGCAGACAGCGCATCTCTGTGGCGTATAAACCTAACAGGTTATGGGCCCAGGAGTCGTTCAGAAGGAAAATTAGTCGACGATTTCCAGGAATGTTGTAACGGACCGCATGTGAAGTAACAAGCCTGAGGTAAAACCTAGCAAGCTAACATGGTGGAGCAACGGAAGGCAACAAGTAGCAGCAGGCTACATCGACTGACTTTTGACAGAGATGAGACTAAGTATGAAATGTGGGAAACGAAATTGTTGGGACATTTTCATTTGTTGGGACTGAAGGACACTGTGTGAAAAGCACCGCGAACAGAGGCTGAAGTAGCAGCAGATCCAGGGAAAAATGAAGACGCGTATGCTGAGCTGATATTACTGCTAGATGACAAAAGCCTGTCTTTAGCAATGCGAGATGCTGAAAATGATGGAAGAAAAGCGTTAGGGATTTTGAGACAGTATTAACTTGTACACTACGCTGACATCACTTCAAAAGTCCAACGATTGAAAGTGTAATGGACTATATTATAAGAGCAGAGACCGCCATAACTGCCCTGAGAAAGGTGGGAGAGACACTCGTGGACGGTCTGCTAGTAGCTATGGTGTTGAAGGGATTGCCAGAGAGCTTCAAGCCATTTGCAATTCATGTGGCGCATTCATGTGACAACATCACTTTTGCAGACTTTAAGATGAAGTTACGAAGTTTTGAAGAGACGGAGAAACTACGACCAACCGAGATCGACGACAGCGTAATGAAGGCACAAGGGAGAACCGGGCGGCGACCTCCCAAGGCAAGCACGCGTGGATCGGGCAAAGACGACAGTGAGATGGTGTGTTTCATATGCGACACCAAGGGGCACCAAGCGAGAGCGTGCCGACAGAAGACACGGTGAAGGCAGCAACCACAAGTGGGTCCACAGTCGTTTTTAAAGAAGACAAAGATGTCCTGATAGCCAGAAATGGGACCAGGTTTGACATTCATGTTTATGGCAGGTTGTATTACCTACACACTGAAATTGAGTGTAATGATGACAAGTGTAATGCAACCCACGACATCCAAGCATGATACTAGGCCACTGTAACTATGATGATGTGCTTAGGTTACAGGATGTAGTTCATGGTATGCAGATCAAAGGCAAAATGAGTAGGCCTGAACAAGATTGTGAGGTATGTATTCAGGGGAAGTTTACACGAACAAGAAGTAGGAACCCCGATGCCAGAGCAAAGGCTCCCTTACACATGGTACACACAGACCTTGCAGGTCCAATAACCACAGAGTCACTAGATGGATACAAATATGTGCAATCTTTTACTGATGACTACTCCAATGCAATGTTTGTGTACTTTCTAAAGAAAAAGAGTGACGCAGTAAAGGCAACTGAGAAGTTCCTTGCATATGTATCTCCTTATGGGAAAGTGAGGTGCATCAGATCCGACAATGGAACTGAGTTTACAAGTGGTGATTTCCAGGGGCTGCTGAGGAGAAACAAAATTAGGCATGAAATGACAGCTCCGTACTCCCTGCACCAAAATGGAACCACAGAACGTGGGTGGCGTAGTCTTTTCGAGATGGGCAGGTGCATGCTAGTTGAGAGTGAGTTACCAAAACACCTATGGCACTACGCAGTATAAACTGCAACAGTGGTACGCAACAGATGCTTCAACAAGTGCATAGGGCTTAGTCCTTATGAGATGTTTACAAACAAAAAGCCCAATGTGTCCAGAATGCAACTTGGGTCTGTGTGCTACACTTACAAACAGGAAAAGGGAAAACTTGACTCCAGAGGCAAACGGGAGCGTTTCGTTGGGTATGACAAAAACAGTCCAGCATATCTGGTGTATCACCCAGATACAAACAAGGTACAAAAACACAGGCTAGTGAAGTTTGTGAGCTGTCAGCTGCAGAAAAACAAACACAGACAGATGAGCCAGATGTAAATGATGACAGTGTGAGGCACAGAGTCAGGACTAGTGGGACGCAGGGGGTAAACGGGAGTGCAGAAAAGGCTCCAGAGCCAAATGAACCCAATAGAGGTCAAAGCTGTGATAGTCCAAAGGCAGAAAATGAGTCTACGGAACAAAATGAAACAGAGAGTGTTACAAATGTTGATCCGGAGAGTAAACGTTATCCAACTAGAGAAAGGACTTAGCTGAGTATATTACCGAAGATGATGATGATAGTGATAGGATGCATGTTACAGTAGACTACTGTTGCAGAGCAGTCTGTGGCATTCCACAAACTTATGAAGAAGCAATGTCGTCAGACGATTCAAAAGCATGGAGAAAAGCAATCGATGAATCAAGAAAATACAGTCCTTAAATGAAAACAAAACCTTTACCCCGGCAACACTACCCGTGGGCAAAAAAACAGTGGTGGGTAGGTGGGTTTACACAATCAAGTCTGGTATAGATGGGAGAGACAAGGCTCGATTTGTCGCCAAGGGCTACAGCCAGAAAATGGGAGTAGACTATGGGGAAACGTTTTCACCCACAGTGGATCTAACAAGTGTAAGAGTTGTGCTACAGAAGGCAGTGCAGGAGCATTTACTAGTGCACCAAATGGATGTAAAAGCTGCGTTTTTACACGCTCCAATCGACTTTGAGATATACATTAATCCACCAGAGGGTTATCAAGAAAAGGAAGGTGTAGTCTACAAGCTGGAGAAATCGCTTTATGGTCTTAAACAGTCAGGGAGACATTGGAATAGGGTTTTGCATGATTGTCTAACTGAGAATGGATTCACACAAAAACAAGCTGACCACTGTCTATACTCACAAGAGTAAAATGAAGGGAAAGTCCTCATAATTGTATTGGTGGATGGTCTGATTATTTCTGCAAGTGATGAGGAGAAACTCAAAAGGGTGAAGGGGATGCTTGCAGAGCAATTCAAGATTTGGGGCAACTCAAACATTTTCTTGGTATTGATTTTGATTTGTCTGATGGATGTATTAAGATGTCACAAGAGAAGTACACTAACAAATTTTTAATTTTAATGTCAGAATGTAGGGTTAGAGAAACTCCTTGTGAGCAGAAGCTTGAATATAATGATGATGCAGTTAAAATGACAGACATCAGGATGTACAGAGAGGCCGTGGGCAGTCTTGTATGTACCTGACAACCTGCACTAGGCCTGATCTGAGTTTTGTGGTGAGCAGGCTGTCACAGTACATAGCTAAACCTACAGGGGAACAATGGGTCACTGTGAAACACGTTCTACGATATCTGAAAGGTACAGCAGAAAAAGGGTTAACTTTCAGGAGATATAACACTGAAAATCTTGGCATACAAGCCTACAGCGATGCAGACTGGGCGGCTGATACCAGTGACCGCCACAGTACTACAGGATACTGTGTGAGCCTTAGTAAAAACAGTGCACTTGTTTCATGGCAAACTAGGAAGCAACCTACTGTTGCGCTTTCCACATGCGAAGCAGAGTATATGGCTCTTGATTCTACAATTCAAGAATGTCTTTATGTAGAGCAATTACTAAGTAACATGGATAGCTACAAATACACACAAGCCGTCATACATGAAGACGATCAGGGAACGATTGCTTTGGCCAGGAACCCTGTAAACAGAGAGCGCTGTAAACACATAGACATAAAGTATCACTTTATTAGGTCTACTGTGTAAGGTGAATCTGATGTATTGTTTTACTGATGAGATGGTTGCTGATGTGATGACAAAACCTGTAAGTAAGTTTAAACTTAAGAAGTTTGCAGATCTTGGGTAATAACTTGGGTAAGCCATGGGTGCACATTTATTTATGTGAAAAAGTGTGTCCTCAGGTTGAGCAGTAAATATGTTGTGTTCTATAATTGACACAAGAGGGCGCAACAACCCAATCGATATTCAATATGTGACTGTACAATGATTTTAATTTTGGTACGCCCAAGTTGACGTAGGCAGGAATTGTTTTATGTGTGCGCTTTGCATTTACAGTTCAGTGTGTGTGTGTGTGTATCGTCGTGTGCAGTGGCGTGCACAGACATTTTGGAGGGCAGGTGCTCAGAGGGGGAAGGGGGGGCACTTTTTGCGCAGATTGAACGTCTGGACTTGACGGCCGCCATTTAACCAACACTTAATGCCCTTGTACAGTTAAAGTATTAATAAGATTCATGGTAACTCCGTGCCTTCTTTCTTAACCATTAATTCCAGACCAACCGCTTTATATAGCCTGCAACAGACATCACCACCTCAGTGACGATGACTTAAAGAAAACTAGCCATACCCTCTCTCTAATGATGATTTTGGTGTGGCCTTTAAATTATTATTGTTATTCCCCCTCTTGAATATTCAGTCATAATTGGATATTTGTGGTCACAAATGTGAGAAACTTTTGATGTTTGTGTTGTTAATTCAAAAGTATAAAAACAAGCCTATCTGATCATTCATTTGGGCTATAGCCTCTTAACTCGCCGACGAGGTGACACTGACAGTTAAAAATGTTTCAGTTGTGTGATGCGCTGTATGAGCAGGTAACAGCTCGCATATCCAGGCGTCTGACCTGGGAACAGGACCACGCAATGACAAGATGAAAGATAAAAAAAGAAGGATCATCACCCTAAACGTCACGGTAAAAAAAAAAAAAAGTGGGAGCTTTAAAATCCTGGTTGAAGTGGACTTTTCTTTCATCATGCGCTGTATGACTGACACGTGCTATGCACAACAATAGGCTATTTGCAGGTTGGGAGGGCAAACAACACGGTCTCACTTAATCTGTGTATCAGCGACAGTCTAATAATAATTATAGTTGTAGTTGCTGCTGCATTAGGCCTACCTGGCTGAGCTGGCTCGTGTGGGACACGAGAGGAGAAACGCCGTTCCTGCTACGACTGACAGCTTCCAGTCACTCAGCTGCTATGCTGTTTCAGTTGGCGCCACTTATTGGTCACGCGCTGTACCAAAAGACCACTTCAAAATTGCCCTCACTAAATTGTTAATACTACTACTACTACTACTACTAATAATAATAATAATAATAATTTAAAAAAAAAAAAAAAAAAAAAACGTAGTTTCAAAAGGGCACTTTCATTGATGAGGGGCAAAGGGGCAGGTGCTTCAGCACCACCTAGTGTCTATTTGTGCACGCCAGTGGTCGTGTGTGAACAGCCCAACTGTCCACGTTCTCTTATGTTAAAATAAATATGCCATACAAAGTGGCTAAAGAAGAAACTCTTCTCCACATCTTCTAAATGAATCGCAGACTGCGCATCTCTGCTGCGTATAAACCTAACAGACATCACTTTAATAGTTCTTGTAGGTGTATTCACTGTATATGGTACAGTGTGTCCTAAGGCAGTCCAAGAATATACCATTCCCGTCAGATTACATCGTTTCTTCTCATTTCATTTATATTTTCGAATGTGGCGGATTGGGCCACACCCCTCAATCCGATCGGTGATCTAGTCCTAGGTCTGTGGTTGGTTGAGCCCAGGGTAGTCGTAGTACTGGCGGGACCCTTACTTTGATATATAGCAGCCACTGAGCGTGGTATGGCCGTTTCCTCCATGCTGTGGTGTTGTAGCCAGAGCACCTGTGGAGGTCTAGTTTGGCTATGAACTGTGATCGTGAGAGCTTTTAGGTAGGCAATTAATAACGTGACCTTACTATTAGTCATCTATTCGCGTGGTTGTTCATTTCATTGTCTCGTTCGTATTTGGTCATTTTAATGTGTGGCCGTTCAGGGCGTGTCCTGTTTGTAGCTTACTCCGTTGTTGGGTCTCTAATTGATGTCTTCCGCTTTCTGTCTTGTTTAGTTTCTGACCCAGTCTGGTTTAACGGTGAGGTTTGGGCTAGCTGAGATAGCGACTTGAATGTTACCAAAATCCGATTAAGGTAGGCTGTTGAAATAGCTATTTACGCTGTAACTAGGTTTACTCTCACTCCCTTTTACTGTGCGGGTTGACCACGCCGAGCTATGAGCGCACTAATTGTTTAGCTTCGTTTCGTCACCTGCGGTAAGCATGTAAGGGATAATGCGCTTCCCACCAGCGCTCAGAAGTGCCATAGTCGCCGTATATTTTAGCCTAAAATTAATTGGAAACTCCTCCATTTTTTTCCACCAGATGTCGCCAAAAACTCCGTAGACGTAGGCCCTACTTCTCTAACAGCCTGGATAAAATAGCCGTTACAACTGCCAGGTTACCGTAGCGAATATTTACTTTTTAAAGTGGTCGAACTACTTGCGGAGTGATAAGGTACCGTGAATCTGAAGTGACAAAACTCGTTGCCATTGGCAGCAGGCGTTAATGGCGCAGCGGGCTATCGAAAAATATCCGCCCGTAGAACGCTGGGAAAGTCCATTCAAAGTGAATGGGAGCTGTCACAACATTCTAGAGGGCCGTAGAATAAGTAAGGGATAATGTATTGTCCACGGGCGACTATAGGAAAATATTTCCCGACAGGGGCGAACAGCACCCCGACGGCGAAGGCGGAGGGGTATGTTCCGCCCCTGAAGGGAAATATTTTCCTATAGTCGCCCGTGGACAATACATTATCCCGCTTATTCTACGGCTTATTGCAGCTTATTACTGCTTATTTTGAGAAAAGACAGACAATTGTTTACCAAAATAATTAAGAATTTATTCATATACACGTTGGCTTCTGTCGAGAAAAAGTAGTGCAGTTGAAACGTTATTGTTGTTCGTTTCTAAAGACCTTCAAGTTTCGAAAGACCTTCATTGCTGTTCATTGCCCATGCAGTGCTCTTTTTGGTGTTGCTTTCATGCCTGTTTTCTTCTATTTTATCTATTTCCTCCTCCTGCAAATCTTGATGTCTTCTTGTATTAGTCTCCGTGCAGTCTGTCTCTGTAAATTGCGCTTCCCACCAGCGCTCAGAAGTGCCATAGTCGCCGTATATATTAAAATTAATTGGAAACTCCCATTTTTTCCACCAGATGTCGCCAAAAACTCCGTAGACGTAGGCCCTACTTCTCTAACAGCCTGGATAAAATAGCGGCTACAACTGCCAGGTTACCGTAGCGAATATTTACTTTTTAAAGTGGTTGAACTACTTGCGGAGTGATATGGTACCGTGAATCTGAAGTGACAAAACTCGTTGCCATTGCCAGCGGGCGTTAATGGTGCAGCGGGCGGTTATCGAAAAATATCCGCCCGTAGAACGCTGGGAAAGTCCATTCAAAGTGAATGGGAGCTGTCACAACATTCTAGAGGGCCGTAGAATAAGCTTGTTATAATCAGCCGTTCTAAAACAAGATTGGCCACTACCAGCTATTAATGCATATGAATTGTGTTACAAGTGAATTTGTTAACACGTCTACAGCTCCCTCGCCGGCGGCAAGATGGGAGTCTGTTGCCATCGAGTTCGAGTTGGTCCTTGCTTCGTTTTGGTTGTCTTCGTTCTATTTTGTTTTGTGTAGCGAGCCCCCATCTCATCTTTTTTTTGTATTGCAATCCGATTTAGGTGCTTCCTGTGACTTATTACATTGCATTTGTTTGGTGTCTTGTCTGTTTTTTCTTTTTTTGGCTTATCTCCTGTTGTCTGGTGTCTGGCTGCCGTATCGTGTCCCTACCTTAAAGACGCCAGAGGCTGGCTTCTCTGCTGTTGCCAGATGTTTTCCCCCCGAGTGTGTGTGTGTATGTGAGTGTCGGCATCCAGGCATGGCTACCAAGGCGGCTGCACTCTCTCTCCTGCTGGTATAGTGTGTCCGTTTCACACTCTCTACCAGACCCTCCTGAGATGAGTATCTATCTTCCCTTTATCAATAGTCAATGGTTGACAGTGTTATTCTGTATTCAGCATTCCCCTTTTCTTCTCAGGCAGGTAGAGAAGCTCATCCCATAGCAGGCCGGTCGTCGGATTGTGGAGTCCCTCACTTTCCATGGCTGTGTGGCCCTTTGGTGATTATCATTTTGCAATGCTAAATTATGGACTTGTGTGTCTGTGTGTGCTTATCCCTCACGTGTGGTATTTTCAGGATCTCTGCTGTCCTCTCTCTCTGTGCTGCCCGAGGTAAGCGTTCATCCTGATCCGTTCATTGTTACTGTTATTATTTGTAGTAGTGTGCCACATAGCAGTAGAGTGCGGACCCCCCCCCCCCTTGCCACTTGTACTTGTACACTTGTGCATATTTTACAGCTGTTTGTGTTACCAATGATTATGAACTGGTGACCTGTGACAATTGATGACTTTGTGCATGTGTTTTGACTGGTCAGTGTTATTCATCATTTATAGTATTTCAGTACCATTTTACAATTGTCTGTTATTTATTACTGTTATTGCCTAAATAAATAATTATTGTTTGAACCTGTGTGCTTCTATTACAAAATAGGGGGGTAATAATAGTGCTAGGTAGTCCCCCTAGGCGTAGGCAGCCATAGCAAATTCTCCTACATTTTCGTGCCAGTGTTAAACATAGATCACCGAATATCTTAAGTTATTAAGCCTAGATTATCCGTCAAGATTCTGTCTGTATTTCCATGTTTCTCGGTTTTTGTTTTGTTCAGTTGCCCCTAATCCCTCTAGTTGATTTAAACCCCAATGTCTCATGTTCTTCCTCCGGCCCGCGTGTTGTCTTCCTGAGGTCTTCTGTCTCGTTTTGTTCTTTGTTTTTCCGGGTTTTTTTTTTTTTTTGATGTTTTTGTGTTTCCTGCTTTACCTCAAGATTTCTGCTTGCCTTGCTTTTGGGATTTTTACATTGTGGATTTTGCATTTTTAGTTTTCTTGAGTTCCCCATATTTCTTGTAAGGCATTTGGGTCCTTCCTTTCGTAAACCATCACATTATCAAGTCTCGATGTCAAGGCACAAATTATCTTGTGAGAAGACAGATGTGCGGCGCGGCGCCAGAGTATAGTGTCAGCTTCAGCTACTCGTTCCCACAAACCGAACCATTTCAAATCAATGCCCAGAACCCAAACGTGCCTGTTGGCATGAACGTTGCATTTGGTACATGATGAATTATTCTAATATAGGATGGTTAACTTCTAAAACTATCCAGGTCCAGGTCCAAGGTAAGAATCAGAAGTGGGGCACTTTTTATTAATGTATTTTAACCTTTATTTGTCCAGTAAGGGTGTAATCACTCAAGCAAGTGGCATAGGGCTAATGGGCTAATTTTGCAGTAGCCAAGTCAGTTTTCTTATAGACTGGAGGGAGCAGCAGTGGAGATGGGACGAGTAGCATTTATGCACGTCAAAGAATCTGGAACTATTCTAATTGTCCCTCTATCTTGTACTTCATTCATGAAAGTAAGGTTCATAAAGGCATTCCCAAACAGCAGCTCCATGAATTGTAGTCTGAAATTTGATGTTAAAGCACACTGTCTCTTTACTTCACAAACTAGGTCCTCTATTGCTCCAGGAAGTCCACTTGGGAATCTTTGGCACGTGTTGTCTGCCAGAACAATTTTCAGTATTGCTGGAGAACAGTCTGCCATGGTCAGTCTGCCAAGACAATAAAAAATATGAACAGTTAAATACATAGAAAAACACCATCCTTGTTACGGTTGGGTTGACTGGAGGCAGTTGTAACTCTTTTTGCATTTGGTTCTAAAACATTTTGATGTTTTTTTCATACAATACCCTTACATCTATATTCACAATTTGTATTTGAATGCAAGTTGGCAAATGTTCAACGGTGCTACATTGCATTACAGTTACATTATCATGTATATCGGATATATACTAACTCAAACACTGGCATTAATCAAAAATCAATCAGTACCAGGTATTTACTCACCAAAGTCAAATTGTAGGCCATGCATGAATCCCCGTTTTAAAAAAAAAAAAAAAAGGAGTTTGACGGTCCGCGCCAGCGTGCAACAGAAAGGCTACCAAGTGGTGTAATGGCGTTTTCTTCGTAATCCGAACTTAAACTTTCTATGTTGGTTTGCATTTTCGACCTCATATTACTGGTATCTTGTATTAAGTGTTGTTGAAAGATTGATCTAAATAAAAGTTAGTCACTAATTCTGATTAAATGGAATGAGTTTACAGTGCAGAGCAAAAAAGGGTAGGCTACAACTGTTCATTAAAAATATTCCGCTCCATTATCTTACATTGGCTAGCAATATTGGTACATTGCTAGTATTGCCTAAATATGAACCCAACTACACAAACATCTGTCTCTGTTGGATTAGCCTAGGTCTAGACAGCCTTTATAAAATCAGTAGGACTGTTAGAAATGAAAGCCTGCGTAAGTTCTGCCAGGAAGACTCTAACATCACGGAAGCGCACTTTCCCTTCGGCCAATCAGCGGCCGCCACCTGCTTCATAATGACCTGTCTAACTCACCTTTTCCGCTGCTTCAGGTACCGGCGTTTTCGAAGTCCCCTCCTCCTTCCCCACCACCACCAGTTTGGTCCAGTCTACCTGTGCGCCTGGGGGGTGTCTCTCGGTTCCCGCTACACACCGTGGCAGTGCTAAACAACTCACTAGCTTCCTCGCCCATAACCACCTACTCGACCCAAAACAGTCTGGCTTCAGGAGCGGCCACTCCACTGAGACGGCTCTATTATCTGTCACGGAAGCCCTCAAAACAGCCAGTTCACACGGTCAGTCATCTGTGCTCATCCTACTGGACCTATCGGCTGCCTTTGATACAGTCAACCACGACATTCTGCTATCCACACTCACCAACATGGGAATTACAGGCACTGCCCTCTCCTGGCTCAAATCTTACCTCACTGGGCGCTCCTTTAATGTGGCCTGGCAAGGACGTCTGCCATCGACTCACACCCTCTCCACAGGGGTTCCCCAGGGGTCAGTTCTGGGCCCCCTTCTGTTTGCTATCTACACCACCTCGCTGTCTCATGTTATCCGCTCACACGGCTTCTCTTACCACTGCTATGCCGACGACACACAGCTGTACCTGTCGTTCCAACCAGACAACACCACGGTCCCACACGCATCTCCGCCTGTCTCTCGCACCTATCCTCCTGGATGAGAGATCACCATCTCCAGCTTAATCTGTCTAAAACCGAACTCCTGGTCATCCCTGCCCATGAGTCAATCTGCCACGACATCACCTTAAATATTGCAATGTCACTGTTGCCCTGAACAACGTGGCTAGGAACCTAGGTGTCATATTAGACGACCGTCTATCTGTCTCCGATCACATTTATTCCTTAGTGAGATCATGTCGCTATGCATTATACAATATTAGAAAAATCAGACCGTTCCTGACCAGGGGCGTCGTTAGACCTGGGCATTCGGGAATAGCCCCGGATCAGTGGCGGCTGTACGCACAAGGCGTCTTGGGGAGAGAGTTTTTTGTTTTTAATTATTATTATTGTTACCGCTATAGATGCTTTGGCAATGCAACATATAATGTCATGCGAATAAAGCACATAGTCCTAGTCGGTCTACCTGCCTGTGCGATCAAACCATTGCAAATAGTCCAGAACGCTGCAGCGCGACTGGTTTTCAACCGTCTATCGGTACCCTCGCCTCTCACAAAGCGAGGTCACTCTAAACTCTTCTCCGTGGTTGTCCCCAAATGGTGGAAGAACAGCAAGAACAGCAACATCCCTCCCTATCTTTAAAAAGCTTGTAAAAACCCTTCTCTTCCGAGATTGCTTCCCTTCCAAACAAACTAACATAACTAACAAACACTAACAAATGTCTGTTGTGCCCCTACTCTGTGTCCTCTTACACCTCTGTAGCTTTGTATAAAAGCGTCTGCCAAATGCAATGTAATGTAATGTAATCACATTTACTAGTAGTGGAAGGCTAATACTGTTCTACTAACTTTCGTTCTAGGTAGTCTTGCAAGTTACCATGTCAAGGGCACGAGCTAGTTAGTAGGCTACGTCCATACTGTGTGTAGCTTAGCTTAGCCATCTTTCTTTGGGTTTCATTCGCATCGAACAGTAAAATACACAAAGATTACAATTACTCTTACAAACAAATGCAAATGTTTCCCTGACATGAACAGAAAAGTAAACGAGCATGATTATGGGTATGGCTTGTTATTCAAACAGTACGGTAAATTTTCTCCTGTGCGACAGAAACTCACTAGCCGTTGTATGATGTGTGACGTCATTTTTAGCACAATTTTAGATAAACGTTTTTTATAAGACAATGACATAACCGATTTCTGATCGAGGCAAATATGTTTTGCAGTGGTTTCCAATACCAAAATCAAGGCGTGGCGTGCCTCCTATATGGAGTTATTTCATGTCAAAGTGACGCTAAAATGAATGGAAGTTTATGAAATGCTAAAGGCTACTGGGCCCTTTCCGGGTGGGCCCTTTCGCCCATGAGAATTCCGCGTCTATTCCTGCCACCTTGGGTGCGCAGCCTTCGCTCAAAACAGACATGACAAACTCAAGTGCAGTCAAGGAGTTGGATAGCTACCCTACCATGTAAGTGATGCATTTTATTTACTATCCTGCCAGCAATTAATTGACTCAGCTTAGAATTACATAAGAAAAGTAAATATCAAATAAATATCACTATAACTGTACATAGACATATTTTAAAACCTGTAGCTGTTCTAATCCGCACCACCAGAGCCATTACCTGGAAGTGGAATCAACATTAGTGCACTGTCAACTGTCTATTCAGGATTTCTGTTCTAGGAATAGCTGAAGAGGTAGCAGGTATATTTGTTGTAAAGAAAACAATAGGCAGTTGTATTGTTGCTTCTCCTACTAGTTTTCTACATCCTACCAGACTACAAGCTCACAGTATGCTATGGCTTGTCCAAGCATTGTCTTTTATTCAGTAAAGGAGTCTTATGGAGGTTAGTGACATACAATTACATTACACTTAATAGTTGCTTTTATCCCATGTAACTTACAATAGAGGATACAATGCCCATTCTTTCTTTAAAACATGTACCTGCAGAATCCATTGAGCACTCTTAAGTTTTTTTGTGTGTCACTCTTGACTCGACTGGCCACAGCTGCCCTTTTCTCTTATTATCCTGATGTTCTTGTGCAGCACTTTTGTTTACTGCTTTTCTTGCTGCATTCGATACTTACAACCCTGCATTTTTATTATATTATGCATAACTCTATTCATTCACTTAATGTTCCAATTTTTTTCATAAGTGGCTTAAAAATTAATGTTTAGTGCAGAATGTCTTGTCAATATTTCAATAAGGAATATGCTACTGAAAAAAAGTTGACACATTATTTTCCACCGTATACATGCCATTAAAAAAAATTCTGATTTTTTCACTTTGCTCATTGACTGCAGTGTATGTTTAATGCACTGCTTTTGTTTACAATGACATTTTAAGATTTTCCCTCTTTAGACGGGGAAAAAATCTGAGAAAGTCCTTCAGAAAAAAGGTCTAGCGGCAAATTTGAGGAAAAGTCGGTAAACGTGCTATTTCCCATAATTTGAGGGTGCTGATTCCAAATATGTTGTTTACCAAGCTGAAATTTGCATTTTAAACCTGCTAATTAGCATAACAGCATGGCAGTCATACTAGACGAATAAAGATTTTTGTTTGAGTGATAACTTTTGAAAGGGTTAATGGATTGTCACCAAATCTTGTATGCTGCTGCCTAGGCATGTGTACATGAATTGACTAGATTTTGGAAGCCAACCGTTTCAAGATGGCCGACTTTCAAGATGTCCGACTTGAAAAAAAAAATCAAACCATCAAGTCCCAAATTAATATTAAAATTACAAGGCTTACCACTTAAAATCCAGCTTTGTAAACACAATATTTAGACTCAGCACCCTCAAATTATGTAAATAAAACTGATTTACCGACTTTTCCTCCCATTTGACACTTGAAAATTGTACTAGTCTTGATGGGCAAAAATCTCGGAAATGCCTTCAGAAAAAGGGTCTAACAGCAAATTTGAGCAAAAGTCGTTACACATGTACTTTCGCTGGCAGGAGGCCCTTTGTTAAAGCTGTGGATAGCCAGTGGGCTATCTTATTGGGTCTGCCTTAGTTTGATGTTTTTCTTTGTCTCCCTTTCTTTGTTATTTTGATTCCGTGTTTGTGTAAATGTAACTTTATTTCTGTGTGTTTTGGTAAACTACATTTGCCAACTGGTTGCCTATATCTGTGAGAGAGTATCTCATTGTCCACTGCACAATAGTACTGGTGGGAGGCCTATATAAGCTGTGGATCATCAGTGGCCCACATACTACATCTCCTTGTAACTATGTATATATATATATATATATATATATATATATATATATATATATATATATATATATGTGCAGTTTGTGTGTTGGCTTGAATGTGTTTATTCTTTTTTTGTTTTATCCCCTCCCTCCCTCTCTAATTACTTTTGTTTGCTTGCTTTCCAGGTGCTGGGTGTCCAAGGCAGGGTGGCAGTCGATCCTTTAGGTGGTGGCTCCTCTCTTCGTGTGTGTGTGCACGTATGCATGTTTTGGATTTCTTTCGTGTGTTGTGCTTTTTGATTTACTCTGACCTGTGTGCATATATATATATATTTTGGTTTGCAGTGTTTAGTTTTATATGATTATTTCAATTTGGTTTGCAGTGAGTGTGACACGTGTGCTTGTAGGGTGTGCCTCTTTGGCTCCTGCCCCCTGCTGGTAGGCCTCAGCCCTGGTGGTATTTAGTTCCATTCCCCCTGTACTACCTGTCTCATGCATATGATTTCAGTGCCTAGAGTGAGTGAGTGAATGAGTGTTTGTGTTTTTCTGTAAGAAAAAAAAGGAAGAAAAAGAAATTAACTTTTTTATGCTTATTGACTTTCAACGTAAAATAAAAAGAACCTTTTTGCATTTTCATAACTGTGGTCTCTGGTGTTTTGAGTCAAGCGAACCTTGTGTGCCAACCTTTTTAGTGCTTTTGGTTAATACTCTGGGGGTGAGAGTCCCCCAGTGGCGTAGTCAGCAATTGCTCTTTCAATTCAGATTGAAACTAGTTAATCTAAGCTCTTTTGCCTAGGCCACACTTGGTTAACAAAATATTTGAAATTGGCAGAGTGAGTTTTAAGTGTGTTAATTCACATAGCAGTAGGAATAACAATGACATCGCAGTAACAACATAGCAGTAGCAACAAAGCAGTAGCAACAATAGCATAGCAATCATAGCAGGCGAATTAAATTATCTTTAGTTGAACACAACTTCTAAAAAAGTACAGTAAACAAATAGCATAATGTAAAAACACAATATTAATGTTATAACAAAATGCAGAAATCACCACATGATCCTTGATTAGCATTAAAGTAAAGACAAGTCACTTTTTAAAGCTTGGGTTTTTCATTTCATTCATTTGATGAACAGAACTAAAACAAGTTTCCAACATAAATGCTTCAGTTGGACTCTAGATGACTGGAGATTTTCATTTCAGCAAGTCATTAGTCACAGTTTGCCATCATCAGCATCAGCAATAGTCTACTGTTTCATTGAAATATTGTGACATATTACACGTCACAGACATGCTCTATTGTCATTTCTTTGGTAGTGGATAATGGAAGGGCGTGCTTGTTTGAGTGCTCCCATACCTGGTCCTGGAGATTGTATAATTTGTCAGAAAACAAAAAAACAAGCCCAGCACAAGGCCTTCAGTCACTTCAGGCATCAGCCAAAGAAAGACAAAAAAATCAAGATGACTGTAATATCGATGCAATCCACAGGATTTTGAACAGACAGACTGGGGATGAAGGGGAACTTAATTGGCATAAAGGCTGTTTCGCAATGTTTACTGGTCAAACTTCCTTGCTTTGGAGAAGAATAAGGAAGACCTCGCTCAATTTCTGTCCGAAGAATTATTGGCTCAGGCTCCAGCCAACAAGATTATCATTGCTGCTGGAGGGTTCAAAGAGGAGAATACAGCAAAGTGTTCTGATTCAGAAGTTGACATCACAGCTCTTCAGGGCTACCACGAGGAAGCAGACACAAGAATTGTCCTCCACTGTGTGCATTCAAATGCAGAATTTCTTGTTGTCTCCAGTCAAGATACTGATGTACTACTCCTGTTAATTGCACATTTTGACAAGATGCAGTGTAAGCAATTGTGGATGAGAATGGGAACATCTAAGAAGCCAAGACATATTCCCATACACACAGTGCGTGAGTCTCTGAGGGGGCAGCTTCCCAATATTGAGAATCTTCTCTCTTTCCATGCAATAACAGGCTGTGATACTGTCTCCTACTTTGCGGGACATAGCAAGAAAACATCATGGAAAGCTTTCTTGGAGCAGCCTGCCCTCCTAGATGGAATTGGCCTGGGTGAACTGACAGAAACAACCATACAGTCTGCAGAGAAGTTCATTTGCCGTGTTTATGACACCAAAGATGTCAGCTGCAATGATGCAAGAGCCACGCTTTTCTCCAGATGTCGGGGACCTGAGGCTCTACCCCCTACAAGTGATGCTGCTCAGTGGCATATTAAAAGAGCACATTATCAAGCTCTAGTATGGAGACAAGCATACAAAACAAATCCACTTCTGCCACCCATAGAGGAAATGGGATGGAGCGTCATCAATGGACGTCTGGAACCCAAACTGATGTCCATTGCAGCAATCCCCAAAAGCTGCAGCTTGATGGTTACCTGCAGATGCAGTCTTGGCTGTAAAACAAGCAAATGCAGTTGTCGCACCGCTGGCTTGTTCTGTGCAGGTGGCTGCAAATGTCAACGAAGTGAAGAGCATCCATGCCAGAATACTAGCAGTTCAGACTAGAAATACACACATTACTTCAGGTAAGTTCTTTATCTAAACTTCTTATTTCATATTTTTCAGTGTTTAAAACAATTATCAAACACACCATAACATTATTTTTCTTTCCACAGTGACTTTGCATTGATGAGGACAATTCAAGTATCCATGGAGTTGGAGAGACTCTAAAGTTCTGTAAATAAATGTTTGTATGTGTTTGCTTTGTTTGCTTTGTTACTTTAGCCCAACTATTTTCAATAAATGTCATATTATGACTTCTGGTCTACCGTGTTTTTATTACCGTATTCCATGCAATATGATAAAAAAACAATTTGCTATGACTTATGCACTGTTGTAGCACTTAAATATGCAATTTGACCCCAAGCTACATTGTTTAACTGATTACTTAAGAAATAATGTAAAAAAAATGAAAAATCGTTTATCTCATTTTCATATGCAAATTAGAAGGCTTAAGACTAATGGTGCATGATAAACACAATATTCAGAATCAGCACCCTCAAATTATATAAAAAAACATGGTTTACCATCATTTCCTCTAAATTCTATGTTGTTTAAGTGATTAGTTTAAGAAATAATAACACAAAAAATGAAGAAAACCATTTATCTCTATTTTGATATGCAAATTAGAAGGCTTAAAACTCAGAATTCAGCTTGGTAAACAAAATACTCTGAATCAGCACCCTCAAATAATGTAAAAAACATGGTTTACCACCCTTTCTACAAAATGCTATGTTGTTTAACTGATTAGTTTAGAAATAATAATAAAAAATCGTTTATCTCATTTTAATATGCAAATTAGAAGGCTTAAATCTCAGAATTCAGCTTGGTAAACAAAATATTCAGAATCAGCACCCTCAAATTATGTAAAAAAACATGGTTTACCAGCTTTTCCTCAAATTTGCCGCTAGAACTCTTCTTTTGAGAAAGTTGGACCAGTCTACTTATGTAATAATAGTTGTAAGTGTTGAAAGAAGATGATATTTTGATTTGATTCATTCTTGGTTTAATAAATATAATATTACAAATTCCAATTCCATTCCATACAAATTACATTTTCAAGTGTGACTTCAGTGCAATTAATTATTAATTGATTAATTAATTAATTAATATCAATAACAGTTTTGTGGTAGAAAAAATGTTTGTTGAACCAGTTCCAGACATGTGCTATCCTAATATTTAAAGTATGCATCATGATGCCAGTTAATACAAAAATATTTGAAATGTTCTTTTGTCAGAAAATAGACAAAGTAAACATAATCAAGAGAATAAAAAAAAATGCCATGTAGCAACACTATACAATACAGTGCCTGACAAAAATCTTGTCGCTTATCCATTTTGTAGAAGCAAAAGCTTATAACCTTACTTTAAATAAATCCATTGGTTTTAGAAATGTCTCATATGAAAGCTAAAACCCTAAATTATGTTAATAATATATATATATATACATATAATATAATATAATAATTATGTTAAAGTTTTGTCGCCTACAGAAAATTGAACAAATAATTTATTTCAAATACAAAAATATGTTGCATAACATCAGTGAATCAAGTAATGGTGCTGTGAGATTAATATTTAATATCTTAGGAATAGCAAAGAAAACAGTCTTGCATGCCTCCCAGAGTCCATAAAGATTCTTTGGTTTTGCCTTCCATGCTTCATCTTTCATTCTACCCCAGACACGCTCAATGATGTTCATGTCTGGTGACTGGGCTGGCCAGTCCTGGTGCACCTTGATCTTCTTCGCCTTGAGGAACTTTGATGTAGAGATGGAAGTATGCGATGGAGCACCATCCTGCTGCAAAATTTGTGGTTGGGAATGTAAGAGGTGGCTAATACTTCTTGATATTTTAGGCTATTGATATTGCCTTCCACCCTGCAAATGTCTTACACCCCCATACTGGATGTAACCCCAGACCATGATTTTTCTGCCACCAAACTTAACTGTTTTCTGTGTGAATCTTGGATCCATGTGGGCTCCAGTAGGTGAGAAATCTTCTGCCACTTTTCCAGTGTCCATCCTTTTAGCAGGCTGTGGGCCTTGCCAAATGTTTTTTTAATTTGCTTTTGTTTAGTGCTGGTTTCTGTGCACTTATTCGACCATGGAGGGCATTTCGAGACAGAATTCTACAAACTGTTCTGGTTGACACAGGGACTTGAGCAGCTCTGCTGCAGTGGAAAAGGAGCTGGCCTTGGATTTTTGAAACAACAAACAACATCTCCAGTCTATTCATATCTTTTTCTTATTCTTTGTACTTGACACTGAGACACATTGAAGGTGTCAGCCACCTCAGCAGTGGAGCTGGTCTTCACCCTCTTGATAATTAATGCTTTGGTTTCAGGGGTGCATCTCAGGCATGTTGTCAGAGGGCAAGTTGGAGTTGATGTGAAGGTCTGGTATACTGGGGTTCTTTTTATACACACCCACTAATTGATTGATCAATAACTGATCACAGGTGAGGCTGTAATCTAGGATTGGGTGCATCATATGACAAGGCGACAAGACTTTTGTCTTGCCAAAATCTGACTTTTCTGTGTTAATTAAATGCTCAATCTTTCTTCAGTGAAGCAAATTTATTTTAGTATATTGAGCATAATTTGGGAGGGTTTTGGGTTTCATATAAGACATTTCTACAACCAATGTATTAATTAAAAGTCAGGTTATAAGCTTTTGTTCCTACAAAATGGATAAGCGACAAGACTTACTGTATTTTAAAGTCAGTTCTGTATGAAACAGGCAGCCATGGAGTTCAGCTAATATAGGAGTGATGTGATCCCTTCTAGTTTTTGTTAGTAACCTTGCAGCTGAATTTTGAAAAAACTGTAGTTTCTTAATTTATTTTTTGGGAGGCCTGCAAACAGGGCATTACAGTGATCTAATCTACTTGAGAAAAAATGCCAGTTTTTCAGCGTCCTGCTGGGTCAGGAAGGGGCAAACTTTTGCAATATTTCTAAGATGGAAATAGGCAGTTTTTGTTATTTTATTAATGTGGAGTTTAAAGGTGAACTTTCATCGTTATTTTTATTCATATTTCTGTGTCGCCACTATGGTTGAATGCATTGTGCGTAATTTCTGTGAAAAATTAGATCTCTTCCTTGACGCTGTTTTCTGTAAGCTAGAACAGGTCTAGTTGTTGAACTGGCTTTTCCGGTGCCCCTCGTGAATATCCATGACGTGTCAATAAGGCACCTCTGATTGGGCAAATTCGCTGTCTTTTGCTCACCTAGCTTCTATCCACTGTTCTTCCTCTGGGATGTGGGCGTACCATACATGGCTCTGGGCGGGGCTTACGACCTAGTGACGTCACGTAGATAGGTTTAGCCTGCTCTGATCCGCTCGTTTTGGTTAGCTTGACCCTTCAATGACCAGTAAAACCATAAGGGTCGAATTTCAAGTCTTGGAGTGCTGCGTGCATATACTGCTTGTTGTGACACACCACATTGTAAATAGAGCTACTCAAAGTGGTTTTTAGCGGAAGGACCCATTTAAAGCTTAAGTGAGAGTCAAGGATCACTCCTAGGCTTGTCACCTTTTCTCTGTCATGCTGGTTTAGCCTTCCCAGGTTACAGTAGAGAGCCTCTCGTTACTATTCTTCCATTGTGTTAGAGCGTGTAGGGCAGTGGTTTGGTTTGGTTCGACTGATATGTAGACTTGTGTGTCATCGACATAGCTGTGGAAATCTACATTATGTTCCTTGACGATGTTGCCCAGTGGTAGCATATATAATGAAAAGACAAGGGGGCCGAGACAGCTGTCTTGGGCGACCCCAAAAGGTTTGTTGGATACATGATCTTCGATACTAACATAAAATTGCCTTCCTATAATATATGATTCAAACCATTTTAGTGCGTGACCTGACAGACCTACCTAGGTTTCGAGACGGTTAAGTAGTATGTTGTGGTCTATTATGTTGAAGGCAGTGCTTAGGTCTAGGAGGACCATAGCATAGACTTTGCTTGTGGCTTTACTAAGTCTAAGATCACTAACTATTTTTCTTACTATTTTTTTATTTATAGTTTTTTAAACATGTAACAATAGTGGGCTGTGCAAAATGATTGTTTATTTTAAATTCATGTTCATATTTATTCTTTTTTTAATTCGTAGTTAGCATAATTTTTACCTTTGGGATGGAATGTATTTTAAATGGCCATTTATTTATTGATTTTGTTCCAAAACTAAGAAAAATTGACGCATTAGAAGAAGCTTTTATTTTGAAAATCATCCGAGTGGCTGCCATATTGAAAATGTTGCTAGTGTCGCTGGCTTCACGTAACTCACCTCTAACCCTTCCTGTGCTCCTGGTTAGTCGTTACTGTGGACGTGGAACTAATAAAGTTTGCGTGGCAGCCATGTAACGACGTTTATTTCTGTATAACGTGATTTTGTTTTCCTAAGTTCGCGGTCGTATTGACGTTAACGTAGCAAATAACCTTTTTGGAAAGCCGAAAGATTGTACAGCAGCAGAACTAGAATCTTGGGTAAAGCCTTGCTGCTTTGCCAATAGCTGCTCCGCATTCCAGGAGTAGTTAAATGCTACTCTTTTTTTCACTGGCGTTGTTGTTAACGTTGAATGAGTACAATCTAATCTTCGGCACACTGTTGGTCTTTAGGTAATTGTAATACGATGGCGATTTAGCACAGTAATTATGCTCGCCCTTGCTCAAATTCGGTGTGGAATCAGTTAGCTAGCCCTTCCTAAAACTAGACCATATCGATACTTGTCTGCCTGGCCATCGAAACCAGCTAACATTAGCTCAGTTACAGGTATTGCTTTACCATGGCACCAATGGGTATTCGGTTGTCCCCTTTTGGGGTGGCTGTGTTTTGTTTGTTAGGGCTTGGTGTTATTTATCACCTTTACGCTGGAGTGATCTCAAGCAGAATAAATTCTTTCAGACAGCAGAGAAAAGTGGATTTGCGCGATTTATTAGCTCTTTCTATCGAAGCTGCTGTGGCAGGTGGACTTGAAGTGAAGAGAATCCGCGAGGACAGCGTTCTCGAGGAGAGGTCGAAGGGGAAAACCAAGGAAGGGGCTAGTGAAAAGCTAACATTAGGAGATCTGAGTTCTCATCGCAAAATGTATTACCTCTTTAAAAACACTTATCCTTTTCTGCAGGTAAGACCGTATTTATCCCCTGGGTTTCTGTGGTCCTTAGAACTGTAAAGTGAAAAAGAAAAATAAGTTATTTACCCATTTCTGTATGCAGGCAAAAGCGTTGTTGTAATGTTTTGGCCTCAGTGGACTGTCTGTTTGCACATACGATACACCGAAAATCTAACAACACTAAAAAGTAGGCCTAGTCTTGATTCATTTGCAGAGTTAAATTCGTCGACATGTAACAGGATATGTATGAATCATAAAACAGCTACCCGTTGTTGGTGGTGGCATTTAGTAGGAATCTGACTTGGGACCCTGACCCTGACTGGGATTTGTGTATTGTTCCATACCCGATACTAATCCGATATTACTAAAGTTGGACCTCACTTTGTGGAAGAGACTAAAACATCAGCCTCGACTTGGCCTATTCTAACTGGCTATTATTTCCTAACAAAGATGAACAAAAGAACAAAATAAAAAAGTAATATACATTTATATGAATTGTCATGTAGGATGTCATTAAATAAATAAAGCGGAAACCCGGGCCTCAGCACCTACGGCACAGGGACGTGGCATGCCGCCCCGCTAAAAGGCACCCACTATGTGACAAACGGATTTATTGTAAAGATCTGATACGTGCAGGCGAAATTGTACGAGTTTAATATTGTACATTGGGAGTACATTGCAACTCAATTGGCATGGCTATTACTTGGTGGCGCCATTTCTGCACTGTAGAGAAAATGTGCTTTCGAAGTTTGTGTGAAAGGGAAAGTGTGTGTGTGCCTGCATGACTGTGAGTGTCTGTCTGTGTGAGGTGTGACTGTGTCTGTGTGTGTGTACCAGTGTCGGTGTGTGAAGTCAATACATTGCTCAGTTTGCATTAAACCTAAACTGAATTAATCTGATGAATTTCAATTTGAAAAACAATCCTTCTACTTCCACTTGGTGACACTACACCAGGCATGTGCATTAGGCATATACATATCATCATTGTCGTAATATCCAACATTTTGTAAAGTTTCAGTCCAAGTCCGCAAGGCATTGTGAATTTCTGGCACACGTCCTGTTTGGATAGATAGTGACGCTATGCCTGACATTGATATTGATTGCTTTCTTTATGTCACATTTACTGTTTATGTGGCAAGATAGTAAAATTTAAATTTAAAAAAAGTTTAACATAAGCAACATTTCAGTATCGTGCATGCCAAATTTCAGGTGAATCTGATGAACTGCCTAGGATAAATATTTTAAAATTGATCTTATGTCCACATACACATACAATCCCTATTACCTAATTTCCTGGTGAGCATGGTTAATGCAATGTACAAGAGTTGCACTTCTCTTTGACATAAGAGGTTTGGTGAATGCACCTAAAAGTACATACTAACCATGACCTTTAGCAGCTCTTACTGCTATCACATGGCAGCGCTGTAGCATATTTCTGTTTTACACCTATGAATGTGTTCATATTGATAAGCCATGACATGTGAAGTATTATTCATGTCAAGCTATGCATGGTGAATTTGAGACATTTCCTGTTTATCTTTGCTGTAGTGAGTTTGTTGCATCGTCATTACCTTATTTTACAACGTATCAAAAAAACCCTTGCAATTCAACATCAGCACCATCTTCACATCATGTATAGCAAATCTCACATAAATATAATGTATGGTGTAGCTTTACCACATTTTAAAGCACTTATTTCTGCAACCACATTGTGGCGCTATGCCAGACTGCCATTTTACTCTCATAGATATGTTCATAGTCACGATAGACAATAACCTGTGAAGTTTCATCCTTGTCATACACTGCATAATGAATTGGTGACCCATTTCCTATTTACCTGCCGCCTTATAATTTGATATTTAAATTCATCAAGCCGCTATTTCATCATCTTACAACATATATCAAAAATCTTCTCACAATTTGACATCTACAACATGTTGACATCATGTATAGCAAAACTGACACAAAATCTACGGTTTAAGAGAAGTGTGTTAAATTCCATTGTATGTCAAATTACACAAAAGTCCAAATATCCCACTTCCTGTTGGGTGTGCTCGGTGCTTGGGCCCTCATAATAATAATAATCCTTACAGAAACAACAGGGCTTCGCACCTCTGGTGCTTGGGCCTTAATAATAATCCTTATGGAAACAATAGGGCTTCGCACCTCTGGTGCTTGGCCCCTTTATAATAATCCTTACAGAAACAATAGGGTTTAACCACAGCCTGCGCCTTCAGTGCTCGGGCCTTAATAAACAAGTGTGCTCCAGCACTGTTATGGTATTGTACTTGATGTTTGTGGGCTAACGTATAATTAGGCCTAGGTGCCTGCCACTTTATTTTGTTCAAATGATTGTAATGTGACAGAAATGGACGTTCTAACTTTTTTTTTCTGTGCAAGATGCTAGCAGGCTAAAGCTACTGCAGGTGTGGACTTTTCTGTGGTATCGTCCAACCCTAACCCTTCCTGTTTTATGTTATGTTTTAGAAGTTACCCAAGTGTTTTGTGGTTGTAGTGTGCTTTTATATTGCTCTACGTCACTTAATAGAAAAGGATCTGCTGAATAAAGTAATTGGAACTGGAACATTGATAAAGAATGATGGTCAATCATAGTCATTGATGTCTCGACCTGTGATTACTTTTTGTGAATTTACCAGACAACGGCCGTGTTTCAGCTTTGATTTCTAGTATTATAGTGAAGCAGTAGATACACAGACCAACATGCATCACTACACAAAATGCCAGCCTTAAAGGGGTCCTTCCGTCAAAAAACACTTTTAGTAGCTCTATTTACAATGTGGCGGGTCACAACAAGCAGTATATGCACGCAGCATTCCAAGACGTGAAATTCGACCCTCATGGTGTTACTGGCCATTGAAGGGTCGAGCTAACCAACACGAGCGGATCAGAGCATGCTAAACCTATCTACGTCACTAGGTCGTAAGCCCCGCCCAGAGCCATGTATGGCAAGCCCACATCCCAAAGGAAGAACAGTGGACAGAAGCTAGGTGAGCGAAAGACAGCGAATTTGCCCAATCAGAGGTGCCTTATTGACACGTCATGGATATTCACTAGGGACACCGGAAAAAACAGTCGTTCAACCACTAGACCTGTTATAGCTTACAGAAAACAGCGTCAAACAAGAGATCTAGGACATAATTTTTCACAGAAATGACGCACAATGCATTCAACCATAGTGGCGACACAGAAATATGAATAAAAATAACGATGGAAGTTCCCCTTTAAAAGAGTTAAGGAGTTTTGGTTGATTTTATTCATTACACGTTTTAAGGAATATGGATTGATTTTATCACACTTTTCAGTAACCTCTGGTGTAAAATTAACTTTGCATATGTTAAAACGTGCTAATGACTTGGTATGTTTGCTGAGAAGCAAAGCTACGCTAGTCTGTTGCCTTTCGAACTTGCTATTTTTACCGTTTGTGACAGAAAGGCCCACAACGCTAGTAAACGGGGCAGGCTCGGAATTATATTTTAAACCATTAAGAAAAGCTCTAAGAGTCTCCACACTTCCATGGTGTTATAACAAGAGCCCTGACATTCAAAAAGAAGCATTGATAACTTTGTACAAAACCCACTGTTTACAGGGAGTATCTTATTGGTGACATGCCAGCTAGTACAGTGTGCAGCTTGAAGATATAGCCTAGCCCTAGCAGTTTTTAAACCATTAAAAAGCTCTAAGTAGCTCCACACCTCTCTATTATTATAATAAGGACCATGTCATTCAAAACAAGGCATTGAGAACGTTGTAGGTGTACAAATCATAAGAAAAGACTGTTCACAGGGAGTACAGCTACTTTACAAACGGTAAAAATAGTAAAGTTCAAAATGCAACAGGCAAGCGTAGTTTTGCTCCTTAGCAAACATACCAACTTATCATGTCTTAACATACCCAAAGTTCATTTTACACCAGTGTTTTTCTTTAAGAGACATGCTAGTGAATTGCTCTTGAGGCCTGCCACCTCAGTCAAGTGGTGACCATATTTGACTTTTATTTTGGTGAGGCTGTGAAATCATAATGGAAAGCCTTGCTTTGGGATACACAGAATGACTACTTATGACCCAGGTTTAGAATCTAGCAGTCACTTTGTCTGGTAGCCTATTTTTTTTGTCCCTGGTCCATGTGAATCAGCTTTTTAACTGTCATGGCTGTAACAATGAAATCAGTTTATCACCAACACTCACTTGTTGTTACCTGGCACTTCATATTTAGTTGTTTACTTACAGTTGCTCCTAAACAGAACCATCTGTTTTTTTTCTTTGAAGGTGCCCAGTTTCTTGCAGTTTTTTTTAAAAAGTCTGAATGCTTAGAATGGTATGATAATTATGTTGTTGAATATCCTATTATTTGCTAACTCAACTGAAACGTAGGCTACAATTTGATTAGTTCTTTCATGGTAGACATGCACACCAAGCAATGTCTCTTGGTGTTGCAAACTGAGTAAGATGTAATTTGATTTAATTTCTTTGCTACCTTCCAATTTCACTACTTTCTCACATTTCCAAATCTAAAAAGTTTATTTCTTGCAAACTTGTGAGTTTGGTCCTACAAATTTACGACTTAATAATGCCAGAAACCTTTGAGTTAATATCATGTCGATTTCTGTGAAAAAATACAACCTTACTAATTTATTAACTTAGGGAATATCAGATATTTTTTCTATGGGAAAGGGGGAAATGGAGGAAGTGAAGTCATAGGCATAATGGTTTTAGAAACTTGGAACGAAAAAAACAGCCCTGTAGAAACAAGAATGCCTATGTTTATGTAATCTTAAATATAAAAGGTAAGTAGGCTATGTTAAGTAACATCAGTTGTACATGTAAACAAAACAAAGGTTGGTTATTATATTTGAAACTGACTAGGGTAACTCTGATACACTCTAACATTTTGGGGCTGGTCAAGCAACATGATGTGTTCACTTGCTCAGTGGGCAAGTTAAAAATAGGATTTATCAATTGTATTTTTTTTTCATGTTCGTCTGTGTTAATAAGGAGTTAGTAATGGGCTATCTTTTTTTTGCTTTCAATCAGGTAAATTCAGAGGAGCATGATGAAGTGGAAAAACATGATGCGTTGTGGTCTCGGAAAATTCCCAGTGATGTTCAACAGAAAGTCAGAGAAAATAGAGAAGTGGCTGCAGATAAGATCACTGTTTGGATTGATCCACTGGATGCAACACAAGAGTACACGGGTAAATTTTTTGTAAAAAGTATATAGTAAGCTACGTCTTATTAGCTGGGTAAAAAACATAGAGTGTTCTAACCAATAAATGCGACGGTTAAAGTGTTTTTTTTTTAAGTGTTTTTTTGTTTTTTTGAAACACACCTTGAGTCGAAAGAGGATGTAAGCATTAGCTAAAATTACTGGCGTAATTGGAAACAATATGATATGGCCATCTCCTACCTCCTATAACTATTAGATCCTTACTCTATTTTTCGGTCTTTATTCCTTGCTTTGTATGCTTTGGAAATCTAGTCTTTGTCAATATTTTAAAACTACTAAGAGTTGGGGACGGTGTCAATTGTTTTATTTTTCAGTTGTCATCAAGAGAAGTTGTGTTTTTCTGTCTTCATAGAGAACCTCAGAAAGTATGTTACAACTATGGTCTGTGTGGCTGTAGACGGCAAACCTGTCATTGGTGTGATTCACAAACCTTTCACAAAATACACAGGTAGGCTTTACTTACTATTTCCACACTTTAATCATTTGATGTTTAAGCTTTAATGGTCAGAAGGTAACACTTGACTTAATCCTTTGTAAGTTTAACCTGGCCTATGAGAGTTAGCTTTATTATGATCTTGTGTGTTATAATTTCCCTATTGATTGAAGATATTGTACATTTAAATACATGTTGATATTTAAATACATGTTGATATTAAGCAATATATACTGTTGTGGTGAGAAGTATACATACACTCATCATGGTAATGAATGTCATATTAATATTGAGCTTGTAATGATTTCTTTTAACTGTTATTATAGCTGACTTTTTCAGGGTGGAATGATCATACAACATACAACTGCTATGATTTTTGGGTACACAATTTTTTTAATTATTTTGTCCAAATAGGGTCAAAATTATACAGAGAGTCTTAAATATGTATAGAATCCCCTAAATATTTGAATAAGTTATTCTGAAGGTTCTGGAAGGCCAAGGCCTATGAACGTCTTACTAGTTATTATGGTTGAATGCAGCTGGTAACTTTCCTTTACCAGCATAAAAACGATGTGTTACCAAAAACGCCAAAATTGACAGAAACGATGTGGCAAGTTGGAATAAATGATAATCAGACAGTGGAAAATCCAGGAAGATTTAAGAAGAGAATTGTAGATTTGGAGTTTGAAGTTGGAAAAGTCTCTTTTTTTAAACAACTGTAGCTTCAGTATCATCAGTTCTTAAACACAATTGTATACACGTACAAGTTATTTAGGTATGTCATTATTTTGCCAAGGTCTGGCAGATGACCCAAACTAATACCCTCAGATGAAAGCAAAATGGTCAAAATGTTCAAGAACAATGTAAAACACTTCAAAGCTTAAGCTGCTGGAACATCAGTCACTGCAGACTGTAAGGCCAGTTTTACATCGCCATGGACTGAGGGTGCCAACCAGTAAAGAAGTCCCTGTTTCAAATTTGGCACCTTCACATACAAATCTGCAGCAGCCCAAATAGATAAACTACTTAACTCCTGAAGAAGTGTTTTATGGTCATAAGAAACAAAGATTTAGCCATCTGATACCAAGTAGGTTTTGAGGAGTCAAGGTGAGGCTTTCAGAACACAGTACTATCTGTCAAACATGATGTTGGTAGCATCATGCTGTAGGGGTATTTCACTGCTAGTGGTACTGGGCATTGCACAAAATCGATGAAGTAATGAAGAAGATGGACTTCCTCCAAATAATTCAACTTCATTCAACTTAAGTGAACAGCTAGATGGTTTCAACTTTGACACTATTGGGTGTTACAACAAGAGAATGACCCCAAATCTGCATCAAAAAAGCAAGGTCTGTGCCACCAAAGCAACCATATAGCAAATATATAGCCAAAATTATGCCAGAAACTTGTTGATGGATACAAAAAACCTTAGGTTAAAATCAGACTTTCTTAAAATCATTTTACCAAATATTATATTATATAGCCTGTATGTATAATTTTGACCATGTGTAAATTATACAACATTCATAATAGATAAAAATTGTGCACCTACCGGTGATTCTTATTTTTTTAAAAATAATCAGTTCTATGTTTTATTGTCATTCTACCTTGGAGAAAAAAAATGATTCAAGTGCATCATTAAAAGCCCAAATATAATATAACATTCATGGCCATGAGGAGTGTATGTAAACTTTTGACCACAGCTGTACATGTCCCAACAACTACTGTAACATGTTGGATTTCAAAATCTTGTATATTGTGTATTTGCTTCTTTTCAGCTTGGGCTTGGGTTGATGAAGGTGCCAATGTGACTGCACGATCTAAGTACAGTAGCAGTGCACCCAAGGTCATTGTCTCCCGCTCTCATGCAGGCAAAGTGAAGGGCTTCATAAAGGATGCCTTTGGAAATAATACTGTAATCATTCCAGCAGGGGGAGCAGGTACATTATTTTTAGCACTCAAATTTTAATCCTGTAGTGTCGGCAAGCAACCCAAGTTGTCATGAATTTCAATTCCAATTTTTGAATCTCTGTTCAAAACATAGTTTTAATGTAGCATGTGTAATGTTTGAGTATAATGTAGTAACATGTCATGTTGCACATACTGTGAAAATGTGCATGTCATGTTATACAGTTTGTGTTCAGTGTTGCACAGTGTGCATACCTTTTTTCTAAATGAGATAACAAAACAAAAAAATACTAATGTCTTTACTACTGATTAATTTCGTAATTTGTTTGCAGTGTTCTTGTCTGCTTTAAAATAAATTGATATTTTTCTCAAGGTGCTTTCAGAAAAAAAACAATTTGGGTAAGTGTGCCCATTAAGCTGAGGCACCATTTAAGCCCACTTGCAAGTTTTTATTAAACACCAATCACATTTGTCACGCACACCTACATCTGTGCAGTCTCAACAAGCCTTGCAGAAAGTCACTTCAAAATTTTGGTATTTTGGGACCTCTTAGAAAAATGACTTTACAAAGATTTCCAGCCACAAACTTGGTAAGTACATTCATGAAATGTTAATTGATAGTTTTTTTGTATTATCAAATAATTGTTGTCAAGTTGTACTATTTGTATTCATTTGGGAAGATAGGTTTTGCTGATTAGCAGAATGAGCAAGTTGCAAGGTTCAGTTCAAGGTTCAATTCAATAGTCATTGCACTTGCTATACTGCCTATAGATTAAATATATTAAATGTAGATACTAAACCTTTACTGATTCATTTCACAATTAAAACACAATAAGTTAAATATTTTCAAAAATGTGTTTTTTTCCCAAAGTGGGCTTAAATTGTACAATTGCCAAAAACAAAGGGTGACTTAATATATTGTTTGGCTTGTTGGAGGGCAAAGTATACTGCATACACACATCTGTGAACAGTAGTCTTGCTTAATCCAAAAGTCTCTCTTACAACAGGGTGTTCCACACATGTCACAAGTTGATAAAGTGCTATAAAATGTGTTCATCTGTAGGAACAGGCTTTGCACAGCAAACCACAGCAAGGCCTATCATTTGACACAAATCCTGGAATCCTGACCTGCTTAACCTAGGTAATTGGGACAAAATTTAAAACAAAAATCCCTAGACTGACATCCTTCCCAAATGTATGGAGGTCTGTGGGGAATAAGAGCTGCGAGTTTATAAAATGAACTATATAGAATTATTTTATGTCTTCTCTTTCTAGCAGCTATTAAAGAAAATAGTTTAAAAGAGGCTGCATGTATAATTCTGATTGCATAGAGGAGCCTGTCTATTTTGTATGAATGTGTTTTTCTTCAGCTGAAAGCAGTCATGGATTGGTTTATGCAAATTACTGGAGATGTGCATAGGACAATTTTACTCAGGTTGTTCCTAGAAGCTACTGTTACAGCTACAGCTGTAATTGTGTATGGATGTTTGAAGCTTGGTGTATTTTCCTTGTGATCCTGTAACTTTAATGATTTCCATGACTTCATTATTAGTTTGTGTTGTTTTTGCCAACCTGTTTTATTTTGGTTTTAGTCTATAGTCTTTGCATGAAGCCGTCAGTCAGTGCGTTCACATGGACAAGTCGAAACCACTTGGAACTGGTTTGGGATCGTACCAGCTTCATGTGAACGGAGATTGGTTTGGTTTGGAATTGGTTTTGGTTATCCCGTTGCGACTCCAGGCCTGGGCTGTTTCGAAACCACTTCGACTGCCATGTGAACGGGATCGGATTGGTTTTCATGTATTGCGCATGTATCAACGAAATAAAAAACGCAGTTTGTTCCTTCATACAGACTTTCTAACACAGCAGAATGCACAACACGTACGCGAATGCGTCAAACTCCTGGAACACCATGTTCGTATGCCGCCAGAAAGTGTGTTTATTGTCTTTATTTAGTAGGAACAGTGCAGAGCCCATAGAAGATGTGCCAGAGTATTACGTTTTTGTTTAGACCACCTTAGACCACCTTCTTTAAGTGGGTAATAATATCAGGTGAAAGGAGAAGGCTATGTAAATACATTTGCACTGACTGACTTGTAAGATTTTCTTTAGCCACTGTTTTGCTATGTGGAATAACCGGAATGAGAGGTGAAAAGTTCAGTCTCCTCTACGTGTCGTCTGTATGCACTGTAGGCATATGTGTGCAGTGCTGTATGTCTGCTGTTGCGTATACGATAAGATACATCTTACCTACGTAGCAGCTTTGTTGTGGGCAAATGTTTACTCGTGTTATGTCCATTATTTTAGTTATGTGTCGTTAGTCGCGTTATGTCCAACATTGTAGCAGCTAGCATTGTAAATCTTATCAGCCTGGGTCGTCATGGCTGGGTCGGCACGGTTTGACCGATATCTTTGGCATTTTTTGCCCAAACAACACGAAACTTGGTACTGCACACACTGGTAACATTATGATGACGCCGTCCAAATTTGAGATCAAGCGGATGAGTGGTTCAAGAGTTATGCGTGGAAGAGACGTTCCTTGTATTAAAAGATAATAATAGAAAGATAGAAGTTGACTACAGCGCCCCCACCTAGCGTAGCGGAAAGAGCCGGAACTCTCGCCGAATCCGCTTAGACGAACTGCATGTGAACAGGGACTTGGGGGACAGACCACCCGTTGTGAACCAATCCCAAACCAAACCAATCCCACCATGTGAACGCAGTCATTGTAGTTTTATTAGTTTTGGTCACATCCATACTGTTTTTAGTCTGGTCAAGTTTCAGTCTTCTAACGGTTTGAGGATTTTAGTCAGAGTTGTCCATGGCTATTTTCGTTTAGTTTTAGTTAACAAAAACTAATGACATTTCAGTCTAGTTTTAGTCAATAAAAATTGTGTTTTTGTTTCTTTTTAGTAATTAAATTCTACTTAACCTAGTCAATATAGTATAAATATCCAGTAGTATAGAAAAAAACTTTTCTTTTAGCCAAAATTTCACAATCCAAAAAGGGTATTTTATTATATTTTTACCTTATAGACTCAAGAATACTCTACAGCCATTCCAGACATGGAACAAGCACAGGGTTGAAGGACAGTAAAAGTTCTTTAAATGTTTCAAACACCACCCCTAAAAGCAGTATAGTTGCTGTAATGAAAGCATAGCACAGCATAGATCGCCACAGTTCATTCTAGATCACTCTAGAAGAATATGGTTGCTCACAGCTGTAATAGTGACCTGTTATTCTCGGTTTGCTACTCATGTAAGCTATAGCTTGCTAAAATGCTTCAATCCCTTTAAAGCATATCTCCCAACATTTGATTAGCATCCAGGACATTTTTAAGGTGGCAGTAGGTTTGGCAGGGGGTGGGGCTGGCAGGAGCGGGCAAATGTTGATTTTAAAGGATGGTAATGTAGGGTATATAAGCAGGTAGTAGTGGGCACGAGGGGTATGGAGTCCCCCAAGTTCTTTGAAAAGATCATGTAGGCTATTTCTCACTTTGTTAGTATTAGGTATTGATTTAGGCTATAACATTGCTTTGCGTGCCCCCACTAATTGAATCCCCACTGCACCTCTTATAGAACAATATCTGTACATTATTACATGAGTAAAACTGGCAGATATATTTGACCTTTTTAGCTGAACCACTGTTGCCTTCAACCATTTCTCACCTGGGCACTAATGCCCTGTTTAGTTTCAACTTTTGCGTGTGTCTGTGGCTTGCGCACAGATCATGTGTTGCCAGGTAGTTGACAAATTGTTTGGAAATACAGGATATTTATTATGTTAGACAAAATTACATTTCATACATGATCTCTGACTACCAGAGAACATTAGCATTTGAGGAAATATGAATATTGCTACAAGGTATAATTAGATCTCAAAGTGCAAATATAGGCAGTATTTTCTAGGGTTAGGGTTAGGGTTAATATTAACATATTCTCATGAAGTAAGCAGGATGTCTTTGTACCTTTACCTTGTACAGGATTTGATTAGAAAAATTAGAGTTGAGGCTTATCAGGGGCGTGACCTTCCTCAGTTCAAGAATAGAGAGGGAGATTTTGCAGTGTTTTTAGGTAGGTAGACTGTCAACTAAATGTTAGGGTACATTACAAGGGTAAAATAAATGAATGAGAAAATGGTTGTTGTAATCTATAATCTAAGGATGACCTAGACTAATATGCATGTTTTTTCCTGTCCATGCAGGTCCTGTGGGAATCAGATTGAAGCTTCGACATTGTGACATGTTGGGTCTAGTGAGGGATTGTATTCAGTGCCAGTGTTTAATATTGGATCAAAATGATACAATATATAAATTGTCAATATTAATGTTAAAAAAAATAACATTGAATATGAATTGTAATTGGTTAAAATTCCATCAATTATTCATGAGTTACGCCTCAATCATGTTTGTGATTTGGTGGTCGATATTACAGATAAGAAGTTGGCAAACTCATTAAACATTAAAAGCATGCTTTGAAAAAAAAAATGTGTTGATGTAAACATGTTTTTGTATAAGACCTTGACGTTTTTACTTCTTTAAAATATTGAAAAAAAAAAAAAAAAAAAAAAAAATATATATATATATATATATAAAATATGCATTTGCCAAAAGTCGATGATTTGGGATTATTTGGTACGCATCATCTTAAATGTTACCATGGTACCAATTTAGCGCATGCTGGACTTTTTACTTTATTCATAAAATATGTTTACCTTTTATTCTAAAATATGAACAAACAAATAAATGTATTTTTAAAGAGGTCCTTCCATCAAAAACCACTTTTAGTAGCTCTATTTGCAATGTGGTGGGTCACAACAAGCAGTATATGCACGCAGCATTCCAAGACGTGAAATTCGATCCTCATGGTTTTACTGGTCATTGAAGGGCTTATTGGCTTATTGACACGTCATGGATATTCACAAGGGACACCGGAAAAAACAGTCGTTTAACCACTAGACCTGTTATAGCTTACAGAAAACAGCGTCAAACAAGAGATCTAGGACATACATTTTCACAGAAATGACGCACAATGCATTCAACCATAGTGGCGACACAGAAATATGAATAAAAATAACGATGGAAGTTCCCCTTGTAAGTGGGAGACTGATCTTACAGTTTAACAAATGATTAAGTTATCAGTATAAGAAAAATGACTAAACTCAGAAAAGGAATGGAATTAAGAATACACAATACACATTTAGACTACAGTATAAATACTTTTACTTAACTACAATTATATCTCCTCAATTATTAAGGCTAGTCCAATTGAAAAGCATGTGAATTAAACCTCATTTAGTTCTCCTTCGAGCGATATGGTTTATGACTGCACGCAATTATTTGACCACTATGGCTAAAAATAATCTTTCCAACTAAGGAAAGTTTCTGATTGCTTTTGGTATTAGAATTCAATAATTTGTTTGCAGTTTTCAAAGTCACCACATCACTGAAAATGGGTAAAAAATGCAAAAGTGTTTAATCTTCTCCCACACAGTTGAGGAGAGGATGACAAAACAAAATGTAAGCAGCCAGCTAGCTGAGGGCACCAGCATAATTTATATGTGCATCTTGGCAGCAAATCTGACCGTTCAAGTTCACAATTGGGTTGCATGTGGCTTGTGTGCCAGGAAGATTATTCAACTAATTAGCTCTCCTTTGCTTCATAATGAAAATGCTGTTACTGTCAAAACGAATGGTGAACACAAACACATTTTCCACCAGTCCTTTCAAATGGGAACCCAGACAATGGCTCGTGGTATGTGAAGTGTCACAGACACACAATTTCTCTTGCAGAGCTCAGAACTCACCACTAGGTTAGAGTTATTTGAGAGGGACAATCGATGGATGAAAGCCTGGCTCAGTCACATAGCCTTTGTGCAGTACAAAGTTAAGGACATTTACTGGAAGAAGTACTGGACATTTTTCTTTCTTCTTTCTACTTCTTTTTGGGCTGCTTTTTCAGTGAATAGGTGGAAGTTTATTGAGCCTTTTGCCTCAGTTTTGATGTACAATAGAGTATTGGGAATACTGGAACTGTTCTCTGTTTTACAGTTGTGAGTTTTGTAGTGCCATAATACTGCCAGTTATTTTAAAACATTTTGGAAAAAAGTGTGTGGTTCAGTTAAAAGTTGAATTAAAATAAAAATGCTTTCATTATTTGAGAATACTCATATTTAGATGTCATTGTACTGTTTACATGTGGGTAATTGTCTGAATCTGCAAACATATACAGTTTGTCATAAAAGTGAGTACACCCCTTTTCACTTTATATAAGCTGTACACTGCCTAGTTTACGTTGTAGAAAAGTGTTATATCTTTAGACTTCTCCCATGGAAAGATATAATAAAAAAAGTACAAAAATGTTAGGGGTGGTACTGGTATCCCCTCATCCAGACAAGAGGTTGCCAGCTAGGTTGCAGAAATCAGATAGGTGGAGGGTGGTGCAACAGGTCAAGACACATAATATACACATAATAACAACATACGTTGAAGGCTGCACCTTATATGGGAATGGGAATGAGAATATTCAGGCTGGATTACTGTTGTCAGTGATAAAAGTATTTGAAATTATCCTGATTCCTTAATGTCTGGTGATATATCAGGGCCATTTCATGATTTACATGTATTACTTACATACGGTTCCTTTAAATGATATTAAGAAATGATTACATTATTTGCAGCAGTTTTTAAACCAGCCAATAATGTAATGACTAACCAATAAGGTAATATGTTACTACATTATTAGGTTATTACATTATTGTTTCAGACATTTTTGTACATTACATTATTGGCTTTATTACATAAAAACAGCCAAAATGATTACATTATAGGCAGTTATTACATTATTAGCCGTTATTACATTATCAGCTGCCACACACCATATTGAGGCTTTGGCGTAAAATATGAAAAACAAACTTTCCAACACTATAAGCATAACGTAGCCTGATGTCCAAAAATAACGATAAGTCATCACCAAACTTCTCATGGACATATCTAGTCATGCCGAGTCTGACCTCTTCAAAAAACGAAACCAAAATCCAAATATTATGGACTCAGTCTACATTAAGCATTTTGCTCATTAAGCGTTTCTCTGTAAGGAGTGCCTATGGGAAAATGCTTAACGTTGACAGTGTCCAAAATACTGGAATTTCAGTTTTGATTTTCTGAGAGTAGGCATGACTATGGTACAGAAGTCCATGAGAGAAGACATTATAAAGAAAAAGCTTCTCAGGGGGGCAATTTGGAATTCACAAGTATTCAGTTTTGTACATGCAACTGTTCACAAGGACTCAATGGCGCAAACAGTGCAATAAAATCTGGCAGGCACAAAGTGCTACAAGGATAATGTAAAGTGCTGCCAAACTGATCATTTTGCCACCTGCCTGTTACACGCCATGTTGCCGGAGAGGTACACTACAGCCTTAAAGGCTCATTCCCTCATGACATTCAAGACTTATGCAGGGATTAAAGTTTTCTGTTGATTTGGATTATTTTTAGGCTACATTATCCAATTTGAGATTATGCATGCAGTTTGCCCCAGTTCTCCTTTCTTCTCAAGTTAACATTTATTTGGGTTGTCGTGAGTCAAAAAGATCGCATAGCAACAACTTTTACAAACGGGTTGTTGTTGAATAAATTGGTTTAATTACCCTGCAATGTAGGCTGGCTGTCATGCAATTGTTTCTGTCGTTTCACATTAAACGACAGGCAGCATTGCTGTGTGGTAGGCTTTAACAAAGACTTCTCATAGGCTTTCATTATGCTTAAATAATTAAAGAGCTACTGTCACTGCTTCCCTTAAATAACAACACACATTCCTAACATGAACATATGACATGTTTTAAGGTAATCATTGCACAGTGGCCTCAAGTTTATGTACAGCCCCTTTTTTTCTTTACTGTGTCATAGCCCATGGCTTGTAGGTGGGTCAATTTAAAGATGTGACCTCTCACAATTTCAAACCTTTACAGATGGGTTGTTGTGGAATAATTTGGGGTATAAATTGCCTGCAATGTAGGCTGGGTAATGCAGTTGTTTCTACCTTCTGTCATTGGATGAGAGGCTGTTTATATTGCTGGTAGTTCATATAGCCAAACAAGGACTTCGCATAGTCTATCATTATGCTTATAAAATTAAAACGCCAGACACACCTAACACACATTACTAAAATCATCATATGTAATATGTTTAAAACGAATCATTGCACAGTTGTCTTCTCTCCATGCCCAATAAGCTGGGATGTGCCCATGGGTGTGGTCGCTAATTTTTCCAACCTGCAAAAAAAATCTACAAGCAGTTGTCGTGTGGACAAGGCCTGAGAAAATATCTCCACCGTTGTTTTATACCATTATAGTCAGCAAGTCTGCACAAAAGACAATACAACTAGATGTACGATGTAGGAGTACAGGGTATGACTGCCGCAAGGTATTGATTTTTGGCTACACTACATAGCAAGTTGATTTTGTTTTTCTATTTTGACATTTTAATCGTTGGAAGTGGGCGTGTACAGGTGTAAGAGGTTCCACTGAATATTAAGAAAAAGAATTTTGGTTTTAAACCATACAGTTATTAGCCAAAATGTGATCTTGTAAAATTACAGCATGTATTTCACGATATTTAGCATGCTTTCAGAGGTGCAGTTACCGCCTTTCCGGTTTAAGATATTGACAATGCATAATTTTACTTTATACATTTACCCATTTTACTAAGTGCCGCTACGCTGCAAACAAGTGTTTATGGGCTGGTATAGGCAAGTTATTTAGTGAAAACTGTTGCATTAGGGTCAGTGAAGTTGAAGACAAAAACAAAATTAATCTTAAAGGTGAACTTTCATCGTTATTTTTATTCATATTTCTGTGTCGCCACTATGGTTGAATGCATTGTGCGTCATTTCTGTGAAAAATTATGTCCTAGTTCTTATGCTTGACGCTGTTTTCTGTAAGCTAGAACAGGTCTAGTGGTTGAACGACTGGCTTTTCCGGTGTCCCTTGTGAATATCCATGACGTGTCAATAAGGCACCTCTGATTGGGCAAATTCGCTGTCTTTCGCTCACCTAGCTTCTGTCCACCAATCCTTTGGGATGTGGGCTTGCCATACATGGCTCTGGGCGGGGCTTACAACCTAGTGACATAGATAGGTTTACCTGCTCTGGTCCGCTCGTTCTAGTTAGCTCAACCCTTCAATGACCAGTAAAACCATGAGGATCGAATTTCACGTCTTGGAGTGCTGCGTGCATATACTGCTTGTTGTGACCCACCACATTGTAAATAGAGCTAAAAGTGTTTTTTTAGCGGAAGGACCCCTTTAAACTGCAGCACTCTTCAGATAATAGCCTCCTATGGGCATTTTACAGTACCTGCCATGCTTTTAGATGCCGTAGCAGTTCCTGCCTTCTCAGCCCCAAGATATTGGCAATTCAAAACTCGATTCTTTGCATTTACCTATTTAACTTCGGCTTGGGTAAAAAATGTAGGTGAGTTATTTCACGAAAAACTGTTTTTGGACTTCTAGCTTTGATGGAAAACAGTGCCCACTGTAATGAAATGCCACAATATTTGGTGCACACTCGAAGAAAGCTGTGTAGAGTTTATATGTCAAGTTTGACCACGTTTGGGTAATCAAGCCAAGATATGGATTGTCAAACATGTAAAACATAAAACATCCTTGTATCCTTGTCAAACTATTTTTAGCTATATCTATTTTTGATTGACATGTAACTTTGAAACAGTTCATCTCAAGATAAATCCTTTGATAACTTTTTGCCAGCAGTCTGCAGATGACATATACAAATTTGTCAGAAATTGTTTTTGTTGGAAGTGGGCTTCCACAAAATTTGTGTGAAACAGTAGCGCTGTCCACATAGTAGGAAAAATTTGTGCAATTGCAGCTTCCTTTATAGGCCAAATTTTACGGTACTTGCCGTGATTTAGACGTTATTTTTGCATTTACTTTATTTTTAATTTCACTAGGTGGCACTATGCTACAAGTGAGTGTGTATGATTTGGGTCAGTAGTCCTCCAAAGCACCGACATATCACAAAAATGTGATTTTGTTGGGTGAAACATTTATTGAGTTATTCAGCAAAAACTTTTGAGGGTCTCCCACTCTTTCACAGACACTGGCTTTCAGTGTCCCACCAATTGTCAATGGAAAATTGCTGGGGGAAAAAAAGAGAAAAAGTGAAGAAAAAAATCTGACAAAACCAATATGACCACTAATGCTAGCTTCACTAGTGGCTGTCATAATTAATTTATCAGGTTTATGGGAAACAATGAAAAGCACAGAAGGCAGGGCTGTATTTTCCCAGTCTATTACTGCGTTCACATGGACGAGTTGAAACCGATTGGAACTGGTTTGGGATCGTACCGGCTTCATGTGTACGGGATAACGATCGGTTTGAGATTGGTTTTCCGAAACCACTTGGAAAGCCAGGCTTGGGCTGGTTCTAAACCACTTGGTGCTGCCATGTGTACGGGATCGGATTGGTTTCGCGTATTGTGCATGTATCAACGAAATAAAAAACGCAGTTTGTTCCTTCATACAGAGTTCCTAACACAGCAGAATACACAACATGTACGCGAATGCGTCAAACTCCTGGAACACCATCTTTGTATGCCGCCAGAAAGTTTGTTTATAATAATATAATAATAATAATTGGTAATAATATCAGGTGAAAGGAGGAGGCTATGTAAATACATTTGCACTGACTGACTTGTAAGATTTTCTTTAGCCACTGTTTTGCGATGTGGAATAATCGGAATGAGAGGTGAAAAGTTCAGTCTCCTCTACGTGTCGTCTGTATGCACTGTAGGCATATGTGTGTACTGCTGTAGTTTGCTGTTGGGTATCTTACCTACGTAGCAGCTTTGTTGTGGGCAAATGTTTACTCGTGTTATGTCCATTATTTTAGTTATGTGTCGTTAGTCGCGTTATGTCATTGTAGCAGCTAGCATTGTAAATCTTATCAGCCTGGGTCGTCATGGCTGGGTCGGCACAGCTTGACCGATATCTTTGGCATTTTTTGCCCAAACAACACGAAACTTGCCACTGCACACATTGGTAACATTATGATGACGCCCTCCAAATTGAGATCAAGCAGATGAGTGGTTCAAGAGTTATGTGTGGAAAAGAAGTTCCTTGCATTAAAACATAATAATAGAAAGATAGAAGTTGACTACAGCGCCACCCACCTAGCGTAGCGGAAAGGGTCAGGTCTCTGTCCATTATCCGCTTAGACGAACTGCATGTGAACAAGGATTCACGTTGGGTAGCAACACCCAAACCAATTCCAAACCAAACCAATCCCACCATGTGAACGCAGTGTATGGTCTCAGACACTATTTAGCTCATTAACACAAAATGACGATTTCTAAGTTTATAAGAACACTTCAGTTTGTTGATGGTAAATACCTATTCCATAAACACATGAATGCCATCTATGAGATCTCTGATTCTGACTGCACATTGGCTGCGGTAATACGGGTCCGGTATGACCGGAAGTCAGTCATTGTCAATGGAGATCCGCATTCCGTATGCGGTTTGGGTCCGGACAATACGGCACGGAAGAAATTCTGCATCCGAGGCTCGTCGCATACGTTAAAAAAATCGAACTCCTGCAGAACGGTCGTACGGCTGATAGGACCGGAACTGGTTGTTGCTATGGCTACATCGCTATGGCGACAATAAACAATGTCATTCGCATTTGTAATAATATAATAAAGATAATGAACACTATATTAAGAATAAAATATGCACACACAATCTTTATTTATTCGTCCCACGCCAATATAATTCAGAGTACTAATATATATATATATATATATATATATATATATATATATATATTTATTTATTTATTTATTTATTTTTTCCCTCCAAAAATGAATTGACCCGAATTCCGCCGGCATCATTTCCCTCTTTTCCCCTGCATCTCGGTATGGCGTTTGGTGAATTCTTTGGCCGGAATTTTTTCTGAGGTAGTACGGTGCCCACTTGAGGGCGTGTGCCGTATTCCGCAAGGTTTTTCCGCACTGTATGTGCAGGCGGCTTTAAATGTGAACATAATTGTGTGTGTACCTGTGTTTGCATTTTGATGTCATCCATAACCAGATCTGTGATGTTTTTAAAATGCTTTATATATATATATATATATATATAAAATTATGCTTATGCTTATGGTCCCTACAGGTTACAAGGTGCTCGCTCTTCTTGACCCCCCTGGTGAGGACTATGATGAAGCAGATATCTATGTCCATATCACCTTTATCAAAAAATGGGATATTTGTGCAGGCAATGCCATTCTAAAAGCGCTTGGAGGCCACATGACTACTCTGAAAGGAGAAGACATTGATTACACAGGATCTGAGAAAAATGATGATGGATTGCTTGCTAGCATCAGCTTGGACCACAAGGCTCTTGTGCACCGGTTATCTGGTGTTGAGAAGCACTAGATGTTCTGAGCAAATAGAAGTTGGATAGAATGTGTAATAAACTGTTGAAGCAACCATCAAACACCCCTATGTATAGCTATACACATTATGACTTTTGTATAATAATGATGTGACATAGAAACTATTCCAGCATAGTTCTGTATTGTTTCTGTTAACTGCAGGTGTGAAAATAAAATGATCAATGATCATTTTTGTTGTGAGTGCCTTTGGCATCAAAAAGATCATAAGGTGTTCAGCTGCATTACACCAATACTTGATCTTCACAAAGATTCATTGGGCATCGAAATTTATTCAGACCTGAAGAAAAAATGTTTTGATAATACCGTAATTCACATTTGCTTTTTGTTAAGTTGCTAATAGCTAGTAAACTTTATTCTAGGTGTGGCCTGATAGTTCTGAATGACCAATAAATCTGGCCAGGATTTGAATAATTTTGCAAATGTCTAACTGTTGAAAGACTTGACCGCTGTTTTCCGTCAGTATTAGGTATTTGCATCTGGTGTGAACATTTTTTTAAATAAGGCTGGGCTAAGGGTACTTTTCTTTAAATGTGTAGGATGTTTACCTTCATGCTAAAATGTGTAGACAGTTACAGACTGGTGTCTTATGTCTGTGTTTGTGGATAGTGCCTAACTACTGCAGTCGAACCATTTGCTTATTAAGCTCTTTAGCCCCCAGCCATATCTGTGACTATAAATGATTTTTATGTAATGGTGTTTGTATGCTTGATCGATGTAGAATGCAAGTGAAGAATCAGGTCTTTCAAATAAACAGAATCTTAAGGAACTTATTAATTATGCATATTACATAACAAGTAACATTTAAAACATCTTTGTAGATGGGTTCCTTTCTTATTCAGTAGCCAAGCTGTTACAGTCCTTCTCATATGGTTTCAGTGGTGGTTCAACAGCTTTCAACAGGAAATTTATTACCTGTAAATTATTTCTAGTAATGGTGATGTATGTGTGGTTAATATACCTGATCTATTCTTATGACAAAAAAAATAATAAAAAAGAACAAAGTCTGTAATTTGATAATTCTGTAATGTACAGCCTCCATGCACAACTGGTCAGTCTGGTCTGAACTTCTTTTAAAACACAAACTCACTGTGATAATTATGACTCCACACTGTCAAGCTCTTTTTTTGTTATTAAAGAGCTGTACATTTACTGTCTACATTTAAGCTGTGTTGATGATATAGACATGTATATGTATTTTGCGTCTTGTGGTGTGCATGAAATCTGAATGATAAATCAGACCAGTGTTTTCAGTTTCTGATTAAAAGCCTTTAAATACAGCATTAACTCTCAAGATATGGACCTGTTAAAAATCACAAAAAGGCACCTAGCATTTTGTAACACCAGAGTGAACTAACAAAATAGCCTTTAATGATCACTTAGCTGTATACTTGTCCATTTTCAGTTTTTTGTTTGTTTTATTTATTTTTTGTATTCAGCATTTTGTTTGTCTTGTTATGCTCTAAAATGTGCTGGAATTTTAGGCATGGTTAAGTAGTAACCTAATTGGACATGGAAAATGAGTACAATAAAAGAGGTTTTATAATTATTCTCAATTACCTTTTTGACAGCTGTATCATATTCCTTGCTCTCAGGTTGAATGTGAATGTTGTAGTACTATGAAAGTAGCTGGATAATCTTTGGCTTAGATAGGTCACCTATCAAATGTCAGCAGTTATGGCAGTTATGTTCCATTTTGTATTGTGTGTTTTTAATTAATCTGTCAGATCATGGATTGTGAGACTGCTCTGACAGACACAACTTCACTGATATCACATGCATTTTATTCTACTCTTACTATTTTAAAGGCATTTTAAAGACAGAGTAAGCACAGGCGTAACAAAGGTAATGCAGCCAGGGTACAGCCTGATTGAAAGCATATGCAAATATGACAATCACCGATTGTTAGAAGCACTGTCAGGGCTGTGGCTTAAAGCAAATAGCAAGCGTAAATCTACCCAGTTCACCTATCATTTATTGGGCAGTTTTACATGTAAGGACTAATCCTCAAAATCTTAACTTTACCTATGCCTTTAATGCAAGCAAATATTTAAAAACCTTTATTATCATACCTATCCTGCACGTACTGGTACTGCAGGCCCGTTACCTGGCGATTCCAGCTACGTGTCGGACACCACTTCGTTTTTCAGTCCCTCATTTGTGAAATTGCGGTTATTTAATTACCCTCAGAAAATCTATAACTCAAATTTTCTTCTTGATGTCATTTAAACTAAAATTTTTAAATTAGATTTTAAATTCCTAACATCCCCCCTTTGCAGCCCTATAAGGGCCGCAGCATTGCCATCCCTTGCCCTAATAGTCTTTACATGTGTATTCTGTGTCTCGGTGTACTACTTGTAATCATAAGTAGTCGTCAGTATGTGTTATGGCAGTGTGCATGTAAGCAGTTCCTTTGTTGCGAGCAAGCATGTAAGCAGTTACTTAACTGCATGTAAGTGTGTTCTTCATTGCAGCAGTCACAAAATGCCCTTTCCGCTGCACATTCATTCTCTCACACCCCTCGCCTCTCTAAGAGAGGAGGAGGAACTGGGGCTCTGGTTAACAACACATGGAATTATGCCCCTCTGCTCCTTACCAGTAACCACGACTCATTTGAATACCATGCAATCAAGGTAACAACTCCAATCACATGCTCAGTCATTGTCATCTATCGTCCACCAGGACCTCTGGGTGACTTTATCAATGAACTTGACACTCTACTGTCCTCCATCCCGGAACTTGACTGCCTGGTTCTTGGTGACTTCAACATCCACCTAGACAAAGCATGCGCCACAGACTTCCTATCACTCGTCAACTCGTTTGACATGCAACTGGTCCACATCCCCCCAACTCACAAAAGCGGCAAACAACTAGATCTCACCCTAACAAAAAACTGCAAACCTGACGACATGATGGTCACTCCTCTACATACATCAGACCACTTTTTCACCCACCTCATGGTGTCCCTACCAGAACTACCTCCCACCCCTCCACCCATGGTTACCTTCCGTCGCAATCTCCGCAACCTGTCTCCCACTCACTTTTCCTCAATCATCGCTTCTGCCCTTCCCCCTCCCGACAGTTTATCTCCACTAGATGTCGATGCTGCTACAGAATCTCTCAGCTCCACACTAGCCTCCTGTTTAGATGCCCTGTGTCCTCTCTCCACCAAACCTGCACGCTCCACCCAGCCCCGCCCATGGCTAACTGATGTCATCCGCTCATAACGCGCTGCACTCAGAGCTGCAGAACGCAAATGGCACAAATCCAACAACCCCGCTGACCTAGAGACTTTCCAATCGCTCCTAGCGTCTTTCTCCACCTCGGTCACGACAGCAAAAAAGGACTATTATAATAACAAAATTAGCAGCACCACTGACTCGCGCAAACTCTTCTCCACCTTCAAGTCGCTACTCAACCCTCCCCCACCCCCACCTGCCACCAACCTCACTGCTGACAGCTTCGCCTCCTTCTTCACAGACAAGGTTAAGGCTATCAGCAAACAATTCTGTGACCCCCCCACTCACAACCCATTACCCCCACAGGACAACAGCACGATACTCTCCTCGTTCTCCCCTCTCTCAGAAGATGAGGTATCTAAACTTATTACGAACAATTGCCCCACTACATGCCCGCTGGACCCAGTCCCCTCTAAACTGCTGCAAGCTATTGCCCCCACGGTAGTCCCACCGATCACATCGGTGATCAATACCTCATTATCCTCCGGCGTATTTCCTGCTGCCTTCAAACAGGCCAGAGTTACACCACTGCTGAAGAAGTCCACGCTCAACCCTGCCCAGGTCGAAAATTACCGACCGGTCTCACTGCTTCCCTTCCTCTCAAAAACCATTGAGAGGGCGGTAGCTAAACAACTCACTAGCTTCCTCACCCATAACCAATAACCAATAACAATCTGGCTTCAGGAGCGGTCACTCCACTGAGACGGCTCTATTATCTGTCACGGACGCCCTCAAAACAGCCAGATCACGCGGTCAGTCATCAGTGCTCATCCTCCTGGACCTATCGGCTGCCTTTGATACAGTTAATCACGACATTCTGCTATCCACACTCGCCAACATGGGCATCGCAGGCACTGCCCTCTCCTGGCTCAAATCTTACCTCACTGGGCTCTCCTTTAATGTGGCCTGGCAAGGACGTCTGTCATCGACTCACACCCTCTCCACAGGGGTTCCCCAGGGGTCAGTTCTGGGCCCCCTTCTGTTTGCTATCTACACCACCTCGCTGTCTCATGTTATCCACTCACATGGCTTCTCCTACCACTGCTACGCCGACGACACACAACTGTACCTGTCGTTCCAACCAGGCGACACCACGGTCTCCACACGCATCTCCGCCTGTCTCTCTGACCTATCCTCCTGGATGAGAGATCATCATCTTCAGCTTAATCTGTCTAAAACCGAACTCCTGGTCATCCCTGCCCATGAGTCAATCTGCCACGACATCACCTTGAATATTGGCGATGTCACTGTTGCCCCGAACAACGTGGCTAGGAACCTAGGTGTCATATTAGACGACCGTCTATCTGTCTACGATCACATTTCTTCCGTAGCGAGATCATGTCGCTATGCATTATACAATATTAGAAAAATCAGACCGTACCTGACCCAATATGCTGCTCAATTGCTAATACAGTCGTCAATCACCTCACGGCTCGATTACTGTAACTCTCTCCTAGTCGGTCTACCTGCCTGTGCGATCAAACCATTGCAAATGGTCCAGAACGCGGCAGCGCGACTGGTCTTCAACCAACCCAAAAGGACACGTTACCCCACTCTTCAGAGATCTTCACTGGCTGCCAGTAGCTGCCAGAATTAAACACAAGGCTCTGACACTAGCCTACAAAGTAATTTCAGGTTCCGCCCCCCCGCCTACCTCAGTGTCTTATTACAGGCTCACGTCCCGTCCAGGGCGCTGCGCTCCGCTCACACGAATTGTCTATCGGTACCCTCGCTTCTCACGAAGAGAGGTCACTCTAAACTCTTCTCCGTGGTTGTCCCCAAATGGTGGAATGACCTACCAGTTGCGACAAGAACAGCAACATCCCTCCCTGTCTTTAAAAAGCTTGTAAAAACACTTCTCTTTACGGATACTTTTCTGCACTAAAACACTCAAATTCTGAGTACTCATTTATTTCATAGTTCTCGATGTATTCATCCTCTGTTTTTATAATGTCTGGGTAGGCATCATCTGTAGAGACGCATCATCAGGCACACAGAAGAAGTTACCCCATCCATACCTTTCTATGGCACACCTGTCCTTTTTTACATACGGTTCGTTTCCCTTTTCTAACATACATCAAGCACCGGACATATAGGTGGAAAGAAAGTCCTCCGGTATGTTGCCATCACGCCGCTGATGTAAAAGGTCAGCCCTTCCAGCCTCTTGTATTTCCTTTCGCACACCATCCCTTAATGAATAGGGCAATGGTATGATATAAAGCTCAGGCGTTTGCTTGTCACATACATAACAGTCCCCTTCCGGATATATGGACCTGGCTGTGTACATTGCCCACTGGAACCAGGTGTTTTCTTTCAGTCGTACCGCCACCCCAGCTCTTTCCCGTTAGGTCCCTGCCTTTGTTTTCCAGAGATCGTGGATCTCTCCCTTTCCTTCCTGTAGTCCTCTTACGATTCACTTGTAGGCGATACCCCCTTCCTTCCCCATGTCCAGTACTGTCCGCGGTCATACAATACTACAGTCCTTCATCGCTCAGCTGGACTGGGTAGACTACCATTACTATTGTTCTGTTCAGAAGAGTGTTCCAGAGGGTGGTCTTGGGGTTCACAGGCAGGTCTGGCATTTTCCCTTCTCCTGAGGACACATTAATCTTCATTCAGAACAAAAGTCCTCCCCCACTTTTATTCTGCTTGGTCAGACTCACCATCTCAGTTCCTGGAGAGTAAGGACAGAGAATGCTCACACACACACTGTCCCTCTTCCTTCTCCATTGTTTCTAGAAAGGTGTCAACCTTATCATGTTGAGTGGGGAAGTCTGTGGGGCCATAGGCATATTCCTGTCCTGCGTTCCCATTACTTCCCATACTATTTACATCTTCATGCTCAATGTCCTCTGTGATATATACACTATTTACAAGTTCGTACTTCGGGGTAGAGCCTTCTTCAGTGAAGAAGCTGAACTCCCCAGCCAGCGTTACCTGAGTCACTGTCGTCATTGGAGGAGCCACACTCTTCCCAGTAGGCTCCTTTGCCTTCCAGAGGATGTCTTCTGATCTACATATGGGCTCATGATTGGTCCACAGGCCGGCCAGGAGTCAGTTCTTTCCTGTGGGTCACTCTGGCTTATGGGCTTTGCTTGGGGTGCCAGCCCCCGGGGCCTGTTTGCTCTTCCGCAGGGCATGTCCACACTGGTGCCTGTCGGGTTTGCGGCAGACTATGTGGAGTTGGTGGTCATCAGGACTCTTTGGTTGGTAGATGTCCGGGTAGAGCCCTGCTAGGATGTCGCTGTATAGGTATCTTTCGCCGTTGTCGTCACCTGGTAGGCGTAGCTCATCCAGCAGCCAGAGGGGGACCCCTCCTGGTGGGTATTCTTCCGTCCAGGCGACTGTGCGTGCCTTGTCCTGTTCTTGCGGCGTCCTCCCTTCCTGACTCGGGTTGGTCTCGTCGGGCTGGGGCAGTATGGCTTCCACCCCTGGGTTGAGGGTCACATTTCCTCCTCCTTCTGGGAAGGTGGCAGCAGCTCCTCCGGCACCGGTTGCGGTTCTGGTGGCAGTTGGATCGGACTCCCTCCACCTCTGCTGGGTACTGGATCCTTTGTCTGGACCACCAAAACCACCTGCTGACACAGATTGGTGAGAGAAAACATGAGGAATCCTAGGCACACAAGGCCTAGGGTGATGATCAGGAGCCGGCATCGCCCCCTTCGGGTCCACTCCTATCCGTGTCTGCTCCCCCCGGGGTCCTGTCACCGTCATCATCATCGCCGGTCTTGGAGGGTATTTTGGAGGTCCCCCATCTTCTCCCTCAGTCCCGCTTTCTGGTCTCTCTGCTCTGTAACAAGAGTTAAGATGGTACCACAGGTCTGAGTCTTCGACCCTTATCATCCTCGGGTCCAGGCAGGACCTCCTGAACACCCTCAGGAACACATAGTCCCCTGGCTCGAGTGGCAACCCCTCCTCCTTGACGCTTCTCCCCAAGCTCCTTTCTCTTTGATGCCATACCTGGGAATTACCTCCCATGTCAAGAACTTGGTCACTGTGTTCTCATCTGGTCTCTGACTTGGACATGCCCCTACCCACCTTGAATAGTGGCATATGACAACCAAAACATACTGAAGTCTATTAACCTTTTTACACATCTCAATGTAATCCATCACAAAATGTTTAAAAGGTCCGTCTGGCAACAGAATATGGCCTAGAGGCCTGAGCGCTTTACCCTTTCTAATGTTATTCATACTACATGCTGTGCAATTTCTCAACACATTTCTCAACAGATTCTGTCTTGCAAGCCTGGCACCCAGAAACCACTATCCAAAATTTGTGTCTTCACGTCCCCCTTTGAGCAATGATCTGGATGAGGGTCATTAGTAATGAGGGTGTGCAAGAACTTCAAGCGTGCCACGGTTCGACCTTCATGATTGCGCCAAATACGGTCTGGCCTTTAAACATCCCCTCTGCCACTTGTTTGGGTCGGATGTGGTCACACGTATTCAGGAATAACAATGTTAACTGTCGTAGGATCAGGGGCAGGGGGAATTATCGTGACACACACCATCCTGCCGTCCGGCATGGTGGCATGCTGTTGTGTTATCTCCTGTACTGGCGTGCGGTAGTTAATGTGTTTTCTGGGGGGCGTGTAGGAGTGCATGACAGTCCACCACATAAGGAGCAGTCCGCTCTCTGACATATTGCACAACTGAAGGGGTCATCATGGTGGAAGTGATCATCAGCAAGGCCTTTGCTACATCAATCACAAATTTGGTCCCTGGTTCTAAGATACGGACAGGGTAGACCTTGAATGGGGTGGTGATGTGAGGGCAAAGTGGCTACTGTTACTCTAGGCCTGTCTGGGGGTCATGCTATATGGGTCTGGTTGTCTAGCAACTACCGCAGGGCCTTCTCTGCCCTCTCATCCCAGTGAGCCTTCATCTGGCCCTTAACCTGGACCCCACCCTGATGTATGCCCATCATTGGAGTCTGGGTCCCACCTTGGTTGTCATTCCCATCAACAGGTTGGCCCCCTCCTTCCGCTTCATTTTCTTGTTCACTATAGTCGTCCTCGTTTTCCATTCTCCTGATTTGCTCTAGTTTGCCCAGGAGATTGTTGTTTTTGTTGGCTCTCTTTTAGTGTCCTTACCTGGATTTCCATCATCTAGTCTATGCTTACCACATTTCTTCGTCCATCCCTTGCTGAGCTTCCATCGCTTGGTCATGACTCCCTCTTATTGCAAACTTTATTTGTTTTCTTTGGGTGTCCTTTGGAGAGCCTTCTGCCTCAAGCCCTTGTGAGGCTAGCTTCTTGCCTGTTTCTGGCCCTGGGGATCCCAAGGGTGTGTATTGTCCCATTCCTCTGTCAGTGGTGGTATTGGCCACACCCCTTCCCCCTCTAATAGCTGTGGGTATAACCTCCTTGACTCGACTGGCTGCGGACGCCACCCCTTCATCTGAGTATACGAAGGGAGTTTCTTCTCTTCTTCACACAGGTCCTTCACTTTGGAGTCGCCCATTGGAGCTTCTAGTGCAGTTGCCTCCATTTCCCTTGTAACGGTGCGGTAGCCTGTTACCGTTTTTACACCACATTTCATTGCTAAAACACCACACAACACGCGTTTTAAAACACAGCCGTTTATTTTTTTTACCACCACCGAACGTGAGCATGCAGCTGGCAGTCTCGGAGAATGGCATCTGCAACACAACAAATACACCGCGTTTCAATAAACTGTTCTTATCATCTGGAGTTTCCAACTGATATAAGAACTATGGACATGGCAAACATTTCGTTTGGCAAACAATAGCCAACAATACCGGACAAACGAGTAAGCTAAGAGCAGCATGGCTTACCTTGCAGGTGTTTGTCAACTTCCTGATTCTGACCAAAAGACCCGACGAGAGCTCCCGAGGGACAATTATAGTTTGCATGTTGCACCAGTGTGTGGGAAAGAGGGGTGTTTGTGTGTCTGTGTATTTTATAACGGCCTATGATGTATGTGGTGTAGATATTTTTAAATCTGAATATTTATTATATTTATATACAGTGCCTGACAAAAGTCTTGTCACTTATCCATTTTGTAGAAACAAAAGCTTATAACTTTACTTTTAATTAATCCATTGGTTTTAGAAATGTCTCATATGAAAGCTAAACACCTCCTAAATTATGTTAATAGTGATGATAAATTTGCTTTACTGAAGAAAGATTGATCATTTAATGAACACAGAAAGGTCAGATTTTGGCAAGACAAAAGTTTTGCAATTGCAAAAATTGAACAAATAATTTACTTCAAATACAAAAATATGTTGCATTACATCAGTGAATCAAGTAATGGTGCTGTGAGGTTCATATTTAATATCTTGTATGACTTCCATGAGCTTGTAGGACTGCATCCATGTGGTTCGACAATGACTCGTACAATTTATTGATGAAGTCATCAGGAATAGCAAAGAAAGCAGTGTTACATGCCTCCCAGAGTCCATAAAGATTCTTTGGTATTGCCTTCCATGCTTCGTCTTTCATTCTACCCCAGACATGCTCAATGATGTTCATGTCTGGTGACTGGGCTGGCCAGTCCTGGAGCACCTTGATCTTCTTCGCCTTGAGGAACTTTGATGTAGAGATGGAAGTATGCGATGGACCACCATCCTGCTGCAAAATTTGTGGTTGGGAATGTAAGAGGTTCCTAATACTTCTTGATATTTTAGGCTATTGATATTGCCTTCCACCCTGCAAATGTCTTATACCCCCATACTGAATGTAACCCCAGACCATGATTTTTCCGCCACCAAACTTAACTGTTTTCTGTGTGAATCTTGGATCCACGCGGGCTCCAGTAGGTCTCCTGCAATATTTGCGGTGACTGTGATGTAATTCAACTGAAGATTTATCTGAGAAATCTTCTGCCATTTTTCCAGCATCCATCCTTTTACCAGGCTATGGGCCTTGCCAAATGTTTTTTAATTGCCTTTTGTTTAGTTCTGGTTTCTGTGCACTGATTCGACCATGGAGGACATTTCGAGACAGAATTCTACTAACTGTTCTGGTTGACACTGGGATTTGAGGTGACCAGGCCTGGTGGAGCTCTGCTGCAGTGAAAAAAGGGGCTGGCCTTGGAACACACAGTCCTCCCGAGCAGTTGTCTAGCAGGGTCTGCCGGACCTGGGCTTGTCAAAAACATCTCCAGTCTATTCAGATCTTTTTTTTATTCTTTGTACTTGACGCTGAGACACATTGAAGGTGTCAGCCATCTCAGCAGTGGATCTGGTCTTCACCCTCTTGATAATTAATGCTTTGGTCTCAGGGTGCATCTTAGGCATGTTGTCAGAGGGCAAGTTGGAGTTGATGTGAAGGTCTGGTATGCTGGGATTCTTTTTATACACATCCACTAATTGATTGATCAATAACTGATCACAGGTGAGGCTGTAATCTAGGATTGGGTGCATCATATGACAAAGCGACAAGACTTTTGTCTTGCCAAAATCTGACTTTTCTGTGTTCATTAAATGATCAATCTTTCTTCAGTGAAGCAAATTTATTTTAGTATATTAAGCATAATTTGGGAGGGTTTTAGCTTTCATATGAGACATTTCTACAATCAATGTATTAATTAAAAGTCAGGTTATAAGCTTTTGTTTCTACAGAATGGATAAGCGACAAGACTTTTGTCAGGCACTGTAGTATATATATATATATTGTACTTGATTGATTTTGCACATGAGGTGGTTTGACCCATGGGCTAGAAAACCCAGGGGGAATCTCTATGCAGTCAGTGGGTTTTTGAGGTGAGCTACTGAACACCTGTAAAATAACCAGAGAGTAAGAGCACGAAGTTTGTAATTGTTTCCATTATTGAATTTGATTTGCTATCTTTTGAAGTTTTTGTTTAGTTTGAATAGTTTAATTTTTGATTGATTATTTTGTTTGGAGTTAGGGTTAGGGTTAGGGTTTTTCCCTCTGGACGACAATTTTCCTGAGTGAGACAGAAAATAAAAACATCATTCCTGACTTCAAGCATTGACTCCCTGTCCTGCCTTTCAGGCCGTGAGGCCGCCCGGCGACATCCCTCTTCTCCTGCCTCTTTCGTCCTTTGTCCTTTTGTGATTCATTTTGTTCTCTTCCGTCTGGACTAGCATTGCCAGAGTGCCTCCTGGTGGCCATGGTGTAGCATCGTTCTTTGTCCCCTTCTCCCACTTCTTGCAGTAAGCAAGCACCTCCTCTGCCCGCTCCAAGAAACGTGATGACTCACATGTGTGCCCAATGTAGGTTGTAAGTGCACCTAGGTCTCATATGCAAAAGTGGGCGGGCACAGTTCCACTCATGCTGCAAACTAGGTGGACTCGCAACTGTACCTACCTACATTACTGCAGGTCAAAAACTGCAGTTTTGGGACTAACATCAGTTATATGACTTCATTTACACTGTGCAGCACATTCATTAAACCCCAAATATTCACCAACAACTCTGTAGCCTACTCCTCTTTATAAGTAGTTTCACGTTTGCATTAACAGCCTCGTGTCAGCAGAGGCCTTCTCTGCAGTGTGCTGTTTTGCCATATGTTGACATGTGAACAGATGGATTAATTTAAATAAAGTTGAAAATGTTGAATTTTATGCAAAAGAGTGAACTGCACAACGAATTTAAAAAACGTAAACACTTACATGCCTGTCCGATGTAGGTATGGTTGCGACTGCGAGTCTACTTAGTTCACAACACGCAAAAGTGAAACTGAGATGATCATGAAAATAGAGCCGTAAATGTTTTATAGGCGGAAATCACTGAACCCAATCTGGCAACACTAATTGCAACAGATGGTGGAACAGGTGGTAGTTGCAACAGGCACCCAGTGAAGAGGATAAAAAGTGGGGAATTTGTAATGGTATGACCATTAGGCAATCAGCTTTGCAGTTTTTTGTTAGAATAAAGTTTCCAGGGAGCTGCAGACGAGTTGTAGCTCAAATCAGTTTCTGAGGGACGTGAAGTCCATAGTGCACGCTATGTCTAGGTGGATGTTCATATCAGCGAGGACCAGTAGCAGACCATCTAGCTCATCTACAAAGTCACCCAAGGGTCCTGGTGGATGGTAAATGAAAACAACCACAGAGACTTTAACCAGACGTGTTACCCTGATGGCGTAGTATTCAATGGAACAGTCATTGTTGTCAGGTAGCAATGAAGCATAGCAACATTTGTTACAGATTAGGACACCAACTCCTCCTTTTCACTTTAATAAACGGGAGGTATGGGAGAAAAAATAATTCAGCCCGGGTAGCAGTGGTTTCAAGTTTTAACCAGGTTTCAGTGAGTGCCAGTAGCAGTGTTTTCAGGTTTTAAACAAGTTTCAGGGAGTGACAGTAGGTTAAGAGATACATTGTTGGCATAAAATTGTTGGCAGTTGTTAACTGCAGATCGTGAATTCCACTAGCCTGGTAAACACTACGTTCTGTACAAAGTGTAGCAAGGTGGGTATTGGCATTCCTTGCCTTACCCACGTCACTGGCGTCATTACGTCACTGGTCTTAGCCAGCTGATTACTCAGCTGATTACATGTGTAATGGGGAGAACCTTCTGCGTTGTGTTTTTGTAATTAAATTAGAGGTGACGACCCAGACATTCACTTGCTGCTGTTTAATTTCTGTTGACAACACGAAACATACAGTGAGTCCTCCAACAGCGGTACAGCTCGCACTCATCAACACACTTCCATATGAACGTAAGACAGGCAAAATATATATAAAAGATATACATATGTTTAAAATAGAAATAATAATTATGGCACACCTGTTGACAACACGAAACATACAGTGAGTCCTCCAACAGCGGTACAGCTCGCACTCATCAACACTAGCATCCACATGTCATGACACAAAACATAAATAATATAGAATTAGAATTTAGTCAACAAAAAGAACCCAACAATAATACTGTGAGATGGTGAACGTCTCCGTCTCCCCCTCTCACCGTTTTTATCGTTGAAAAAGCTGAACACTTTAACTTCACGGGTGCTGTTGGTTAGGGTTTGTGTATTGTGTCACTAATTTGTAAATATTGTCACGTCACATGGTGGTACGGACCAATCAGGCACCAATTGGTTACAATTGATTTTAATTGAGGGCTTATTTAAGAGGTGCCTCATTTCCACCGGAAAAAAAAAAAACAGAGACGACATGGACGTTACAAGACACGCAAGAAAGCAAATGAGAGAACAACCGCTGAGTAGCAGGGCTGCTGAATACCGGAGCGGAACAGTGAGCCTAAAGGCGTTGGGTTTCTTTGCTTTGCTTTAGTAGAAATTTATTCTCGGATTAAGTGTTATGTTAATATTATTTACTTTATGTTTGGTTTGTGCACGGGTTTTTATCAGAATAAACGATAATATATTTTTCTACATACGTTCGTGGATTTTTTTGGAGGTCTTTATATACCACTTCACCCCTACTTCCAGTCCAGCTCGCATCCTGCACGAAGGAGCCTCACCGACAACTTCACAAATACACATAGGGCTCTATTTTCACGATCATAAGCGCATTGTCTAAAGTCTGTCGCGCAAGTTGCTTTGGGGGCGTTCCCGACACAATTTGGTATTTTCACGGCGGAAAAAGCGAACATTGCGCCAGGCGCATCGTTCAAAAGGGTTGGGTTAAGTTACTTCATTAGTCATGGGTGTGTTTTGGGCGTAACATACAATTAACCAATGAGAATTTATACTCTCATTCCCTTTAAGAGCCAGCGGGCGCATTGTCCATAGCCTGTTGCTATTACGATGGCGGATTTACCCGGACGGGAGGAGCTTTTCGGTGGAGGAGACCGATCTGCTCGTGCGTGAAGTAAAAGCGCGTGAGTAGTTAATATTCGGGGATGGAAAGAATCCCCCCAAACCTCCGCGGGTCATAGAAGTATGGGAGGAAATATCTTCAATAATTGTGTCCTCCTTTGGCAAGAAGAGAACTTTCGAACAGTGCCCAAAGCGGCAACGTTAGAAGACGTGAAACAAAAGCTTTAAACTCAAAGGAAACATCAACAATAAAAGGTGGAGGTCCATCAAACCATTAGTCCACTAGTTTCCTTTTTGATGATTAGTCCATTTCATTTCTTACAACTTGCCACGCTGTTTATTAAATAAACTGCAGAGCATTGCAATCGCTGTTTAGGGGAGCGCGGGGCACAAAGTAACGCGGGGCAAGTTGAAACACGGACATTTTATCCAGACGCACAAGTCAATTTCTGTTTATTTCCGTCCACTGGTTCATTTCCGTTACTAGAAGCCTGTGGGAAAGTTTGAGACGTCAACGTAAATATTTCGGCGAGATTTCATAAGAAGTTCATTTTGGCACCATATAAGTAACTTTTTCTATGTTGTTAGTTTTTTGTTTTGTTAAGCCTGTGTGAAAGTGACCGTAACAATTTAGATATCGCCTGAATCCGTGTTTTCACCGTTACAAAATGATACCTCAGTAAAGTTGGTTGCTACTTTGTATCCAGTGGTAGCTAGGCAAAAGTGAAGACTGAGGCTGCGGGGCAAGTTGTAATGCAGTGTTACAATTAACCCTATATTAACTATTTATATAACACAGTATACCAATCATATATTTAATATTTATTTTTATTTATTTATTTATTGTATTTATATTATAAGTACTTGATTGTAATTACTATTACATTGTAATAACTATTTGATATTAAAATTATTATTACTTTTGAATGGGTTGTGTGCACGCGTGCGCAGAAATGGCATATAGCCTAATAATTTATTAAAATATTCAAGAAATACTGTAATTATCACAGTTATTTATATTTGATGTGTTAAACATATTTACTTGTTTTTAGTTTTGTTCATAATTTTCATATTCACATTTTCACAGTAAAGTGACTACTTTTAAATTGGATTCCTATGTTATTTTTTATGTTTTTATTTTTAATTGTTTGCTAATTAAGTGTCTTTTAGCATCATATATTGATAAACTGAAATACTGATACTGATAAATACTGAATTAATTGTTTAAAACAAACATTTCCAGTATGTTTTACAACTAACCCTCCACCTGTTACAACTTACCCCACCAATGGGGTAAGTTGTAACATTTTACATAGTTCACTTCTGGTGAAATTGTAAACGAATGGTAGGTTTATATAACAAACTTCCACTGCTCATATGTAGCAGAGAGGTGTATTGCTTGTGTAAAAAAAAAAGAAATTGTGGTACTGCAGTATATCTTGTGATATCAGCCCAAAAGCAAAAAACGTTACTTTGTGCCCCGCTCTCCCCTATTTAAAAGACAAAAGAAACTGCAGAACATTGCTATAAACTGCAAAAAATTGCTATACTCTTATTATTTGTGCCTGTTTGCTTATTAAAACATAAAAATACATGGCTATACAGGCTATACACGTTGCAACTTTTCTGCCAGTTCAGCTCGCCTCTCTGGGGCAGCAGCAGGTAGGCCTACATCGGGGTTCAACGCGCTGTGCGCCGAAAGCGGTACAATAACGTTAGAAGACGGGAAACAAAGCCTTAAACTCAAAGGAAACATCAGAAATAAACGGAAGGTATAGGTCCATCAAACCATTAGTCCACTAGTTTTCTTTTTGATGATTTGTCCATATTATTTCTTACAACTTGCCACCCTGTTTATTTAAAACGACAAAAGAAATCGTAAATAAACTGCAGAACATTGCAATCGCTGTTTATTTAAAACGACAAAAGAAATTGTAAATAAACTGCAGAACATTGCTATAAACTGCACAACATTGCTATATTCTCATTATTTGTGCATGTTTGCTTACTAAAACATACAAATACATAGCTATATAGGCTATACATGTTGCAACTTCTCTGCCAGTTCAGCTCGCCTCTCTGGTGCAGCAGCAGGTACATCGGGCTTCAAAGCGTTGTGCGCCACTAAAATAGCTTTTCAACAATGCACCAGTGACGAAAAAGCACCTTTTCATTAATCAAAAGCGCAAATGGTTTATACGTCCTCATAATAGCATCTGGTGCGCTTTGCGCCAAACCACACCTCTTCTTTTCGCTGACCCGCCCGTTACGGCGCAATGTCATCTGCTATCTAGACAACGTGATTTTTTGCCTGAAAAAATGAACGTTGCGCTGGCACAGAATAGCAATGACAGCATGCGCATGTCGCGAATGCTCAATGCGCCGCAGCAAAATAGGGCCCATACAGTATATTGATTGTAAATGAAACCTGATAAAATAAACTAATGGATGACGTATATTAACATAAATAATAACTGGATTGACCTTGGGCTAAAACAAATCAAACCTACCTCTTCCATATGAACGTAAGACAGGAAAGAGGAAGGGGGAATCTAGTCAGACAAGGGGGGCTAGAGGACGGGCTTACTGTCAGGATAGTCACTGTCAGTGTGTGCAACCAAATGTACATAGAGATCTTGTGCAATTATACCGGACGTACTATAACCTGTTACATTCACCCCCCTAGAATTGCACAAAGATTCTGTATACAGGCCATTAGAAACTTTCCAGCTGAAAGCTGCCTTTCCAATTAGGCTAAAAGAAACCAAGGTTGATCAAGTCTCAGTATTCTTTACAGGAAACAGGGATGCCATTTACACCCCATAAACTAAGGCCTACTGCCTATACGGACATGGAAAATACACCAAAATGGAAAAAATATATAGGACTTCACTAACATACAACGCTCTACTAACCTGGGTCAATGAGAAGAACAAGAAAATCAAACTCTTTCAAACATGGATGACATGTCTCCCTGGGACGTCATCGTTAAGGACAGACTGGAGTTGAACCATAGACTCAATTAACCTACACACTGGCCTAATAACACGACCAAATCTAGAAGTGTGAGGTGCTTCTGGTGCGTGTGAAGAATGTGCTGCATGTGTGTGTGAAATAGGACTGTGTGAATGCACAGATAAACTGTGTGTCTGACTACTAGGTGCGTCAGTACAACTTTGCTCAGAGGGAGACTCTGGGTGAGTGACAGCCACCGGAGGATCTTCGGTCACATTTTCCGGACGCTCTACTGGGGCACCTGAGTGTTGCGAGACCCATGATGACGTACGGTCTCCTTCCACTGCATCCAGGGAAGAGACAGCGGCATCCGGGGGGTAAACAGAAACTGTATCACTGGGAGCTGCACGCACAGGTTGGGAACCATCCCGAGTAGAATGAACATCCACCTCATCATCATCCGTGGAGTTTCCATCCAGTTTCTCATCCAGAGGTAGGAAGTTGACCCCCAACAGCAGATTCCGGTGCACCACTTTCTCATTCCCATTGCTGTCACAAATCCTGTAAACATGGAGCGCTGGCTTGGTAGCAACAACCGTGAAGATGGTGTCTCCCCACCTGTCTGCGAGCTTACGTTTGCCACGGCAGGCTTTGTTCGCCACCAGTACTCTGTCTCCTACTGATAATGACTGACCCTTAGCCCTCTTGTTGTACCGGGTCGCCTGGTGTTTCTGTTCTGACTCTGTGTGTCTCTGTGCAACAGACATGGCAGACTGGAGGTCTTTCAAGAGGGAATCCACAAAGGCACTGTAGCCACACACTGTGTCGTCTAACAGAACACTGCGAAACATTAAGTCCACTGGCAGCCTTGGGACACGGCCAAACATCAGATAGAAGGGAGCGAAGCCAGTGGTCTCGTGTGCTGTGCAGTTGTAAACAAATGTCATCGTCTGGACCATTTGAGGCCACTTGTGTTTCTGTTGACGATGCAAGGAGTGGAGCATGCTACCCAGAGTTCTGTTGAATCTCTCAGTCCCACCATTTCCCATAGGATGATATGGGGTGGTATGAGATTTAGAGACGCCTGCAAGCTCCAGAGGTTCTGTAACCAGATCGCTCTCGAAGCTTGTGCCCTGGTCAGAGTGGATGCGCTCAGGGAAACCATAAACACAAAAAAACTTATCCCACAGCGTCCTAGCTACTTTCTTTGCTGTCTGGTCTCGACAAGGAAACGCGTGGGCCAGCTTTGTGAAATGGTCTGTAATTACAAGAACATCTACAGACTTGTTGTTGTGATCTTCTGCAGACCAGAAGTCGATGCAGACTAGTTCCAGTGGAGTGGTGGTCTTTATGCTCTCCAGCAGGGCTCGGGCAACGGGCTCAGGTGTCTTGCTCAGCACACACCTGCCACAGTTTTTGACATAGTCACGGACCTCCCTCTCCATGTCAGGCCAGAAGAACCGCTGACGGGCAAGACAGAGTGTGCGTGCTTGACCTTGATGACCAGCGTGGTCATGGACTCCAGCCAGAGCTTCGCATCTCAGTTGTTCAGGGACGACGTACTGAAAGCGTTTGTGGTTCGTCAGGGGGTCTTTACAGACTCTGTACAGGACACCATTCTGTAGGGTGAGCTTGTCCCAGTGTCTTAGGAGCTGTAGAGTTGACTGGCTTTCCTTGCAGTGCTCACGGAAAGATGGCCTGCGATTCCTCTCCACATAGAACAGCACAGGCGCGATGGAAGGGTCACGGCGCTGGTGGGACTGCAGCTCTTGAGCAGGTTGGCCGACAGGAACAACATCAGAGAGGTGGTCCACCACAGACATGGCCTTGAGACGAGCAGCAGACTCCCAGTCACTGTGGCATTCAAGTAGCGTTGACACCTCATCCTCGGACACAGACACATCAGAGCTGGCTGCAGACCCAGTCATACTGGTGAGCATTTGGGGCTGGCTTGTCAAACGAAAAACATCTTGCACGAATCCGTCATCAACATCCATCGCACACTTAAGCAGTTCTCTGTATGGCTCAGAAAGCAGACACTGGCCCAGCGGCTTGACAAAGGGGTCTCTACTCAGTGCATCAGCAGCAACATTCAACTTGCCTGGGACATGCTTGATCTTGAAATTATAAGGAGCCAGCTTCGCCACCCAGCGCTGTTCACAGGCGTCCAGCTTTGGCTTTGTCATGATATATGTGAGGGGATTGTTCTCTGTCCACACAGTGAACTGGTTGCCCTTGAGCCAATGACTGAACTTATCACACACTGCCCACTTCAGCGCCAAAAATTCTAGTCTGTGTGCAGGGTAGTTGGCCTGGCTGCTACAGGCCTCACTCTGTCATCACCGTCTTGGACTTGGGAGAGAACAGCGCCTAAGCCATGAAGAGAAGCATCGGTGGAGAGGATAAAAGGCTTGTCGAAGTCTGGATGGGCAAGGGCTACACAACTGACCAACGCAGTCTTCAGCTCAGCAAAGGCTTTATCGCAAGCAGCTGTCCAGTCTTGTGGTGTCAGCTTACGGAACGTGCCACCATTCCCATTTTTCCCCGCTTTGCCCCTACGCTTAGAGCCTGCAGTCAAAGCAAACAGAGGTTTTGAAATGGAGGAACAGCCTGGGATGAAGTGCTGGTAATACAAAGCCATGCCCAGAAATGACCGTATCCTCTTCTGGGATGGTGTGCAGCCATCTGACTCCATTAGATCTGACTTCATGAAGGATGACATCACAGCAACCTTGTTCTGATCTACTGACACTCCGTCACTGTTAACTACATGGCCAAGAAACTTAACAGAACGCCTGAGGAAGTAACACTTCTTCTGTGACAGCTTTAGGTTGTTGGACCTCAGCCGGTTGAAAACGGTCCTCAGACACTCCAGACCCTCATCAACAGATGGCACAAAAGAAAGCAGATCATCGAGGTAACACAAAAGGCTGGAAAAATTCAGGTCACCAAAAATACTGAGCATCATCCTCATAAAGGACGCTAGGCTGTCACACAGGCCATAAGGTAAACGGTTATACTCATACAAGCCAATTGGTGTGGTAAAAGCAGTAAACTTCTTATCAGCCTCATGCAGTGGGACATTATAAAACCCTGACATCAAGTCCATGGTGCTGAAAACAGCATTGCCCCCAAGCGCTGCAAGACAGTCAGACTGATGGGGGAGTGGGTGAGCATCTTTAATGGTCCGAGCGTTTAACCACCTGAAGTCTGTACAGATACGCAGGTCCCCATTCTTTTTCCATACCATGACCAGTGGGGAGGCATAGTCACTCATAGATTTTCTGATGATTTCACGCTCCTCCATCTCGTTCAGAACTTGCCTGAGCTTGTGATAGTGCGCTGGCGGGACTCGTCGATAGGGCAGCCGGAAGGGACGATCATCCGAAAGATGAATCCGGTGTACAAAGCCTATGGCCTTTCCACAGTCAAGGGAGTCTTTCAAAAAGATGTCACTGTACTCCAACAGCAGGTTTGCCAGCCTGGCTCTTTCAGCAGGAGAAACTTCACAGCCATCCAGGTCGATATCACCCAGACCAGCAGCTTTCAATGCCTGGAGAACGTCAGTGGGCGTGCCACTACATAACTCCGGGCTGGGGCTTGCATTCTGTGTCTGACACTGTACCTGCGTGATGTCCAGATCTTCCATTGCTAGACATGGTGATACATCGGCTATTTTAGCATTGCGCCGCAGAGTAACTGGTTTCAGTGTTGGATTAAGAATCTTCATCGGGACCCAGCGATCACCCCACATACTAGTGACAAGTTTCCCTACCAAGATATTCTTCGGAGCGGAGCGAGCAGACGTGGGTTCAACAATGACTGTGCAACCTGGAGACACAGGAACATCACTAGGAAGCTTTCCCCATACCAGGTGTTCTTGCTTCGGGAGGAGCGTAACGCTATGCACCAGCTTGACTGTTCCGACTTTGTCGTGCTCATCTGGGCCATTCCACCGTGACACACAGCTCAGCAGCTCTAAGAAATCCTCACATGTGGGGTCACTACTCTTAGAGGAAATCAGCTTCTAGTATTCCATTTCATTTCTCATGGTTTGAAGGACAGACTTAATCACGTTAGTGGCAATTATGAAATCATCTCGCTGGCCTGGTACAACTAGAGTGGGTACAACAAACTTTGTCTTATACACTTCAATTTCAAGGTCATAGAAACACTTTGGGTAGGTTGTTAAGCCGCCACAGCCTACAAGCACCACATTATCAGGGATTAACTGAGCACTGGGCAGGACACCAGCAGACCGAAGGTTCTTCTCTGCCTCTTCACTTAGTGTACAAGACATGGACCCAGAGTCCAACATACCTCTCAAGGTGACCTTGTCACTTACTAGCACAGGCGTATAAAACAGTTCGCTTGATCCTTCAAGTTTTTGTGAACTGATGAGAATCGGCACCTGTCCTGATGGCAAAAGCTGACAGTTGTCACTGTAGATGGTAAGTAGATCTGGGTCGGTGAGGGCTGTATCACAACCCACGCTTGCCCTCTCACAGCACGGGGACTCTAGTTTAATGGCACACGGCTGGGCTGTGCGGAGGCTGCAGCTGGACGAGTGACACTTGGACAAGAAGACTTGAAGTGGCCAGGTTGGAAGCAGTTACGACAGAGTTTTAGTAGCCTGCAGTGACTGAAGGTGGAGTGGTCAGTGCTGCTACACACTCGGCAGGGAGAGGACACTGGCGGCTGGGACAACTGGTGGCGCTGCTGAGGCTGACGACGATGTGACACCGACTGGGGAGCCTCACGCATACTTGGCTCCTTCTCTGCACGGTTTACAGGCACAGCTGCAGGTGGTTGGTGAAGCACAGGGTGAAATGTTGCCTCTGGCTGAATAATAAGAGTTGTCAAACTGGGCAGTGGACTGAGTGAACGCCACATAGCTGGGACCGCGAGTAGAAGGAGAGTGCTGACACACTGAGGGCCGACATCTCAAGTCCCTTTGATGGTCATCCGAGCGCTCCTGGACCTCAGATGCTGACCATTTACTGGCTGGTTTGCTTTTGAAAGACAGAGCGAGGTGAGGGTCTGGGCAGTGAGTAACAAACATCATCACAACTTCAGCACTGATGTCTTCAACACACCTACTCCGCCAATGGAGACACTCATCAGCAACATCAATAGCCTTGTTCAGTCGCACCCAGTAATCCAGTGCGCTCTCATCAGTTTTTGGCATAGTGCTATAAAAATCCGCCATAGGCATGCCGGAGTATGGGAGCTCACTAAAATTCCTTTTCAGAACGTCAAAGACAGCTGCAGGATGGCTATAGGGGTCAATATCTGGGTTGCTACGCAGTGAAACTCTCACAACATCCCTGGCTTTCCCCATTAGTCTGCTTGTTATGGCATCATACATGTCAGCAGTGCTGCACTTTCGTCTGCGCAGGTAACTCTGCATCAGGTCCTCCCATTCATGGACAGTACATGTGTCGGTATGGTCACCTCTGAAGAATGGCAGTGGCTTAACATCTGATTGAATAACCACATTTAGTCTTGAAGCATCCAAGCTCCCCTGAGCTGGTCTGTGGAGCATGTACTGGGCTTGAATGATTGGTAGGTATGTCATGCATTGCACTAGTACTTATATGTGCCTGCTCTGCAAGCCTAGCAGTTGGGCTATCAACTATATCAGTGTAAGCGACATGTGTGTTTTTGACTACGTGAGTGAGTGGAGTGGAAAATGCTACTGGATCCAAAGCTGACTGGCCCACCCTTTGATAACTGGCCTCTGCATCTGAAACAATTTTACAACCTCTCCCAAACCCACTACTCACATAAGCACCATTCAACTTCGACATTGACATAATGACCACTATGTCTAAGCAAACGTGTAAAAATACCGTTCGAAAGTTACTCAAAAATATTAATAACGACAAGGTTTCATAAAATCTAAATAAAAAAATAGGCACCTAGACCAGGCTATAAAATACACAAGTCTTCTTAAAAATAGCCTATAGCCTACAACATCTGATGTATGTAGATTACAGCAACATAAACAAACGATTTCAAAACAGCGATTGCCTAAAGGCTTAGAATGTTTAAAACTGAAACAACACTCGACGTCATTAATTTAGGTTACGCACGAACTGTGGACTAAATACACCTGCAGGATCTCACTGTAGCAGCAGTCGTCGGATGCTAGCGGAGAAACTAGCATCGGTCACTCAGTGGCAGCAACGGTGGAGTTAACGGCAGCAGTCCCGGCGATCGGATGAACCAGATGGTCACGGCACCATTATAACGGGGAGAACCTTCTGCGTTGTGTTTTTGTAATGAAATTAGAGGTGACTACCCAGACATTCACTTGCTGCGGTTTATTTTCTGTTGACAACACGAAACATACAGTGAGTCCTCCAACAGCGGTACAGCTCGCACTCATCAACACTCTTCCATATGAACGTAAGACAGGCAAAATATATATAAAAGATATACATGTTTAAAATAGAAATAATAATTATGGCACACCTGTTGACAACACGAAACATACAGTGAGTCCTCCAACAGTGGTACAGCTCGCACTCATCAACACTAGCATCCACATGTCATGACACAAAACATAAATAATATAGAATTAGAATTTAGTCAACAAAAAGAACCCAACAATAATACACATATATTGATTGTAAATGAAACCTGATAAAATAAACTAATGGATGACGCATATTAACATAAATAATAACTGGATTGAACTTGGGCTAAAACAAATCAAACCTACCTCTTCCATATGAATGTAAGACAGGAAAGAGGAAGGGGGGATCTACTCTAGTCAGACAAGGGGGGCTAGAGGACGGGCTTACTGTCAGTATAGTCACTGTCAGTGTGTGCAACCAAATGTAGGCTACATAGAGATCTTGTGCAATTATACCGGAAGTACTATAACCTGTTACACATGGCTTATAAGTTTGACTCGGATGGGGGCATTTACGAGCTAAGAGGCATAGCTGGCGGCTGGCGGGTCTCTTCTCCTCCATCCCTCGCGGTTTGGGCAGATCTTTGTGCTCCGTCTCCGACTGTTATGTCTCTTACTCTTGTGAACAGATGAGGCGTGTTACAATAAATACTGTTATTTATTAACACTGGTATTAATACAAAGTTGCTGCGTAGCGTACATCAAACGATCAGGTAACCAACTGCCATAGAACTGTAACCAATTTGAAACATATCATACAGTGCGCGTGCCTAGTATGCACAGCATCGTGGGAAGTGGACTTTACTATGACACGTAACACCACATCTTTCCCCCTAAGAAAGAAAGCATACCTTCACAGTAAACCATTAACTTAAATCCATAAACGTTAACTGTTAGGCAATATCAATCAATATTTTTATCAATATTTTTCAAACATTTTTTCGTTAGACATCACATTTCACATTTGTTTCACAGCGTTTTTTTTTTTTCCAGGAAATCATGGTAAGTATTGTAGACAGTTCATCTTTCAGTCCATGTTTCAGTTCATTTCAATCACTTAATAATAATTAAGCAGTCCATGTTTCATTCAGTCCATTTTTGTAAAAAAAAACTTGTTAACAGTCCATTCAAAGATAATCAGGAACTTTTTTTTTTCAATTGTAAACAGTCCATCATTAAAAAAAAACATTCAGCAAGTCTCAATTAGTCTTTGCGGTGGCTTAATGAGTCTCTTTGGTCTCAAAAGTCTCTCTACAGCAGGTGATTGTGGTACTGCTGTGTTACCTACATTACCTACTTGATCTCTGGTGGACGATTCTGGATGTTCAATGTCCATTTCAAGCTTGTCCTGCTGGGCTGCTGTGTTGTCATCAGCAGGCTGCAGTTGAAGATCTGCACGGTTTCTTCGCAAAGAAAGTCCGCACTCCATCTGCACTCTGTAGGAACGTGGAGAAAGTTCTTCCTCGACGTGCCCTTGTTGTCTCCAGGTACCGGTGGTGTTGTCTCTGAGACGCTCTTTGTCTCCGCGCTGCAGGGTAGGTAGTTGTTTTGCCGTTCTGTCGTGTAGGTGTTTCTGTCGTTGTTTCTGTCTTTCTTTGTCTCTTCTCACCTGTGATGCACCCTTGGGTGTAAGCAGGTCCTCGCTGACTGGCAGGTTGGATCTGATGCGGCGACCCATCAGCATCTGCGCTGGTGAAAGACCATTCTGGAGCGCCGTGCTCCTGTAGATCAGCAAACTTTGCTGAAAGTCGTCTCTGTCTTGAGCCTTTCTCATCATGTTCTTTATGATTTTGACAGAGCTTTCTGCCAAGCCGTTAGACTTGGGGTATGTGGGACTTGAGGTTGTGTGTTTGATTCCCCACTCACTGGCAAAAGCAGCAAACTCACTGCTGGAAAACTGTGGACTGTTGTCTGTAAACAGTTCGCAAGGGATGCCGTGCCTCGCGAAGACTGTCTTCAGGTAGCTGATGACTGCTCTGCTGGATGTAGTGTGCAGTTGTCCGACTTCAGGATAGTTGGAGAAGTAGTCTGTAACAACTATGAAGCTTTTTCCATTGCAGTCAAACAAGTCAGCTCCTACCTTGTAGTATGGTCGGTTAGGCACAGGATGTGGCATGAGTGGCTCTGCTTGTTGTTTTGGTCTGTGTATCTGGCACAGCTCACAAGACGCAGTAGTCTGGTGTATGTCCTGGTTGATCCTTGGCCAGTACATAACTTCTCTAGCTCTGCTCTTGCACTTGACTTCACCGAGGTGGCCTTGGTGGATTTTCTGGAGTATTCATTTTCGCAGTGATGATGGTATGACGAATTTGGTGCCTTTCAGAATGATGTCATCCACTACAGTAAACTCGTCTCGGTAGTTCCAGTAGTCCTGTATGGCATTTGGACAGTGGCTCTTGTTGTTAGGCCATCCTTTCTGAATAGTGTCTTTCAGCACTTTCAATGTTGCATCCTTGTTGGTTTCACTTCTAATCTGCTCTGTTCTGTCTGCAGTGACTGGAATTGATGTCATTACCATGTCCACGTACGCTTGGATGTCTGCGCACTTCTCGCTGTTGGCACTCTCTTTCTTGTCCACAGCTCGGCATAGTCTGTCGGCAGTGTACATGAACTTTCCAGGTGTGTATATCATATTAACGTCATACTTCTGTAGTCGAATCAGCATGCGTTGAATTCTCACAGGACAGTCATTCAGAGGCTTGGACATGATTGACACTAGTGCCTTGTGATCAGTCTCTACATCAAATGCTTGGCCATACACGTACTGGTGGAATCTTTCACATGCATATGTACTTGCTAGAAGTTCTTTTTCTATTTGAGCATACCTGGTCTCTGCGCTCGTCAAGGCTCTGGATGCGTAGGCGACTGGCAGCCACTTCTCGTTGTGCTGTTGGAGTAGCACTGCGCCCAGGCCATACTGTGAACCGTCTGCTGAGATCCTGGTGTTCTTCTCCGGGTCGTAGAACTTCAGCACCGGTTCTTGTGTCAATGTCTCTTTCAGCTGCATAAAGCACTGTTCTTGCTCGTGTGACCACTGCCATTCATTGTTCTTGTCTAGCAGGCTTCTGAGAGGTGCAGAGTGTGTGGAGAGATCTGGGATGAATTTGGCCAGGTACGTTACCATGCCGAGGAATCTTCGCACTTCATCGATGTCCTGGGGTCGCTCCACGTTGTGGATCGCTGACACCTTCCTCGGGTCCGGCTTCACCCCCTCCTCGCTGACCACATCACCGACAAAGGTGAGTGTCTTCACTCCAAACTCGCACTTGTCCTTATTCAGCTTCAGGTTCACCTCTCTGATCTTGTCGAGCACCTGTCTCAGTCGCACGTCATGTTCTTCTCGACTGGACCCCCATACGATGATGTCGTCCATCATGGTATCTACGCCTGGTATGTGCTCAAAGATCATGTGGATGGTTTTATGGTACACTTCAGGTGTAGACAGGATGCCATAAGGGAGACGGAGAAAACGGTACCTGCCCTCTGGTGAATTGAAGGTGCAGAGTCTCAAGCTCTCCTCATCCAACCTCAGCTGCCAGAAACCGGATGATGCGTCCAGCTTGCTGAACCACTTTGCCCCAGCAAACTGCGCCATGATCTCCTCTCTGGTGGGTAGCTTGAAGTGTTCCCTCTTTACAGCCTTGTTTAAGTCTCTAGGATCTAAACATATCCTCAAAGCACCTGTTTTCTTCTGCACAATCACCAGTGAACTCACCCATTCAGTAGGCTCATCGATCTTCTTGATGACCTCCATCCTTTCTATGCGTGCCAGCTCCTCTCTCAGCTTGAATGGCACTTTTCTGCAGGGATGCACTACTGGTGTAACAGTGTCATCTGTGTGTATTTTGTGCAGTCCAGGCAGACATCCCAGCCCCTCAAAACAGTCTCTGTACTCCTCCATGAGTGAGTCGTGATCGTTGGCTGTAGATGGCGATGTCACTACGAACACTTTCTTGACCAGGTTTAGCTTTTCACAGGCACAGAGTCCAAGGATGGGCTGTACACACTTGTCCACGACCAGCAGCTGTGTTTTTATCTGCTTACCCTTGTGTCTGAAGGTGGCGATGCAGCTCCCCTTCACAGGCACTGGCTCACCTGTGTATCCTGTCACTCTGATGTTTACGGGATGGATCTTCGTTTTCACCGTGAGTGTTTTGTAGTCCTGGATTGACAGTAAGTTCACCTGGGCCCCCGTGTCGAGCTTGAACGGTATGATGGTCTCGTTCACCTTGATCGGCACAATCCACTCAGCTCTCTCTTTGCAAGTCTGCACGCTGTCCACCACAAACTCTTGTTCCTCTTCTTCCACTGCATGGACTTTCCTCCTCGTCGGCGTCGCTTTGCAGCACTTGGAGAAGTGGTTGGCTCGGCCACAGTTGTTGCATGACTTGCCATAAGCTGGACATGACTTGGGCTGGTGACTAGTTCCACACTTATTGTATTTAAATTCCGATGTTTTCCCTCTTTCTTTTTGCTTTGTGAATGGCTTCCTCTTCTGTTCCCTATTCACTGCATGCACTGCTGTATCCTCCCTGCGTAGCTCTTTAGCCTGCGCACGGGTTGTTTCTGCTGCTCTACACAGTCACACATTTGTCTAATGTCAGTTTGTCTTCTCTGAGCAGTCTTTCTCTAAGTCCGTTGTTGTTGATGCTGCATACAATTCTGTCCCTGACAAGTGAGTCTTTTAATGTTTCAAATTCACATGTCTTGCTTAGCGTGTGGAGCTCGGCGAGGTACTGATCGAAAGGTACTCCCTGCCTCTGATCATGGGTAAAAAACTTGTACCGCTCGGACGTAACATTTTGGCTTGGAACAAAGTATTCCTCAAACTTCGTCATTACCTCAGTCAGCGTCAGTGTGTCCTCGTTTAGTTGAAAGCTGTTGTAAATGTCCAGGGCATCCTCACCGATGACATGTAGGAAGATGGACGCTTTCAGTTTCTCATCACTGTCCCCTGCTCCACTAGCCGCTATGTAGATGTTAAACCTCTGCTTGAAGCGTTTCCAGTTGTCAGCTAGGTTGCCGGTTAATTGCATACTTGATGGTGGATTTAATTTATCCATGATGCTGTGTCTGCTTACGGGGATGACAACTGGGATCTCTGATGTTCCGTTGTTGTTTTCGGAAACTGTATCCGTACTGTTGTTTACGTTTCTGGTTTCCTCTAGTCCCTCGGCGACACTAGCCATCAACAGGTAGCAACCAACTGTTTCGAACCTACGCTAGCTAAACTGTGCAGCTAAACTAACTAAAGTTTTATTCGCAGCGAACTCACTTTTCTTCACTTAAACTTCGCAAGTTACAGATAATTCTTTCTTTCTGTCTTCTTACTTGCAGACGACCGCTTCTGACACCATGTTATGTCTGTTACTCTTGTGAACAGATGAGGCGTGTTACAATAAATACTGTTATTTATTAACACTGGTATTAATACAAAGTTGCTGCGTAGTGTACATCAAACGATCAGGTAACCAACTGCCATAGAACTGTAACCAATTTGAAACATAGCATACAGTGCGCGTGCCTAGTATGCACAGCATCGTAGGAAGTGGAGTTTACTATGACACGTAACACCACAGTTCCGTGCACGTTTTCTGAGCGCATCTGGTTGCTGTTTGCCTATACTCGTCTCGTCTCTACCGTGCTCCTCCCTGCGGAGTTTGGCTGTCGTCCTGGCTCCTCCCTGCGGAGTTTGGCTGTCGTCCTGACTTGCTAGGCTCGTATTTTTCGCCTTTTTTGAAAAAATGCTTCATGTCACACACACCTACACTGCTCCAAATACCCCCTTGTCCACCCATGACAGAAGAACGAAAGAACAGGCATGAAAAAAAGAACATTTTATTTCGTTCTGGACAACCATAGAGCCAAGGCTTTCTATCATACCACGAACGTGAAAACGTCTGATTAAATGACCTACCCTTGTCCTTCGTTTGCTAAACGATATGTATGTCTGGCTTATAGGGTCCAAGACTTCATATTGGCAATTTAGTTCGAGTCGCTCGAAAGAGTTCTCCAAGAGAAACTCCACGCTATTGCAAGCATGTTCGGTCGCCATGGTTTAAACTATACTACTGACTGGGTGACGTGCGGAGTAATATACATAGACAGTAGAAGGCTGACGTACAGTGAAGGATCTTTTCCGGGTAGAGCAGAATAAATTCTGCCCCGTGGGCGTTCCTATGGATTTTTCTGCAGTGTTCTCTGCGTCTGCGCACAGATTTACATAGAATGACAATAGGGAGCTGGGGCAGAGAGATGCTCTGCCCCTCTAGCGATAGAATTCAATGTAATAGCAGCTACAGTGTGGCGGTGATCAAGACAAGCAAGAAAATCGGCAAACTTTTCTCTTACAAATTCTTAATAATGTTTAACAAAACATAACAAGATTCTCGTTCGCATTGCATTTATAAAACATTTTATTTACTATTAATCAATGGATCTAGTTTTCTTAGTGGAGAAATGTTTGGGAGGCCTCTGCCCCACCTGCCCACATGAAGCAGCCGCGCCTGCTTAGGTCACAATCTCACTAAGAATGGAAGAAACATAAATAAAGTATGAAAAGAAGCTATTAAAAAGGCCCTAAAACCTAAAACAAAGAAATAGGTTATGTCATTTTTAGGACTCTGTAATTACGCCACCATACTGCGGCCCATGTAAGATATGGTTTATAAAACACTTATGCCATTTATGTTTCCAGCATCTATATACTCGCCGGGGTCAAAAGAGCATGGACAGAACTTAGTCTCGCCTGTTGTAACTCCAAATAGGGCACAGTATGGATTAGAAGGAAGAAGATAGAAGGAGAGTGGAACAAGTTCAACGTCTATTAAATGAAACAACTCTAAAGGATGTATAGAGAGTTTAACTAAATTGGCCCATACGGCTATAGAACTTTCTAAATGTTGCTCTGGTAAGGGTTTGGATGTTAAAGATATGTTTGAACATTCTGTTCAGCATGGGTACATAGAGGGACAAATGTCGCAGGGTTCACCACTGACAGTCCTTTTAAGAGATCAACATGAACTTAATGTTGAAAGATTACATTCTTATGTCTGGCATCATGTCTGCTCTATTTTCCTAACCTAATTCTCCTTCAAGAGAATATTCTTTAAAAAGCCAACTTTGAACAACTTGCCACCGTCATGCACAGGAAGAGGAAAATCATCATGAAGAGAGTCCTGGAGCTTGAGCTAGTCGCTGCAGCCCAGTATGCTGTCATCACTGGTAATGAAGTTTAAGTGTGTGGGTTTGTCATCAACCCTAATGCCCCTAATTTGAAACAACAAAAATATGTCTGTCCAAAGTTATGATTATGAAGTTTGTAAGTTTGTCTAGTAAGTTATGAAAAGACAGTTATGAAAAGACACATTTTGTGGTGGAGGGGAAATGTTCTGTTTTAGCATTAAAGCATTGAAATTGTAACATCAAATTAACATAATCGTGGTATAAGCGGGATAATGGACTTCACAGTGTGTGTAAGGTAATATACTTTGAGGTGTAAACATGAAATTACCACCTCGAATGTGCATTAACTTTCTGATATACGACGTCTTCCATTTTCCCTTCCATTACCATGCCAAAAACAAAATAATAGAATAGAACCAGAATTTATTGTCATTAAACAGGCCTGCGGCAGAACCACAGCCATGACAGTGTTCTCAAGTCTCACTCTTTGAGAGTGTGACACACGCATCTCAACGAGTTCACACGCTCACACGCCACACATGGTATTTCTCACTCTCAAAATTTTTCACCTCTCAAAAATAAATAAATAAATATGAACCCTTCTTCAATCACCGCTAGGGTTGCACGGTATACCGGTACTGACTTTGTACCGCGGTACGGAGGCATTTGAAACGGTACTATATAGATAGTGGAGCACGGCTTCTGCCACCACGCTGCAACTTGTGGACAAACCACGGGCGATAAGTGCCACATGGCAGTACTTCGGCTTAAAAACAAATGAGCAAGACGAGGTAATTGACGCTGATCGATGCACCATTGTATAAACGGTGTTTTAAAACATGCATGGCTAAAGGTGGAAACACCTCCAACTTAGCCCCCCAGACCTGCACACTGAGTTCAGGGAATGACAGGTAATTTACTCATGACATGTACCCTTTTCAAAAGTAATAGTTCAATAGTTTTAAGTGCAACACATGATAGAGTTCTTATCAAACAGAAAAAAAACACGCAGCTACCACCACATTTCATGTTTTGCAATATATTGTACATCCCAAAAGTTCGTTTCAGTTCATAATAGTCTTGCAATACAGTACCAAAACCCAACACCCTATAAGGCAAAGGTTCAAAGACGAGCTAATAGTCATTAAAAAATATTCAGTGTCAGTCAGCGTCAGTCAGGGAGCCTACAAGATCCATAATCCAGTCCGAGATTTAAGCAGCGAGCAGCAAACTTTCTCCAGCGTAATCCGTTTCAAAAATTAGACAGCAGAATTATCCGTATGAGTTTGTTGATCTATTGCACATAATGCATTCAGCACAAAAAGGCAACGGTAGTGTCAGCTGGAGAGAGAAAACAACACGCGCACGATAAAGCTCTCCAGACATTCATTCAACTGGATACTTGACTCCGCCATGTTACTAGCATGTAGCATTCACGTTAGGATATAAACAAAAAAGGAGAGGCCAATTAATGAATTAGCGCCATACTGCAAAATGGCCACCCTAGGTATTACACCTAATAATAAGGTAAGACAGAGAGGGATTCGTCTTGTATGTTAGACAGAACATACAAAAAAACTCTAATAAACTGACATATTCAAAGGGCAGAGGTTGCATAGTTAACATGCATGATCTTTATAAATAACAAACTTTTACATACACATTTAGCCATTTAATATGTTAGAAATACTGGTAACATACCATTTAAAGACACTGGTCCTAGTTAAGACAGGCTGTATGTGATGAAAATATTGTTTAGGTTATGTATCTCAATATAAATCAGGCCTTACCTTGTATGACAAATGTATCACCTTATTTATTTAAGTATCAAAAAGTACCGAAAGGCATCAAAATACATGTTGGTACCGGTTGGTATCGTGACAACACTAATTATTACTGCATTCATAACTATTAGTACTAATAAGTGGTATTGTCTTATTATTGTTATTATTATTTGTCATAGAATAAATAAACACTGAAATTTGATCGAATCAAATTTGTTCTTTTTTTAAGTAGCTGTGTTAAACACATTTGATGGGTTCGATGGTTCGATGGGTAGCCTACGCTGCCGCCACCCCCCCCCCCCCCCCCCCCCCGCTTAAAAAAAAAAACAAATCTCACTCCCACCGCACTTCAAAACTTGAGAGCCCTGCATGAGGATATACGAAAACCCTCACTCCCACTCGCGCTATATTGCTTAAATATAGCATAGTGAGTATAAATATAAGTATAGTGGTTAAAGGCCTGAAATGGGTGGTGGCGATTAGTGCATGTAAGACAGGCTCTGGTGATAACAAAGTCTGATGAAAATGAGAGCTCAGCGGCCTTCAATGGAACTCAATTGACCACAGTGCTTAGCATTACTCACGTGACACATCTGTAGACTTCACTCTCTCTTACTCGGAAGTTCGCTATTCCATAATTTCCTGTAGTCCAACACTTTATGTGATTCGTGCTGATCATTTAGTCCTGTCGACAGGTGAGCTGTGTTACTTTTGTTGAGTCTAACGATGAATTTTTAAAATTACTCCTGTAACACGTTATCGGAAGAAACACTGCAGCGGGTTTTTGTTAATATCATTTGGCATTTATTTAAGCAACGTTTACCTGAAAACACGGGAAATTACATGCTTTATTGCATCTTTTCTTAACGCCAAACATTTTGCTATCCTTCTTGCATCATAGACTTCGTTCTTGTTTTTCCCATAGGCTTCCCAACCTTAAGAATGAACTTCTTGTTTGAGACCCTCCAGCTAATAGTCTTATCTGTATATTACAATGTTGAGGCTATCGTAAAGTTTTTCATCCCAGCGAAAAAGAAAGACGTGACTGGGGAAATAGTCCTTATCACTGGGGCAGGCAGTGGGATTGGGAGACTTATGGCGTTGGAGTTTGCCAGAATGGATGTTGCTCTTGTTTTGTGGGATATCAATCAAGACGGCATGAAGGAAACTGCCCGCGTGACTAAAGAGAGAGGGGCCTCACGCGTCCATTATTACCTCTGTGACTGCAGCGACAAAAAGGAGGTGTACAGAGTCGCCGAACAGGTAACGTAAAAGTGGTCATCTCAAAGTTGTGTTTATCGACTTTTGCTACATTACATTCTGTTAGTGATGGCAAAGTGAAGCTTTTCCTGAGTATCGAAGCGTGCCTGCCAATTGTATCGAGAAATGGTTCATTCATTCAAGTGCTTCAAACTCCATGACGACATCTTGTGGCTTGATGTTGAGTTGCAGTGTGAACTATTGATTTACATGAGAATTAAAATCATCCTTCGCCCAACCACATTCCATTCCCCAGGTGTCTGATTTATTGCAGAAAGTCGAAGCCTATTTTTGTATGACTTAGGCCCTCAAACTTTCTGTTACCACAAAACACTTTGAGTGCATTTTTTTATTTTACCAAATTTCAGTGAGTTTAGATAGGTCTATTAAACAAGCATAACACCATGACAGTTTTAAAAACAATATAAGGGCTCTTAAAAAAAGAGAGAGAGAAAAAAATAGAGACTCCGTCGGGTATGAATTAGACATTTTTATTTAGAAATATTATTTGTTCCACGGTATTTGAATTTAATCAAAAAAAAAATTTGGTGACAACATCGCCAGCCTTGGAAAACACCCGCGAGTTGCGTTTATCAGCAACCTCGTTATCGAGGAGACCCCAGACCTGGAATGGTACAGGTATGGATATGCGTAAGAAAATATGCAGCCATAATGGGCACTATGCATCAAAATATGTAGGCTTACCTGATGAGCTGGTTGAGGCATCAGAAGTGGATGGCTGTGGGTGTGTGCGTCTCTCTGGTGGTGTTTGTTGTCGGATTACATGGGCGCATTCGGTGGTTAGTTTCTTTATTGCATTTTGTTGATGTGTGGTACTGACAAACCCCATGGTTTTGAAACGTGGGTCAAGTAATGTTGCTACTGCGTGTTGTCCTGCAGCTTAATAATCTTTCCAACATTTGGTTGATGAGGTGTATGGCGAGGGTCTTTGACATATCCGTTGTGAGCGCATGTTGTTTGTTGGTGATTGTGTGGCGCAGCATTTTCACAAGTGGTATGATTTTCGATCCAGACACGACTTTTTCAGACGACAGCTCCACAGTGGCCAGCTTTAAAGGAGCCAGAATTTCCAGGCATTCCCTTATAATTGTAAAGAAATTAATAAAATGTAATCATAGGCCTTCACACCTTTTTGGTGGAAATCAATGTGAAATGTTCCCACATTTCAGAGCGTCCACGCTTAGCACCACATTCAATTTTTCACAAGAATCAACCGTTTTAACCACACAATACACTTTACAATTCGCCACACGCCTCACAAATGCACGCCTTCACTACAAACCCACAAGCGCACTCACCTTGTTGCAAGCATTTAATTCATGCGCCAAATCACCACGTGACTTGTGTGCTTGATTGAAGCATCGGACGTCACTGATCACGTGATCACCAGTCAGCTAAGCAAGCGCCAATACACTGCGTTGCCTTTGGCTTGTTCAATTACTCGACACAAGCGCCGAAGCAGAGACTCATAGGTGCCATCACTACATTCTGTGTTTTAAACCAACGTGCCAGGAAGCAACATTCTTTTTGTGGCTTGACTGTAAAAGCCTGTACACCAAAAAGACTTCAGAAGACTGACCGACTGCCAGGAACTGTCTCGCGCAGTTTATTATACTTAAAGCATTTGCACAATAGTCATGTACTGAATGCAATGATAAAATATTATGGAAGCGTATATATAGCAGTGGGGAATGTATTTAACGCACACAAGAAACTTATCCGTGGTTCAGTAAAGCAATACGGGTTAAGACATTAGTCTCCTTGTAATTAAATTCATTACGATTAAATTCAAAGGTTAAAACATTACATACAACATTACATACACTTCAATGCAAAGTGCGGAAGAAATATTTTTTTCACGTGTTCCCTAAAGGGGATGAATTAAGTATAAAGCCTGTTGTAGGCGAAATATACCCATAGCAAAAGCACACTGTGCCAGATCTGGTCCACACCTACCATGCGATCCCGTCCAGAACTGCCAACGGACAGTGTATATCGCTTATGTAGGATTCCTAACTCAAGATGATATAGGATTTCCAAAGATAAGATGAAATTCTTAAATTAAGTTAAGATTTTGCTTCTGTAATACCAAACAGGAAAACAAATCTTATCTCCACTCGTCATATCTTAACTTATGTCTTAAGATAGGAAGTTTCTGTAATAGGCCTACGCCCCCTGCAGTGGACGTGGAACAGCGCTGATGCGGCATGGATCCGCGTTCCGGTTCCGTATGCCAGATAAATACCAGCTAATTATGACTTTTTAATTTTGCCTTATCCTCGGCATTAATATGAGGTCGACATATTTTTAAAAAACTAGATGTACCGCATAGGCTAGCGGTACATGGTATGACCACCGGAGTGTATTGAAGTGTGGGAACCGCAGGTATGATGGGTTTGTGGTAGGTCAGTGTTGTGAGGTGAGAGTTTGTGTGGAAATTATTTGCTGGAAGTGGGCATGGATGTGGGTTTTGAATGAATGACATTCTGTGTGTTTGTGTATTATTTTGTGTAGTTCCCACCTTGGTCCAAGATATTGGAAATGCAAAATCACAATTTTTGCATTTAACTATATCACTAGGTGGTGCTATGCTTCAAGTGAATGTTAATGGGATGGGTCGATACGCCTCTTTAACACCGGCATACTAATACAAAATCATTGTCTTGGGCAAAATTTGTAATGAATTATTTAACAAAAACAATTTTTGTAAACCTACACTCTTAAAACAGATGTGTTAAAAATAACACATCATGTGTTGTTTTTTAACACATCTGTGTGTCTAGTTAAGGACAACACATTTTGTGTTAATTTGAACCCAACACATACAGTGTGTTAGATATTTAAACACAAAATGTGTTAAAGCCAACACAAATTGCGTTGCCCTTAAAGACACACAGATGTGTTAGAAAACAACACTCGATGTGTTATTAACACTTAACACTAAATTATGTTAAAAACCAACACCAAAATGTGTTGTCCTTAAAGACACACAAATGAGTTACTTAACAGCACATTGAAGTGTTAATACTTTTTTTCTAAAATAGAAATCATATGCTTAAAATGCTCTAAAAATAAGAGATTCATGGACTACATTTCCGTTAAGTGACCTTTATTTACAATTTCATTGCAAAAAAAAAAACCCAGGACTAACCAGCAGAAGATCATGCAGGAACATCAGGCATCACCATCATAAATTGCATGACCACTACAGGCAAGACTGGTAAAACATCACCTTAGGCTTAAACAGAGGCCACAAGCAAATAAACAATTAATTAATCAATCAATTTGTATCTTGGATTTACAAACATTTTTACAATTTCATTGCAAAAAAAAAAAACAGGACTAACCAGCAAAAGATCATGCAGGAACATCAGGCATCACCATCATAAATTGCATGACCACTACAGGCAAGACTGGTAAAACATCACCTCAGGCTTAAACAGAGGCCACAAGCAAATAAACAATTAATTAATCAATCAATTTGTATCTTGGATTTACAAAACATTTTTACAATTTCATTGCAAAAAAAACAAACAAAACAAAAAAAAAAAACAGGACTAACCAGGAGAAGATCATGCAGGAACATCAGGCATCACCATCATAAATTGCATGACCACTACAGGCAAGACTGGTAAAACATCACCTCAGGCTTAAACAGAGGCCACAAGCAAATAAACAATTAATTAATTAATCAATTTGTATCTTGGATTTACAAACATATTTTGACCAGAGGAAAGTATGTCTAAGCCTTTAACATCTTCCATTTTATACTCATTGCTCCTTTGCACAACATATGAAAACAGATGATAATCAAAGTATACAACAGTTAGAATTCTTAAAAAACAGAGCACCTCTTCCTTTTCAGAATTCAGAACAATGTGCACTATCTCTCCAAATAGACACTCTCCCCTTAGATCATAGTTTAGAACAAGAACGGAACCAGTTCTGTATGTATGGCCAAGATAAAAGACAGAGTGAGCCACGTGTATTATGCTGCAAGTACTGACATCATGGCCAAGTGCATTTAGATTTTGTATTAACAAATCACATTTTTTCAACGATCCAATCATGACAGCAAAGGAATTTGACACGGTCATTTTTTTGATCAGGGGATTGCCAAATTTCCAGTTGTACATGCTCTGTACCTGCATTTTATAAGCTAACGTCTTAGAAATATTTATAAAATTACATACAACATGAGCATGTCTTTTCAGCGGGCCATGCTTGCTCTCGAATCTCATACACCACAATTTTAAAAGTGGGCCAAACTTTATCATAATACGCCAATAGTGAGTCATAAAGTGATGTTTTGGGGTGAGTGGTCTGTTTGGATAAAGAGTCTTGAACAAATCATGGTGGTCAATAACCAACTGTTTTAAAAAGATACAAAGCCCAACACTGACAACTGGAGAAAATACTATACTGCATATTTCTCTGAGGAGAAGAAACAATTTCCAATATTGATCATCTTCACTTACAAAATCCCCAATCAGAAAAGGTAAAAAGAGCAAGAGACACCACATCTGACTGGCGGTTTGCTTTATGGGATTATCTGATTTCAAGTTAAGAACGACACTTGGTTTATTTTTTTCATTTGAAACTCCATAGTCAAAACTTTGTAAACGGTCATTGAACTGATCCAAAGTGAATAATTTTTCTTCATAAATGTAACGTTTTAACAGCAATTTTACTTCAACTAAAGCCACACCCTCCAAAATGTCGTGCATAACATCGACACAAATATTGTCCGTAACATGGAAGTAGTTTAGAGAGTTTAAACAGGAGGATGTTTTTATTCCTGTCAAACTTGGATTATTTTGCAAAACATGCTCTTTATAATTGATTTTGTCACGAAACTCCTGGTGATCATCGTCAAACACACACTGGGCAGTTTGTCTGTCAGTTAGACAAAAATGGCAAAATCTATTAGCTGAAAAGCTCTCTAAAAACCCACCAAGTGAATGGCAAGCCAGATTATCAGCAGTCAAAAGGCAGATAGTACCATGAAGCACGGACAACTGACCCTCAATTTCAACCTCTATCCCATCCGTTTCAAGTCTTCGAATGTCATCTAAAAAAGGTGCAAATATTTTGTCAAAGCCATAGACTTCCCGGTCGATAGAATTAAATAGTAGACAGAGGTGGATGTTTGCAAGGGAGGAGTTAAATTCCACAGGCAGGTTTCTTAAACAAAAGTAAACAGCTCCCATTTTGTGGACTTTTGTTTTTGACCCCAAGGGATTGGTCGTTTCCAAGTCATCGAAATACATTTGGATTTGCAGTGCATTGGGATACCTGCTGTACAATGTATGATTTGCAAAATGTGTGCCATCACAATAATCTCGCATTTTACCATCATGACTTTTTGTCGATTGCCAATAGAGTTTCTGCATTGTTTCATTTCCAAAGAGGAACTTTATGGTATCAATAATTGAAATGTATTGGAAAGTGTCTGCAGCCAGTACTTGAGACAATTTTCCCTGCTTTCTTGCAGTGTCGCCTCTGTGTCCTAAGAATATTTCTGTGGGCTTGACAAGGGAGTGTTTTTCCGAAAAATATTTGCACATTTTAAAGGGTGTATCGACTTCCGAAAACATATTACGAGCATTTTCAAAATCTTGCATTAAAGATTGTACATCATCATTTGGTATGGAGTAGCTGTTAATCACAGATGCAGTTTTGTCTTTTAAAGTCCAATGTCTTATCCAGTAGTTCCTTGGTGCATGTAATGCTTTTCTGTACATCAGTCCATGTGGCATTTGATGAGGAGTACATTTTAGCAACAAATGATGCAGCACACTCACGGTCGGAAAATTGAAGATCCCTGGGAGTGTCCAAATCAGCGCCCAAATCAGCGCTCAAATTAGTTTCAGAAGTGTCTATAGCATGACTGCAAGATGGCACAGAAACATCTTCCAACAAACCACTTAGATCAAGATGTTCATGTTCATGTTGTGGGTTTGCATCTGGATTGTGTTCTCTGTTGAGATGTCTGGCATATGAATTAAAATTATGATATGTTCTCTGACAATGGTTTTGACTACATATAATTGTATAGTCATGTGCGTCTTAAACGGCATGAACTTGCCTAAGATGTCTTATTAGTGTCCTTACACTGTTTGAAATGGGCTTTTTGCACTTGGGACACGTGTACATGTTAGTCTACTCTAGTGCATGGATCTTGGTAATCAACTCCAAAACTTTTGATCTTTTTGGTGCTGAGGTGGGTAAGTCATAAACATGCTCAAGAAAAGAATACACAGCGCTAAGTTGGACAGGATATGCTACATTACAAACCCACAACATTTTGAACAACTTGTCCAGGGCACATGTCAGTCCTTCGTCCTGTAAAGGGATGGCAACCTTGTCGTGCTTTGCCACAATAATATATTGTGCTGCTGCTGAGCATGGATTTCCCAGACACACAAGCTTTGGTTGCTGTACTTCTGCTTGTCCTGCCGTTTGTTCCTGGTAGAGGCTGGGTATGCTTGTTCCAGTCTGGGAAAAGGAAAAATATTTCAACTGTTAGTTAGGAAATACAATTAAGTATTTTAACATGTAAACAGCCATTTATTCTGACACATCCATCAATACTCATACTGGTTTTGTCCTGACAACTACTGTGCACATAGTAATTTACAGTGGCATGAGAAAATTTTGGGCGCCCTTATGAAAATCATTGTATCAGAGTATATCTTCTTGAGCTTTTGAAGCAGCAACCTGATCTAAACCATAGGGAAAGAGAAACCTTTGAGTGAATAGGTGAACCAGACATGAGTTTCCGTGGATTTAAACTATAATAGACATGTGCATAAATATGGGCACCCCGGAACAGGAGGGTCTCAAAAATGGCTTTGAAATGTTTATGTGCATGGGGTTAAGTGCTTTTGAGTCATTCACAATGATCTTTTCATTCCAAACATTGAAGGCAAGAAAAATGCTGCTTTTAGCCGTCCTTCATTAGAAATCTTCACCTTTTCATGTCACTGTGATATGACACTGTATCTGGGCTGCGTCCATTGGTCAAACAAAGTATGGATTTATGCTGTTACTTTGTTTGACCAGTAGAGGACAGTAAACCTAGATACGGGAGGGAAAGTGAAAATATTTAAAAAGCCCAAATTTACGAAGAACTGCTAAAAAACAACCCCTTTCTTCAACTTTGTGGACTGCATTCAAAGAAGAGTTGAAGTTGTAATAGCTGCAAAAAGTGGACCGACATCGTATTGAACCCTATGGGTTAGGAATGGGATGGCCCTACAGTTCATATGTGTGTCAAGGCAGGTGTCCAAATATTTTTAGCAATATAGTGTATGTTACCACCTGAGACTGTCTGTGGAGGAAAATGCGGGTTTGAGAGGCATAAACGGCCACAGTAAGTGCCATAGGATAAAATCTGAGAAAAATGAGTGCTGTCAGCTGGAGCTTTCTGGCTGCAAGACACTGTGGTATAACAGTAGTTTGTCAGCAGTTTACCTGTTTCACCTCCAGGATGTATGACAAGGCTGATTTCACGCTGCACTTGGACCATCCTTTGTTCCTCCCAGTTGCAGTTGGAGGTAGAAAACTGGTGAGTGACTTAAGCGCTCTAAGACAACGTGACTCTAAAGGGAAAGGCAAGACAATCAGCAGACATAAAGTTAATACCTCCATCTTTGATAAAGTTGTCCCCCAAACCAGTTTAACCCGTCGCCGTTTTTATCCTATGTACTCCATTTGTCTAGAAAGGCAAATGTAAATAACTTGAATTTAGACTCAAAATATTTTTCGTAATACTTAATGTAATGGAATAATAAATAGAGCTGTCACTATCGAATATTTTTTAAAGCGAATATTTTGTTGCTCATTGCTTCGAGTAATCGAGTACTCTAATCTTTTTTTTTTTTTTTTTTTTTTTGCTATTTTGAATATCATCGCTGTCTTACAATTGGAATTGACAACCCTGCGTGAACTGTGAATAATCTGAACTCCCATTGTTTGTAGTCCTTGCCGGAGCACATAGGCCTACTCTTTCTATTGAAAGTTGAGTGAGTAATTAGTAGGAATGCTGTCTTAACAAAAAAAGACAATTGTGTGATTATCGTCATGTGACATACTTAAACGAAGCTTCGAGGCAAAGAATTTTCCTCAAATATTTTTTCTACTATAGGCAAAATGTTCCTGCTGTAGCATCCACTTCCATAGAGTATCGTTGAGGCTCTGAGCGAAATTAATAAAATAACAGTTTCTGCGCATTTGTGAAGCACACAATTTCAAGTTGACTGTGTAATTACTTGACCTTAACTGTTTACTTGCTTCAGGACAATAGCAGCACAGCCAACTTTGTAGAACTAGTACATGTAACCTAGCCATGTTAACACTAACGTATGGCAGAGATGGGTTTACTTGGAATGTAGGAGGCTAGAGTAAAACCACATGACCACTTCGTACCAAGATCAAAGAGTCTCAACTCTTAATATAGACGTCTCTGGTGGGAATGTGACGCGAAATTGCACAATTTGATATACCACCATGTTCATGAGAATCTAGGAATAACCTTAGGGATACCATATGGGGTTTAAAAAGAAGGTGGTAAAAGCCCTACTGGCCATCCAATATAAATGACAGATTGACATTCTATCAGGAGACTAACTGAACTTACCATCACTCTCCTCACCAGCTGACAGAGGATCAGGATCATTTTCATTTTCCAGTCTGGCCACTTTCAGGAGCTTTGGAACAATATGTCCTTCCCATTTCCGAAGTAATTGATTTTCCTTGCCAGGAAACATTCTTGCGAACTCTGCATTAAACTGAGGAGTAGCAACTAATATTAGCTCCTGTTCAAATACTGATTAGGTTTTCCAAGGCCATGGCCGTAACTATTGCAACAATAACTATGATACAATTTGCTGAAAACTTACCAAATATGGCAGGTCTACAAAGCGAGGGTACTGATGAAAAATCTCCTCTACTATTGGCGACTGAGTTGTGATCCAGCGCCTTCGGTTGTTAAAAGTTTTCTCCATGCCCATTTTGATGGATGCAAGGTTCTCGGGAGATGGTCTCATCCTTTTGGTGGCCGTTATCCAATCCTGTGTAGATTCGTCTTCTTCCCCTTCTGCAATTACTTGTAGTGTTATACCTCCCGCAGAACCATCACTGGACCGTCTACGTTTACGATAGCGTCTCTGGTCATCCTGAAGGCTTCTCCGCAGGTTCCGCAGTTTCATCTCAATGAACCCACAGCGTGACACTGGATCATAGAAGTGCTCCTGGAACATAACAAAAAAATACATTTTAAAAAAAGTAGTAGAGTAGCAGAGTAGAGTAACTAATGATCCCGGAAAGGAAATTAAGGTGTTCCAAGTAGCATTGAAAAATATACATACTGTCCACAAGGACACTAAGACACTAGACACAGACAGCATAACATGGGTTAAGATTAACAAAAGTTGAGAGCAAAGAGTATTAGATAGCAACCATTAGGTGGAACACATGCTGAGGTTCTGTCCCCGTTCTTCTGTAACTGAAGCGTAGTGGACAGTGCACTCTGGAGCTAACAGCTATTACCGTAGGAACAGACCAGCAGCGTCAAAGGCATGGAAAGCGGCGGAAGTAATTGACTTTGAATGGGAGACAAGCGGCAGAAGCGGCAAGCGCTGCAAGCGCGTTTCAAGCGTTGCAGGCGTCAGAGCCGTCAAAAGGCAAGGTTGAATTTAACCGAAAAATATGTACTTTTTGGGTTGCATTTGGTGTTTTATGCCATGGAAATTACGTGGTGTGTCTTAAATATCCAAATAGCCATAAATGTTCTTGTGTTTAGGGTCAATTAACATATGTACTCCTTAAAAAATGCTGTTGCCTTAAGTGTACCATTAGGTCTACTGCACACCCCTAAGGTAAAAAGAAATTAAAAAAAAAAAAAAAAAAAAAGAGCACTAAAATCTGCAGACCTCAAACCGCACTACATACCGAACAGCAACACCTTTGTGCCATCCCTACTGTTTAGAAAAGGAACATTATTTTTGGTTAACAACTTATCAGATTATTTGTTGCCTTTAGTTGACTAAATGTATAATGACAATTGCAGTATACAAGAAAATATAATTCCAAAAGTGACATTACATCTACTGAAAAACATCTGATAACACTTACAAATCCTTCGTTCTCTTGTATTTTGATCATGAGTGATGGGAAGACTGCAATCATGCTTTTGGCCAGCATCAGCTTGTCAGCACTGGATGGGTAGCTAATCAAAACGAAAGATTGTAATGAAGAATACATCAGATATGTTTTGACACTGACAGTATGCGTGACATACAAATAGAGCTCATCAATGCAAAAGAAAAGAACACATTTTGAAGCACATGCACTTGAATGATGAAGATGATGCGAAATGAACTCACAATCCCCGTTGCTCAACGAGATTGCTGACACCTATTCTTACAAGGAGTTTTCGGGATGTCAGAGAGAGTGTTCCAGATTTTTCATATTCAGCAAGTACAGCTGGGGCTTTGCTCTTGATAAGTGCCAACAAACCAGCTGCATCAAAGCTGGGCGCACTATCAGGTTGTCCTTGAGACCCGTTCTGTGAGAACAGATGAAGCACATAATGCAGGGCAATTCAATTAGAATTTCATTCTGGGCACATTTTGAAACCAAGAACTTAGGTGGGGCCTATGAGACATATGAGAAGTGTACTAAAAATCTGCAGAAATGTGAGGGGAACACAGGATCTATTAATACACATGTACACCAACGGGCTGACCTAAAAATAAATTAATAAAAACAGTTATTGTGATCCGACTGTCTGCTCTCATATCCCCCAGCCCTACATTATACCATTGTATCAATCTGTAATGGAAAAAGAGGCTGCAAATACCTCCAATGGCCCACTTCGGCGATCATCACCTGCATTCAATGGTTCAGCCTTTGAAAGAAAAATGCATCATTACTGGAATGCTAATTGTTAAAGGAACAGTTCACCCTATTTCAAAAAATTGCTTATCTGTTTTTAAGCCCTGATTAAACATGGGAATATTAGATTTTTTTTCCCCTCTGTGTTTGAAATGGCTAGTTTACAGTATAGCTATTTTTAGCATACCAATAATAGTCTAGCCTATGGGTTCAAAACGAACATCAAATGTACTTGTAAACCACTTTAAAATGAATGTAACATTCACCACTGTGCAAAACTCCTGCTATTTAATTTTGACCAGTTCTCTTTTGTGGTTTGATAATGATACTATTGAACCCATTCACTTCCAGTGACTATGCTAAGCTATGCTACTCATTTCTGAGTACTGAAAGTACTGAACACACCAAGAGGAAAATGGTATGCACATTCATGTGCAACACATGGAAAAACAAAAAAGGGTGGACTGTTCCTTTAAGACTGAGTCTTGCCAGTAATAGTCACACAATCAAAATAAGGTAGAAGACATTCAATGTAGTTCCATGACTCACACAAAAAGTAAGTAATGAAAAGTGCAAAATGCTTAATTCCATACCATTACATCAACAAAGAAAAGAGTGACACTAGAGACTTTATGAGCAAAGAGTACCTCATTTTGGTTAGCCTCCTTCAAGATGATTTGGTATCTATCCAGGTGCTTCATGGCCTCATCATCACCATCATCATCAATGTAATCGTTGAATTCTGCATTGTATTTTAACAGCCGGTGGAATGCACTGTCTCTTTGCTGGGATAGGGTTTGTTCTATGAGATCAGCTGTCCCAGTCACATTGATAACTCTTTTTGACACCTCTTTGTCATTTCTGATTACTGACACAAGAACTTTGTTGCGGGAGGGTTGGTTGTCTTGTGTGTTCTATTGGAAAAAGGAAACCTATTAGATAATTTGAACATGCATCACAACCTACAGACAATAGATACACTCTGTATTGACTGAGTGACACCCTTGGCTACCCCTGCAGCTACCCTTTATCCAGTTCTGTGTTTATGACGATACATGCATTGAAAATAGCATGGCTGTAAAAGTATCAAGAGTTCGCCTTTTAGGCCAAGAAATCCACAGGAAAGCTAAGCATGCCAAATGACGTTTTGAAGGCAAAAGCCGGTCTCTGCAGGTAACTGCTGCTTGTGGCAGGAGACGTCTCCGTCATGCCAGAGCACGGTAAAGTGACGGCACCAAGATAAAGCCTAACTAACACAGCCCTGTGTGTGAACCGTCAGTCAGACGCTGTGCCTGCACCAGCTTCAATCCATGTCATTCACATCATACATGAGCCAGCATATGAGACGCGTTAGTACTACCACAGAACAAACGGTAGCTTTACGAGCAGCTCAGTGTTCCCCTCTGCACTTTGCGTCGCGTCAGGCAGGCTCCTCTGCTCATCAGCATAACCACCCGAGACAGGTGCCGTGTCTCAAATGAAACACTTGTGCACTTCGTGCACTGTATTGCAGTGCATAGGGCGCTCACGCAGAATTTTGTTCTGAAATACAGTGCACTGAGAGTTCCCCGGATGCTGTCCTATAACGGTCAAAATCGCAGTGCTCGAACGATGCACACTGCGCGCACTAAACGTCCGCCATGTTGCCTACGTAGCGGAACTGGAATGATGTTGACGCTAGCCTTGCCAGCGAAAAAACCTGAACAAAAAAATGGCGACCTGAAACCGACGAGTTGGAAGAACCAGTTGTGAGTGGACCCACAGCCCCTCCTGCGTATAGATGTAAGTTGTATGACAAGTCGTATGTCAAAACGCTGTTTTAAACTGCTATAATCTGCACTGTGGTGGCACACTGAAAGGGATCATTTCTACTGTCGGACCGCGGTGTAGGTGGACAGCAGCTGGTTAGCAGCATTGCTAACTGTTCACATTGTAAACAAATCAAATTCCCGCGGGTAAAAATTGAACTGAAGTGCTTTGTCACTGCAAAACGTGCCGAGGCGTCCCACGTAATTTCCTATCAGTGCAAAAGGTGGGTGTTCGATTTGAAACGGCACTAAACGGTATTTTCGCGCACTGCTCTGGTCAGTGTACTGTGCGCACAGTGCACTATGTGGCAGTGCGCAGTGCACAGGGGTTCATTTGAGACACGTCTACGTTATCTGACTGGGTAGTTTCGTGAACCTTTCCACTACCGGTATCTACACTCGGCTCTAACATTGCAACCTCACACACTATTAGTTTACCACAACACTATTCAATATGACCTTAATTTTGGTGAAAACGTAATAAATGGCTGGGTGTCCAACTTCGTGGATATGTTAACAGTATGAAATATAGTATAACGAACGATTAAAACACTAAGCACCAACAGCTCGACTTGGTCTCGGTAATTGTAAACGGTTGCAAATAAGAAAAAATGAAAAAGAGCAGTTTGTCGTCCCAACCAGTCTAAGCTAATACTGAGGGAAAGCACCTGTAGGCATGAGCAGTCTCAAAATGGCTGGTTGAACTCCGGTAACGGCGCAAACAGCTATTTTTAGCTACATGGCATAAATGTATTCGCCGATTTCAATGCTCAATTTTTTGACGAGCGGCGACCATTTTTTATTGCCAATGATCCATTTTTTACGTCGTGTTCCATAACATTACTGTAGTTAGGCTAAATATATAAATATATGATCAAATTAGACGTCTGGCTTTGCCAACTAACTTTTAGCTATAACGTTAACGTTACATTCAGGAGGAAGATCACATTTGATAGGAATACTATTAAAGCCTCAGTTAAATTACTGGATTATCTTCATTTCAGGTTTATTCTGACACTCCACATCTTGATTAAGCATATTAATATGATACATTAATGATTACTTACCGAGGGGTCGTCGTAGGACATCCCAACAGACGTGGACTCCATTGTCCTCCTTTGTCGAATGTGGCGGTAAAATAGAAGCTTGCACTTAGCCATGTCTACCACCTTTAGCCTCTCGGCTTCCGACAGCGCCACTCTGTGAACTCATGAACTGCAGCCAAAATTTTGTATAATGGGTGCTAACAACAACGGCTGAGCCTGGATGGTCATTAGTGCTAGCCTCCTGCCGAGTCCACCAGTGTACTGCCGCTGTCAATGATATCAATTATTATTTATAATCTTTATATTTTGGGCGGAGGGGTCATTGGATGTATTTACCTCGTTGTGTTGTAAAAAAAAAAAGTTTAGAGTGAGATACCTGCACTGAAAATTCCACCGTTGCAGTGGTTACCACGTAGCATTAGCTTACGTTGGGTAGTTGACGTACGTAAGACTGGCGGATATCAAAATCGTAAAATAGGCTATGAATAGTGTAGACAGACTACTGTTGAGAGAGTACTATATTGATTTTTCGCTTCAATTTCAAAATCTAAGTGTAAAAGTGCCAAACTAAAAATAATTTTAAGATTATAGACAGGTAGCCGCCATTTTGGTTTTCAGATTCAGCGTCGCCGTGGACTTCCATGTAAATCTGTGGTGCTAAACCAAATAACACACAGTTATGTTAACTTTTCCTGTACACAAAATGTGTTGAGAGTTTGAGCTTCTTAACACATGTTGTGTTGATTTCAACACAACATGTGTTAAGTATGTGACGACACATTTTTTGTGTTATTTTTTAACACATTCATTCTGAGAGTGTAGCTTTGACGGGAAACATTGCACCCTGTGACGAAATGTCACAAAATTTGGTGCACATGAAAAGAAAGCTGTTCAGAGTTGTCATATCAACTTTGACCAAATATGAGCAATTAGAAGCCGAGCTATGGACTTTTGAAGAATTTTAAGCTATGTTTTGAATTTTGATTGACATGTAACTTTGAAACAGTCCATCTCAACATAAATCCTTTGATAACTTTTTGTCAGCATTGTGTGTAGATGACATACCAAATTTGGTGAGATTCACATGAACGGCCTATGACGACTTCATTTACTTTCACTTTCGCAATGTTAAAATTTCACGGAAATTCTTTTTGTTAGAAGCAGGCGCCAACCAGTGTTTTCAATGCGTGAGGGTCAATAGATTTCACAACCAAAAAAATTGGTTGTAAACCTTACCGTTCTCTAGATAATAGGCAAAATGACATTTTGTATAATTACAGCGTCCCCTATGGACCAAATTTTATGGCATGTGCTGTGCTTTTAAAGGTCTTTGTGCTGATTGTGCATGGCATATTTTGTGCAGTTCCCACCTTCTCGGTCCAAGATATTGGCAATACAAATCCCAATGTTTGCATTTACCCATATCACTAGGTGGTGCTATGCTTCAAGTTAATGTTTATGGGCTGGGTCGATACGCCTCTGTAACATCAGCATACTAAAACAAAATCCCTGTCGAGTTAAAAAAAAAAACTGGTTTTGGGCACCTAGCTTAGACAAAAAAACATCGTCCCCTTTGACAAAATGTCAAAAAATTTAATGAGCATGATAAGGAAGCTGTTTAGAGTTAGCATGTCAATTGTCACCATATTAGAGCAATTAGAAGCCAAAATATGGACTTTTGAAGAATTTTAAGCGATATCTCAAGATAAATCCTTTGATAACTTTTTGTCACCATTTTGTGTAGATGACATGTACCAAATATGGTGAGATTCACATGAATGGCCTATGACGAGTTTGTTTGGTTTTGTTTTCGCGATGTTAAAATTTCACGGAAATTGTTTTTGTTGGAAGTGGGCGTCGACCAGTGTTTTCAATGTGGGAGGGTCAATCGATGTCATGACAAAAAAGAACTGCTTGTAAACCTTACTGTTCTTTAGATAATAGGAAAAACATTTTGTACAATTACAGTGCCACCTATGGGCCAAATTTTATGGCATGTGCTGTGCTTTTAGAGGTCTTTGTGTTGATCGTGCATAACATATTTTGTGCAGTTCCCACACTGCAAAAAACAGGGGTCTAAAAACTAGAAAAAAACTAAAACAAAGGGCAAAGGTACTGAAAACAAGTGAAATAATCTGTCCATGCAGCAAGATAATTTCACTTGGCAAGATTTCCTAAAATAAGATTGTAGCAAAACTTGTTTCAAGATTTAGGAAAAGTATTTGGAGGGCTTAAAATAAGCCAAATATGCTGATTACCAAATGAAATGACTTGAAATTCAACCTTTTATAGCCCTAAATGAAGTGAAATATACTTATACAACTATGAAATGCTGGTTTTAAGATGAAATTGCTTCAAAAGTAAAATTTTATAGCCTCAAAATATGTGCAATATACTGATAACATTAAATCCTGTTTTTATGATAAAATCTCTTAGAAAGCAGCTTTTTACACCCTCAAAATTAGTCATTCATTTAGAAAATTAAGCTCAAAATTAGTTATAGAAAATATTAACTTGACAGAAATATTACAGAATTAGTTGAGAATTACTTAACTCAGTCTTAAGGCTGACGTCATGTTACCACTAAACCTCATAGCCCATCCTTTTTCTTCAATATACATAAAGAAAAACAACCAGAATGACTTGCAAAAAAATAATTAACATCCACCTACAGCATATTTTCAACTGACAGCTTTTCACATTGAATGAATAAAGCATTTCCAATCAGCCATTGCTTTTTTGTATGCACTAGTGGCATCTTTGTCATGGATAGCGCCACCAATTACCTCTGTTTGAACAACAGAGAGGACTGTTGCTACATATTTAGGATATGTCAGATGCAAAGTGTAGTAGTACGCCATCAACACCAACAGCCCTTCTGAAAAATCTACTTGTGGGAGGGTAGTCACAGGTACATTACCAACAGCCACGATGGTGGTTGATCCGTCAAACAGAAGAACTGGGGAGCAGAGAGGACGCTTACTAAGGCAGAGGGCAGGGTCTTCCTCTGACTGGAACAGAAAAAGAACAATGTGTGGAGAGTGAGAAAACAAAAATGTGAAGTGTCAAACAACCAATGGCTCTAGGAAATAAAAAATAAATTAAATACAAGAATAATGAGAGAACTTTAAAGGCATTTAGACCAAATTCTAATGAAGTGTATGTAAACTTTTGACTTTGATGAAAACACTAAAAACATTGTGTAAAATTTTGTCATTATTCTTGGATCTGGAAATAATTTTGGCATTTGGCAAACTGCTAGAAAGCTTCTTTGGTGGTAAAACGGGTGAGGGGAAGAGGGATGGGAGTGCATTGAAGAGGGCCAGAGTGAAGTCCACTAAGGAATAGAAAGATGAACAGAATGGTTAGAATGTGAAATTTAATACATGTACATACAGTATGCAGTTCATATGAAAAAGCAACTTACCACTGCGGACATCCAATGGAAAAGGGGGCTTCAGGATCTTCTTCCATACGGCATAAAACTGCACCTTTGAGCAGAATTCTGACCATCTTCCCTTCACTTTGTCAATGTATCTGCCGTTCTGCCTAAAACAGCATTGCAAAACACAGTGTTAATAATGTATTCACAACACAGCAACACAGGCGAGGACTGTAATTAAGGTTCAGGTAAGGTAAAAAAAAAAAGAAATAAAAAAATAAGTGTTGAACTTCTTTAAAGCACGGATAAGCTTCGAAGATCTTTGCAGGTCGGTCTTCTTCTTTGGTAAAATCACCATCAATGAAGGCCCGCCGGGCTTCAAATTCGAGGTCCAGAATTTGTGCCACATCAGTTTTATTAGGCTTTGCATTCGGCTTGCTGTACATATTCGTCAAGGTCTTGTAATGCCTGGCCTGAATTTTCCGACTGTTCGGGCCCACTGAAATTAGCCTGGGCACGCCCATACTTCCTGTGCCGCTGCATTTGCATTTCGCATGCAAGTCAGTCTGGCCAAGCTGCCTGTCTACACCGTTTCTACATTAACAGAGAAACTGGGACCAATGAAAATCTAGCATTTCAAAAAGGCAATGACGCGGTAGTTTAGCGACCGGAAATCTACCTCAGTCACTGTCAACATGGCGAATGTGGAGCAACGGCAAGATTTAGTGCAGCTGTAGCTGCTGTTTTGGAAGAATTCAAAGGGAAGTTATCTCTGGAAATAGAGCAAAGGTTAGCCCTTGAATCATTTATTGCAGGAAAGGACGTTTTCGCAATGCTACCGACCGGCTTCGGTAAGTTTGATTTATCAGTTACCCCTGCTGGTAGCCAAGTCAATGGGGCTTTGCAAGAACCCTGTTGTTGTGGTCATTTCGCATACGTCAGAGGACAGAGGAGTGTGATTGGTTGAATCTTCGTCCAGTAGCAAACAGAGGCATTTGAAAGAGGCGGGTAAAGCCCGCCCTCTGAGAAATGGGTTTACAACACAGCTTGGCCAGACCAATGTTCGCAGAGCATTGATAAGTCGCGTTAGCCAGGCTACACTGAAATGGCAATAAACCAAGACCAAGACATTTTAACACCATGGGTCTCATGTTAAAAGCTTACTTATGCTCAAAAAAGCTACGGAAGTAAATTCTCACGCAAATGTTCAGATGTGCAGTGCCTATAGAAAGCATTGCTGATTTTGGTCAGTCTATAATTTTAATGGTAGGTGTATTCCAATATGGAGGGACAGAATATCAAAGAAAATCCAAAAATGAACTTAAAGGTCAACTTCTATCGTTATTTTTATTCATATTGCTGTGTCACCACTATGGTTGAATGTAGGGCTGGGCGATATGACGATACATATCGTGAGGACGATAGAAAAATGTCTATTGTGCCATTTGTCCTCTATCATTTCTATCGTGATAAACTAATTATTACATTACTGTTCAAATATTGGGTTTATTTAGTGTTTAAAACATCGTTCAGTTTTTCAGTTTTGCCTTACAGTGTTTGTTGTCTCGTCGTTCTACGTCTATAAAAGAGCGTTTGCCGGCAAAAGCCGGTTTAAAAAGACGGTACGGCTTCCGGGGCAGCCGGAAGTAGACCGTAGATTTTGTTGTTTATTATTTTAGGTAGTATTTGAACTGTTTGCTGCATTATAAGGGTCCAGTTTGGGTTTAAATATTTTTCCATAATTTCTGTTAGTGTTTAAACGTTCCTTTTTGCTGTTTTAACAAGTTTATTGTATTTCACCCGGAACAGCCCTGTAACTCCGTGGTGATGGTATGTGACAACAAGTGGACTGTCCCGTACTTTCCTATACAAGTTCCCGCATTCAGTTGCTCTGTAGCGTTGTTCATGATCAGACCTGTAACCTAGTTCAGTGGAGTTTAATCAGTTATAGTAATAATTATTTAGTTATTGTTTAATCAGTTTGACACTCTTGTCAGTTTTGTTTAATTACTGGTTTGATTTAATTTATTTTTAATCCTAATTGGGAAATAAAAACCCCCATCTTAAACCATCTCTTGCCTCCTCCTTAGTGAACAACTTAAGCTCAGACTGTTAGGACATCCTACCTTTAACATTTGGTGCACTTAAAAGTAAGTATTTATTTTGTTTTGCAGTTGAAAATATAGAGAATAACTGAAGACATACGCAACTGTGGTATATCGTGATATATATCGTTATCATGATATAAAGTAATCCATATCGTGATACATGTTTTTTTTCATATCGCCCAGCCCTAGTTTAATGCATTGTACGTCATTTCTGTGAAAAATGATGTCCTAGTTCTCTTGCTTGACGCTGTTTTCTGTAAGCTAGAACAGGCCTAGTGGTTGAACGACTGGCTTTTCCGGTGTCCCTCTTGAATATGCATGACGTGTCAATAAGGCACCTCTGATTGGATTAAACAAGGAGGGGGGGGAACGGGAAAGGAAAGGAAACGCCCAGCTGAGTGTCCCGCAGCAATATGTTGATAGAAAGTCCGTAAAGTTTGTGGATTCAATAAAATGTCTTCGGAGATACAACCATACGTCTACGACCCTGAATCAGACGAGGATGAAGATTAAGGCGAACAACCAATTCCGATTCGTTTGTCGAAGAGCGTATCCGAATGGTAGGCTAAAGCGTCATAGCACAGAAGCTATAATTTTTCACCACCAAAACTTTAGATTGAAGAATTCTTATTTCACTTACCGCTTGTGGAGTGGTGGTTGATCTTATTGGCGGAAAGGATCCAGGCTTTATCAACAACTTTGTCGCGAAACCACTGTTGTAGGCTCCCAAATTAGCGAAGTCACTGTCTTTAAAATGCTTGGCACACACAAATAATGAACTAGGATACTAGTTCGCAGTTCCCTAGGGTTAGGGTTAGGGTGGTACATAGGAAACGTGTTGCTGCCGCAAACAAAACAGGAGTGTGCTTGTTCTGCCATGATACAAATTCGCTGTCTTTCGCTCACCTAGCTTCTGTCCACTGTTCTTCCTCTGGGATGAGCCTGTGGGCGTACCATACATGGCTCTGGGCGAGGCTTACGACCTAGTGACGTAGATAGGTTTGGCCTGCTCTGATCCGCTCGTTTCTGTATTTCTATGGTAGGTTGACCCTTCAATGACCAGTGAACCAATGAGGGTCGAATTTCACGTCTTGGAGTGCTGCGTGCATATACTGCTTGTGACCCACCACATTGTAAATAGAGCTACTCAAAGTGGTTTTTAGCGGAAGGAGCCCTTTAAAAGAATATATATTAACTGACGTACATAACGTAAGTAACACACAGTCCTGATTGCCAACCTCCTTCTCTCCACCACTAGACTGAAGGTAGGTAATGAATCGGTCTGCCAATATAACAATCCACAACATACAACCAAAGCAACGAAGGAGTGGCTCAAGAAGTCATGAAGTGGCGTAGACCTCTAGAACATTAAACCTATGGTAATCCTATGGAGAGAACTAAAGCTCCCATTTGCCAAGCTACAGCCACAATATTTTAATGTTTTGGAGAGTTCTGCAAATTAAAGTGGAGAAAAATCCCTTCAAATATGCACACAAACATAGTCGTCAACTAAAAGAAATATCTGACCTCTGTGCTAGAAAAACAAGGCCTTTGCCACTAAGTACTTTGTCTTCTTTGGCTAGAGGGGGTCAAATACTTATTTCCCTCAATGAAATAAAAATCAATTAAAATATATTTTAAGTTATTTTCAGGATTTTCTTTTGAATATTCTGTCTCTCCATGTTAGAACGCTGCTGTCATTAAAATTATAGCCAAATCAGCAAGGGATCAAACACGGTCATATATGGTTTCAACTGTATTTTTTGGCAAACTTTTATAATCAAAGATGAGTGTGCTGAGAAGAGCTTACCATCAACGTCTCTTGCAGGCATGGTTGGTGAAGATATCACAATCATGGGTGTGGTTGAGGAAGACTTTGATGACAGCGGTGATGTTTTGGTGCCACTCTTTGCCTTCCTTTGGACAGAGGGTGCTGGTAATGGTGATGCTTTTTGAGAAATGGGGGGAAAAATCTCAATACAATTATGAGCATGATGGCCAATCAAAAACAAACATATATAAGTACATTTCCTGCTTAACCATGAACTCAAAAAATACACAGGAGACAGGCACAGAAATATAAGAAATAACAAAAAAACAGAATAGTTTCATGACATCACTGCTCTCGAGAACTACGGTGTCAGCCGAGCTTGTGTCAAATCAGTCTCCATGTCTTGGTTGTCGGCATTGAAGAGAGTCCTGGCTGCTCCTTTCTGTGGAACGGAGCCCTGCCTCTTTCTAGGGGATCTCATATTCTGGAGTCGCTTGAACATTTTGGTGTAGATGGTTAGCTGCGGTGAAATAATGTAATTAGTTAAGTAGTCACATGGGTGACTCATACGGTTCAGCAGTCTGATGGCATTGGCTTAGAACCGTTTACGGGGCTTGTGGTGTGGCTAGTGTCAGGAAAAAGTAGTAGAAAGTCATTTAGACATTACCAAAGAGAGAAATCAAATACAGAAAAATAAAGGGTTTAAATATATGTTTATATATTTGCAATATATACATATTACTTACATATGGCAGATTTGAATCAGCATCACACATGGGGTAATATTCGATAATCTTCTGTGACATGACTTTCAGTTCCAGTTTGGAAGACCGTATCTTGCTTCTTTCCCTAAGGGATTAGCACGCAGGATTGCAACCATGCTCGTGATCGTGTTCCTTACAAGTCTGCAACATAGCTCCTTTGACATCTTGTAGCCCCTTTCCATTGCGAAGCAATGCAAAGTACTGACTAGGCACCAAATCCAACTCTGTGTCGGTATACACGACATACTCTGGAGGGTCTGGCATTTTCATCGTTTTCTCATCAGATATGGGGATGGAGGTTTAAGGCAGGCAAGGTGGCAGAGTACTAGTTGAAGGCACTGGCGGAACAACTGGAGACAAGGCCTAGGGGCAAAACATCACGATCGGCCCCCCTACCTCAAAAAGACTACAACCCCCCTGCCATATTCAACAGATTATTACTAGCTAAATAGGTTTACGCGCTCAGTCAAAAGTTTAAGGTGGTGCTAGCTGTCTAAATCCTACGTCAAATGATTTCAGATGCAATGAAAATAATATTACTTGTGACTGAGGGCAACCGCAGCATAGCTAGCTAGCAACCTAAGGAAGAAAGTGCTAGTCTTATCTGAACGTTAACTGAAAACAGTCGAGTGACCATGATGAATTGCTTTCAAATATCCATATCCATATTTATATCCACAACCTAAACTAGCTAGCCAACATCAATCATTTACAACTTTAATCATTTGCAACACTTGTTAACACAGTCTGAACATTGCTAGTAGCCTGGGAGCTAACGTTACAAAGTTTGTTGACGGTAAGTAGCCTACAACAATGACGAACTGCCATTTTGCCTCGTTTCTCTTAACAGAGAACGAAACCTAACTAAAAGCAATATTTCCTATGCTACCAGCAGTGACCAGTAGATGGTGCTTGTGTATCACAGATAACTGCTTAGACACAAGTTTATTTCTGGTCTTGTAAGACCATCACATCTGTGCTGTGCCCAACTACACTAAAGCTGCACAAAAACAAAATGTAAGTTACAAAAATGGTAGAAGTAGCCTAATTTACTACACGTGACGCGGCTTTATAATTTACAAAATAAGGCTTATAAATTAACAGGCCTAATATGATCCAACTATGTGCAAAGATTCTGTTAGTGACCTGTTCTGTTAGAGACCAATAGGTCTCTACAATATACATACAATGTATATACAATAGTAATTTGTACTTTTATGTAGGTGAAAGTTTTTAAAATAATCTTTGGATGTTATTTCCATGCTCACGGTCAAATGCGAGTAGTTTTTGCATGTGTGCTTTGCTGTATTGGGTCCTAAAAAAGCCTGATTTCTGTAGTGACATAGTGCAATTACAATATTTCTTGATACCTACAGCATTTTGCATGATGCACTTTGTTAGCCTATACATTCTTTCTAATATGTAATGGAGAAATGGAGCACATCTGGCTATCTACTTGCATTGACTTTTTGGCCAGGAAATATTCATACAGCACCTGACTGTCTATATCATATTGCCTGTGACTTCGTAATGAAAATGGGTGGCCTAAAATACTTTACACTGTTGGAAATGGACTTGGCTACTCTATGTTTAGACGCCTGTTGGGCTAATGAGCCATTTGAATCAGGGAGGTTTTACAGTTGGTGAGATTAATGGCAAATAAGTTGGTTGACAAGACGCTGGGTCGGTCTCTCAGTCACCCGCTCACTGGCGCGCATGCTCGATCGTAGAATGTGGCATTGTGTGCCAGCGATAGACTCTGATGTAGCCTATATTTCCATGCACTGTTTCATATATTTAATACCTGGACATTTCCTGCATGTCCAGTCCAGGTATGAAATATGTGTTAGATTCTGGAGTAAAAGTAGCAGTAGTCAAAGGGACAACTGATTAAGGGGTCAGAATCAATAATAAAATAAAAGGTAGAGGAAAGCCTAATAGAAGGCAAAATGCTAATGCACATAAACTGCAGCTGAGCAAGTCGAGAGCAACACAGTCTGAGTGAACTCCGGTGAGTTGTCTTGAGGTGACAGGTTCTTTCAGTCGATGATGGAGATCGTAAGGCAATCCGGCATGGCTTTACTGAGGGCGTTCCGTCTCCCAAGTCCTGAGGCGAAAGCCTCAATTATATCTATATGCAAACATTTGCTAATTAGCAAATACCCAGAATAAGGAGGAGGTGAGGCTCAAATTCAGTGGAAGAGTGTTTAAGAATCTGCCGAAACCTTTCACGTTGGCACAAAAGACCATATCTTGGGACGAGCATCCGTAAAGAATTTGCCTGAATCACAACGTGTTTTGAGAACACGGTTCCTCCGCAGGGCACAGATGGCTATTGCCCACTTCTCTTAATCTAACATATATCTGCCCAGCGTCTCAAACGTGGTCCCTACACAGGATCCGGGGTGTCCTATGGAAGAGCTCTAGCTGATCCGAGATGCCAGCATATAACGTTAGTGTGCATACAGGAGCCATTACTGAACATGAGCCAGATCAATCCGACCCTGGGGTTGGACCAATCCCAAGTAAAGATATAGTAAAACAGATGCGTGTGGTGGCAAAACATTGGTTATCAACAGTTATACACACAGACTCTACAGCAGTTACACAAATCCCTTAATAAAGATGTACACAATACTAGTTAATAAAGGGAAATAAATGAAGTTATCCTCATACAGCAAAACCCAGAATTCTAAGTATGTGAAGTGATGATTTGTGGTTAATGCCAAGACATGCCCACCAACTGGAGCAGTATACAATCTCTCCATTCTCTACCATATAAACTCAATTTATTTAACTGATCTGGAATAAAAATTCCAAAAGGCGGGCCTGTCAGAATGTTGCATAGCAATGAATGGGAAACGAGAGGAAGACAAATGGGTGCTGAACTTTGGCAAACATGGCCTAAAGGGCACAGTATGCTTCCCTCACCATGTGTTGCGAAAGGAGTGTGTGACAATTCACTGAGTGTGCATGGACTGTGCTGGTGCTAAACTAAACTCTTGACTTTGAGATTTCTTCCCAGAAATCCAGAGGTTCTACTGTTTCTGGGAAGGTGGCACAACAAACTCAACAACAAATTCACTGTAACCATTACAATCCCCCGTATGAGCAAAGCTTGTACACTAATACATTTGCATATTGCACTTTTTGTTTCAAAAAGTGGAACGGAACGGATCTGTTTTGAGATGGAAATGGCAGATATTGCGCACCAAACCACAATCTGCACTCCATTAAATTTGTGTGATATGGAAACTGTCTGCATTGACCACAGATGTGCAAACTTTTTAGTACACCTTTGCTTTTTTATGCAGGTTTTCTTCCTAATTGTGTAGAAACTTCTTAGTCATAACTTATAATGTGGAACTTTCCTTATTTAACCATTTAGTGGAATAGTGCAACAGTGGATGTTGATTGAAAATGTGAGGGTGTTAAAAGGCCAGTTGCAAGGCCAGTTGCAAGTCCCCACCCCCACCTGCCACCAACCTCACTGCTGACAGCTTCGCCTCCTTCTTCACAGACAAGGTTAAGGCTATCAGCAAACAATTCTGTGACCCCCCCACTCACAACCCATTACCCCGACAGGACAACAGCGCGATACTCTCCTCGTTCTCCCCTCTCTCAGAAGATGAGGTATCTAAACTTATTACGAACAATCGCCCCACTACATGCCGCTGGACCCAGTCCCCTCTAAACTGCTGCAAGCTATTGCCCCCACGGTAGTCCCACCGATCACATCGGTGATCAGTACCTCATTATCCTCCGGCGTATTTCCTGCTGCCTTCAAACAGGCCAGAGTTACGCCACTGCTGAAGAAGTCCACGCTCAACCCTGCCCAGGTCGAAAATTACCGACCGGTCTCACTGCTTCCCTTCCTCTCAAAAACCATTGAGAGGGCGGTTGCTAAACAACTCACTAGCTTCCTCACCCATAACCACCTACTTGACCCAAAACAATCTGGCTTCAGGAGCGGTCACTCCACTGAGACGGCTCTATTATCTGTCACGGAAGCCCTCAAAACAGCCAGGTCACACGGTCAGTCATCAGTGCTCATCCTCCTGGACCTATCGGCTGCCTTTGATACAGTTAATCACGACATTCTGCTATCCACACTCGCCAACATGGGCATTGCAGGCACTGCCCTCTCCTGGCTGAAATCTTACCTCACTGGGCGCTCCTTTAATGTGGCCTGGCAAGGACGTCTGTCATCGACTCACACCCTCTCCACAGGGGTTCCCCAGGGGTCAGTTCTGGGCCCCCTTCTGTTTGCTATCTACACCACCTCGCTGTCTCATGTTATCCGCTCACATGGCTTCTCTTACCACTGCTATGCCGACGACACACAGCTGTACCTGTCGTTCCAACCAGACGACACCACGGTCTCCACACGCATCTCCGCCTGTCTCTCTGACCTATCCTCCTGGATGAGAGATCATCATCTCCAGCTTAATCTGTCTAAAAAAACCGAACTCCTGGTCATCCCTGCCCATGAGTCAATCTGCCACGACATCACCTTGAATATTGGCGATGTCACTGTTGCCCCGAACAACGTGGCTAGGAACCTAGGTGTCATATTAGACGACTGTCTATCTGTCTCCAATCACATTTCTTCCGTAGCGAGATCATGTCGCTATGCATACTGTAACTCTCTCCTAGTCGGTCTACCTGCCTGTGCGATCAAACCATTGCAAATGGTCCAGAACGCGGCAGCGCGACTGGTCTTCAACCAACCCAAAAGGACACAACACAAGGCTCTGACACTAGCCTACAAAGTAATTTCAGGTTCCGCCCCCGCCTACCTCAATGTCTTATTACAGGCTCATGTCCCGTCCAGGGCGCTGCGTTCCACTCACACGAATCGTCTATCGGTACCCTCGCCTCTCACAAAGAGAGGTCACTCTAAACTCTTCTCTGTGGTTGTCCCCAAATGGTGGAATGACCTACCAGTTGCGACAAGAACAGCAACATCCCTCCCTATCTTTAAAAAGCTTGTAAAAACCCTTCTCTTCCAAGATTGCTTCCCTTCCTAACAAAACTAATATAACTAACAAACACTAATCCAACTCTCTCTCTCTCTTTCTATCCCTATGCAGAAGTACATATGTATGTTGTGTCCTCCTCTATTGCTTATGTCCTCCTTGTTGTAAGTCGCTTTGGATAAAAGCGTCTGCCAAATGCAATGTAAAAGTTTGTTTGTAAGCTACTTAAATGTAATGTTTTCAGCATTCAATAGGGAAAACATGTACTAATGGGTGCATTACATCTGTTTCAGGTTAAAAGAGAGGTGGGGCATGTCAGCATTCTCATCAATAATGCTGGAATTGTGACTGGCAAGAAGTTTATGGATGCGCCAGATTCTCTCATTGAAAAAACTCTTGAGGTCAACACTATGTCACACTTTTGGGTATGTCAGATACCTTGCTATTTGTGCAATCAGTACTTAGATCATTTGTCATGAATTTTGTAGCATTAGTTGGCCTACGCTTTATAATGCATAACAACTCAAATCTTGCCACCATGATTTCTGATGTAGTTTTTTGTGAAAGCTGCAGAATACAGGGTCTAATTTACATTTAAAATAAAAACTCATGTGTATATCAAATGTATTCACATAATAAAGCCACTTTTCCTTTTATTATTGTTGTTATTCTTTCACTTTCAGACCTATAAAGCATTTCTTCCAGCAATGGTAGACAACAACCATGGGCATTTAGTCAGCATCTCAAGTTCTGCTGGCTTGATAGGTGTAAATGGGCTTGCAGGTAATGCTTGTGTCCTATAGGCACAATCAGTTCATCAGGGTAGGATTGATCTTTAGCAGCTCATCTTCCACTGGGCATTTTTTTTCATAAAAATAACATTTTTTTGTTATGCAATTTGCTATGCGGTTATTAGTAAATGGTATGATGTGAGATTTTCTATAATTTTAATGTTTTAATATATTGTGGGAGAGTGTATTTAGTTTCCAAATATGCTGACATCTAAAATAGAAGTTATGTTTAAATTATGTATTTTCTCTTTCATTTCAGATTACTGTGCAAGCAAATTTGCTGCCATTGGGTTTGCAGAGTCTGTTGCTCTGGAATTATTAGCCACAGGGAAAGAAGGGGTGAAGACTACAATTGTATGCCCTTACTTCATAAATACTGGCATGTTTGATGGGTGCAGTACCAAGTAAGTGTTTTACTCTTCAAGTGGCATTTCCATTAACAGTAAATCTTTTGTAATTTCTTACGAAAACACCAGACAACTATTTTCTAAACCATTTCCGGCATGATTTGCACTACACAACAGCATTGGACACATTCATGTCTGTTTGCCCATTGTTAATAAATTAGTGGATGTAATCAGGGCTTTGAACCAACATTTTGTGCTAGTGGGTTCTTTCTGAACAGAAACCGTATTTCAATGCTTCTGGTTTTGTGTTCCATCCTTAATTGACGTTCCTGCACTGGTTGGAACGCAAAAATAATTTCCTGAACCAGTTAATAACATATGTCAGTTGTGAGACATAAAATTGGTTACAGTAGGCTTAGTTTTAAAAATGGTTAAGTTGCAGGACTAAAAGACAGGGTTATTGTCTAATAAAGCCCCCTACACCAAAGATGTGTGACGAGCTGTTAGCTAAAGTTGCAAATGTGAATGCTCAAGTTGCAGACAGTTGCTGGTTTTCAGAATTTTGCAATGTTACTATAACATTGATCCTGAAGGCAATCCACATATTTTAAACTAAAAATTAAGCAATGAAAGCTGTGACCATTTTTTCGGTTGCTTTTTATTGTTGGAAATAAATGGCTTTTTATTAGGGCCTGAGCACCTTGTTTCCTTCACAATCAGCAGAATGACCTTTAAAGGCACGGCAAGTACTATAAAATTTGGCCTATAGGTAGCGTTGTAATTGTACAAAATGTTATTTTGCCTATTATCTGGCGAAAACTAGTTTAGAACTATTTTTTTGTCTTGGAGTCCATTGAACCTTTGGTCGATTTGCACTTTTAACAAAAACAATTTCTGTGAAATTTTAAAATGATGAAAGTGAAAGTGACATTTTGGTTATTGTCTGGAGAACGCAGTGGCGGTTCTATAGTGTTTTACGCCCCGAGTGAGACCACCTCTCAGCACCCAAAAACAAAATCAAGTTGCAGTGAGAAAAATGGCACAAACAGGATTTAGGCGAACAGAACAGGTAAAATGTCGTGGGTTGTGGGAATGGAGGTGCAAAGACCTGTTATTGCCGCTTGTGGCTATACTTCTATAATAATTACCAGAGTTAGCGCTTGTGGATGTTTTAGCTTTATGTCAAGTTAATGTTAGCTTGGGTGCTAACTGTCAAATAAACATGGCAGCTCTTGACAGAAGAACAGTGGAATCATTTTGTATTGCCCCATGCTGTTCAAATGAATATTATCAGGTAAAAGAGTGTGCCAATTATTTCATTTTCATGTTATTCCTACAAGGATGTTTTATTGTCACATGCATAGACATACTGGGTAGAGTAGGACATGCAGTGAAGTTAGTGATTGTCTAAAACTGTGCCTGGGGAGGGAGGAATAAAATGCATAGAATGTAGTTTGAGGATGGCTACCTGATAAAGGGAGGTAGAATGGGGGGAGGGGGGGGTAAAGTGCATAAAGTGCAGTTGGGGTTGGGAGGGAGGATTTTGGTGGCTGATGATGGGCTGAGTGTGGGAGGGAAGGAGTGCTGAGGGTGGGGATGGGGAAATGCATGTGGGGATGAGGTGGCTTGTTGGGGCAGGAGGGGGGCTGTCTTGAAATGGGCCAAAGGGTAGCATGAGGGGCATTAGGGCAGTGTTGGGTGTTAGTAGGAGAAAGTTATGGTATGTGTGTGTGTGGAGGGGTTAATGTCCTCAGCAGTGAGCAGTGCTGAGGTGGGGATGGACAAACGTGTGGGAGTGGAGGGGGCAGGAGGGGCGGCATCCTGTGTCCTATGTGTTGTGTGGGGTGTGAGGGACGCAAGGTCAACAAGCCTAAACTGCTGCAAAGACTGCAGGAACACGCTTGCCAGGCAGAGGAATATGAGGCATACTCATGGTTTGTACCAGTACTTTTTATCACCGTAGAAGTTATGCTACCATAATCACCATAGAAGTTATACTAACATTAACATCACCAACGTAGAAACACACCATGGCATAGCACAGTACAGTCTGTTACTGAGATAATATGCAGTATATGTTACCAATGTGTATTGCACAACTCGGTCAACTTGACCATTGATCTGACACATTTTTGCATTTGCTTTGTTCTGCAGTATTTGTGTATAGTCCACATTATGCAAACAAGAGAAAGGAGTACACTCATTTTATGAACTGATCTTGTTGGTCCTGTGCTCCCAACACTGTCAGTTGCACTATTTCCATATATTCATGTGCACATTTTTTCTGGTGTTTCAAGTTTTAGGTCAGACTGAAAATAATACAGAAAATAAAAATAATTTTCTGCTGGAATACTTTAATTCATTGAAACAAATTTACTTTGGGGCAAATTCAGACAACTGGACTTTTGTTGGCTCATACCAATACAAATCCAGTTAGGATATACACGATTTTATAAAATCTGATTGTGATATTCACACATTCACACAATTGTGCAATTATTTAATTATGCTATGATGTTTTGTCAGCCACAATGGAAATACTGGAAATGCTCTGTCGTAAATTTGTTGGTTTGTCCAGTAGGCTCATAAAAGTACTGTATGGTTTTCCTCTGTTACGGCAGTCCATAATAGTTAATAAATAAAACTTAAACTACTTTTGCACTGCATGTAGTACTGGGGTGCGTTTCCCAAACAACGACAGATGTTAGCATTTAACCACCGTTGTCCATAGTAGGTTCAAACGACACAACAGTCCGATTCCGACTGTTTCCCGAAACTCTCCAACTACCTACGTACAACGTAAGTCTGAACTATGTTAGTTTGGACTTCCGTCGTTGAAACTGCAAAGTATCCAGATGTGTCGGAAGTGCTCGGAGAGTATTCGCATGCATTCGTTGCGGGAGACGACAGAAACGACACCACGACAGTAAGGCAACAAACACGTAGCCTTATTTAAATTAAGCCGGTATGTAGCCTATGATAACTTCAGCAACTTAGGAAGATGCTCCCCAACACAATCATGTCCCTTACTCATTAAAAAGCAGTGACTGAATACGTTTGTAATGATACTGGCCACTGAAGGTTCATGTTGTGCAATGGCTGAGTGGTTAGCTTGTCAACCCACTATGCAAACCTTCTCACTTTTTCGGAGAGATGCGGGTTCGAATCCTGCTAAACGCTAATCAATTTGAAACACGTGGAATGGTCTGTGAGATAATGGAATGACTTTGATTGTGGATCCGTGATCCGTGATCATACTCTACATCAGTGGTCCCCAACCTTTTTATCACCGCGGACCGGTGAACGCGCTTGACAATTTTACTGCGGCCCGGGGGGGGGGGGGGCGTTCTCAGAGCGCGCTGACTCGTGACTGGTCGCTTTTTTAACGTTTACTTTAAATATACCTTCAAAATAAGATACAGATGCGCCAGATACATTTATAAATAAAATTTTATTTTCATTCCTTCAACATTCAACAATATTTCAACATTCCGACGTTCAAACATAACGTCAAATCAATGGGACCCCTGCGCTTGTTTCTCTGCAATGAGACGGCCCCATCTGGGAGTGATAGAAGACATTGACACCCGAAGTGTGTTGCTTATGCCTAGTCTACTCCGTTGTTTTGTTTTTGTTGCTGTCAGTGCAGAAAACCCCGCTTCACAAAGATAGGATGTCGGAAATGGCAACAGGGTTTTCACTGCTGTGGCGGCGATCTCAGGGTATTCTGCCATGACTTTAATCCAGAACACCGGCAGAGTTGATGTCTCAAACAGTCTTTTAAGGCCGCCGTCATTTGTGATCTCCAACAGTTGGTCTTCTTCTTGCACAGACATGCAGAGTTCAGCTGGCTTGTTGACGAATGGGTCACGGATCCATTCCTTGACAGTTCGTGGGTCTTTTGCGGTTGGGAAGTAGCGCTCGAACTCCTTCAACAGCAAAGACAGGTGATCGTGCACCAGTTGGGTGAATGAAGGCTAACGCTCAGTTTCACCCAAAATCCCTGGCAGTATTTGAAACATGTCAAATATGCCTCTGTTTACGCGCCGTCCCCACAAATCCAATTTTGCTTTAAATGCAGCTACTTTATCTGCCAACTTGAAGACAGTTGTCATTTTTCCTTGAAGTGACAAATTGAGTTCGTTGAGCAGGTTGAATATGTCGCACAGGTACGCCAGTTTTGTGACCCAATCCTCGTCACTGAAATGCGCTGCCAGCGGTGACTTCTTTTCTGAGAGAAATCTTTGCAGCGGCTCTCGTAATTCAAACACTCTGGCCAGCGATTTCCCTCGGGATAACCATCTTATTTCGGTGTATAGGAGAAGACGTCTGTGCTCCGCATCCATCTCCTCACAAAGCTGCTCAAACAGGCGCGAGTTAAGGGCTTGTGCTTTGACGTTGTTAATAACTTTAACAACATCATTCAATCGTCAATTTGGAATAGTTTTCCACCAACTGATATGGTAATGGTAGAGCTTTTGTTTAGCGGGTTGAGTCGTAGCGTCTGTTTTTTTGTCTCATGACAAAACGTTCCATATTGATTATTTCTTGCGCGGCCCGGTAGCAATTGCTCCGCGGCCCGGTACCGGTCCGCGGCCCGGTGGTTGGGGACCACTGCTCTACATCACAGTATTAAAAACGATCTGTAAGATCAGCAAATAACTTTAAGAATTTAACAACATTTTGCAACAACTTTTGATGTCTTGTGGGGTGAATTTTCTATCTTCCTTTTACATGATCTGGCAAGTGCCATGGCAAAAATGAAGTGACTTAAAGTAAAATCATTCATGCAGTGGGTGGCGGTAAAGCATTGAATGGTGCCTAATCCAACCCAAGAAGGCCAAAGGTGACGAGCAAGTCGTCACGTGTACAGAAACCGACATAAACAATGGTCTAACGACAGGTCCAAGCTAATCGTTTGAACGACACAGTTTAACGATTGAACTTCCGATGGATCGTCCAGACTTTGCTGTTGGGAAACACCTGCGTCGTCGAACGATCCATCGGACTAATGTTGTAAACATCCGTTAGTTGTGTTGTTCGAACGATGCTGTTGGGAAACAGTAGTGTCGTTAGTCCATCGTTCAAACCTACGAAGTTGCTAAGGAAGTTGGCAACGACAGTTTTGGGAAACGCCCCCCTGCATGGCTTTGTTGTTTACTAACAAACAATTTGCCTCCTGTGAAATTAAATAATTAAATTAATCTCAGGGAGCTATCCCTTCACAAATATAGGCTAGACATGAATAAAACATGACTATGTTAAACTCATGTTAATTTATAGGCTATTTTACAACCGTTTAACATGCCATGGACAATGTTAACCCATTAAGACCTAAAACGCCTGGAAAAAAGGCCTGAAAATCCTAAGGGTGATTTTAAAACAACCTCCCAGATCCTTAGGTTTTTCAACAATAATGTCAACGCCTATTAAATAAGTGATTTCTCAGCCTCTGAAGCACATAGAGACAAAATTCCAAAAGTATTTGAGAGCTTACACTTGTGGGTTTCATAACAAGTGTGATTTATTTTTCTACACCTTCAAAAGAAAATATAAAATAATCCAGAAACATAGCATACAATCGGTCCCGTGCCATGGCGTCAGAGAACTGAGTCTTGAAGAGATGTTTAGTGCGTCTCCAATAATCTCTCCGTGCAGGCAGAACAAGTAGCCCCATGCTGATGCATAGCCCAACGAATGTTTTCATTTTAGGGACAGTTACATTCGACCACTTACGCGTCTTTGCTCTCGCTGGAGTGTGTTCAGAGTTATCATTGTTATCATCATCTATATCACTTCCGTCACTAACTTCTGAACTCCTTGCACTGAAATTGAGGTCATCCATATTTCAAAACAATAACACGAGTCCGCACGTGCATTTTCGGGTAGATTTTATTAGGAAACCGATGATGATTGGCCGCAGAGGAAAAAAATGCCTTATCCGCTTTCCCGGTCTTAAAGGTAGAAATGCGCAACAGCTCTCCCGGTCTTAGTGGTAGAACAGCGGTAATGCGCTCCCGGTCTAAATGGGTTAATTAATATAGCGTACAACACTGTCACTGTTGTGTGTGCTATCCGGTCTATATTCCAAATATTTTGTCTAATTAGCTGACATCAGGTAGTCTAACCGATACCAGTTCCAGGGAGACTTGAGATGTGATGGCTAATGGCTAAGTCCTTAATTGACGTTCTGGTACCCTGCAGATGCACAGATTTGTAATAGCAATAAAGCATATTTTGTCACAATTCTATGATTCTTAAAATATTTTCTCTGTTTTGTAAAGTTAAGGCTTATTGATTTATTTACCTTTGTGTTTCATTATTAAAATATAAAGCAACTTTTCAGAAAAGCTGCTGCGAACTCCGGTATATTAGGCCGCAACTATCTCAAAATTAACCCGCAAAATCCTGCATGGACCATCTGAGGAGTGAGGAATCAGTCCATTAAGAGAGTGCTGAGGACATGAGTTTGGATGATGAGTTTCAACTGAGTGAAGAAGACACAGACATGAGGTTTGGCGATGAAGAGGATGGGAAGACCAACCTCTCAGATGACCAAAAGAGTATTGTTTCTATAAAACTTTTGAAACTGTTCAATCTGTCAGTGGAAGAATTGTAGGAAGTGTGGTGGAGGCACCGGTAGTTTCCAAATGTGGATTTGGAATGAAGGTAAGAACAGAGTACATTGATGGACACAGATACATCTGGAATTCCCAGCTTCTGGTGACGGCCGTGATGGAGTGCAATGTGTCAATATCAACAGTAGTTTTTGTTACCGAGAATGAAGGTCTGCAAGGCAGTCGACTTGGAGAGCCTGTCAAAGAGGCAATGGTTCCAATATCCAAAAGGTATCATCCTTGTAGTGGATGAGACATGGTCTTTACACAACCAGGCCATAATGATTACAGTAAGTGATGCATCCTAGGTAGTTTCTGGTAATTTAAGGTATGACAGCCCTGGTCATAGTGGCACCTACTCACTCATTCACACCAAGTCAGTTAGTCGTTGCCCAGGAGAAAAAATGTTACTGGCTAGAGGTTGAAGGTCTGGAGAGATGCCTTATCAAGCTGTTGGAGCATGGAGTTTCGATCTCAGTGCTAGCAAATGATAATCCCCAGTCTGTTCAAAGGCTTACGTAAGAAGAGTGTGGTGATATCAAACATGAATTTGATCTGTGGTATATTGTAAAAAAAAAAAGTAAACAAGCGACTGCTGAAGTGCCAGAATGAACTTGAGTGGAGCAAGATGATCACCAACTACTTGTGTTACTGTGCCAGCACATGTAATGGAAGTGCAACCAGGCTAAAGGAAAAGTGGAATCTGTGTTGCACCACATGACCAATGTCTTCCAGTGGGGAGACGACTATAAAATGTGACTACACTCCTGAAGAAGAGAACAAAACATCACCTCTAGAGTGTGGACAAACAACTCATGAAAAACCTATAGAGTGCCATAAGGCTGGGCAATGAATCAAAAAATTAATCGATCCGACAATTGCAACTATTAATCGACAGTGATCAAGCACATGACTAATAATCATTGTTGATTGTTACTGTTATTTATTTTCTAGACTATTTCTTTATATTCTGTGCATTCCACTGTGTGTTTATGTACTGTTCCTTGAAGGCACACTACCACATGTGTTGCCATGCCCAGTCTAGTCAATTAAAGACAGTTTTGATTTTGAAGTTCCATCGTCCAGCCCTAATCGTGTTAAAAATTATTAGTCTGCTCTTCTCTGGATATATGGCACTATCCTACCTTCATATTTTTTTTTCTTGCAGGTCAGTCCGTAAATCTGACAGGAAGGAAAGGTGGGTGGGGAGGGAAGGAGGTGGTTATGGGAGGGAAAAAAAGGGAAAATAATAACGAAATATTTATTTTTATTGAGTTCAGCAGTCTGATGGAGGAAAAAGATGTTAAGGCAAGCTTTTTCACATGTAGCATCTTCCTGAGGGCAGTAGTTGGAAGACGTTATGCCCAGGATGAGAATGATATTACAACAGAGTCCAAATGGATAATAAATAGATGTAGTGTTTCATCAAGTAAATAAATGTAATGTTTGTGGGAACACCACACCTGAATTGTTTGAATTACCTGTAGAGAAGAAAGCAGGTATGGTGGGGAATTCCTTTCCTTTATTAACCCCTTCCATTTGTGAAAAGCCGTTGTTCACTAGTATTCTGGAGTGTTGCCGGTTTCATTCTGTTTTTTTTTTTTTTTTTGTTTTTTTGTTTTCTTGGCAATGGGGAGATATATATATATATATATATATATATATATATATGCACAGCATGTCACAAAAGTAAGTACACCCCTAACATTTTCGTACTTATTATATCTTTCCATGGGAGAAGTCTAAAGATATAATACTTTTCTACAACATAAAGTAGGCAGTGTACAGCTTATATAATGAAAATTTGCTGTTCCCTCAAAATAACTGAACACACAACCATTAATGTCTAAACCACTGCCAACAAAAGTGAGTACACCCCTACGTGAAAATGTCCAAATTGTGCCCAATTAGCCATTTTTCCTCCCTGGTGTCATGTGATCCATTAGTGTTACAAGGTCTCAGGTGTAAATGGTTAGAAGTTTTGTTAAATTTTGTGTTATCACTCTCACACTCTCTCATACTGGTCATTGGAAGTTCAACATGGCACCTCATGGAAAAGAACTCTGAGGATTTAAAAAAGAAAATTGTTGCTTTACATGAAGATGGCCTAGGTTATAAAAAGATTGCCAACACCCTGAAACTGAGCTGCAGCACAGTGGCCAAGACCATACAGCGCTTCAAGAGGACAGGCTCTACTAAGAACAAGCCTCGCCATGGTTGATCAAAGAAGTTGAGTGCATGTGCTCAGCATTATATCTGGAGGCTGTATCTTGAAAATAAGCGTAGGAGTGCTGCCAGCATTGCTGCAGAGGTTGAAGGGGTAGGGGGACCGCCTGTCAGTGCACAGACCATACTCTTCACACTGCATCAAACTGGTCTCTATGGCTGTCGTCCCAGAGGGAAGCCTCTTCTGAAGATGATGCACAAGACAGCCCACAAACACTTTGCTGAAGACAAACAGACTAAGGGCATTGATTACTGGAACCATGTCCTGTGGTCTGATGAGACCAAACTAAACTTATTTGGTTCAGATGGTGTCAGGTGTGTGTGGCGGCAACCAGGTGAGGATTAAAAAGACAACTCTGTCCTACCAACAGTCAAGCATGGTGGAGGAAGTGTCATGGTTTGGGGCTGTATGAGTGCTGCCAGCGCTGGGGACCTACACTTTATTAAGGGAACCATGAATGCCAATATGTACTGTGACATACTAAAGCAGAGCATGATGCCCCCCCCCCCCTTGAAACTGGGCTACAGGGCGGTATTTCAACATGGTAACGACCCCAAGCGACCCAAGATGACCACGCCTTGGGTGAGGGTACCCAAGAGAGTTAAGGCAGTGCTGGAAAATAATGGTGGCCACACAAAATATTGACACTTTGGGCACAATTTGGACATTTTCACTTAGGGGTGTACTCACTTTTGTTGCTGGTGGTTGAGACATTAATGGTTGTGTGTTGAGTTATTTTCAGGGAACAGCAAATTTGCACTGTTATATAAGCTGGACAATGCCTACTTTACATTGTAGAAAAGACTTTAGACTTCTACCATGCAAACATATAATAACAAAAGTACAAAAATCTTAGGGGTGTACTCACTTTTGTGACATACTGTGTATATATATATTGGTGCTATATTGATTCATATGCCTTAGGGAACTTTACATAGTGACTATGAAAATATTCAGCTGCTACACTCACTCATCTAAAAAGAAAGACAAGATTTTCACCTCAGGATTTTAACGTGTACCTCTCAATTTCTGTGCTTTACAGGTGGCCCACCTTCCTGCCAATTCTGGATCCAGTGTATGTGGCCAAGAAAGTTGTGGATGCCATTTTAACAGATCAAACTTACCTTTTGATGCCAAAGAGCATGTATATACTAATGGCCTTAAAAAGGTAAGATTGGCCTACCTGTTGTTTTCAGTGTGTTTACTGTAGATAATGGTTAGGGGTGTAACGGATCACAAAACCTATGGTTTGCAAATTGAATTACAGTTTTGTTTTAAGCAGATAGCTTGCTGTGTGAGCCTGATTTTCAGTGAGTTTTCTGCCTCATGAAGCCTTGAGGCGAGTATCAAAATCAAAAAAACGCGAAAAACTCACCATGTGTGGGCTACTTGAGCTATGTGTTCAGGGCAGAAAAATGAAGTGGCTAATTAAAATGTATCATCTGTTTAAATGATTTCAAGTTGACAGACCTCAGTGACGCTGCAAACATTTGCTTAAACTTTTTGTGCTTACAAATGGGCACAAATGTCATCTTGACATGAACTGAATTTAAGCAGATTTTTGTCTTTGGCTTTCCTGCATGGGTGTCGCCTGGGTAGTCAAGGCCTTAATGAGAACAAAATTTTGCATTAAGTTCGTTTTGCAGTCACATGGCACATCGGCAGGACACTGAAACACTAGGGGGTATGAAACTTTGTGGGCATTTAGCCCTAATAGGCTCTTAGCAAATAGAAGCTTTTGGTCCCTGGGAGCCACCCCCTATTGTGCCAATGTCAGTGAAAGAGAGGCCGACCACCAAAAGTTTTTACTGAATACCTCTAACTTTTCACCCAGAAGAATTACATTTTTGTTATATGTTCGTGTTACGGAGGAACATCTACCCAACACATACACACTCACTTGTAGCATAGCACCACCTAGTGAAATGGGTAAAATTGGGGTTTTGAATTGCCAGTATCTTGGACCAAAAAAGCAGGAACTGTACAAAATGTCATGTACGATCAGCCAAATAACCTGTAAAAGCACGGCGAGTACTGTAAAATGCTACAGTTTAAAACTGTTTTTGTCTTGAACTCCATTGAACCTCATGCATTAAAAACAATTGTCGATGATTACTTCCATCAAAAACAATCTGTCAAATTTTAAGATGATGAAAGTCAAAGTAAACAAACTTGTCATTGGATGTGTAGCAACCCAAAATGTAAATCTGGCAAATGATGTAATAACTGCCAATAACGTAATAATTTTGGGCCGTTTTAAATGTAATAAAGCCAATAATGTAATAACTTGTCAATAGCTGAACAATATTTTTTAGCCAATAATAACCAACAATAACATTTTCCCGATAACGTAATACGCCATTACATTATTGGCTGGTTATTACATTAGGAGCGTAAATTTGGTCTTGACTGGTGGGGACCTATTAATTTGTTGTTAATGTTATAAATAGCTGCTACAGACGATTTTAGCCTGCTGTAGGCATGCTGTGTGCTATGACAGATGTGCTGTGAGTCGATGACAGATGATCTTGCCAGGACACATTAAAAGAGCGTCCAGTGAAGTAGGATTTGAGCCAGGAGTGGGCTGTGCCTGTAATGCCCATGTTAGCAAGTGTGGTTATCAGAATGTTGTGATTGACTGTATCGAAGGCAGTTAATAAGCCAGGTTTCGATGAGGGCCACCAGGTCCAGGGATAGACTGTTGGCATAGGCAGGGATAAAGTCCGCTTTGTTGACTGCGGACTGGCAATTCCACAGGCAGACGGAGAAGGCATTGGTAGGTGTGTGATGTTCCAGTGGCCGGAGGTTAAGCAGGTTTCTGGTGCGAAGTTTGCGGCGGAGGGGTCTATGTGCAACAGAGACTACGGGGATCTCCTGGAAGCACAGTGAGATGTGAGTAGGTCAGATGGGGGATGGTTTTGCCTTGTCGGTGGCCTTGCTAATATAGGTGGTGGTGCCACTCGTTAAGTACGCCCTGCTCGTTGAAAACTACGAAGGCTGTGGTTTCGGGAGGCGTGCGATTGTTCGCACCTAAGTTGTTGACTTGTAAAAATGACGTGCCATGTGTAGCACACAGAGAAAAGTGAAATAAAGAACTTCCTACTGACAACTGTTCACTCCACTCTCCCTGTTGCTTGTCCTGATGATTGGAGGAATGTCATGCATCAAATAAACCTAGCCAAAGCCATTTCCACCCACCATAGGGGGTAGGGTTGCATGGTATACCGGCACTGAGGCATTTGAAACGGTACTATACTGCATTTGGATAGGTACCGGTACCTTGCACGTGACATCGTAAAGTTATGAGGAGGAAGCTAGAGCTTGTAGAGAAAAAAAAGACGTTGAAGACGGAGAGATAGTGGAGCACGGAGGAGAGAATGGCTGTTGCCACCACGCTGCAACTTGTGGACAAACCACGGGCGCTAAGTGCCATATGGCAGTACTTTGGTGTGTAAACGGTGTTTTAAAACATGCATGGTTAAAGGCAGAAACACCTCCAACTTAGCCACCCAGACCTGCACACTGAGTTCAGGGAATGACAGGTAATTACTCATGACATGTACCCTTTTCAAATGTAATAGTTCAATAGTTTTAAGTGCAACACATGATAGTTATTATCAAACAGAAAAAACACGCAGCAACCACCACATTTCACGTTTTGCAATATATTGTACACCCCAAAAGTTTTGCAATACATCACCAAGCAGGCGAAGGTTCAAAAAAAAATATTCAGTGTCAGTCAGGGAGCCTACAAGATCCATAATCCAGTCCGAGATTTGAACAGCGAGCAGCAAACTTTCTCCAGCGTAATCCGTTTCAAAAATTAGACAGCAGAATTATCCGTGTGAGTTTGTTGATCTATTGCACATGCATGCATTCAGCATAAAACGACGGTGAGAGAAAACAACACGCGCACGATAAAGCTCTCCAGAGACATTGAACTGGATACTTGACTCTGCCATGTTACTAGCATGTAGCGTCCACGTTCGGATATAAACAAAAAAGGAGAGGCCAATTAATGAATTTGCGCCATACTGCCAAATGGCCACACTAGGTATTACACCTAATAATAAGGTAAGACGGAGAGGGCTTCGGCTTGAAAGTTTTTAGACAGAAAATACAAAAAAACGAACTCTAATAAACTGACATATTCAAAGGGCAGAGGTTGTTACAATAAATGCATGATCTTTATAAAGTACCAAACTTTTACATACACATTTAGCCATTTAATATGTTAGAAATACTGGTAACATACCATTTAAAGACACTGGTCCTACTTAAGACAGGCTGTATGTGATGAAAATAATTTTTAGGTTATGTATCTCAATGTAAATCAGGCCTTAGCTTGTATGTTTGGTACTGGTACCAAAATGTTGGCATTATGACAACACTAATACGGGGTGCTATAATTTCCATGTCAATATCTCAAGAACCCCAACACTAAAAATCAGAAATTTGGTATGCATTAAATATATCCCATTAAAATGTTTTTTTTGTCACAATTACCGCTAAATGGCCAATCAAATTTCAGTACCTAATATTTGCAATGTATAAATATTTTATTGCCCATATCTCTTCTTGTATAAGTCCAATGTCATTCAAACTTGGTCTGCCATACAAGATCCCTTGCAGGCATTTTTTTAGATTTCACACAACCAAAAAAAGAATTTATATGTGGGTTTGTATTCATAATAATATAGTTTCCAAATTAAACACATATCATCTATAAGTAGTCTGATTTACTCCAGCCAACTAATTTCAGCAAGGGTTAAGAAGTGCAGGGAATACCCCACCTCTAAGACTAAGGGCCCTATCAGGCCGCGCCGCACTGTGCATTCGCAACATGCGCATGCTGTCATTAATGTTCTGTGCCAGCGCATCATTCATTTTTTCAGTCACAAAATCACGTTGTGTAGATAGCAGATGACCCACTGCGCGGGTGTGTCAGCAAAAAGAGGTGTGGTCTGGCACAAAACGCGCCAGATGCCATTATAAGGACGCAAAAACCATATTCGCCGATTACCAACAAAAACCTGTTCTGTAGTCAGTTGTGCACTGCTGAAAAGCTATTTTAGGGGCACACAACGCTTTGAACCTAAATGCACGTCGTTGTACCGCTTTCGGCTCTGTTTGGAAGTTCTCTTCTTGACAAAGTAGGAGGACACAATACTTCCTTGACCCCCGGAAGTTTTGGGGGATTCTTTTTCATTCCTGAAGATGAACTGCTCACACACTTTTACTTCATGCACAAGCAGATCGGTCTCCTTCACCGAAAAACTCTGCTGCCATCCGGGTAAATCTGCCGTTGTAATAACAACAGGCCATGGAAAATGTGCCACTGCCTTTTAAAGGGAATGAGAGTAAAAATTTTGATTGGTTAGTTGTATGTTACGCCCATAACACACCCATGACTAATGAAGTAATTTAAGACCAACCCTTTTGAACAATGCACCTGGCGTTCCCGTCAAAATACCAAATTGTGTCGGGAACGCCCCCAAAGCAACTTGCACGATAGTCTTTAGACAATGCGCATATGATCATGAAAATACAGCTCTAAGTGTGACATTTTCTAGCCAGAATGTAAGAATAAAAAAAGCAAAATGCACAGCAATTATTGGCTCCGGTTATTACATTGTCAAAAAAAATGTATTACTAGTGTAAGGATGTGTTACCACAAGGGGCCGCCAGCTGACGTTTGGATCGCTGGGCCTATGTAAGGTGACAAGCAAGATTCAATGCAAAAAATGATTTGTTTGGACACAAGCATGGCTGAAGATGTGGCTTTCAAATGCACTTGAGTTTGGATTTTGCTATTTTACCATCTATATCATTCTTTGTGCCTTTCACTTGTGGATTTTTGTTCCAACTTGTGGATGTACATTTGTGCACTAGTATCGTTTTGTTGGTTTATTATTTGGGGTTTTCCTCATTCTGTGAACTGTAAGAGGGGAGCTGGGTAGAAGGAGCTCTGAGCATGAGTTCGCCGTAATCCTGGGTATAATTGTAATACTGTAATCATGGGTATAATTTGACACTGCAACTCATAGTGAGTCTTCCAAATGTGCATCAGTAAGGCATGTGTAGTGTTTGTTCCTAATGTTCATTTCAGAAAAGCCTGAATCATGTTGGTAAGTTGAACCAAAGAGGCAAGCAACTTTCATAGCGTTGTACTTTACGGTGTCCACAAGGCACCAAACGTTTGGTGCACTCTGATGGGCTTTGAGATGGAGGTCATTTTGCAGTGTTATGATTTCAAGCTAAACCTGTCCAGCATCCAAGTTAGTGCTCAGCAATGCATGTCATGTCCACTTGCATGAAATGATTTGAATGAATGGTTCACACATGGCTCAAGTTGATGAGTCACAGAACCTGTTTTTAGTTTTAAGTTTATGACTTGAGAGGTTTTTGCAGCTTTGTCAAAAGTCCCAGGTGCAGAAGCATTTTCATTTAGCACTGACTGCATGGAGGGAAAGTGCAGCACTAAATGCACAGAGAAAATGTTCATCTTAGCTTTAAATGTGTTTACACTACTTATCATGTCAGCGACTGTTACAGCTGTATGTGTGTCCTATTGTGGTTTGTGTCTCCCGTGGTGTTTGTCCCTCTTCTCTCTCCATGTTCCTGCTCAGGATGTGATTGGCCTGGGTGAAAGCACCTGACCCTGCAATCAAACTATGCTTAAAAGCTCCTTGTTCCTGCTGCTGGGGAGAGGCTTCTGGCGTGGGACTGCTGGCTGTCTTTCTGCCTCTCAGTCTGGGATGTGTATGTTGTTATGATGTGGTCATTTGTAGTCTTATTCTAATGTCTTTGTCTTTATGTAATAAATCCCACTGGTTGGGTTATCTTTTAAAGATGTTTTTGGTCATTGCTTGGGTCAGGGGTGGTTACTTGTTTGCCCCAGTAGAGCCAACCAAAGTGGGACATAACAGTGACAGTCTTCCCTTTTCCTTGCAGCTCACAGTGTAAATGGTTCAGTTTCCCAGTGATGTCCATTAAAAATGCAGTGGTGTGCTTCAGGTATTTCATTTTTCTCCAGTTATGCTGCTGTTACAAAGCCACCCATTAGAATGAAGATTTGTCTGACTAACTCAGTTACAAAAATCCTATTTTTATTATTTGTTTCAAGAGAGGAGTTTAAGTGACTACTTTAATACTCTAGCTAATTAACAAGCTAAATATGGCAAATCAGCAAACATGCTAGTTTAGTGTCAAAGGTTAAAGGAAACTGTTGGTAAAATATTTTTTCTGACATGTGGAATATTTCCTTTTGGTAAATGTAGAACAATGAACTAGATGTTTCTGATGGTGTTGAACTCACGGTGACAGTCAATTACAGGGAACAATTTTTTTTGGAGCGGCACACAGATGCACCATCTTTCACCTTGTGTGTGTGCGTGCGTGTGCCAGTGGGAGCGTGCAGAGCAGGGTATATGTGTGAAGGAGAATAAGACAGAGATAAAGAGTTGAGCGGAGTTGAATGAATGGAACAATAGTTATATTTTAAAATCACATTGGGGAAAAAAACAGAATCTACTTGTGGCGGTGAGTGTTGAGTGGCGGCCCACCACATATTGGTCTATGTATTGGAAACACTGATTAACCATATCTCCTTTTTTCATTATATCTCCTTTATCAGCTGCCTCCAATTCCTACAGAGAGGACAGTTGGTGTGTATTTATATTACATGAGTATATATCACAATATATCAAGTATTATTGTTTCAGTTTGACTATGAACTTTTGTAGAGGTTACACAGAACACAGAATTTTCATAACAGCACAGCTTGAATCAGGCATCAGAGCCAGTGTCTGCTTATAATAATAATAATGATAATAATAATAATAATAATCTTTACTTGTATAGCACAATTCATACATACAAGATGCAGCTCAAAGTGCTTTACAGTTTAGCAAGGTCACAACAAGACATGTCTTGCAGTCCAGTGGCACGGGAGAAGTTGAGAACAATAACAAAATGGCATAATGACCCAATGCCCCATTGATGCGGGCTCTTGCATGACACAACAATGCAATGTCACAACAACGCAATGACGCAATGCCCTGTTGATGCGGGCTCTTGTGTGAATGCGGGTAAAAAGCATTTGTTGCGTCTTAATGGCGCAGGGAAAGGTCTTTCAGGCACCGTTGACAGTTCTTGCTTGTGTCTGTAAGGGCAACAGGGGTGAGGAAAAACTCCCTGAATTGGATGTGGTTTGTATAAATAAAATAGAAATGAAGAAACCTCAGGCAGAACCACGGCCCCTAGATAAGCCCATCTGCTGGGGCTGTGATTGACTGGGAGGTAGATTGTCTATTGGGTGAATCAGTACAGGTGACTGCTGTCGGACTGCTCGTGGGGTGGAGCAGTTAATAGTTGTAGTTCTGTTTGGGTGCTTGAGGATGGTGGAGATGGCAGGTCTTTCGTAGGGCCGCTAGGTATAGGCGAGGTTAAATAGGTGTGTCTTGAGTTGCCACTTGAAGGTGTCAATGGACTCGGCTTCTCTAATATGTTGTGGTAGAGCATTCCATCTTTTTGGGCCGTGGTACGAGAAGGCTGCTTTCCCGATCCTTTTGGGTGGAGCTTCAGGAGGCCAGCTTCGGCAGATCTGAGGGCTCGTGCAGGAATATAAACAGATAGTGTGTCAGTGATATAGCAGGGGGCAAGGCTGTTTATAGCCTTATACTAGTAGGATCATTTTAAATTCAATTCTGTAGAAAACAGGCAGCAAGTGGAGTTCAGCTAGGAGTGATGTGATCCCTTCTTCTGGTTTTTGTTAGTAACCTAGCAGCTGAGTTTTGAATAAGCTGTAGTTTCTCAATTGACTTTTTTGGGAGGCCTGCAAATAAGGCATTGCAGTAATTTAGTTTGAGATGAATGCACGAACCAGTTTTTCGGCGTCTTGCTGGGTTAGGAAGGGGCGAACTTTTCGACATTTCTAAAATGGAAATAGGCGTTTTTTGTTAATTTATTAATATGGGGTTCAAAGCTTAAGTCAGAGCCCAGGGTCACTCCTGGGCTTGTCACCTTTTCTCTGACATGCTGGTTTAGGTTTCCCAGGTTAGAATAGAGAGCCTTGCGTTTGTCTCTGGAGCCAAGAAGTAAAACCTCTGTTTTGTCCTCATTTAATTTTAGAAAATTGTTGTTCATCCTAGCTGTTAAGCAGGAGGTTAGAGCGTGTAGGGCAGTGGTTTGGTTTGGTTCGACTAATAAGAGTTGTGTGTCGTCGGCATAGCTGTGGAAATCTACATTATGTTCTTTGATGATGTTGCCCAATGGTAGCATGTATAATGAAAAGAGAAGGGAGCAGAGACAACTGCCTTGGGCAACCCCAAAAGGCATGTGTTTGTTGGATACGTGACTGGCCCTTGGTTACATTGGGATTCATACAAACCTGGCCACAATATACGCATGTATACTTTCTTTAAGACACTTCCTACTGTAGCTGAGTACTTGAACCCACTTTGAAAGGAATCTGACACGAAATGTCTGTCATTAGTTTTCCTAATTTCTTTTTAAGCTCTTTGGAATGGAAGCAAGCAGTGCTCTTAGAATGATGTTAACTATTACTGCTAATGCTAAAATATATGCTTGTCATTTTAAACACAGTGATCTTAGAAAATTCAGTAATATTTTCAAAAGCTGTCAAAAGCCCCAAAATATCATCCCATGTCATGCCATTTCAATGCAAATAGAATAGTTATGTTAATTCCTTTGTATGCACGTGTTTTTTTGTTAGTTATTACCTAAATGCTAACTGTTATAGTGGTGTATGATTGTGAGATTTTCTATTTACTACTTTTGCAATTGCCCTCACAGAATCTGCTTCAAAGGTTGAAAAGCAGATTTATAAAAACACTGAAGTTGTATTGATTATTCCAGAAGGTGAAATATTTGTAAATATTTGAGAGGTAGAATTCATAGTGTGGGTTTAATTAGAAACTGTGAAGTAACCCTTACTTACGCATTTCTGATGAACATAAGTATATCAAGAGAAACTGTTGTAGATTGGGTACTTGGAGAGTAGTGGAGCAACATAACCTTTTTTGGCCACATTTTATGCAATTGTTAAAAGTAAACTGAAAGCAAAACTAAACTATTCCCTCCAAGTTCATCTCATGGTCAAGAAAACACCTTGAAAACTGTTTCATAAGTTAGTGTTATGACATTAGTCAATATTTGAAGCATGGCTTGTAATTGCTCTACACTCTATTTTGTGTAGTCCAAAAATTCTTTAAAACCACACCACATTTTGTAATTGTTTCCTTTTACTTTTTTTTCAATTTTAACAAAGGGAAGCTAAAACCAATTCTTGTGTGTTGCGTCGCCAGTTGTTCCACCCCCAAAAAAACCTACATTATCATACGTGCATCCCAATAATGTCCAGAAATGGTCATCAATACATTACTATGCCATTGTTTTCATAGTATGTTATATATGTCTCTGTGCTATAGCCCATATTTTAACCCTATTTCTAAATGTTATTATACTTTTTGTTTGTAAAAAGTAACTTTGGGTCAACTTCTGTTGTTTTTAAATGTGTTGTAAAAATAAGTGCAGAGTTCAGAAACACACACCTCTCACAATATGCTCACGCTTTTTGTTTTCTTCTGCATCTCTAAAAGCATACATCGCACTTCATTGAGCTGGTTTTCTAGACTGCTGTCAGCTGCTGGATTCTGGAGAGGGAAAGAATTTCTGTTATCAAATCTGCAGCAGTGCACAGAAGCATACTTACTTACAGAAGCATACAGATAGTTACATACACAAACTGTACTAAAAAAAATGAGGGCGTTAACCACATCTCTGGAGGATCCTGGCATACTGTCCGATGGAGCAAGGGAGAGAGATAAGTTCAAACCAAACAAAATGTAGCATCCTCAACATGCTTAGCTGAGGGCAAACTATAGCAAATGTTGACTGTTAACACTTACCTAATATTCATTGAGAAACTCACCATACAGAGCCTTTGTTAAAATCTTTTTTTTCTTTATTTTTGTATTTGTTTCCCCCTATAACATGAGAAAGCTTGTTGGTCATTTAGCAAATACAGTTTTAAAGCAACACCAAGTTTTTTTCTTTTCTGTCGCCATACAGGTTGGAAGCACTGTAGAACCTGGTAATGTAATAACTCCCAATGATATAATACAAATCACCTCATAAGTCCCTAAAACATTTACTAAATCCTGATAATGTAATAATTTCCTGATAATGTAATAAAGCGCATTTCCCAATAATGTAATAATCACTATACCAATAATGTAAGTGTTACAATAATGGGAAGTTATTATATTATCAGGTTAGCCTCAATTTTGCAGAACCTGATAATGTAATAACGGTAGTAGTTGAAAGACTGTCATGTCTCATCATTCACTGGTTGGTGACCATAATCTCAAGTTTCATTCATAATGACAAAAGATATTTACATAATATCACTGAACTGGAATGGAATTGGAACCAGTTCAATTCCCCCCTTCTAGTTACCATGTTAAATTTCTGAATTTTAACCAATGAACTGATTTTCACCAAAAAAATCACCTTGAGGCAGTGAGAATACTGACATCCTGTAAAAATTGTCAGAACAATACGTTCATGATTTTGAGTTATTGTCAATGAATATTAAGTAAGTGAACAGTCAACATTTGTTATAGTTTGCCCCCAGCTAAGTATGTTGAGAATGCTACATTTGGTCTCCCTTGCTCCATAGGACAGTATTGGTTGAAAAAGGATGAAAAATAAAAACTTGTCACAATAGTTTATTATGTAATGGCCATTTTCATTGTCTCAAGTGAAAAATGAGTAAAGTATTTTATTGTGGGAAAACAGACAGGTGACAGCATTTTAGTGACTGACTGCACTGCTACATTATTACTGGAACAGTGGGGGAAATCTCCTTACTGCCCCGCAAGCTGGTCTGATATTCACTCTAGTTCTACCTCTTTGTCTATTAGGATTTTCTTTTCCTCACCTCTTCCAACATAGGCTACCCTTTCTTTATTTCACAGGCACTGTCGTGATGGTAATTCAAAGGCTGGCTGTAGGTATCTTCATTTATATGTACCTGCCAAGTCTACTCCACTTGCTCCGCCTATTGGCTATTATAACGCTTGTCAGTCAGTTGTAGTTCTTATATGTCTCTCATTCGAATTACAGGGGGAGACGCTCCGCTCCTCCAAACTTGCTTTGTGCGGTTTTAGCCTAAAGAGGGCATTAAAGTGAATTCAGAAGAGCCTTTTATCCTGTTATAAGTTGATGAACCACTAAAACATTTTTGGAAGCATTATTTTAAGGTTAAAAAAACTTAGTGTTGCTTTAGTTATTTAGTATAGATTATGTATTATATGTGCAGTTATAGCTTTTGCAATACACATACAGTTAGCCTTTGTTGCTAAACAGTTAAATCAATATTTTCGTTCAGCACCATAAATTAAAACTGACAATCCACCCAAGCATCAGATGTTGTATGTCTTTAAAACATTCTTCTTTCTGTATAACAAGATGAAAATCCATGTTTAAATATGTATATTAGACATTATCTCCTTAATACCATACAGCCCAATTCCCAAAAAGTTGGGATTCTTGGTAAAATATCTATTAAAACAAAATACTATTATTTTCATAACATGTAAGCTATAACTTTGACCATAAATATCCCATATAACAAAACTAAATTCTAGTTTCCACAGCTGATATGTTGTCCTTGGGCTATTCTCAAATAAATATGTTGCTTGTATGATTTGAGCATTTTTTTCAATTACATTTTTATGTATTGTCCAAACTTATTTGAAATTGAGTTTGTATGATTTTGGCTACTTGCATATATTTCAGCTACAGAAATCTGAAAAAAATAAAAAAATAACCTGTTTACCAACTTTTCCTCAAACTTGCCCTCTGAAAGGCACTCTAACATGAACCTTATTCTATAAAAGATCCATAAATTAAGGTAATATTTTTGTCAAGCTACATTGGCCTCTTTACTCACCTCATCCTCCTCGCTGTAGGCAGGGGAAAACTGAGCTGGGTGGCATTTCTCTCTGAGACCACAGCCACATTCTCCTGGGTCAGCAGCTACATTTCAGCACCCCCCCCCCCCCCCCCCCCCCCCCCTCCAATGCTTCCAAGGCCTTCATCAGTTTAGTTTTACTCCCTAAAAAAGAAAAAAAAAACACCACAATTTTATTAATCAATAATAATTTGTTTTCATAATCCACCATTTCAGTTGAGAACTAATTCATGTTCAGTTCATTTTACTTTCATGCACACCACTGCCTATATGTTTGAGCACTGCTACTACTAAAACCAGCAACAGCAACCCCAAGATGTTCACTAACCTTTCTGGACAATCTTAGCGGGGCTGGACTCATCCCCTATATTGTACATCACATATGTAGCCCACTTCGCATACACCATTTACTATTTTTTTGGTTGATAACACATCCCATATAGGGTGGTCCTCGATCGACTTAACATGTTACATGTACACAGGGAAGGGTGGAAGAGGGATAAGCTTTTCAATAAGCTAAATCACAGTAGATTATTGGTAGTATATGTAGATATGTATGTATCTGTAGGTTATGTGTGTGTGTTATACTGTAGATATGTGTGGATATGTGTGTTTATTGAAGGTATGTGTAAGTGTAATGTAATCACCAAAAATCATTAGATTCTGGTCTCTGCCAAAAATATTGCTATTTGTTGAATTTTTCTTGGTGCTATCAAGTTTGTATGCATGGCATTAATGTTGTGTCCAAAGTATTGTTGACAATATTGCGTTTTTTTGCAGTTCTGTAGTTAAGCAATAATGGTAGGCCTATTGAAAAATCACAAAATCCTATAATAATAATATAATTTTGTTTTTAAAAAGTTTTATAAGAGTTTTGATCTTGACTAAAACCTTATTGGAATTTCAGAATCGTAATAGACAAAACCATACACAGTTTAGAACCCTATAGGATTGTAACAGAAAAAATACAAATCCTATTAGAATATCAATGTAGAATGTTATTGGAAAAAATGATGATTTTTTTGATCCGGGAATAAATACAATTTAACCTAAAAGCCACACTTAAACGCATTATGAAGATTATGTAAACCATAGCTTCCAACTATTTGAATTTGTGTCCCAGCAAATTGCTCATGCTCTTTTTGCAGGAGATTCACTAGTTTCCAATTTCCAGAGGGTCCGCCATTGACAAGGAGAGCATATTCCTGAGATTTAGTTCTTTTTTACATTCCTAGAATTATGAAAAACACAAACAATGTCTTATATTATTCCTAAATGTATTATTCCTGATGTATGTGAAACATTTAAATAAAGTAAGCTTAGTTTACTATCAGAAAATGTGTGCAGACATAAACATACACATGAACTGCATTATGCACGCACGCACGCACGCACGCACGCACGCACACACACACACACACACACACCACACCAGATAGCAAGGTAACAATAAAAAGTCATTGAGTCCATTAATTTCACAAGGGTAACATTCAAAATAACTACAAGAATACACTATTCATACTATACTATACTGTTAAATAACAGCTGACTTAATTCCAACATCAAGGAGCTGATTTTGCACATTTGTCCACTAGAGGTCCTACCAAATTTGCTTGCCAATAATTATTATCCCATTTACATTTCATTACATTAAACACTGACATTTTAAATCACATGCTTACCTTAATTTGTTAGGTTGTTGAATGGCTTATCTTGAAGTTTTTCCTACCCCGATATATTTGGTCTTCAAGCCACTTATCACTAAACTTGCAGTTACCCATCTTGGTTTGCGCCTGTCCCTCTGAAACACTTCATTTGTTTCTACGACATGCCTACAGGCTACAGGGAAAACACTAAGTATGGCTCAGGAAACATGGTTCTTTTTACCATCTTCTTAGACAGTGACGTGCACTGCTGAAATAACAGTAGCACAGAAAATTATCCATAGATATCTTTCTTTCTTTCATTGTGCCTAGATGAAAACTAATGCTGCCCATATGAAATGTCATGCCACTCTTCAAAAAAAGTGAAACTTAATAATTTTTGAAAACATTTTAAGGCACATTGTATTTAAGACTTTTTAAGGATCCGCAGAGATTCTGATTAGGGGGCGCTTAGACTGAGGCACTTTTTTCCGCCACCAAAGTACGAAAGACATCAGTAGTATTCCGAAATCCTACTACTTAGTAAGCACTTGCTGGAGATGTCGAGGTTTATTTATTGGTAAATTACATACAGTGTTTCATCTTTCATATGATATTTAATGATGTTTAAAGCTCAGCCGTCGGCCAGTCATTGTTGTTAAGCAATGAGTCATTGAGGTAAAAGATTGAGCAGATTTTAACTTCGAGTGCCTTATGTTTTTTAGAAGTCTTGCTGTTTTTTGAGCGAGGCACAGGCAGAAGCAGTGAGGCGCATTGCAATGGTAAAACCGCTTGTGAGCCATGCCCTTCCATAGGAAAACCATTGAATTCAAGCGGATGGCAGACATAAAAGCGTTGCAGTCTGAACCTAACTCCTGTTTTGATGAAGCTGCACTGGCTGCCAAATAAAATTAGAATAGGTTTCAAAACACAACTATTTATGTCTAAAACCTTGAATGAGGTGCGCGAAAATATTCTTAGGTCCATAAGGGGGGCCCCAGCAGAAAAAGTTTGGGAACCACTGGATTAAGTGTTGAGTCATGACTCAATGACTGAATAGAGCCAAACACAATACTTTTAGTTTTTGATATATTGAGAATGAGTTTATTTTGTTTTACCCATCCTTCTATTATTACTAGCACCTTGTTTAAAACCTGTGTCAGTTCAGCTGTGACGCTTTCACTTCCAGTTCATGAATCAACTTGTATGGACTTTCCTCACTGCTGCAACAAGAAAATACTGCAAGGTACTCCCTGTAAGAACTGTTTTATGAATAAACAATGTGTACATATACAATGTTCTCAGTGCCTTGTTTTGAATCACAGGGCCTTTGCTATACTACCAATGGAGTGTGCTTTCTTCGTGCTTTCGCTTTGTCCTTAGCATTACCATTGTTAGCCTTTTGGGCCAAAAGGGTAAAAAGTGTTCTAAATGCAACAGGCTAGTGCAGTTTTGCTCCTCAGCAAATATACCAAGTCAGTATGATGTTTTAACATGTCAATTTTCATTTTGCACCAAAGTTTACCTTTAATTCCCTTGTGACTTAGGAAAACAAGGTGCTTTCTCCATTGTTGCTCCTCGGCTCTAGAATGACCTTCCTGGATATTTAAAAGTTGCTTAACTGCTAATACTTAAAAGTGTAATTTAAAAACATATCTATATTCTTTGGTCTACAGGTATGATTAAGTGAGTTTATGGTTTTCCTGCTTTATTATCTTTGTTATTGTATTTTATTTTTAATTCTGTTAAATAAAATGTGCTATATTAATAAATTAAACTTGAACATCGATTATGATACCTGATAATTGACATTCTTCCCAAACAGGTTAATAATAAAACTTGTATTTACAATCTAAGCTTAAAATAGGTTTACTGGCCTACATTTTCTAGAGTAGCAGTATCCAAACCTGCAGCACAGTTTCAATTCTGGAAATCTGCTCACCCCTCTTAAACCAACTTTTCTTCACAATTATGGTCAACAGACAAGAATAAAGACAAGAATAAATAGGGCCCGAAGCCCTATTGTTTTTCGATCGATTTTTTTCTTTTTTCGAAAGACTTTCGTTTTCTTCTGCCATGGAAGTGAAAATTTGTACACACATCGGAACTAATAACCGCTTCTTAGGGACAGAGCCTTGGCTGTGGGTGTGGCCCAGAGACTCCAGAGCGCAGCCTTATGTCTAGTAGCCCTGTGCTCAGCATATAGTTTCAGCTACACACACCAAATGTGTTAGGTGTGTTGTGGTCACCAAGAAAACCAACTTTAGTATATACATTGCATTAGCCACACCCAACAAGAAGTGATGTAATTGGGATTATGTGTGTGTGGACACATGATCAGGTTAAGCAAACTCATCATAGGGCGTTCATGTGAATATCATCAAATTTGATAAGTCATCTGTAGACAATGCTGACAAAAAGTTATCAAAGGATTTATCCTGAGATGAACCATTTTAAAGTTACATATTAATCAAAAATGAAGTGAAACTTAAAATTGTTTGACAGTCCATAGCTTCAAATTTGGTCAAACTTTACATGCAAACCATATACGTGTAGCATGGCACCTAGTGAAATGGGTAAATGCAAAAAGTGGGGTTTTGAATTGCCAATAACATGGACTGAGAAGGCGGTAACTGTACAAAATGTCATGCATAATCAGCACTATAACCTCTGAAAACACAAGTACCATAGATTTGGCCTACAGGGGGTGCTGTAATACTACAAAGTTACATGTTTTGATGAGTTATTCCGTGACAAATTATTTCAGTCTTCCTGCCTTTTTGGGGGCCATTGCAGAGGGGGGTTGCCACGGGCACCAAAACAACTTATTCTGTATCATCTGGATGAGGGTACATTCCCAACAACTTTCATGTTCCCCGGTCTTTCAGTGTTCCAGGATCCATTAACACAAAATTGGTGGAAAAAATCAAAACCTAGACTAAACCCCGGAAGACTGCACTAACACTAGTGGTGGTAATAACTAGATGGACTGCATAGCGGTACATGGTTTGACACAGTGTGCTGTGAAGTTCAGCACAAAGGGAATTAAATATTTTTTCAAGGTTCTGTTCACAGATGACTTATGCCAAATTTTATCACAATCAGATGGACCTCATTAGAGTTAGTTTACTTTCAGGTTCAGTGTTTAAAAAAAAATGTGTAAAATGTAGCCAACAGAAAGGGGCAGCATTGTAACGTGTTTGATGCCAGTCGTCTCAGGGAATAAAGGGAAAAAAGAAAAGCTATGTCTCTATACCTTATCATTTTGTAGTTATTAGCCAAAATGTAATTTTCGGGAATTATAGCGCCCTATATGGGACAAAGTTTCCAAAACATAATGTCCTTCAGGAGGTTGGAGAAGTGGTCCTACATGGCAAATTTGACAAGATACTGGTGATTCAAAACCTCAATTTTTACATGTACAATTTTCTGTAGGTGGCGCTATATACCAAATGACCATTTTTGTGCTGAGTTAATACACCTTGTCAACCCAAGGTATTTTTTTTGGTTGTCTTAGTTGGAACGATTGGGAAGTTATTCCCTCTACAAAATGTGGTGTGGGCTTAAAAAGCACATTGAGTATGGGAAGTTTAATAAAACTTGGACAAATACAAAGCAAGATATTGGTAGTGTAATTAGAAGAGATATGGGTGTAAATAAAAAAATGTTTTAAATACTGATTGTTGTGTAACTTCATCCTCAATGGTTTAAGTTCAAAAAGGTTTTTTCAAGACGTCTGCAGATAACGTACACTATATTTTTTGACAATCGTATGAATGCCCTTAGTTTACTTTCGCTTACAGTTCTTTACAAAATTGCATAACATGAGGTCAACAGAAAGGGGCATGGCTTAATGTGTTTGTTGTGGGTCATCTCAGGGAATGTGGGAAATAGCAATTGGCTACCTCCCCAACAAATTTAGTGTTCCCCGGTCTTTCAGTGTGCTAGGAATCATTGACGCAAAATCCGTAACAAAAAAAATCAAAAAGCAAAAACTAATAATAAAAAATAAAACTATAGCCCAGACTAAACCTATATGACCGCACTAACTGTAATGCCAGCACTGGTCATAATAAGCCTGTGGATATAGCGCTTACTCAGTGTGCAAATAAGACATTACTATGATTGTAATTTTACCAATTATGCAAAGATTTTGCTAAATACATATAGGGTACACACTGAACTGTACACCACGTACCAATTTCCATTTTGTGAAGTTTTGTAACACTGAACAATAGATAGATTTCACGCCTACATCACCATGGTTGCAACTGCGCCTGTTGGTTGGATAAACCGGAGAAAATGACAAGAAGTTGTTGAGTAGTAAACTGCACGAATAGATCTGGAAATGGCATGTGATTGTTTAACATAAAAAAAAAAAAAGAAAAAGAATGCATTTGCCCAACATCGAAGAAAGTTATGGCTGCAAGGATGAAAGTGGATTTTACAGAATAAATGACCTGACTGACGGCTAACAACATTAGTTTGGCTACTGCTAACAACAAACATATGAAAATAACATTAGCTAGCAGTAAACGTTGTGTTACTAACCAACTGTTTTACTGCTTAAATTGGCCGTAGTCTACTTAATCACATTCAACAGTTCTGCAATAGACTGATTAACATGAACACGCTAGGACATTGATAAAGTAAACAATTAGCTAGTACTGCCGCTAGCGTGCTAGATAGCTAAGTTCGAGTGACCACAGCATCATAGTGTTTGGATGTAGGACCTTGTTTTTGACTTGGTAGCACTTCAGATCGCACGACACAAAACTCCGTTGCAGCATTAAAGTATTTAATATTTTGCAGATGGCCAGACAAGACATAGTTAAATGCATCAAGCGACTTGAACGCCCGGACCTTTTCCTTCGTGTACACACTTGGTGTTTCAATTAAATAACTGTAGATGTCTTGCCATATAAGTACTGGCCATGACTTACGATCTACACACCAAAGATCATCAGCGATCGAGTACGGATCCAGTAGGAAAACACCATTACTAAGTGTTAGTTTTTTAAAGTAATCAGAACGATCAGAAGCACTAAGGCTATCCGCATAATCCATTTATAAAATTCTGTTTATGTACAGTATGTGTGCATTATCATGCTACTGTATGCACAGTAGTGTGTGCATTATCATAAACCATGCAGTTGGTCGTAAAGTAACGCAAACATCACTTGCGACAAGTAGCATGTTTAATTCCAAACACAGACAAAGTGCTACAACTACAAGCAACAAACAATACATTCATTATTGGCTTTGGTGTTTTTTTCTACGGCGGGGCATAACTTTCTGCCCCGGATTTGTGTGCGCTTTTTTTTGTTTTCACCGATTTTTCGTCAACGATTGCCAGGACACTGGAACTCTGGGGGACATGAATCTTTGTAGGCATGTAGCCCTAGATGTTTTTGAGCGAATAGAAGTTTTTGGCCGCCAAGGCCCCAAACCAAATGTCATTTTGCCTATTATCTATAGAACGGTAAGGTTTACAACCAAATTTTTTTGTCATGAAATCTGTTGACCCTCCCATATTGACAACACTGGTTAATGGCCACTTCCAATGAAAATCATTTCCGGGAAATTTTAAAATTGTGAAAGTGAAAGTAAATTAACTCGTCATAGGCCGTTCATGTGAATCTCACCAAATTTGGTACATGTCATCTACAGACAATGCTGACAAAAAGTTATCAAAGGATTTATCTTGAGATGGACTTTTCAAAGTTACATGTCAATCAAAATTGAAAACATAGCTTAAAATTCTCCAAAAGTCCATATCTCGGCTTCTAATTGTTCATATTTGGTCAAAGGTGACATGACAACTTTGACCAGCTTTCTTTTCATGTGCACCAAATTTTGTGACATTTTGTCACAGGGTGCAATGTTTCCCGTCAAAGCTAGGTGTACAAAAACAGTTTTTGTTAAAAAACTCATCAAAAATTTGCCCAAGACAATGATTTTGTGTTAGTATGCCGTTGTTAAAGAGGCGCATCGACCCATCCCATAGATACTCACTTGAAGCATAGCACCACCTAGTGATATAGTTAAATACAAAAATTGTGAATTTGGTCTATCTTGGACCGAGAAGGAACTACACAAAATATACACAAACACACAGAATGTCATTCATTCAAAACCCACATCCATGCCCAGCAAATAATTTCACACAAACTCTCACCTCACAACACTCACCTACCACAAACTCATCATACCTGCAGTTCCCGCACTTTAATACACTGCGGCGGTCATACCATGTGCCGCTATGCGGTACATCTAGTTTAATTCAGATGTTGTATATATTTGGAAAACTGAATAGATCAGTTCAGATATACGTAGCATGTAAAACAGAACCATATGTGCTAATGTAGTGTTAGTTTTTCCTCTTATTTTGCTCCTTTTTTGTCACTGATTTTGTGTCAAGCATTCTGAAACACTGAAAGACCAGGGAACACAAAAACTGTTGGGATGTAGCCCCATCTGGGGTTCGTTTCCCAAAAACGTCGTTGCTAACTTCCTTAGCAACTTTGTTGGTTTGAACAATGGACTAACGACACTGCTGTTTCCCCAACAGCATCGTTCATACTATGCAACTAACGATGTTTACAACAACGTTAGTCCGATGGATCGTTCGACAACGCAGGTGTTTCCCAACAGCTTCCCAATTTGCCTGGACCTGTCGTTAGACCATTGTTTATGTCGGTTTATGTACACGTGATGTCTTGCTCATCACCTTTGGCCTTCTTGGGTAGGATTAGGCACCATTCTACGCTTTATCGCCACACACTGCATGAATGATTTTACTTTAAATCACTTCATTTTCGTCCTGGCATTTGCCAGATCATGTAAAAAGATGAAGATGGAAAATTCACCCCACAACACACCAAAAATTGTTGCCAAATGTTGTTGGATTATTAAAGTTATTTGCTGGTCTTATAGGTTGTTTTTAATACTGTGATGTAGAGTATGATCACGGATCCACAGTCAAGGTCATTCCATTAGGAAGGTCTCACAGATCATTCCACGTGCTTCAAATTGATTACCGTTTAGCAGGATTCGAACCCGCATCTCGCCGAAAAAGTGAAAAGGACTGCATAGTGGGCTGACGAGCTAAACACTCAACTGTTGCACCACATGAACTGTCAGTGGCCTTAGTTATATTTACATGTAGATCTGTGTAGGGTGTAGTATAAATGAAACACACGATCATGTCATTACAATCTTATTCAGTCACTGCTTTTTAATGAGTAAGGGACATGATTGTATTGGGGAACATTTCCCTAAGTTGCTGAAGCTGTCCTACATACCGGATTAACTGAAATAAGGCTACGTTTTTGTTGCTTACTGTCGTGGTGTCATTTCGTTTATCCGCAACGAATGCATCCGAATACTCTCTGAACGCTTCCGAAACATCTGGATACTTTGCAGTTTCAACGACAGGTCCAAACTAACTTAGTTCAGACTTCCGTTGTATGTAGGTGGTTGGAGATTTTCGGGAAACAGTCGGAATCGGGCTGTTGTGTCGTTTGAACCTACATCGGACAACTGTGTTTTAATGCTAACATCCGTCATTGTTTGGGAAACGCACCCCTGGATGCGTTTTTCCCGTACGGAATAAGCTGTTTTGGTGCCCGGAGGCCAACCCCTCTCTACACAATAATCTAATAACACATTTCCTATTTTCCCACATTCCCTGAGAAGACCCGCATCAAACACATTAGGCCATGCCCATTTCTGTTGGCTTCATTTTGCGCACTTTCTTAAAGAACTAAAAGTGAAAGTAAACTACGTCCTCTGAGGGCATTTTTTTAAAACACTGAAAGTGAAAGTAAACCAACTTGTCTTTGTGCTGAACTTACCAGCACACTGCAACAGTCATAACATGTACTGCTATGCTGTGCATCTAGTTAGGTTCAGTTTGTATAGGTTTATAAAATGTACAATACCTGAACTCATGTAACTGATCGAAAGTGGTTCATGAACTGACTGAAACTGATAAAACTGATTGAAAGATATTACACCTACCCAGATAGCAAAATTCAGTTGAATTAACACTGAAATATGGTTTGGCAGAAACACAGAAATTATGTTGAATCCTGAAATGAAATGATATTGAATATGTCCCCTCTGGTTTGTGATTAATCAACATTGGAATTTAACCATGTTGACATTGAATCAATGGTGATTCAACCATCATCTAAATGGAAATCTACATTTAAATTTCAGTTGGTTTTATGTTGACATAATGTTACTGAATTAATATTGGTTTGACCATTATTTAAAAGGTATAGTAGATATAAAAAACGCGATTTATGAATTACTTAACAAAACAACAGACTTATTATTTTGAATTTTAATACATTTTATTTTTTTATTAAGTTTATTATAGCTACTTTTTACATGGCTTGTGGGGAAAAAACTGACACTGTGGGAGAGAAGCAGAGACAACATTCATATCAGTACCCATGGTAGAACTTCATGCAGAGCCAGTGGCGGTTCTATAGTGTTTTACGGCCCGGGCGAGACCACCTCTCAGCATCCCCCCCCCCCCCCCCCCCCCCCCCTCCCCCCCCCCCAAAACAAATACACCACACATTAAAGTAAAAAAAAATACATTACTTAAAATGGTTACTAAATAAATACCACAACCATTATTAAACAAAGATTTGTGCAATGACTGCAGACGGCTCGACATTCAGAATTAAAAGACAAAATATAGGAATTTTACTGAAATACAGTTTTGAACTTAGTACAAAAAACTGCATATATAAATTAGGTTTATGTAGGCCTACGTGTAAATCACTGGTACATTTAAAATTCACTCTATTTTACATTTATAAAGGTTTTATATGGGAGAACAAAAACATTGTGTACAGAGTTTTAAATAAATACGAAGAGGGAAAATCTACGTAACAGTAAGATTGTTTCTTTTCATATTAGTTTCACCAGCAGATGTTGCCCTTGGCCTATGAACCTGCAAACCGACGAGAACTATGTACTTGTGACTGAGGGCAACCGCAGCATAGCTAGCTAGCAACCGGAAGAAAGTGCTAGTCTTATCCGAACGTTAACTGAAAACAGTCGAGTGACCATGATGAATTGCTTTCAAATATCCATATCCATATTTATATCCACAACCTAAACTAGCTAGCCAGCATCAATCATTTACAACTTTAATCATTTGCAACACTTGTTAACACAGTCTGAACATTGCTAGTAGCCTGGGAGCTAACGTTACAAAGTTTGTTGACGGTAAGGAGCAAGGGCTACAAAATGAACTTTTTATTATTATGATTTATTTATTTAAAACACGGTCTTATCTGCAAGCGTAAGATTCATCTCGCTTTCTATTCTTTTTCCGCTCCCGACTTTAGATATCCTTTCAAGGCCCTGTCCAAACATTTGTCTGCCAAACTTAAACTAAGACTGAGCAATAATCGACCAGACCACTGAAAGGTGGGGGAGGGGGGCACCAGGAGGAGAATGGAGAAGGAGAGGAGCAAATTGACCTATGTTGCTTTTGTATTGCTTAAAATAAATATTAACATGCTTTGCACATTTTTAAAATATCCTTACTAGCACGTACCTAGCCTATTGTGATGATTTTTTCACGAGCCTATTCTTTTGGTGGTGCCCCCACAAGCACTTGGTGCCCTACGCACTCTGTGTTATGTGCGTGTGCGGAGCTACGGCACTGCCCCCGAGACAGAGAGACACGCTGCTTCTGTGCATGCCACCTTCTCAGCAAGCAAGGGCGCCTGCAGTTCGCCATTGTGCCGATTGCAGCATTACAGGGGGCGCCAATGTGCCGATTGCAGCGATATGACAAACGGAGCTTTTTATTTTATTTTTTTCCCCAAGCGCTCGTGGCGCCCCCCACGAAATGGCGCCCCGGGCGGCTGCCCGGTTCGCCCGTGCCTAAAACCGCTACTGTGCAGAGCAGACAGCAATTACTACAAAGCACCTACTACTTTTGCAAACAGCAATTTAGGAATGTCAAGTTCACCTACATCTAGGAAAATAGTTCCAGGAAAATACACATGCATGAAAACAATAACTGTGGAAGTGATTGCTAGGCTGTTGCTAGGGTATCCAGGGTGGCTACTATCAATGGGGACTGGATGAAGCCAGATTTGTGATTTTTCAAATTGGTCACCAGGCTACTGCGCAAACTCAAGACCCAGCCTGGTGACGTTGGCCAACGAACGCAAATATGATAAACTTGACTAGTAGATGCTCAATCACAAATCAGACGGCATACGATAATTTTCTTAATGAATATAATTTTACTATTATAAGTACAATCATGCTAACTTAGGTGGAGGGCTCGTACTTCGGGACTTGATTCTTTCTTCTAACTTTGGTTCCAGGTAATCTTACAAGTTAGCATGTCAAGGGAGCTAGCTAGTTAACATGTACATACAAGGCTGGCGTTTAGCTTAGCGTAGCCATCTTTCGTTAGGCTTCACTTGCATCGAATGGTAAACATCCATAAAGATAATGACCCCTCTTACAAAAAAAATACAAACTCAATTTGTGGGAAATGTTACTGGAAATGTTTCTCCGACATGAACAGAAAACTAAAAAGCACGAGTATGGCTACGGCTTGTTATTCAAACAGTACGGTAAATTTTCTCACGTGCGACAAAGTTACTAGTTATCGCTTAGTTCGTGATATCATTTAAAGGCACCATTTCAGAAAAACTGTTCTTACAAGACCATGACATGACAGATTTCCGTTCGAGGCAAATATGTTTTGCAGTGGTTTCTCCGGTTTCCAACAATGCCAACATCAAGGTATGACGTGCTTCCTATGTAAAGGTATTTTATGTCAAAGTGACGCTAAAATGAGAAGTCTATGGAATGCTAAAGGCTACTGGGCCCTTTATGGTTTTTTTTTTAGAAAACCTTTAAAGCATACCATTGCTAACTGACTGAATTATCATCAAACGCTAACAGCATTTCTAGAAGTAGCAGTAAGGCTCTAGGAAGTGTTTGGGAGGTTGTGTTTTGGCAAAGTCCAATAGTTTTCCAAACCTTTATGGTGTTGCTTTAACTTGGCCTAATTTGTTGCGTTAGGAATGGCATTGTTGGTTAAATTCACGCTTACGTTTAATGGCTGTGGTGTGGGAAATGCCATTTGCAGGGCGAATTTATGTTGTCGTCTTATAACATCTGCTTTTAAAAATCACACGCCCGTAGGTTTTGCTAATCCAGCAGCTCATTTAGTTATCATTAAATTGGAGGGCATAAATTGAAGGACATATTTTTAGCCAGGCTGCCTGAAACCTGTCTTTGTCTTGTATTATAGTAAATCGCAGGTCGCACAGGTTACGCACAGGTCATGCACATAAGATTTACACATGATCAAAACTCACAATCAGTTGTCCACAGCTCATTGTGTTTATTTAAAATTAATAAAATTAAATTCAATAAAATATATGAAACCCCCCTCTTATGACATGGTCTCACTTACAGCAGTGCCCCCATGCAGCCTGCTAAAACTGTATGTTTACCATTCAACCTTTAAATTCAATATATTGAGTCTATTATATTTTTTCAACTTTTCATTCTTTCAGTGTGGTTGATCCACCATCAATTTTTAACCATAACCATAAAACATGGGAAAACACGGATGAAATCGTGGAATCTACAATTAAAGTTTTGTTATAAACGCGGAATTGCATGGAATTTACATAGTTATTGTTAGGGATGCACAATATATCGGCATCAACATCGGTTGGGCATTTTTTAACAAATCGGCATCGGTCCGATGTGCAAAATCTGGCCGATATTAACAACCGATATTACTTTAGTCCACTTTAGCTTTTGTTTAGCGTTTTCACAGGAGGGTCTTGAATACAAGATACAAGATGTTATAAAAATTAACCCTAGGAGAGAGCTAAATAACTATTTGCTACAAGTTCTAAACTCTGTTGGTTGCTTTTGCTTTATGGAGTCAAAACATGTTTTGAAAATAAAAGAAGACTGTGACGGGGCGCACTGCTACTGTCACTGCAGGTAGACACTGCCAACACTTCTATGTTCGGACTCTGTTTATTTACTACTTTGTGTTTATATGTTCCGTTTTGTTACAGTCACCATAGCTTTATCACCTTCTCATATTGTGCAATATTCACCATAGTTGCTGCTAAGTAGGCCTACAAATATAACATCCAGCACTATGGTTACCGGTACCATAACGAACAAACATTTCACTCTTACAGTTTACAACATTCTCATACATTTTCACTCCAGGAAAAAATGCACAATACAATGTCTTGTCTGTTTAATTATTGGGTTTATTTAGCATTTGAAATATCATTCATGTTTCAGTTTTGTTTTACCGGGTTTGTTGTCTCATTGTTGTCTCTGTTTGTTTAAATTGCGTTTGCCGACAAAAGCCAGTTTAAAAAGACGTTACGGCTTCCGGGGCAGCCGGAAGTAAACCTTAGATCTTGTTGTGTATTATTTTTGTAAAGTAAAATAAAATAAAAAATAAATGGTACATGTCATCTACAGACAATACTGACAAAAAGTTATCAAAGGATTTATCTTGAGATGGACTGTTTCAAAGTTACATGTCAATCAAACTTCAAAACATAGCTTAAAATTCTTCAAAAGTCCATATCTTGGCTTCTAATTGCTCCAATGTCGTGAAAATTGACATGCCACCTTTAAACAGCTTTCTGTTCATGTGCATCAAATGTTCTGATTTTTTTTTAAAACTCAACATTTTTTCCCAAGACAGTGATTTTGTGGTAGTATGTCGGGGTTACAAAGACACATTGACCCAGCCCATAAACTGTCACTTGAAGCATAGCGCCACCTAGTGATAGGGGTAAATGCAAAAATTGGGATTTTGTATTGCCAATGTCTTGGACTGGGAAGGTGGGAACTGCACAAAATATGTCATGCACGATCAGCACAAAGACCTCTAAAAGCACAGCACATGCCATAAAATTTGGCCCATAGGGGGCGCTGTAATTGTACAAAATGTCATTTTGCCTATTATCTAGAGAACGGTAAGGTTTACAAGCAGTTCTTTTTTGTCGTTAAATCTATTGACCCTCCCGCATCGAAAACACTGGTTGACGCCCACTTCCAACAAAAACAATTTCCGTGAAATTTTAACATCGCTAAAACAAAACCAAACAAACTTGTTATATGCCGTTCATGTGAATCTCACCAAATTTGGTACACGTCATCTACAGACAATGGTGACAAAAAGTTATCAAAGGATTTATCTTTAGATGGACTGTTTCAAAGTTACATGTCAATCAAAATTCAAAACATAGCTTAAAATTCTCCAAAAGTCCATATCTCTGCTACTAATTGCTCATATTTGGTCAAAATTGACATGCCAACTCTGAACGGCTTTCTTTTGTGCACCAAATTTTGTGTCATTTCATCACAGGGTGCAATGTTTCCGGTCAAAGCACACAGAATGTCATTCATGCAAAACCCACATCCATGCCCATGCAAATCATTTCCACACAAACTCTCACCTCACAACACTGACCTACCACAAACTCATAACTGTGGTTCCCACACTTCAATACACTGCGGCGGTCATACCATGTATCGCTATGCGCTATCCACTATTTATGCCAGCATTTGCCAATCTAAAATGTCTTACACAAGCATAAACTCTGAGTGTGAATGCTATTTTGCCTCGTAGCCATGTCATGTTCATAGTCTAACAATTCTTCTGTCGGTTGTTTTTGCTAGTTTTAATTTTGCCACAAAGCATACAGTGTGAATACATATTTAGGCTTATATTCAGCTGATGGAGACATGCTAAATTCAGTTTGTTTCCACATATATTTATCTGTCTGTCTGTCTATCTTCAAATTGAGAGGTGCTTTATTAGCATAACTGGTTAGAGTTAGTGTTCCCAAAGCAATGCCCTACAAATAATAATAGTAATAGGCCTACAAATAACAAAGGGGTGGGAACAAAATAGAGTACATGTGCCAGTATGTGCTTTTTCTCTTTATTTTGCCTTGAGTTGTATGCATGCTTGGCTGTGTTCAGTCAACAAAATGATTAACAACAGAATGATAAAAGCATTGACTTTTAAAAAATATTGGTTAGAAGTCTTCAAAAATCCAAAATGCCTAAAAAAACGGAACTTTAAGTTTAAATTAAACAGAATTTCTTAGTTTCAGGCACGATCAGAATGTAGGTTATAACCTCAGACGTGATTTTTTGCATTTCAGGCAGGAACAGATGTTGCCGTAGAGGTTGATTGTACATAGTAGCGTTGGGTTGTGCAGTCCTTGGGGAGAGTTGAGTCCACTTGTATTCCATCAAAGGTAAATGCAGTCCAGTCTTGACACTCTGGGGATGATGGTATGCTCCAGTAAGCACTCACTGTATCTAGAATGAGAAGATCTTGTGATCTGGTTTCAGTTGAAGATAGTGGAGACACTATCTATTTCCTTAATAATCAGTTTTGATCCTTCAATGGCAGCTCTGCTGATAGGGTATTGTTTAGTGCTTGGTGGGGTTTTCCAGTCAGCTTTTCTGGTTCCATATCCAATAGACCACAATCATTTTTTTCCTTTGCCCAAATAGGGGTGGTCCTTAAGGTCACTGGTCTGTATTCTCCTATAAGTCTTTACTGCACTTGTGCCTCATTAAAGTCAAGGCTTTTGATGGTAATTTTTGTTATACCACAGATGATTTTGGAGACTCAGTCAGCATGGTGGTTGGAGAATCAGGACAAGGTTTTATTTTACATTGGTACCAATGGAGAGACACAAGTTTCAAGGTGTAGATTCACCCATATCTCTTAACTTAATCAAAGATGTACAACCAGTAAATACTCATAGGTCAACAGGGGTGTAACCCCTTAGACCCACCCCAAATTAATATCCATTAGACAACTGTATGTGGCAAAGGCTCTTTTGGCGGCGGTGAGGGGCTCCTTCCAGGTGTGAAACATGGAAGCGGCACGTCTTCAGACAGTCAAATGAATGGGACAAACAATCAAGCTCACAATATACTGCTAACACCTCACCTTAAAGCAGACACGCATATTGGCCAGTACTTAGGTGTCATACAAGGCTCTGATTTGGATAGTGAGAGTTACAAGAGTACAAAATAACTTGGGAATATAAAATAATAATAAAGAAATGTATCATTAAAATGTAACATTAAAAATGTTATGTACACCATCCTTATTATTATTCAGATTCCTTCACTTTCCTTCAACTTCTGTAACACATCCATTCCAAGGAGAGGTTCACTGATCTGGTCACCAACACAAATACGGCATGCAACTTCAACTTGGCCTATGGTCAAATCAAATGGTGTTAGTTTCTTGTAGCTTCAATTTATTCTCACCAGCACCATATGCAGCTTTTGTCGTGTTGGAAATAGAAATGTTTAGCACCACTAATTTCTTGGGAGTTATTGAAAGTTCAGCTTCCGAGTCAATTAGAAATTTCAGCATCATTTTTAATCTTGGCAGGCACATAAAAACTGTTACTTTCCTGTCTCTCAACAGCTGTAATGGGGTTTTCCGAGACTGCAACAATGAGTTGTTGCAGCTGGTCTCCATCAGAGTTGGTGATCTTGCGCACCACCTCTCGGCAAGATTCATCCATTCTTTCAGCCTTATTTTTCCTGCTTTCTTTAGCCCAGCTTCAGTCTCCCAGGTTGAACGGTGACTGAGCTTTGTTCCTTTCCATATTTCAGAAAGAAGTCCATCCAAGAAAGTAGCTTTAGCCACTTGTTTTGTGTCAGCACCCATTTCATCAGGGTTGTCAATCTCAAGTGCATAATGTATAAATCAACTGTTACAGGCCTTTGTAGAGCAGAAGTAATTTCACTCCAGTTCACATTGGCTCTTGCTCTGTTTTGAAGACTTCTTGTTGACCTCCCATCCAGCGGATACTCCGTCCGGAGTACCTGCGGTGACTTCATTTTCAATGTTGGTTCTGAGTTTGTCAGCTTCATCATTTTACATTACATTACATTGCATTTGGCAGACGCTTTTATCCAAAGCGACTTACAAAAAAGGAGGACATAAGCAAACAGAGGTGTAAAGGGACACAGAGTAAGCAGACAGCCTTTATACATACAGGGAGGTGCATGTGTCTGAATAAGTTTCCCGGGACAGGGACATTACAGACATACAGTATGTCACAAAATGATGGTGACCACACAAAATATTGACACTTTGGGCACAATTTCGACATTTTCACTTAGCGGTGTACTCACTTTTGTTGCCAGTGGTTTAGTTTTTTTGAGGGAACAGCAAATTTGCACTGTTATATAAGCTGTACATTACCTACTTTACGTTGTAGAAAAGTATTATATCTTTAGACTTCTCCCATGGAAAGATATAATAAAAAAAATACAAAAATGTTAGGGGTGTACTCACTTTTGTGACATACTGTATGTACTTCCACATAGGGACAGAGAAAGAGAGAGTTGGTTTAGTGATTGTTAGTTTTGTAGGGAAGCACTCTCAGAAAAGGGTTTTTACAAGTTTTTTAAAGGTAGGGAGGGATGTTGCTGTTCTTGTCGCAACTGGTAAGTCATTCCACCATTTGCGGACAACCACAGAGAAAAGTTTAGAGTGACTTCATTTGTGAGAGGCGAGGGTACAGATAGACGATTTATGTGAGTGGATCGCAACACCCTGGACGGGACGTGAGTCTTTAGTAAGACGTTGAGATAAGCAGGGGCGGGACCTGAAATGACTTTGTAGGCTAGTGTCAGAGCCTTATGTTTAATTCTGGCAGCTACCGGCAGCCAGTGCAGGTCGCTGAAGAGTGGGGTAACGTGTCCTTTTGGGTTGGTTGAGAACCAGTCGCGCTGCAGCGTTCTGGACAATTTGCAATGGTTTGATTGCACAGGCAGGTAGACCGACTAGGAGAGAATTACAGTAATCGAGGCGCGAGGTGATTGACGCCTGTGTTAGCAGTTGTGCGGCATATTGGGTCAGGTACAGTCTGATTTTTCTAATATTATATGTAGCATAGTGACATGACCTCACGATACGACACTTAGGTTTCTAGCCACGTTGTTCGGGGCAACAGTGACAGCGCCAATATTCAAGGCGATGTCATGGCATATTGACTCATGGGCAGGGATAACCAGGAGTTCGTTTTTTGACAGATTAAGCTGGAGATGGTGTTCTCTAATCTAGGTGGATAGGTCCGAGAGACAGGCAGAGATGCGTGCAGAGACCGTTGTGTCGTCTGGTTGAAACGACAGGTACAGCTGTGTGTCGTCGGCATAGCACTGATAAGAGAAGCCATGTGAGCGGATAACATGGGACAGCGAGGTGGTGTAAATGGCAAACAGAAGTGGGCCCAGCACTGACCCCTGGGGAACCCCTGTGGAGAGGGTGCAAGTCGATGACAGACGACCTTGCCAGGCCACGTTAAAGGAGCGTCCAGTGAGGTAAGATTTGAGCCAGGAGAGGGCAGTGCCTGCAATGCCCATGTTAGCGAGTGTGGTTAGCAGAATGTTGTGATTGACTGTATCGAAGGCAGCCAGTCAAGAAGGATAAGTGCAGATGATTGTCCTCATGATCTGGCTGTTTTTAGTAGCCTGGCTAACGTGACTTATCAATGCTCTGCGAACATTGGTCTGGCCAAGCTGTGTTGTAAACCCATTTCTCAGAGGGCGGGCTTAACCCACGTGTGTGAAATGCCTGTGTTTTCTACTGGACGAAGCTTCGACCAATCACATTAGTGTCCATGTATAAGACAGAGAATAGTATCGTGCATATGAGTAAACAAAAACGTAACTGCACAAAAGCTCGAAATTCCATATGCTATCGCTGACAATGTAACGTGCAGCTATTTTGTCAGTGAAATAGCTCCACAACTTTGCAAGATATTACTGTGTTGTTCTGCTATTTACATACTGTAAACTGGGTTGACTTGGCAACACTTACCATTTATAAGTCAGATGAACCTGGTCGACAACAATGCCAAGGAGATTTTCTTTGTAGACTTCGTTGGCTAACATGTTCATCCATCTTCCAAAACAGCAGCTACAGCTGCATTGAAATCTTGCCATTGCTCCACGTTCGCCATGTTGACAGTGACTGAGGTAAATTTCCGGTCGCTAAACTACCGCGTCATTGCCTTTTTGAAATGCTAGATTTTCATTGGTCCCAGTTTCTCTGTTAATGTAGAAATGGTGTAGAATGGGAGCTTGGCCAGACTGACTTTGCAAGCGAAATTCAAATGCAGCGGCACAGGAAGTATGGGCGTGCCCAGGCTAGTTTTTAGGGCTTCCATGACAGATAATAGAGACGTCTCAGTGGAGTGGCCATTTCTGAAGCCAGACTGTTTCGGGTCGAGTAGGTGGTTATGGGCAAGGAAGCTAGTGAGTTCTTTAGAGACCGCCCTCTCAATGGTTTTTGAGAGGAAGGGAAGTAGTGAGACCGGCCGGTAATCATTGACCTGGGCAGGGTTAAGAGTGGACTTTTTCAGCAGTGGCGTAACTCTGGCTTGTTTGAAGGCAGCAGGAAATACGCCAGAAGATAGTGAGGTATTGATCACAGATGTGATCGGTGGGACTACCGTAGGGTCGATAGCTTGCAGGAGTTTAGAGGGGATGGGGTCCAGGCAGGTAGGGGTGTGGGAGGGTTGAGCAGCGATTTGAAGGCAGAGAAGAGTTTTCATGAATCAGCTGATTTTGTTATTGTAATAGTCCTTTTTTGCAGTCGTGACCGAGGAGGAGAATGACGCTAGGAGCGATTCAAAGGTCTTTAGGTCAGTGGGGTTGTTGGACTTGTGCCATTTACGTTCCGCAGCTCTGGGTGCGGTGCATTATGAGCGGATTGCATCAGTCAACCATGGGCGGGGCTGGGTGGAGCATGCGGGTTTGGTGGAGAGAGGACACAGGGTGTCTAAGCAGGAGGTTAGTGTGGAGCTGAGAGATTCTGTGGCAGCATTGACATTGACTAGTGGAGAGAAACTGTTGGGAGGGGGAAGGTCAGAAGCAACGACTGAGGCAAAGTGAGTGTCAGACAGGTTGCGGAGATTGCGGCAGAAGGTGACCATGGATGGAGGGATGGGAGGTAGTTCCGGTAGGGACACCATGAGGTGGATGAAGAAGTGGTCTGATGTATGTAATGGTGTGACCATCACGTCATCAGGTTTGCAGTGGTGCAGACCAGTTGCATGTCAAACAAGTTGATGAGTGATAGGAAGTCTGTGGCGCATGCTTTGTCTAGGTGGATGTTGAAATCACCGAGAACCAGCAGTGGGCAGCCAAGTTCCAGGATGGAGGACAGTAAAGTGTCTAGCTCATTAACAAAGTCACCCAGAAGTCCTGGAGGATGGTAGATGACAATGACTGAGCATATGACTGGAGTTATTACTTTGATTTCATGGTATTCAAATGAGTCGTGGTTGCTGTTGAGGAGCAGGGGGGCATAGTTCCATGTGTTGTTAACCAGGACCCCGGTTCCTCCTCCTCTCTTTGAGAGGCGGGGGGTATGGGAGAGGGAGTGCGCTGCGGAAAGCGCTGCCTGAGTGGCGGCGTTTTCGGCTTTAATCCAGGTTTCGGTGAGGGCCAGCAGGTCCAGGGAAAGACTATTGGCGTAGGCAGGGATAAAGTCCGCTTTGTTGACTGCGGACTGGCAATTCCACAGGCCAATGGAGAAGGCATTGGTGGGTGTATGTTGCTCCAGTGGCCGGAGGTTAAGCAGGTTTCTGGAGCAAAGGTTGCGGTGGAGGGGTCTACGTGCAACAGAGACTACGGGGATCTCCTGGAAGCACATAGTATGTGAGTAGGTCTGATGGGGGATGGTTTTGCCTTGTCGTGGCCTTGCTCGTTGGACTCGCGCAGGTAGACTCGCTCTTCTTTACCCGGGTAGGTCTTCACACAAGTTGGGTGGAGAGGATCTGAAATCCATCCACATGATGTAGGCTCGGCACACGAGAAAAATGTGTAAGCTTTATCCAGGTGTCCAGCCCTGCTTCACATGGATTGCTTGATATATCTACTCCATCTCTCAATGTCTTCAGGTTTGGTTGGCTCATACGTCACCCAAGCTTTCTTGGTTAGAGGCACTTTGTTGGCACTTCTCCAGTTTTCACTGCACCTTAGACACATGTGCGCACAGGGTGCAAATGCACTTCTTCAGGAAAGCGGTAATCTGCTGGCATGGCAGATTGCAGTTGTGTCTTCCATTCTGCAACAGTTAGAGCACCAGGTGGCACCAAAGAAGTCCTAGCCCTTGGCATAGGGGTGATATTCTCCACCAAACCATAGGGTGGCGCTTGACTCTGAATCTTAATGCATTCGTTCTGTACAGTTGCCATATAACATCCAGTTGCAGTTTTCAACTTGTTCATATCACCATGCAATTTTTAATAATCATCTTATCGTTGTCCAACCTTTTACGATAAATTCCTCAAGTTTTTCATTTCATGCCGTCTTGACTCAACACCAATGCAATCGAAATTCTGTTCCTTTTGACTATCTGCCAAATGCCTAAAGACTTTCTGAACTCCATCATAATTCCACATTTGACCACCAAAAGTGAGACTTTCCTCCTCTACCATTCTTTCAATTTGATCCAGCTTAAACTCTCATCACACATTCTGATAGTTCTCTCACCATTTTGTTCATTTCATGACTCTGAGCCGTTTCAGCTGGAGTCTTAGTGGTCTCATCATCAGAACAAATTCCAGCTGCCTCAGCCATGATAAAAATCAGTTAGAATTACAAAACAGTTACAACTAACAAAACTGTTTGAACAGCTTTTAATCACAACTGGACAAATACATAAAACACTAAACAACTTCATTGTTATTTAGACAAACTGCAGTTAAATAATGTATGTTGTCTGTTCTCCATACAACACAAGCCTCTGTGTATTCTATTATTAACCATGGCAGCTGCACATCTGTCAAGATCTCAGATTACACAAAGGAGGTATACACTTCTCATTAAAATGAACAATTATTTATTCTGTTCCCTGTCAGCAGATGGGATTTATGTGTAGACCTCCTTCTTGCCTAATCCTTAAGTAATTTTCTAAGTGTGCAGCACAAAGAAGCATTGAAATAAGTATACAGCCATATTTATTAACCCTCTTTGCAACCAAACTTACATCCACATGTATAATATCACCTTTATACTTTTTAATTCAGGATTTCAGCAATTATAAATGTTTAATATATTTACACCACCAATCATGCAATGCAATATCTCAATTCAATACTGCTTACACAAACACCCACAAATATTTTAAAACATTCAGTCACTCCTCTGACACGTCGTTACTCCTTGACCAGCTGTTGCATAAGCTGTATGCACTTAATTTTAACTTTGAACACTTTCAGTCTGTGGATTCCCCTTCTTTTAATTCACACTAACAGCTCCTAACTTGCATCTGCCCCCTTGGCTTTTGGCGTTGTCTTGGTTTAGCTCTCGTCTCTCTCCATAGATCTGGGTCCATGCGTGCCAAGTTGTTAAATTTCGGTGTTTTTCAGACTGACTGGAGTTTCTATTTACCATTAGCTGAAAAAAAAACGTTGGCTTTGGATCAGGATTGATAATTTGTTACATAAATGAGACTACAAATTAAGTTGATTGTCTGGATTAAAAATAAAATCAAATAAAGAAAATGAAGTAACAGAGCTAAGTCCTAAGACTAAATGTCTAAGTCTGAGTTAGTCCTCTGTCTCTTCTGCATAGTTGAGACAGGCAGGCTTGTTGTTAGATGTCTCCTGTGTTTCAAAGTTTGGATATCAAAGAAACTCAGGCAGAGTCGGCTGGCAATCAAGAAATCTCAGAGAGCTTTATTACGGCACCGGAGACTCACGTCGTGTAGCAAACAGGCATAGTCTAACTAACATACAGAATGCAACCATTCTTATACCCTCAGAACCCCATACAGCACCCTTGCACATGGCACATTCATCAATAGAGGTGTTTACCTAGCTTCACGCCCAACATTACCAGGAATCCACAAATTCTAATAAACATCTGTGCTATCACTTGAGGGTGACCTGACCCAGGGTCAACCTGACCCCCCCTAGATGTATAGTATCATATACGAAGCGCCTTTGGGTCCGGCTCCTCCGTTCCTGGGGACGCACTTATCTCCAAGATATTCCTACAATTCTTTAGTCAACAAGGCCACAGAATGTTCCAAGCATGAAGGGCACAGAGATTATGCATGAACACACAAGTTACACAAAGCACAACTTGATTCATTAAACCCTGATGATTATACATAATTATTAGATGATATGAATTTTATTCCCACACTCCCTTCTGGTGGTTTCGATCCATGTCATTGAGGATGATAAACAGGGAGATGGATACTCAAATGTTGATCATTATTTCAGGAAGTAAACTCCATATTACATATTTTATTGGCACCTCTCTGTCTTCAACTGGGGTTGAGAATAACATATAGATAGACCAAACATGGTGCTTCTCCTACTGGCCTTACACCTGGGTGACCCTACATAGACTTCCATGTACCGGTCAGAGCAACTGACAGCCTAAAAGAATTCATACAAATCATGTATAATTCTACACATTTTTAGATAGAGACAGTCCACACAGCTTTGAACATTTGGGCACCTGTAGGCCAAATGGTGGGTTCCCAGAGGAATCAAAGATGAGTCCATCAGGTGAATAACCCAGCCATGGAACATTAGGATGCAAAATTTTAACCCACAGGGTGAATAATTTACATTTTGGAGGCTTTTTAACTGCACATAGCTCCATATCAGTACCCCTCCTCATCTTATTAGTCTGACCAGTGCCCCTGAAAATTCTCTGACCCTCTCTGCAGACATGTGTTGACGAACATGTCATACTTCGTCAAAATGTGTAGTCTCACCCTTATCTTTTTTTAAACGATCCCACTCCTGACACGAACTGCCCTTATGTTGCAGCAGCAACTTAAGGTGCAGATGTTCCCACTCTGACAGAATATTAAGATAAGTCAATCTGTTAAGCTTGCGCTTACTCCCTCAAAAATGCTGAAGTATAGTTTCTGTCAGCAAAATTCAAGTTTTTGTCTCTGCCGGTGAGGGAGTAATCGCAAGCTCGATGCATTGACTTGTTTTGAACTAGCCAGGGATGTTAACAAACTGGTATGTTACTGCTTGCACAAACACACTGTTTTAAACACTTTTATAATAATTTTGAGCCATGCACACTACAGTGCTGTGTTGTAGGGTGTCTACTGATGTTGCATAAGTTTTGGGGTGAGATTTAAAGCATGTTATGATGCTAAAAACAGTTGAAAAATCTGACGCCATTGGAATTAGCCGTCAGTGCCCAACGACACCTATATGGGTTGTACCAGCATTTTTCGCGTCTTCAGTACTGGCAAGTTTCAGGTAACTTGAGCAATAAAGGTGCATATTGAAAATGACCAAAGTTGTCCTTTAAAACTAACAGGCTATTTATATTGGCTTGCCTAACCATTGCCCCAACAATAGAAACTTGGCACAGATGATTTTAAGACCATGCCTCACAGTGAATTGAAACTGATGGTGAAGCCATCACACAGAAAATCACCTTGTATCTCAGTCAAACTGTAATATATTAATACATTGCTATATTTTACTTGTGTTTTGCAGCTAAAAAATCTGATTTAAACAAGTAAAACCACTGAATTAAGTTGAAAATCATGACTGCACACTTTTACCACTTTCTGCTTTAGTCTAGTACAGTCTAGTTACCATTTCTTATAGCTGAAATACTTTGCCTAGGTGGCTAATGAGTATGTACTCTTAAAATTAAAGAGGATGTTGGATAAGATTTTGGCTACCTACAGGATGGTAACAATATCTTTGCTTACATCCTTATGAATGTCAACACTGTTCTCATATAGACTGTTTTAAGAGTTTGAATATTAGCGACAACGCTGTTCACACAGTTTTGTTGTACTATCCCAACAATGTGAAATGTAGCAGACATAGTTTGGAAAAAATAGAATGTTCAGATATTGTTTCTGATTATATTACTGAACATGTCTATATAGTATGACGAGGTAACAAATGTATACCATTGACCGATGAGACATTTGTTCAGTTTAGAATGCTCTGTGTTTCCCAACTTACAGTCACATGTAGCAACAGGCTGCCATAGAGCACCCTCTGTTAGTAGTGAAACATGTGAAATGATATTGCATGAATTTTATCTCGACTCAGATTCTGTTTTTACATTTCTTTCCACAGCTTTTTACCTTTCAAGCAAAGTGTCATCTTGGGAATCTATTTTGGTGCCTTTAATTTCATGGACACATTCCAAGGACGCCAGAAGAAACTGAATTAAAGTGTTTGGATTTGAAATTTTTATTCAAAAATTTAAAATATTGTACATTTGTTTCAAAAACTACCTCATCAGGTAAACAACACCGAACAGCTTAACCCTGGATTTATCAAACAAACACAGATTGCTATGTGACACTAAACCTCTTTCTCCTGATTTTCAGTGCTTTCGAACCATTAGCTTTAAAACTGTCAGTTTCACAGCAAGTAAAATTTCTGGGTTATTCCTTAGAAAAACATAATATCCTTAGTAACCCTTAGTTTTGTACAAAAGGAATATCAAAATACAATTTTAAAATATCTAACTAAATTCAACATTAAATGAACCACTCAACACTGTCTTTAAGGGTAACATTTTGGAAGTAGATTGACCCCTGATGACCACCTTAGTGTGACATGCTAGGCTTTCAATTGGGAGCAATTTTGCAACCGCATGGATAGATTGGACAAAACTACACATTGTAGCCTTAAATTTCAGTTACTGTTAGTATCCCTGATGTTCAGTGTTATGCTTCTGTAACTGTAATGTAATTTTCCCTCTTTAAAACTTTTGACTATTAAAGTGTTTATATCAATGTGTACATGAATGAGAATAAATTACTTTATAAAGATGTAAATGGATTTTTTGTACTTGTGCATCTCAGAGTGCTTCCTCATCCTTGAAAATAATAAACTTAAAATCAATTGTCTGGGGTATTATATAGGGTACAACAAACAGGGGAGCAACCCCAGTTTCAAAGAGTAGTCTAAAAGTCCTGCGTTGTTCTACCTGAACACAAAACATGATAGATTTATCTTGTTAGTTTACCTGCCAGGCTGAACAGTTGTGCTAAGTAAAAACCAATATTTTATAAATGGCTGGAACAAATATGTCGTATGAGCTTTTACTCCTCCTACATCTGCAAACAGCAAGTGAAAAGAACATTAGTTACTGCTTATTCTACAAACATCTACATGAAATGAACATGGAATGCTTTAAGTGATTTGTTAGTACCCTTAGAGCTCTATTTTCACGATCATACGGGCATTGTCTAAAGTCTGTCGAGCAAGTTGCTATGGGGGCGTTCCCGACACAATTTGGTATTTTCATGGCGGAAAAAGCGAACATTGCGCCAGGCGCATCGTTCAAAAGGGTTGGGTTAAGTTACTTCATTAGTCATGGGTGTGTTTTGGGCGCAACATAAAATTAACCAATTGTGGTGTACCTGAATATATGGCATATGAAGGGTTAATGTTTACGTTTAATGTTATGTCCTTACAGTAGACCAATGAGGTTGTATGTGGCTGTCATGGGATGTTGGGGAACATACGGGTCTTGAGGCAGTTCAATAAAGTGCCTGCTATGTCTGAACACAGTTTATACCGCGCTCTCATTAATCTTCATAAATAGAAGATACGACATGGTGTCAGAAGTGCTGTGTTTGCATGACTAAAAGAGGAAGGCACAGGAGAAGACGGTCCACAGTGACGGTGAGGGGTGAGACATCGGGGAATGTTAATATGTCGGAACGAGAGGACAATGTCGAGCATCTACGGGCAAGTGCAGCTAGCATGGCGGCTAACGCACCCACTGCAACGTTCTGTTAACATTCAGCCACCGGAACCCTTCGACTTCAGCAAGCCGCTCGAATGGACAAAATGGATCCGGAGGTTCGAGAGGTTTCGCCAAGCGAGCAAGTTGACGATGAACTCCGAGGAAAACCAGGTTAATACAGGGATTAAAGCTGACTGATGCTGACACGAAAAAGTATGACAAAGTAAAAGACGGATTCCGCGATTTCTTCATTGTGAAAAAGAACATTGTGTTTGAACGCGCATGCTTCAATATGAGGAAACAAGAGGCTAACAAGTCAGTGGATGCATTCATTACAGCTCTACACGCTTTAGCAAAGCATTGCAAATATGGTGACTTGCATGAGGAACTGATAGGAGATAGTGGGGCTGGCAAACACCAGACTCTGAACGCATGCAGATGGAGGAAAATCTGTCTCTGCAAAAAGCCATGGATATGGCAAGACAGTCTGAGGAGGTAAAAAGACAACAGACTGCGCTTAGGAGTGAAGCCAGCAGTGTGATGCAGATGGAGGCTAGCTCTGTTGACAGTGTGACAAGAAAAGGAGAGAAAAAGGAAAAGCAAAGATACACAAATCAGAAAAACAGTGGTGCACGGCCACGTGTGCATGTGCTAAACAAGGACAAAGGCATGCACAGTGCCCAGTGCTACAAATGCGGGGGCTCTTCTCACCCTAAAGCAGAGTGTACCACCAACAATGTAAAATGTCGGGGCTGTGGGAAAAGTGGACATTATCAGCGTGTGTGTTGAAACAAGGCAGTAGTAGTGTGCATAGAGGAGGATGAGGCGAAAAGTTTCTTTTTGGGCTCAGTGTCAAGTGAGAACAATGTGTGGACAGCTGATGTGCAAATAAAAGACAAACTGAACTTCAAACTCGACACTGGGGCAAAAGTGACCGCCATGTCTGAAAGTGACATGAGACACTTGTTCACAGGGGCACAAATGCCTGTACTTCACAAGCCAGAGCGACCCTTGCTGGGTCCAGGGAAGATTCAGCTAGAGGTAGCAGGTTTCGCTAAAATGCAGCTAACCTACAAAGGTAAGCAGACCGAGGAGAAAGTGTACGTGGTTAAAAATCTCACCACACCCTTGCTCGGGCTGCCAGCCATTACTGCTTTAGGCTTACTTATATGAGTCGACAGTGTCACAATGGACTCTTTAAAGGCAACCTATCCAAAGCTGTTCAAGGGCTTAGGTGACATGCAGTGCCCGTACCTCATCAAGCTCAAGCCAGACGCCGTACCATTCTCGTTAAAAACGCCACAGAGAATTCCCCTGCCTCTGATGGGAAAGGTGAAAGAGGAGCTCCGACAGATGGAGGAGATGGGAGTCATCAGGCGCATTAAAGAGCCTACGGAGTGGTGCGCAGGCATCGTTGTTGTTCTAAAAAAGAATAATCAGCTACGTCTGTGTGTGGACTTCACTGGTTTGAACCAGTATGTGTGTCGCGAAAAGTATGTGCTGCCAGCAGTCGACCAGAGTCTAAGGATGCTCGCTGGAGCCAGAGTATTCAGTAAGCTAGACGCGAACACGGGATTCTGGCAAGTTCCTTTAGCTGAGGAGACAGCTAAATACACAACATTCATAACACCCTTCGGACGGTTCTATTTCCAGCGTCTTCCGTTTGGAATCAACTCTGCGTCTGAGCACTTCCAGCGTGTCATAGCAGAGCTCATAGAGGGACTGGACGGTGTGGTCTGCCACATGGATGACCTGCTGGTGGTGGGAAAAGACCAGGAGCAGCACGACGCTTGTCTCCATGCCCTGCTGAAGAAGCTCGAGCAGGCTGGGGTGACCCTCAACAGGAACAAGTGTGAGCTCTCCAGGAAGGAGGTGGTCTTCCTCGGGCACGTCATCACTTCGTCAGGCATCAGACCAGATCCAGAGAAGACACAGGTTATCAGGGATATGAAAAGCCTACAAATGTGAGTGAGTTAAGGAGTTTCCTGGGTATGGTAAACCAGGTGGGAAAATTCATACCCCAGCTGGCAGAGAAAGACAAAGCTCTTCGCGATCTTCTCTCAAAGAAGAACTGTTGGCTGCGGGGTGCTGACAAGGCGGCGGCTTTCAGTGTGCTAAAAGAAGCACTCACCTCTCCACCGGTCCTGGCCATGTATGACACGAGTAGGGATACTAAAGTATCGGCTGACGCTTCGTCTTACGGATTGGGAGGAGTGCTCCTCCAGAAATGGGACGATGAATGGAGGCCGGTAGCTTACGCATCCCGCTCACTCTCACCCACCAAGCAGCGCTACGCGCAAGTTGAAAAGGAGGCCCTGGGTCTAACCTGGGCATGTGAGCGCTTCCGGGACTTCCTGTTAGGAAAACACTTCTACCTGGAGACTGACCATAAGCCGCTCCTTTCCCTACTAGGCGCACAAGCACTCGACCTGTTACCACCAAGGATACAGCGCTTTCGGATGAGACTCATGCGCTACTCCTATGACATTGTGCATGTTCCTGGAAAATCACTCTGGACCGCCGACACATTGTCACGTTCACCTGTACAAAAAGAACTGACTACAAATGACACAGAACTGATGGAGAGCACAAACATTTACGTGGACTGCATTGTCAGTAACTTACCTGTCAGTCCCACGTTCATGGACACACTCAAAGCAGAGCTGGAGGCTGACAGTGTATGCTCTCGAGTCATGAAAGTGTGTGCAGATGGATGGCCAGAGCACGTACAGCAGGAACCGCTGCTGAAACACTTTTGGCCTGAGCGGGCTACACTCACAGTGCAAGATGGACTTCTGCTGAAAGGCACTCGTCTAGTCATTCCGGCAGCAATGCGGAACGACGTGCTGAACAGGCTGCTTGAGGGCCATCAAGGCGTCGTTAAGTGCAAAGCGTGCACCCGTCAAACTGTGGTGGCCTGGACTCGGACAGCAGATCACTGAGATGGTGCTAAGATGCAGAACGTGTCTGCAAGAACGCCGCAACCACAGTGAATCACTCATGCCATCAGACTGCCCTGAGCGCCCATGGCAAAAGCTGGGGGCCGTCGTCATTGATTACCTCTCCAGGTACGTCGAAATTGCCCTGTTAACACACACAAAATGCCATGTTGTGATCAACCATCTGAAATCAATGTTTGCTAGACACGGCATCCCGGAGATGTTAATGTCTGACAACGGGCCTCAATTCTCCGGCCAAGCGTTCGCTTCCTTTGCCACAACTTACGGATTCAAACACCTTACAAGCAGTCCCAAATTCCTACAAAGCAACGGCGAGGCTGAGCGAGCCGTTCAGACCATTAAAAATCTTCTGAAGAAGTCAGCCGACCCGTACTTGGCTCTTCTTGCGTATAGAGCCACACCTCTTCAGAATGGATTCAGCCCGGCCCAGTTACGTCGACGTCGACGTCTTCGCACCACGGTGCCAACTCATCACTCTGAGCTGCGTCCTGCTCTGCCCGACTGAAAAACGCTGGTCCAAAAAGAAAGCGAGAAGAGGATGTCAGATGCTGTAAACTACAACAGGCGACACGCTGCAAAGCCACTCAGCAACCTGTCATCAGGTCAGGAGGTGTGGATAACCGACAGCAAAACACCTGGGACAGTGATCCAGAACCACATCTCACCGAGATCTTACCTTGTGGATGCTCCACATGGGGTGGTAAGATGCAACCGAGTGCATTCATACCACTCCAGTCTCCACCTCAAGATGAGACTGGACAACAAGTACAGGAGCCACTGCCGGTCCTAGAGCAGGCTCACACGCCACCTGCTTTGGGGTCACTTGCTCCTGCCTCTCCTGGGATTTCTACTCCCAGAACCAGGTCAGGGAGAGCAATTAAGCAATCCACTAGGCTGGACTTATGAGTGGGAGAGAAAAGAAAAAAAAAAGACGAAAAAAAATACAATGTGAAAAAAAAGAAAAAAAGAAATTGATGTAAAAAGAAAAAAATATTTTGTGAAATTTTCATGCTGATCTGTCAATGTTGTCTGGCAAGAAGATACGACACCAATGAGAATTTATACTCTCATTCCCTTTAAGAGCCAGCGGGCGCATTGTCCACAGCCTGTTGCTATAACGATGGCGGATTTACCCGGACGGGAGGAGCTTTTCGGTGGAGGAGACCGATCTGCTCGTGCGTGAAGTAGCCTACAAGCGCGTGAGTAGTTATTATTCAGGGATGGAAAGAATCCCCCCAAACCTCCATGGGTCATAGAAGTGTGGGAGGAAATATCTTAAATAATTGTGTCCTCCTTTGGCAAGAAGAGAACTTTCGAACAGTGCCCACAGCGGTACAATAACGTTAAAAGACGTGAAACAAAAGCTTTAAACTCAAAGGAAACATCAAAAATAAAAGGTGGAGGTCCATCAAACCATTAGTCCACTAGTTTTCTTTTTGATGATTAGTCCATTTCATTTCTTACAACTTGCCACGCTGTTTATTAAATAAACTGCAGGACATTGCAATCGCTGTTTATTTAAAATGACAAAAGAAACTGCAGAACATTGCTATAAACTGCAATACATTGCTATTCTCTTATTATTTATTTATTTTTGCCTGAAAAAATGAACGTTGCGCTGGCACAGAATAGCAATGACAGCATGCGCATGTCGCGAATACACAATGCGCCGTGGCAAAATAGGGCCCTTTGACTTCCATCTATGCTGGTTTTTAATATGTTTAATGTTACAAGTAATAAAAGGATGCCATTCAGCATATTTAAGCCTTCTTATCTTAGTTAACCGATGTGTGTTTTTGCAATAGATAGCAAATCATTCTCTAACAACCCACAGTCACACAAGATCAAGACAGCAAGGATAACTAAACTGCATTCCCACAGAAAATGCCAAGTGTGCTTGTGTGTGTCAAGGTTTGTAATCATCGATGCAAATATGTGCGGAAGTTGACATCATATGGCTCTTTGAACTTGGACTTAGAATTCTAGTGATTATCAAGTTTTTGAAAATTAGATGTATGATACATGAATTTACCTCCTAATGTTGACCCATTGAACAGACCTTCTTAACATTAGCATCATTACCATACTTAGCATTGTTAGCATAACTGTTAAATAGCTTAAGCTAGGTTACCTAAGCAACATTAGCACATATGTCTGTGAAGATGCTCATTCATCCAGGTCATGTTAGTCAAATTAACTAAGTTGTAAGCAACTGGATGGCTTTTAGTAGCTTGTAGATGTTTCACCTTTAATCCAAAAGGCTTCTTTAGTTCTGGCATGCTGGTAGGGAACCAGAAGCTAAAAACTCTGGACCACTGGAGGTGGAACTGTAAGCCACACCCATCACATGAGAAAGGGTCACATGAGTCTCCCCTCAAGGTGTGAATTGGGTTGAGAGCCCTTGTGGCCACATGATCCAGAGACTGAAACTGCTCTGATGGTAGAGAGCAGTTAAACTTCCTGGGATGAGATCTCAAGGCAGAATGGTATGTAGTGGGTAGCCCCCTCCTTTGTTTAGTGTTCCAATTGGACATATGTTAGGCTATACTCGGCGAATTCTCCATTTGCCGAGTATACCAGAAAAATGAAAAATTGAAATAACTCTCTGTGCAATGAATTGTTCCGCTTGCTCCACCTTCTGACAAAGTGTTACACGGACCATTCCTCCATTTAATGTTGTCTTTATCTTTACTACAAGACTTCTTATTTGACTTTGTGTAACAATGGCAAAACGATACGATGCAATTGCAATTTTAGTGCCTTACATATTTTACTTTTTTTACAACAATGCAGCTTCAAATTGACTTTGCATGCCTGTAAGACAGACTGTTCCCGATACGTAGTGCTTAGGGGCCATCTCGTGGCAATTCCACAAGTAATGGCTATTATTATCTTGTTTTTTTCAGGACACTGTAGGCTATCCAAATATGCCCTCATTTTGTGTCCTAGTGTTTACATTGATTTTATATACATTTATTAATTAATTATTTTTTTATTTTATTTTTTTAGATTTGTTGGCATTTTTAACCAATATCTCTCTTCAGAAGGCTCTCAGTCCAAATATCTTTACATGTATATGTACAGGAGTCTATCTGGAATCTGGAATGTAAAAACCATAATGGTGGGATACTCTCTGACTTACTAAAAACCAGTGTTCCAAAACATGTGATGTGTGCCTGACAGAAATGTAGTTATTACAATATAGTTATAATGTAGTAAGTATTAATGTAAAAGTTTGTTTTCTCATATGCCTTGGTTTTACTCACTGGTGAAAGACCAGTGTTATTTCACATAGGCTAAACATGAAATATGATTTTAAATTTTACCTGACAGAGGAAATATTAACAATAACTAAGAACTATCTACAGAACAGAAGTAAACAAACACCTGACGTTGCAATGGGACTGGTAACTGGTTACTGGTAAGACTGCCAAATGCTTCAGCAGAAATGTATTAAATAATTAGCTTATATATTTGATATGCTTTTGTGTTGTCACCACTTCAGTGAATGCGGGAGAAACCCATTTGTACTAGCTCTGGTTCACGATTAATTTAAATTAGAACAGTAAAAATTCATCAAGTCTGTGTTGTGCATATACCTTTTATCTGAATTTATACCGAAATCACTTCGGTGCATGTGGTACCATTTGAAAACTCTGTTTCTGTCCTTTCAAATGGGTACCACACCTGTGCAGTTGCGGTTTTGCGAGTAATTAGGGCCCGAGCACCAGAGGTGCAGGCTGTGCGAAGCCCTATTGTTTCTGCTAAGATTATTATTAGGGCCCGAGCACCGGAGGTGCAGGCTGTGGCCTGCACCGGAGGTGCGAAGCCCTATTGTTTCTGCTAAGATTATTAGGGCCCGAGCACCGGAGGTGCAGGCTGTGCCTGCACCGGAGGTGCGAAGCCCTATTGTTTCTGCTAAGATTATTAGGGCCCGAGCACCGGAGGTGCAGGCTGTGCCTGCACCGGAGGTGCGAAGCCCTATTGTTTCTGCTAAGATTATTAGGGCCCGAGCACCGGAGGTGCAGGCTGTGCCTGCACCGGAGGTGCGAAGCCCTATTGTTTCTGCTAAGATTATTATTATTATTATTATTATTCTTTTCCCGCTGCGCCGTTTGCTCTTTTTTGAGGCGGTTCCCATGCACGAAAACTCATGAAATTTGGCACACACGTCAGAAATCCCCCCCGCTACTCAGAGAGAAATACCCAAGCCCTGAAGTTGCCCAGGGACACTGTAGCGCCCCCTGTTGTTACAGAGGTTCGTGGGTGCCATACACTTTCAGCTACATGCACGAAATTTGGTAGGTGGGTTCATCTCACTAAGGCGAACAAAAAAGGTCAATACAATGGCATGGCCACACCCAACAGGAAGTGAGATATTTGGACTTTTGTGCGATTTGACATACAATGGAATTTAACGTACTTGTCCTAAACCGTACATCAGATTTGTGTCAGTTTTGGTATACATGATGTCAACATGTTGTAGATGTTAAATTGCGAAGAGATTTTTGATATGTTGTAAGATGACGAAACAATGGCTTGATGAATTTAAGTATCACATTATAAGTATCCAGATACACAGGAAATGTGTCACCAATTCATTATGCAGTGTTTGACAAGAATAAAACTTGACAGGTTAATGTCTGTCATGACTATGAACATATCTGTGTGAGTGAAATGGCAGTCAGGCATAGCGCCACCATCTGGTAGCAGAATGACTTGTTTTAGGTTGTGGTAAAGCTACACGGTACATTAGATTAATGTGAGATTTGGTATACATGGTGTGGAAGTGGTGTAGATGTTAAATGTTGAAGGGCTGTGAAGCCAATATTTGTCATTTTTTAATAAATTGGCATCAATCAACAGGTGTGTTCCATAGTGCGTTAAAGTCAGGCAAGAGCACGGGCAGCTATTGGGTCCCCCAGTTCAACAGGAGTTCAGCAGCAGCAACAGGGCGCCATTTTCTTTCATTAATGTGATACTGGCTTAAGGCTTAGATTCTGATATTTCAAAGTCCTGCCATGCTATTTTTACTATATGTTATTAGTAAACTACGAAATATTGCTTCACTTAGTGAAAGAAATAAACGAAGCGAGTATAGAAGGGCTGTGATCAGTAGCGTGTTACAGCTGACTGAAAGTTAGCTTCCTTGCTACCATATTAGCCACCCAACTGGATGCTACGCGTTGCTTGTTTGCTAGGATATTAGCCACAATGTTATAAGTTCTGCTTTATTTGTACTGTTTCGGAGATGGATAATTATATTCTGCGGGAGCGATTTCTGGTGAGTTGTATGCATGTTAACAGATCCGATGTGAACTGAATGCTACGCGTTGCTTGCTAGGATATTAGCCACAATGTTATAAGTTCTGTTTTATTTGTACTGTTTCGGAGATGGATAATTATATTCTGCGGGAGCGGTTTCTGGTGAGTTGTATGCATGTTAACAGATCCGTTCACTCACAGACGATGTGTGTCGCTCACAGACCACGTTCAATCCTTTTGAAACCTATAGCACAATTAGGCCTACACGTAATGTCAACTATTCTGTCTAAATGGGCTAGCTGTCATTTAGAACGAAGTCCAACGTTCGTCATTGTGGAATAGTTTTCCATTAACGTCCATTAATGTCCGTACAGCTTTTGTTTAACGGGTTGAGTAGTAGCCTACCGACTGTTTGAAAAATATGACCACTTGCCTACAAATGAAACAAACGCTGGAAAGCTATCGACCTTGTCATAACACATCTGAAGTAACTACGTGAACATAGACACTGAAATGCCTTTGTAGGTATAATAATGGTGATGCTTGTATGTTAGGAAGACGATTTCTTCTTCGGAGTATTCTCAATATATTGGCTTCAATCGGTATTCTTCTGTCGACCACTCGAGTTAAAAAAAAATGCGAACTCGTTCAGTCATCTTGTCAACAAGCCAGTGGGAAAAATTGAGGCGCACATGCCAATTAATTAATTTATAAAAAGCAATTTATTGACCTGAGGTGGGAAAGAGTGACTGTTGTCCAAAGAGACAGAGTTTGTCACAACTTTACGGAAGGGGTGGAAAAATGCCTTCGCTTTTTTGTACTGGCAGTGAATAAACAATCAACGTACATGACACAGGGTGGCGCGGTAGGCTAACTCCGGTATTAAATCTACAAGCATATGCATGCAGAGAGTGTTCGTTAAATGTAAAACCACTCCCGTATTACTGTTCCTAAAAGCTGCTCATAGAGTATTTTCAGGTGAGTTTCTGACCATGTAAGGAAGCCTACCTAATCTGTTAAAAACTATAACGTGTTCAAGTGGATTTAGTACACTGTTAACTGTATTGTTTTGCTTCGGTTCAAAGTAAGACTGGCTAGCTTGGAACGTGCGGTTAGCTATCTTAGTCTCATAGTGTGGCACATAGTACATTTTAATATTTATTATAGAGGTGCCACAGTGTTTTCTTGTATTGACAGACACCCCCATTTAATTTAATTCTAGCTGTCATTTTTAAAAAGTGTTCTATTTGAGGGTAGAACGCACGAGGCCTTCAATGGCCCCAATGGCTGTGGGTTTGCGCAGTTTTTTTAGTTGGCTTACGATATCAGCCTACTCACAAACGGTGTCTATTTATTCTTTTAGGTGGGTATATGTAACAAACTCGTTATATATTATCACATTCGTGCGTGTGTCCCCATTAGATGCCATTTTGCAACTTTGTAATGGAATGTACAGATATGTAAGGACTGTGTAGCGATCGTTTAAATGTTGACAATATAGCTTACTGTCGCTACTGTGGCTAGCTCCCTGCTAGCTCCTCCAGTCATAGCCTACTTTCACGAGTGTGTGGGAGACTTTGAGAATTAACTTTTGTCTGACTCCCCACCGATGTGTGTTAATGTTTGACTATTGAATGGATGTGTATTTTACAGTTTGTATATCCTCTGTGCGATCCTTCTCTCTTAACGACGTCTGACAGACTGAACGAACGGCTGATCAGCAACTTACATAGTTTATCGTTGCCAAGGCAACAGAGTAGTTCATGGCTAGTGGCGTCACATGTAAACAAGAATGAATGAATGGGGGAGCCTAATGTAACGTAGTTGGAGGTGTTCTGATATTGACGGTGTGTTTTTATGAATTCAAGATGATAGAATATAACATATTGGTGTTTCTTTTAGGCTTAATATAGACGATGGTATTTATTGCTGTTACCATTAGCCTGGTTCAAGATGGTTTTGTAACAATTCTGCTGTGCTGATTTTAATACTGAGCTTTTGATGATTGTAACTGCAATGATATATATATGTGTTTTGTTCCGTTGGCTTACGATACAGAGTAAAATATCAGCCTCCTCACAAACAGTGTATATTTATTCTTTCAGAATATCTACTTTTAAAATATGTCACCCTTGAAGTCTTTTTGCACTTCATATGTGTAACAATAGCGCGAGTGTTGGCGGGAATCTTATGTTTAGGTTTTGCAATGAACTCCGATATTGAATCTACAAGCATATCATGCAGAGAGAGTTCGTGAACATTGCTTTAGTGCAAACCTCAAAAAATATTGCATTATTGTACCTGCTTATTCTCACGCACATACTTCTGATACATTATCCCTTTAACTACATTTCCACATTCATACAGGTAAAACTTATGCTTCTTCTCATACCACCTGTCCCACCCACACCCACCCCTCCGGTTATACATTGCTCAACTATATTCAACAAGATGCCTTTGCCTTCCATATGAACTATCCCACTCTGAACAATGGGATCCTTCCTTTATCACTCTCACCAATGGCACTACCTTATACAAAATACACACTTTTATTACACAATATTAAGCAAACACATAAACTGAATGAAAACTTTATAGCAATATTCTCCTATCATCCACTACTATCAACACCCCCATACACTTCTGGTGTTTCACACAGCCATCCTCATATGGCATTGTACTCTTGTCGCCCTCCTTCCGTTCCTGTTCTTGTACTACCATCTGGAGATGACACACACATACACAAACCTCAGACAGGCACAGACACACACTCTCACACCCACACAAACACAAAAAAACCCATTTAACACACACACACATGCAAACACAAAGATAATTGCACTACACCTTTTTTCTAAAGAACATTTTCTCTACATACACATGCTCCCAGTAGACAATATAAAGCTCCTATGATTTACCATTCACATATCAGATCTCTACAATAAATGCATTTGTGACAAAGAGGATACATTTGAGAGAGGCGGCATGCCACATCCCTGCACCGCAGGTGCGAGGGCCCGTCATCGCCGCTTGCGGCTATATTTATTATTATTATTCTTTTCCTCCCGCGCCGTTTGCCCTTTTTTGAGGCGGTTCCCATGCACGAAAACTCATGAAATTTGGCACACACGTCAGAAATTCCCCCCGCTACTCAGAGAGAAATACCCAAGGCCTGAAGTTGCCCAGGGACACTGTAGCGCCCCCTGTTGTTACAGAGGTTCGTGGGTGCCATACACTTTCAGCTACATGCACGAAATTTGGTAGGTGGGTTCATCTCACTAAGGCGAACAAAAAAGGTCAATACAATGGCATGGCCACACCCAACAGGAAGTGAGATATTTGGACTTTTGTGCGATTTGACATACAATGGCATTTAACGTACTTGTCCTAAACCGTACATCAGATTTGTGTCAGTTTTGGTATACATGATGTCAACATGTTGTAGATGTTAAATTGCGAAGAGATTTTTGATATGTTGTAAGATGACGAAACAATGGCTTGATGAATTTAAGTATCACATTATAAGTATCCAGATACACAGGAAATGTGTCACCAATTCATTATGCAGTGTTTGACAAGAATAAAACTTGACAGGTTAATGTCTGTCATGACTATGAACATATCTGTGTGAGTGAAATGGCAGTCAGGCATAGCGCCACCATCTGGTAGCAGAATGACTTGTTTTAGGTTGTGGTAAAGGTACACGGTACATTAGATTAATGTGAGATTTGGTATACATGGTGTGGAAGTGGTGTAGATGTTAAATGTTGAAGGGCTGTGAAGCCAATATTTGTCATTTTTTAATAAATTGGCATCAATCAACAGGTGTGTTCCATAGTGTGTTAAAGTCAGGCAAGAGCACGGGCAGCTATTGGGTCCCCCAGTTCAACAGGAGTTCAGCAGCAGCAACAGGGCGCCATTTTCTTTCATTAATGTGATACTGGCTTAAGGCTTAGATTCTGATATTTCAAAGTCCTGCCATGCTATTTTTACTATAGGTTATTAGTAAACTACGAAATATTGCTTCACTTAGTGAAAGAAATAAACGAAGCGAGTATAGAAGGGCTGTGATCAGTAGCGTGTTACAGCTGACTGAAAGTTAGCTTCCTTGCTACCATATTAGCCACCCAACTGGATGCTACGCGTTGCTTGTTTGCTAGGATATTAGCCACAATGTTATAAGTTCTGCTTTATTTGTACTGTTTCGGAGATGGATAATTATATTCTGCGGGAGCGATTTCTGGTGAGTTGTATGCATGTTAACAGATCCGATGTGAACTGAATGCTACGCGTTGCTTGCTAGGATATTAGCCACAATGTTATAAGTTCTGTTTTATTTGTACTGTTTCGGAGATGGATAATTATATTCTGCGGGAGCGGTTTCTGGTGAGTTGTATGCATGTTAACAGATCCGTTCACTCACAGACGATGTGTGTCGCTCACAGACCACGTTAGAAACGAGTCTATTTTCTGCTATAGCACAATTAGGCCTACACGTAATGTCAACTATTCTGTCTAAATGGGCTAGCTGTCATTTAGAACGAAGTCCAATGAACGAGTAAAACATAGGCTAATACAGCCAAATTACATTTCCCCCCTGTCTCTCTCACAAGTTCAGAGTGACATTTTTATTACGGTGGACATCTGGAAAAAAACTTTATTTAAACAGCACTTCACAATGGGAAATTCCAGCAAGCAGTGGTATAATAATGAACTATTTCCTTGTAACTTTACAATATATTCCGGTTTATTTCATATTTTTCATATTAAACCGTTCGTCATTGTGGAATAGTTTTCCATTAACTGATGTCCGTACAGCTTTTGTTTAACGGGTTGAGTAGTAGCCTACCGACTGTTTGAAAAATATGACCACTTGCCTACAAATGAAACAAACGCTGGAAAGCTATCAATATTGACCTTGTCATAACACATCTGAAGTAACTACGTGAACATAGACACTGAAATGCCTTTGTAGGTATAATAATGGTGATGCTTGTATGTTAGGAAGACGATTTCTTCTTCGGAGTATTCTCAATATATTGGCTTCAATCGGTATTCTTCTGTCGACCACTCGAGTTAAAAAAAAATGCGAACTCGTTCAGTCATCTTGTCAACAAGCCAGTGGGAAAAATTGAGGCGCACATGCCACAAAATTAATTAATTTATAAAAAGTAATTTATTGACCTGAGGTGGGAAAGAGTGACTGTTGTCCAAAGAGACAGAGTTTGTCACAACTTTACGGAAGGGGTGGAAAAATGCCTTCGCTTTTTTGTACTGGCAGTGAATAAACAATCAACGTACATGACACAGGGTGGCGCGGTAGGCTAACTCCGGTATTAAATCTACAAGCATATGCATGCAGAGAGTGTTCGTTAAATGTAAAAACCACTCCCGTATTACTGTTCCTAAAAGCTGCTCATAGAGTATTTTCAGGTGAGTTTCTGACCATGTAAGGAAGCCTACCTAATCTGTTAAAACTATAACGTGTTCAAGTGGATTTAGTACACTGTTAACTGTATTGTTTTGCTTCGGTTCAAAGTAAGATTGGCTAGCTTGGAACGTGCGGTTAGCTATCTTAGTCTGATAGTGTGGCACATCGTACATTTTAATATTTATTATAGAGGTGCCACAGTGTTTTCTTGTATTGACAGACACCCCCATTTAATTTAATTCTAGCTGTCATTTTTAAAAAGTGTTCTATTTGAGGGTAGAACGCACGAGGCCTTCAATGGCCCCAATGGCTGTGGGTTTGCGCAGTTTTTTTAGTTGGCTTACGATATCAGCCTACTCACAAACGGTGTCTATTTATTCTTTTAGGTGGGTATATGTAACAAACTCGTTATATATTATCACATTCGTGCGTGTGTCCCCATTAGATGCCATTTTGCAACTTTGTAATGGAATGTACAGATATGTAAGGACTGTGTAGCGATCGTTTAAATGTTGACAATATAGCTTACTGTCGCTACTGTGGCTAGCTCCCTGCTAGCTCCTCCAGTCATAGCCTACTTTCACGAGTGTGTGGGAGACTTTGAGAATTAACTTTTGTCTGACTCCCCACCGATGTGTGTTAATGTTTGACTATTGAATGGATGTGTATTTTACAGTTTGTATATCCTCTGTGCGATCCTTCTCTCTTAACGACGTCTGACAGACTGAACGAACGGCTGATCAGCAACTTACATAGTTTATCGTTGCCAAGGCAACAGAGTAGTTCATGGCTAGTGGCGTCACATGTAAACAAGAATGAATGAATGGGGGAGCCTAATGTAACGTAGTTGGAGGTGTTCTGATATTGACGGTGTGTTTTTATGAATTCAAGATGATAGAATATAACATATTGGTGTTTCTTTTAGGCTTAATATAGACGATGGTATTTATTGCTGTTACCATTAGCCTGGTTCAAGATGGTTTTGTAACAATTCTGCTGTGCTGATTTTAATACTGAGCTTTTGATGATTGTAACTGCAATGATATATATATGTGTTTTGTTCCGTTGGCTTACGATACAGAGTAAAATATCAGCCTCCTCACAAACAGTGTATATTTATTCTTTCAGAATATCTACTTTTAAAATATGTCACCCTTGAAGTCTTTTTGCACTTCATATGTGTAACAATAGCGCGAGTGTTGGCGGGAATCTTATGTTTAGGTTTTGCAATGAACTCCGATATTGAATCTACAAGCATATCATGCAGAGAGAGTTCGTGAACATTGCTTTAGTGCAAACCTCAAAAAATATTGCATTATTGTACCTGCTTATTCTCACGCACATACTTCTGATACATTATCCCTTTAACTACATTTCCACATTCATACAGGTAAAACTTATGCTTCTTCTCATACCACCTGTCCCACCCACACCCACCCCTCCGGTTATACATTGCTCAACTATATTCAACAAGATGCCTTTGCCTTCCATATGAACTATCCCACTCTGAACAATGGGATCCTTCCTTTATCACTCTCACCAATGCCACTACCTTATACAAAATACACACTTTTATTACACAATATTAAGCAAACACATAAACTGAATGAAAACTTTATAGCAATATTCTCCTATGATCCACTACTATCAACACCCCCATACACTTCTGGTGTTTCACACAGCCATCCTCATATGGCATTGTACTCTTGTCGCCCTCCTTCCGTTCCTGTTCTTGTACTACCATCTGGAGATGACACACACATACACAAACCTCAGACAGGCACAGACACACACTCTCACACCCACACAAACACAAAAAAATCCCTTTAACACACACACACATGCAAACACAAAGATAATTGCACTACACCTTTTTTCTAAAGAACATTTTCTCTACATACACATGCTCCCAGTAGACAATATAAAGCTCCTATGATTTACCATTCACATATCAGATCTCTACAATAAATGCATTTGTGACATAGAGGATACATTTGAGAGAGGCGGCATGCCACATCCCTGCACCGCAGGTGCGAGGGCCCGTCATCGCCGCTTGCGGCTATATTTATTAGGGCCCGAGCACCGGAGGTGCAGGCTGTGCCTGCACCGGAGGTGCGAAGCCCTATTGTTTCTGCTAAGATTATTAGGGCCCGAGCACCGGAGGTGCAGGCTGTGGCCTGCACCGGAGGTGCGAAGCCCTATTGTTTCTGCTAAGATTATTATTATTATTATTCTTTTCCCGCTGCGCCGTTTGCCCTTTTTTGAGGCGGTTGCCATGCACGAAAACTCATGAAATTTGGCACACACGTCAGAAATTCCCCCCGCTACTCAGAGAGAAATATCCAAGCCCTGAAGTTGCCCAGGGACACTGTAGCGCCCCCTGTTGTTACAGAGGTTCGTAGGTGCCATACACTTTCAGCTACATGCACGAAATTTGGTAGGTGGGTTCATCTGACTAAGGCGAACAAAAAAGGTCATACAATGGCATGGCCACACCCAACAGGAAGTGAGATATTTGGACTTTTGTGCGATTTGACATACAATGGAATTTAACGTACTTGTCCTAAACCGTACATCAAATTTGTGTCAGTTTTGGTATACATCATGTCAACATGTTGTAGATGTTAAATTGCGAAAAGATTTTTGATATGTTGTAAGATGACGAAACAACGGTTCGATGAATTTATGTATCACATTATAAGTATCCAGATACACAGGAAATGTGTCACCAATTCATTATGCATTGTTTGACAAGAATAAAACTTGACAGGTTAATGTCTGGCATGACTATGAACATATCTGTGTGAGTGAAATGGCAGTCAGGCATAGCGCCACCATCTGGTAGCAGAATGACTTGTTTTAGGTTGTGGTAAAGCTACACGGTACATTAGATTTATGTGAGATTTGGTATACATGGTGTGGAAGTGGTGTAGATGTTAAATGTTGAAGGGCTGTGAAGCCAATATTTGTCATTTTTTAATGAATTGGCATGAATCAACAGGTGTGTTCCATAGTGCGTTAAAGTCAGGCAAGGGCGCAGGCAGCTATTGGGTCCCCCAGTTCAACAGCAGCTCAGCAACAGGGCGCCATTTTCTTTCATTAATGTGATACTGGCTTAAGGCTTAGCTACATTCTGATATTTCAAAGTCCTGCCATGATATTTTTACTATATGTTATTAGTAAACTACGAAATATTGCTTTACTTAGTGAAAGAAATAAACGAAGCGAGCATAGAAGGGCTGTGATCTAGTGTGTTACAGCTGACTGAAAGTTAGCTTCCTTGCTACCATATTAGCCCTCACGAAGTGAGCATAGAGCTTTGCTTGCTAGCTAGGATACTAGCCACAATGTTATACGTTCTGTTTTATTTGTACTGTTTCGGAGATGGATAATTTCATTCTGCGGGGGCGGTTTCTGTCCGATGTTTGTGGTGAGTTGTATGCATGTTAACAGATCCGTTCACTCACAGATGATGTTTGTCGCTCACAGACCACGTTAGAAACGAGTCTATTTTCTGCACCTTCAATCCTATTGAAACCTATAGCACAATTACACGTAATGTCAACTATTCTGTCTAAATGGGCTAGCTGTCATTTAGAACGAAGTCAATGAACGAGTAAAACATAATACAGCCAAATTACATTTCCCCCTCTCTCTCTCTCACAAGTTCAGAGTGACATTTTTATTACGGTGGACATGTGGAAAAAAACTTTATTTAAACAGCACTTCACAATGGGAAATTCCAGCAAGCAGTGGTAGTATAATAATGAACTATTTCCTTGTAACTTACAATATATTCGGGTTTATTTCATATTTTTCATATTAAACCGTTCGTCATTGTGGAATAGTTTTCCATTAACTGATGTCCGTACAGCTTTTGTTTAAGGGTTGAGTCGTAGCCTACCGACTGTTTGAAAAATATGACCACTTGCCTACAATAAAACAAACGCTGGAAAGCTATCAATATTGACCTTGTCATAACACATCTGAAGTAACTACGTGAACATAGAACTGAAATGCCTTTGTAGGTATAATAATGGTGATGCTTGTATGTTAGGAAGACGATTTCTTCTTCGGAATATTCTCAATATATTGGCTTCAATCGGTATTCTTCTGTCGACCACTCGAGTTAAAAAAAAATGCAAACTCGTTCAGTCATCTTGTCAACAAGCCAGTGGGAAAAATTGAGGCGCACATGCCACAAAATTGAGGTGGGAAAGAGTGACTGTTGTCCAAAGAGACCGAGTTTATCACAACTTTATGGAAGGGGTGGAAAAATGCCTTTGTTTTTTTGTACTGGCAGTGAATAAACAATCAATGTACATGACACAGGGTGGCACGGTAGGCTAACTCCGGTATTAAATCTGCAAGCATATCATGCATGCAGAGTGTTCGTTAAATGTACAAAACCACTCCCGTATTACTGTTTCTAAAAGCTGCTCATCGAGTATTTTCAGGTGAGTTTCTGACCATGTAAGGAAGCCTACCTAATCTGTTAAAAACTTTAACGTGTTCAAGTGGATTTACTACACTGTTAACTGTATTGTTTTGCTTCGGTTCAAACTAAGATTGGCTAGCTTGGAACGTGCTGTTACCTATCTTAGCCTGATAGCGCGAGTGTTGGCGGGTGGTCAACCACTAGCGGAATCTTATGTTTAGGTTTTGCAATGAACTCCGGTATTAAATCTGCAAGCATATCATGCAGAGACAGTTCGTGAAATGTACAAGGTTTTGCCACTCCTCTATTACTGTTCCTAAAAGCTGCTCATTGTGTATATCAGACCTAAAATAAATATGTGGCATTGAAGACTTCCGTCTCACCATTGTGTGCGCAGCATATGCTTTGGAACAGTAATAATAATAACCTTTACTTGTATAGCACAGTTTATACAAGATGCAGCTCAAAGTGCTTTACAGTTTGGCAAGGTCACAAACAAGATATTTCTTGCAGTTCAATGGCATCGGAGTAATTGAATCCAATAATGAAATGACGTAGTGTCATAACAATGCCATGCCACAACAACGCAATGCCCCGTTGATGCGGGCTCTTGCGCGACACAACAATGAAATGTCACAACATGTGTCTGAATAAGTTCCCCGGGCAGGGACACTACATACATATGTACTTCCACATAGGGACCGAGAAAGAGAGAGTTGGTTTAGTGATTGTTAGTTTTGTGAGGAAGGGAAGCAATGCCCCGTTAATGCGGACTCTTGCGCGACACAACAGTGCAAGTGTGGTACATAGTACATATTGTGTGGCACATAGTACATAATATTTATTATAGAGGTGCCACAGTGTTTTCTTGTATTGAGAGACACCCCCATTCAATTTAATTCTAGCTGTCATTTTAAAAAGTTCTATTTGAGGGTAGAACGCACAGGCCTTCAATGGATATATAGGCTGTGGGTTTTTGCACATCTGCATCTGATATTGACGGTGTGTTTTTATGAATACAAGATGATAGAATATAACACATTGGTGTTTCTTTTAGGCTTAATATAGCCAACGATATTGCTGTTACCATTAGCCTGGTTCAAGATGGTTTTGTAACAATTCTGCCGTGCTGTGATTTTAATACTGAGCTTTTGATGATTGTAACTGCAATGATATATATGTGTTTTGTTCAGTTGGCTTACGATACAGAGTTAAATACCAGCCTACTCACAAACGGTGTCTATTTATTCTTTCAGAATATCTACTTTTAAAATATGTCACCTTTGAAGTCTTTTTGCACTTCATATGTGTAACAATAACACGAGTGTTGGCGGGAATCTTATGTTTAGGTTTTGCAATGAACTCCAATATTAAATCTGCAAGCATATCATGCAGAGAGAGTTTGTGAACATTGCTTTAGTGCAAACCTCAAAACATCTTGCATTATAGTACCTGCTTATTCTCATGCACGTATTTCTGATACATTATCCCTTTAACTACATTTCCACATTCATACAGGTAAAACTTATGCTTCTTCTCATACCACCTATCCCACCCCTCCGGTCATACATTGCTCAACTATATTCAACAAGATGCCTTTGCCTTCCATATGAACTATCCCACTCTGAACAATGTGATCCTTCCTTTATCACTCTCACCAAAGCCACTGCCTTATACAAAATACACACTTTTATTACTCAATATTAAGCAAACACATAAACGGAATGAAAACTTTAACAATATTCTCCTATGATCCACTACTATCAACACCCCCATACACTTCTGGTGTTTCACGCAACCATCCTCATATGCCATTGTACTCTTGTCGCCCTCCTTCCGTTCCTGTTCTTGTACTACCATCTGGAGATGACACACACATACACAAACCTCAGACAGGCACAGACACACACTCTCACACCCACACAAACACAAATAAATTCCCTTTAACACACACACATGCAAACACAAAGATAATTGCACTACACCTTTTTTCTAAAGAACATTTTCTGTACATACACATACTCTCAGTAGACAATATAAAGCTCCTATGATTTAGTATTCATATGTCAGATCTCTACAATAAATGCATTTGTGACATAGAGGATACATTTGAGAGGGGCGGCATGCCACGTCCCTGCACCGCAGGTGCGAGGGCCCGTCATCGCCGCTTGCGGCTATATTTTTTTAGGTTTTCTATTTATCACTTAATAAATTATAATAATCTGTCCCTCTCTTCCTCTCTAGTCAAGCCAGGCTGTTAAGGTAGCAGTTGAGGAGGGAGAAGAGAGGATAGAGTACTTTTCACATCCAGAGCCTGCTAGAATGCAAGCATTTTTAAATCACCACCCAAAGCAAAATGCTACAAACCCTGTAGTGAAAAAGGTGTTTACCAACAAAGATAGCACAAGCAGGAAGTGGCTGACATACTGTAATGAATGTCATGCTTTATTTTGTTTTGTATGCTTGGCCTTTAGCAAGCCAAATGATTCCAGCACATTCATAACTGGACAGTCAGACTGGAGACATGTCCACCAGAGAGCTGAAGAGCATGAAAAAAACCTAGCGCATAGAACTTGTGCTGAAGCTTATTTTTTAAACTGCTCAAAAGCAGACATAAACAGTCTACTTAGGGCAAGACAGCTAACAGCAGGTCAAGAGGAGGTGCCAGGTGTTAGATCGTGTTGTGGAAGTTGTCAGAGTAATAGGGAAGAGGGGCCTGAGCTACAGACAGGAGGAGAATGAGGCTGCTTATACTTTGGAGGACAGTAGCCTTGATCATGGCAATTTTGTAGAGCTGATTACTTTACTGGGAAAGTATGATCTTGCCCTGAAAGAGTATCTCAGTGAAGTGACAAAAGCAAAAAAGCAAAAGCAAAAAACTCCATGAATTGGCATCAGGCTCAAGAGGCAGAGGTTCACTGGTTCTACTGTCTAAATCAACTATCATTTCAGTGATTGACACAATATAAAAGTTGATCAAAGAGAACATTGCTGCCGAAATCCTAAAAGCTGGAATGTTTTCTGTCCAACTGGACACCACACAAGACATTGCAGCACATGACCAGTGCTCAGTTGTCCTCAGGTATGTGACTGATACCATCAATGAGAGACTTGTTGCAGTAGTAAGATGCAGTGCAACTACAGGAGAGTCATTTGTTCAGTTGCTGAGTGATGTTCTTGATAGTCTAAACTTGGACAAAAGCCTCTGCATTGGAAATGCCACAGATGGGGCTGCAAGGTACAGAGGCTTCTCTTCACTCTTAGCGTCACAGTACCCTCATCATGTATATGTGTGGTGGTATGCACATGTACTGAATCTAGTTCTCTCTGACACCACTGAAATTGTGTTTGAGAGTGGATCACTTTTTCATCTTGTAAGTAAAACATCAGTGTTCATCAGGGAATCTCATCAGAGGATGGACATATGGGAGAAAGAAAGCCACAGCAACAGACACAGGCGCATAGCACCCATTGGAGAGACACGTTGGTGGGCAAAGCATGATGCTTTAAAGAAGATGTTTGGCTCATTCGGAAAACCCCAGGACTGTCTCTACATTGATATTTTGTGTACACTTTCAACCATTCAAGAGCAGAAAACGGTAAAAGGCAATGTTCGGACCAAAGCAAGGGGATACAAAGATGCCCTTCTCAGACATGAGACAATCCTTACAGCTCAATTATTCATGAGAACATTTGAGCAGACAACACCATTGTCAAAGTACCTGCAAACAGGAGGAATAGACATCCTCTCTGCCCACAGGATGGTTATTTCTACACATGAGGCCCTAAAAGAGATGGCAAGGGATTTCAAGGCAGTGAAGAATGCAGCAGACAATTTTGTTAATTGGGCAAATGAAATGCTTGAGGAGCAGAATGAGGAGATGGAGGAGGTGGAGCTTTCACTACCTCAGAGGAGACCAAAAAAGAAGACGTCCATGCCAGGAGAAATGTCTCAGGATGAAACATCCAGTGATCCATTGAAAACCTATGAGGTAAAGGTCCACAACCCAATAATCGACACAGTTATTGAGGCCATTCAGAGAAGATTCCTGGCACATGGCAGTCTATATGCAGACCCCAAAAACTTTCCACAAATCAAAAACAGTGGTCTTACTGATTCTGCACTCCAAGATCTCAGCAGGTGCTTGATTCAATTTCACAGTTCAGCAACAGTTTACAACCTGCAGTCGAAATCGCAAAGCTTAGCAAGCCAGTGGGAAATGCTGAAAAGATCACCAGTGGAAGAATATGCATCCAGGACTGTGGAGGAAGTGATGGAACCTGATGGAAACAAGGACATGAAAATTATCAACAAAAGCTGTGCCTCTTGCAAAAACTGCCCCCTGTGTTGCTACCAAATTCTCCTCAGATTCAACTTGCTTACAGATGCATATCCTCAACTTGCTCTTGCATACAAATACTTATTGACCCTCTCAGTGACACAGGTAGCCTGTGAACGGTCATTTTCCCTTAAATTCATTAAAAGCAGACTGAGGAGCAGCTTATCTGCAAGGAGGTTAGAGGCTTTCATGTTGATGGCCACAGAAAAGGACATTGTCATCATCATTGACAGAGTTGCAGAAAAAAGTGAACTCCTTCAGAAGCTCCTACTATACTAAGGTGAGATACCATACTATATTTTAATATTAACACCAATTATACTATTTAGTGAAATGTTCAAAATGATCAAATTTATCATGGGAATCACATGCTTAGGAAGCCCATGTCTCTCAAGACTTGTTAACTGTTTTTTACAAAGTAAGCAATATAAGTAAGCAATTGTTTTGTTTGAAATAAACACATTTGTAGTTATTTTTTCCATCAACACTTATTGTATCATTTTCTGTTACTTACTATTTTTAATTTTCCATTTCAGGATCCTCATCCTCCTTTTGGCTTTCAGTCTTGCAAACAATGTACACATTCAAAACTTTCTCTAGGTACAAGGTCAAGTGCTACTGAAAATCTTGTCCACTAGTAAAACTCATACCTTTTACTGAAAATCTTCTCCACAAGATATAACTCAATGACTGTTCAGATATTAACCACATTCTAGGCCCGATAAACTTAAAATACTTGCAGTTATCAATAAACTTATGATGGTTTTGATTGACATCCATTGTAATATTCTTACTTTAAATTCAAGAGCAATGTTATAGAAGATTGCTCTCATGAACTCATTACCAGCTTAACACATTACAATATAAACAGACATATTTACATAGCTCTTATGAACTCATTACCAGCTTAACACATTACAATATAAGCAGACATGTTTGTAACAATGATTTTCTCTCCCCCCCCCCCCCCCCCAGCAAAGGCCATTTCACCACTAGTGACTCACAAAGTCTTTGAATCTTTGTGGTTTCACCACTGTGCAATCAGATCTAGTGGTCATCAGAAGGTCACTCTGACCAGGAATGTCTTGGTCAGACGTTGGGGTGTGCATGTCAGGAACACCTGGTGCTGGCACATCAGTGTCCATGTCCATAGGCTCCCTAAAAGCCTGTGCATCGGCACGCCGGAGGTGTTTGCAATTCCTCCTGAGAACACCAGCAGACAGCAGTTGGATGTCATAGGATCTTGCATCCATAATCTTCCGTACTTTGCCTAGTCTCCACAGTGTGTGAGGCTCGAATGGTTGAACTCGCACACAGTCACCTGGTTTCAGTGTGTCCAGATCTCTGGCTGATCAGTTGTAGTATGCACACTGACGTTCTTGTTTCCTTTTCAGGCTCTGCCCACCTTTTGCACTTTTGGCTGCAGAAGACTTGCTTTAGTGGGCAGCAGTGTTCTGGTATGGCGGCTGAGAAGTCTTTGTGCTGGACTGCTGTCTAGGCCTTGTGATGGCGTGTTGCGGTGATCTAAGAGCGCCAAGTACGGATCTTGTCCAGCCATTTCCGCTTTCAACAACAGTCTCTTGGCTGTTTTGACCGCCGATTCAGCTTTGCCGTTGCTTTGAGGGTGCCCTGGCGACGAGGTCTTGTGTAGGAATTCCCATCGTTTGCTAATTCTTTTGAATTCCTGCGAGGAGTATTGTGGTCCATTGTCTGAAATGACAACATCAGGAATGCCTTGTCTGGCAAAGTGAGCTTTCAGTTTCTTTATCACTGTGGTAGATTTTGTGTCTGACAGGTAGTCAATTTCCCAGAAGTTGGAGTGATAATCTACTGTGATTATATAGTCTCTGTTGTGAAAAGTAAACAGATCAGTGCCCACTTTAGCCCATGAACGGTTCGGCATTTCGTGTGAGATCAGTGTTTCTTTTTGTTGTTTGTAATCCACTGACCTGCAGATGTCACACTTGTTTACATACGTTTTAATTTGGTCGTTTATCCCAGGCCAGTATACGCACTCTCTGGCCCTTCGTACACATCCTTCTATGCCAAGATGAGAGGAGTGTAAACGGCAGGTAATGTCTCTCCTTAATCTATCAGGAATGACGACACGTTCGCCTCTGAACACTATTCCATCTTGATGGCTTAATTCATCTTGAAAGGAGAAGTATAGCCTAATTTCCCTAGCCGTCTTTGCCTTGTCATTTGACCAGCCTTTCTGTATGGTTTCAATGAGAATCTGCAGAGTTGCATCCTCTTTTGTGGCAGAACGAATTGAACTAAGGCTGTCTGCAGATATGGGCACATGCAGTAACATATTTATTGTTAAGGTTTTGGGTTTTTTTGCCACTTGGGGTCACTGTTGAGCACCTGTCACTTTACTTTGTTTTGATTTTCTCTCTGTTTGACATGTGCCTGTTCGTTTGTTTTGTGTTCCTGCCCCGCCTTCTCATTATGTTTCCCTCCATCTCGTTGCCCCACCACCTGTAGTCAATTGTGTTAGTCTTGTGACCTATTTGTCTGTGTATTTAAGTTCTGCCTTTTCCTTTGTTCTGCACTGGGTCTTTGTTTCACATGCCCGCGTCTCTGGTGAGCTTTTGGAATTTCTCTGCCTAATTAAGTATTTTGCCTTTTGTGCCTTTTGATACTCCTTTAGTTTTACCATGTGTTTTTGTAAGTCTCCTGTGTTGCTGAGTTTTGTTAGTTAGTTTTTTAGTCCTCTGTGTGTTGTGGATTACTTTTGGATTTACCTTTTTTGAAACTTCTGAGCGTTTGTGAATATTATTTGGACTTACCCGTAATTATCTTGAGCTTTTGTGAACTTTCATTAAACAATAAAGAACTGAAAAAGAACTTTAAGCCTGTGGTCTCACTAGCTCCTCTTCTGGACTGTAGTACTTGAGCACCGGTGTGTTTGCAATCATGTTTTTCAGTTTGAGAAAGGTTTCCTCATGTTGTTCTGTCCACCTCCATTCACAGTCTTTGTGTGTCAGTTCTCTCAGCGATTGACAGTGGTCAGAGAAGTGAGGGCAAAACTTTGCTAAGTAATTCACCATACCTAATAGTCTCTGAACAGCTTTCACATCAGTTGGGCTTTGCATTTGTGCAATGGCATGCACCTTTTCTGGGTCAACTTTCAGCCTCATTTGCTGTCAGGAGATGTCTATGTAGCTTCCTTTTGTTTCAGTTTGAACTTCTCTGCATTCAGTTTAATGTTCTTTTGTCTGCACCTGTTCATAAACAGTCTCAATTTCTCATCATGGTCTCGCTGTGCCATTTCTTGTCTCACCTTGTCCAGTGATGAGGATGTCATCTGCTACGATGTACAGACCTGGCAGGTCATCCAGTGCTTGCGTCAGCTTTCGCTGGAAGACCTCTGGCGCAGGTCTGATTCCCATTGGGAGTCTCAGCCACCTGTAATGTCCAAACGGTGTCGCAAAGGTAGTAAGAAAGCTTGACTCATCGTCTAGCTTGACATGCCAGAAACCGCTTTTGACATCGCGTACCGAAAACACCTTGGCTTTGGACAGATCTGGAAGAATGTCATCAATGGTTTGCAAGGGGACGTGGCTGCGTTTCAGCGCCTTGTTCAATGGCCTTGGATCTATACACACTCGCAACCTCCCATTCTGCTTCTGTACTACCACCATACCATTAATCCAATCTGTGTTGCACTCTACAGGTGCAATGATTCCTCTGTTCTGTAAGTCGAGCAGTTCAGCTTTCAGTGGCTTCATCATGGCAACTGGGACCCGGCACCTTGGCAACTGCACCAGTTTCGCTGAGCTGTCGATTTCCAGGCGATACTGTCCTTCAAGGCAGCCATCACCACTGAACACATCTGCATACTCCGCTTTTATCTGGTCCATCGTCCACTGGCCCCTTGTATCTGGCCATGTAGTCACGATGCTGTCGATTGCCATGATGTTTTCATACTGCAATTTGATCAGCTGCATGCCTTCGCTTGCTCTTTTGCCCAATAATGGTCCACTGGCACCTTCACCTACCACTTGGAATTCTAACCTGTACAGTTTTTGGTTTCTTGGATTCCTCAATTTTGGTTTACTTTCCCAGTGGCTTCAGTTTGCTCTTGTTGTACATTACTAACATAGTCTTTGTGTCTTCGAGCTTTGTGTTTGGATCAATCAGGTCAATTGGGATAATGTTACATGTAGCACCACTGTCTCTCTGGAATTTCACAGTCTTGTTTCCAAGGACCATGCCTGCAAAAAGCTGTGTGCTGTGCTGCTTATCCACTACATTCACACTGTCGACATGCTTTGCATATACATTGAGTACTTCTTCAAAATCATCACTTTCAGATACAGCTACATGCACTCGTTTTGTTTTCCTTTCTCTTGCTTGGTGACTAGCTTTACACTTAACAGCAAAATGGTTCTCTTTGCCACATTTTTTGCATTTCTTGCCAAACGCGGCGCATTTCTGTTTACTTTTCTCATGTGATTTTCCACAGAACTTAGTCAACAAAGTTTCTAGTTCTCTGTTCTGCGCTGGCTCTTTCACTACATGCACTTCTTACAGGTTGGGTCCGGCGATTGTTTTGACATTTTCACGCGACAACTCTGCTGCACGGCACAAGTCGATGCACAAGTCCAGCATCAGCTTTGTCTCTCGGAGCAGGCGCTCCCTCATTGCAGCATTGTTGCTCCCACACGATTCTGTCACAAATCAATATGTCTCGTAACTTTCCAAAATTGCATGTTTTCGCCAAAACTTTCAATTCAGTGACATAGCTGTTATGCCTTCACCAGAGCCTTGGTTTCTCGAAAAGAAACGAAAACGTTCAACAGTTTCATTCACGCTAGGCGTGCAGTGCTCATCAAATTTCTTCACAATATCTGCTAGCTTTCAATCTGCTTTAGGCGTCTCACCCATCACTGTATCCAGCAACTCTCTCCCACTCTCGCCCACGAGTAGGGTTGCACGGTATACCGGTACTGATTTGGTACCGCGGTACTGAGGCATTTGAAACGGTACTATACTGCATTTTGATAGGTACCGGTACCTTACACGTGACGTCGTAACGTTATGAGGAATGCTTGTAGAGAAAAAAGACGTTGAAGACTGAGAGATAGTGGAGCACGGAGAGGAGAATGGCTGCTGCCACCACGCTGCAACTTGTGTGGACAAACCACGGGCGCTAATGTCATATGGCAGTAAAAACAAATGAGCAAGACGAGGCAATTGACGCTGATGCACCAATGTGTAAACGGTGTGTTAAACATGCATGGCTAAAAGCAGAAACACCTCTAACTTAGCCACCCAGACCTGCACACTGAGTTCAGGGAACGACAGGTAATCTACTCATGACACTTACCCTTTTCAAATGTAATAGTTCAATAGTTTTAAGTGCAACACATGATAGAGTTCTCACAAACAGAAAAAAAAACACGCAGCGACCACCACATTTCACGTTTTGCAATATATTGTACACCCCAAAAGTTCGTTTCAGTTCATAATAGCAGTCTTGCAATACACCAACAAAACCCAACACCCTAGCATGCAAAAGTTTAAAGATGAGTTATTAGTCATTAAAAATATTCAGTGTCAGTCAGCGTCAGTCAGAGAGCCTACAAGATCCATAATGCAGCCCGAGATTTGAGCAACGAGCAGCAAATCCGGCGTAATCCGTGTCAAAAATTAGACAGCAGAACTATCCGTATATGTTTGTTGATCTATTGCACATAATGCATTCAGCACAAAATGACAACGGTAGTGTCAACTCGTGAGAGAAAACACGCGCATAGACTGTATATAAGAGCGCACGATAAAGCTCTCCATTCAACTGGATACTTCACTCCGTCATGTTACTAGCATGTAGCATCCACGTTCGGATATAAACAAAAAAGGAGAGGCCAATTCACGAATTTGCGCCATACTGCCAAATGGCCACACTAGGTATTACACCTAATAATAAGGTAATACGAGAGGGCTTTGACTGGAAAGGTTTTAGACAGAAAGTACAAAAAAACGAACTCTAATAAACTGACATATCCAAAGGGCAGAGGTTGTTACAATACATGCATGGTCTTTATAAAGTAACACACTTTTACATACACATTTAGCCATTTAATATGTTAGAAATACTGGTAACATACCATTTAAAGACACTGTTTCTACAGTGGCCTGACAGGCTGTATGTGATGAAAATATTTTTTAGGTTATGTATCTCAATGTAAATAAGGCCTTAGCTTGTATGACAAATGTATCACCTTATTTATTTGAAAAAAAAAACACCTTTATTTTAAAAAGTATCGAAAAGTACCGAAAAAATCGAAATACATGTTGGTACCGGTACCGGTACCAAAATGCTGGTATCGTGACAACACTACCCACCAGATAACCGAAAAGTTTCACTTTGGTGGTTTCATCGTCGTCTCCCACCGCAAGGTCCACATAAAGCAATAACTCTTCTTTCCATAACTTCCAGGTCTTTGAAAGATTGCCTGAGTCCATGCACAGCCGTTGTGGAAGTCTCAGCCCTTCCATGCTTGGGTGTCTGTATGCTAATCCAATCCACGATGATGATTAGCAGACTTGCACGTGCTGCCTCCTATTCCCGCGGTGAAACGACCTAAGTTATAAACTAAACTTTTGAAGACTTAAAATCCACCCTCTCAAAGCAGACAGTTTTTCCCTCTCCATTAATAATTCCTCTGTTCCCCCCTCCCCCCAGGTCAAGAGTTTGGGTGTCATCCTTGACAGCTCCCTATCCTTTCTTTCCCAATCAACAGCATAACTCGGTCTAGCTATTTTCACTTGCGCAACATCAACCGTCTTCGGCCTTCCTTACCCCCCACTCCACCTCCATCCTTGTAAACAGTCTTGTCACCTCCCGCATTGATTACTGTAATTCTCTGCTTTTTGGTCTCCCTCATAAATCCCTCCATAAACTTCAATTAGTCCAGAACTCAGCTGCACGCATCATCACCAAAACCCCTTCATTTCATCACATTACCCCAGTACTGCAACAGCTACACTGGCTGCCTATAAAATTTAGAATAAACTTCAAAAATACTCCTTCTCACCTTCAAGTCTATTCACAACCTTGCTCCTCCCTACCTGTCCGATCTCCTCCACATTGCCACTCCCTCCCGTTCCCTCAGATCCTCCTCCTCAACCCTTCTCACTGTTCCCTCTGCCCGCCTCTGTACCATGGGGAGCAGAGCTTTCAGTTGCTCTGCTCCCCAACTGTGGAACTCCCTTCCCCCTGACATCCGGAACCTCACCTCCTCCCCCTCTTCAAAACCAGACTGAAAACCCACCTGTTTCAATCAGCTTATTGCCTTTGACACCTCTTTTTGTTTTGCTGTTCTTGTTTTGTTTTTGTTTTTCTTTCCCCACTTGATTTTAGCACTTTATGTCTACTTTTATTGCTGTTTTTATTGCTGTTTTATTGCTATTTTAATGCTTGTCCAGCGACCTTGAGTGCTTAGAAAGGCGCTTTTAAATAAAAAAATGTATTATTAAAATAGGTCAAATCTGTGACCGCTGCTACCATGTTATATTCTGCCTTGTATTTTCTTCAAAAGACTACAGAATATACTGTTCTAGCCCAACGGGGCTATAGATTTATTGAACTCATAAATGGAGTTGCATGACGCGTGACTTCTCTCTGTCTCAGTCACTGGCGTAACACACAAAACAGTCTGTGTGGACAACAATTCCCATTGTTACATTGTGTTTTGCTATTTTCGTCATTACTGTTCACTTATGTACTGTTACTGTTCAGTTTTGCAAACACATACATAAGGTAGCAAATGCTAACACAAGGTGGTAAATAAGCTAGTCTAGTAGGCTGACAGACTTTATAGTAAAAGAAGGCTAGTCGTTACAATATTGCTACCGATGATTCTACAGAACCCATCTAGCGCTGTCAGATGAATGGAGGGTGACCGCAAAAAGAATATTAGACTAGATGTACCGCATAGCGGTACATGGTATGACCGCCGCAGTGTATTGAAGTGTGGGAACTGCAGGTATGATGAGTTTGTGGTAGGTCAGTTGTGAGGTGAGAGTTTGTGTGGAAATGATTTGCTAGAAGTGGGCATGGAGTGGGTTTTGAATGAATGACATTCTGTGTGTTTGTGTATATTTTGTGTAGTTCCCACCTCCTCGGTCCAAGATATTGGCAATGCAAAATCCCCATTTTTGCATTTAACTATATGACTAGGTGGCGCTATTTCTTCAAGTGAGTGTTTATGGGATGGGTTGATACCCTCTTTTAACACTGGCTTACTAACACAAAATCATTGTCTTGGGCAAAATTTTGATAAGTTATTCAACAAAAACTGTTTTTGTACACTTAGGTTTGACCGGAAACATTGCACCCATGTGGTGAAATGTCACAAATTTGGTGCACATGAAAAGAAAGCGGTTCAGAGTTGTAATGTCAACTTTGACCAAATATGAGCAATTAGAAGCCGAGATATGGACTTTTGGAGAATTTTAAGCTATGTTTTGAATTTTGATTGACATGTAACTTTGAAACAGTCCATCTCAAGATAAATCCTTGATAACTTTTGTCAGCATTGTCTGCAGATGACATGTACCAAATTTGGTGAGATTCACATGAACGGCCTATGACGAGTTCGTTTGGTTTCGCTTTCACAATGTTAAAATTTCACGGAATATCTTTTTGTTGGAAGTGGGCGTCGACCAGTGTTTTCAATGCGGGAGGTTCAATAGATTTCACAACAAAAAAGAACTGCTTGTAAACATTACTGTTCTCTAGATAATAGGCAAAATGACGTTTTGTACAATTACAGCGCCCCTATGGGCCAAATTTATGGCATGTGCTGTGCTTTAAGAAGTCTTTGTGCTGATTGTGCATGGCATATTTTGTGCAGTTCCCACCTTCCCAGTCCAAGATATTGGCAATAAAAATCCCAATTTTTGCATTTACCCATATCACTAGGTGGCGCTACACTACACAGTAGAGTGTACATGGGCTGGGTCGATACGCCACTGTAACACCGACATATCACAAAAATTTCATGTTGTTCGGTGAAACGTGCATTGAGTTATTCAGCAAAAACTTTTCAGCGTCTCCCCCTCTTTGATGGATACTGGCACAGCGGGGGTGTGGCCCTTGGGGCCAAAAGCTTCTATTCGCTCAAAAACTTCTAGGGCTACATGCCTACAAAGATTCATGTCCCCCAGACTTCCAATGTCCTGGCAATCGTTGACACAAAATCGGTGAAAAAAAAAAAAAAAATTGTTTTTAAGAAAAAAAGTCTCGGCAACTAATGACCGCTTTCGCTAGCTTCGTTAGCGGCGGTCATAATAATACTACATGACCTATATCAGCAATATGTGTACTCAAGTAACAATTTAATAGCACTGTTGTTGTTTAAACATATGAATGTCCTTTTCAAACATCTGATTGAGTATAGCCAATAGCACAGTAGCCTGAAAGTTATGGGTTTAGTCTAGCAGTCAAAAACTAACTGCACCAATCACCGAGCTCAAAACTGTGGATCCAACCAAGTACAACTCACTGGTTTATGACCTCACTCAGGAATATCAGTTTTTGCTAAAAACAATATAATGGCAGTTTCAGCTAATTTGACAAAATGACCTACTGCAGCTTTAAGAAATCAGGTTAATTTTAAATACATATATCAGCGACAATACTAGGACAGTCAGATAATTCTCATTTAAAAAGCTAAGTTGAAGCCCACAAGTCATGTAATGGTTGACATGATTTTGTTTTGGCCTGTTGTGCCACCCTCCACCACCTCATCTCTTAATCACAAAGTCAGTACTGTTTTGGCATACAGGTTGTCCGTTACCACTGAGCTGCAGCTACAAATGTTTTGGATTACAAATCTCAGACGTTACTAAACCTTAAAGGCATTGTCATGATTCCCAAATACATTGGGACAAAGTCAGAAATAAATGTATGACCGCTGAAGTGTATTGAAACGTGGGAACCGTAGGTAGGATGATTTGTGGTAAATCAGTGTTGTGAGGTGAGCGTTTGTGTAGAAATTACTTGCTGGAAGTGGGCATGAATGTGGGCTTTGAATGAATGACATTCTGTGTGTTTGTTTATATTTTGTGCAATTCCCACCTTCTCAATCCAAGATATTGGCAATGCAAAATCCCAATTTTTGCATTTAACTATATCACTAGCTATATATTACTAGCCTCTTTAACACCGTCATACTAACACAAATTTAGTCAGTACGTACACATGGTAGGATCGGATTGGATTGGGATTGTTTTAGGTGTTGCTACCCAACGGTGGTCTGTCCCAAAATCCAAGTGCACAAAATGTCACAAAATTTGGTGCACAGAAATGAAAGCTGTTCAGAGTTGCCATGTCAACTTTGACCATTATGGGCAATTAAGAAGTAGAGATATGGACTTTTGAAGAATTTTAAGATATGTTTTAAGTATTCATTGACATGTAACTTTGAAACGGTTCATCTCAAGATAAATCTTTTGATAATTTTTGTCATCATTCTCTGTAGATGACTCATAACCAAATTTAGGAAGATTCACATTAACGGCCTATGATGAGTTCGTTTGGTTTTGCTTTTGCAATGTTAAAATTGTTTTTGTTGGAAGTGGGCATCAACCAGTGTTTTCAATACGTGAGGGTTGATCGATTTCAAGACAAAGAAAACACTGTAACTGTAACACCGACATACCACAAACATTTATGTTGTAGGGTGAAACGTTCATTGAGTTATTGAGTCATTGAGTTTGACATTGTCAAAAGAGGTGATGTGTCTCGTCAAAGCTAGGTGTCCAAAAACAATTTTTGTTAAATAATAATAATAATAATAATAACCTTTACTTGTATAGCACAGTTCATACATACAAGATGCAGCTCAAAGTGCTTCACAGTTTTGGCAAGGTCACAACAAAACAGCATTGGCCATAACAACGCAATGTCCCTTTGATGCAGGCTCTTGCGTGAGCACATGCAAAAGTCCGTAGGGGCAACAGGGGTGAGGAAAAACTCCCTGAGTTGTATGTAGTTGAATCAAACCGGGAAAAAAAAAAAAAAAAAAAAAAAAGGAAGAAACCTCAGGCAGAACCGCGTCCCCTAGGGAAGCCCTTCTGCCGGGGCTGTGTAGACTGGGGGTGGGTGTAGTCCTCGTGGGGGTGAAGTAGTGGTTGCTGTGGGTCTGTTTGGGTGGAGGGTGAAAGGGGGACTTTGGAGGGGGGGGGGCGTTGTGCGACTGCTGTGGTCTGGGTGCTGGGGCTTGGTCTGGGTGCTTGG